>OU862918.1:52249609-53471370 GCA_917880885.1 Limnephilus marmoratus | reverse complement strand
AGGTCACCCCAAGTGGTTCGTTTTGTGACCAAGCAGGGGTGCCTGGGTTAATGGAGTGAGATTAGTCTAGGTCTTGGGGGCGAATACGTTTCTCACCTAATCTCTGGCGGGCCGAATCGGAAAGAATGAACCTAGACCTCTCCAGCCGGACTCTCTCGACCTTGCACCGCAGTGGGGTAAGGGGGTGGATTCAGATGTCCTTTACTCCTAAACAAATTGATCCTCAGATTCCTACCCACATTTAATATATTTTTCCCTTCCAGAACTTTCTTTCCCTGAAAAGACCCTCCATACAGCCTCTTCAAAGATAACATAGGCCCTGAGGGAATATCTCTTCCACGGGGCCTCTTAGTGGAGCTATTGTAATTTTTTTTTAATAATTTAACTTTACAAATCCTATAATCATAATCCACCGTGATTTTTACCGGTCTGCTATCATGAACTTTAGCTCCTTCCCTGCAGTAAATTATTGCTATAATTCGAGTTATAAAATCAATTCTAGCCGTAATAAATTTAATTCCGAAAGATTTAATTTTATTCGTCAACACTGTAATTCATAAGCAAAGTTATAATTTAGGTTCACATCTCATAACTTATGAGTCATAGTCATAAGTCATAAGTTCTGCTATGATATCAAATAATAAAATTTGCATAACGTACTCAGCGTTTCATAATAAGGGCATTTAAAAACACCTACACGATTTTACCCGAAATAGAAGCAAGTATATAATTAGACAGATAAGACTTGTTTTATCGACTTTGATAAGCTGTGTAAAATTGTAGAAATTAGCATTAACCCCTGTGTGAGTTGACCTTTAAAAGTTTGATAAGGGGGTTGCGTCGCGCCCATGTAGTTTTCCGTGTGGTACTCAATCATCCCTTATTTTTTGTGAGGATCTTCGCTCTGGTTCAGTCATCATATTTTACTTACTACACCAACATTTATTATGTAATGCAGTAAGGTTATGTGACGTTATGTAAGACGCAGGGGTGTGTACTCCATATAGGCACGTTATTATATATTTTTTAATTATTGCTAAAAATAAATACGCACTTTCAAAAATAAGCGCGAAAAAGTTGAGCAACCGAAACTAAGCTAGCGCCTTATCAAACGACATACTACAAACATGGCATAAACTGTAACTAGAAACTACACGCGCGCCCTACGACTGCCTCACTAAAATGCGGCCTTAAGCAGGAATTATTTCTGCTTGGAGCTAACTTCATACAAGTTATAAAAACAATGTTTACGATATGCACAGAGCATAGAGTAGAACTGTCGTTTTGAATTTGCTTCTAGAGGTTTTTTGTTAGTATAAGGCCACGTCCGCATAGGCAGGCGGCTAGCTTAGCGCCTAGAGCCTAGTGAGTCACCTAGCGAGTAGCTTAGTAAAACGAACGTTCTCGAATTTTAGCGACCGGCCGCACTGCGCGCTTGGCGCCTAGATAGGTAGTAGATAGTCGCTTGGCGTGTACCCAGGTAAACCAACGTGTTGGTTTTTTGCCACTAGGCGCGAGGCATTTTAGAAGAAAAAATTGGATGAAATATTATTAGACAGTTGTCAGAAACTATGGGAAGATGAGTTAAATAGAAAAAGATGGTTAGTACTAAAAAGTGATTTATTTATGACGAGATTTGTTTTTGGGATGTTATGCCATCTGCCCTGATGATAGTGGTGATGGACACTGTAACGCTGTCCGAAACTTTGGCTAAAGGAGGTAGCGTAACACGGCATAACACCCCAAAAACAAATATCGAAAATACTTTTGGCCGTGAAAATCTAAAGACGTACATGGTTATGAATATTTTAAAAATGAATTTTCTGTAAGTAGCAGTTTTAGAACTAATTTTGAAAGTGACATCTCGTCAACGTGCCGACAAGCAAATGACCAAGGCACCTAGCGACCCACCACGCAAACCACCTTCAGTGCGGCCACCATGTATCCTAGCAAGTAGCCAGGGTGCAAGCCACTAGGCTCTAGGCGCTAAGCCAGCCACCTGCCTATGCGTTCGTAGCCTAGACAGTGCTTTCTGGAACAAAATTAGCAAATGGAAATCAGTGACGACAGTGACATCTGTTGATATCTATTTCTATCAACTAGTTGTTTTACCAGCAGCGAGCCCACTTAGCGAAAACTTGTACGAAAGGGTTATTTGTAGTAAGTTTTTTTATTTTTATTTATTTCAATTAATTCGACGGTTTTCCTACTGCCTACCCTGATCAAAAACTCTGTGCATGCCACTGGTAAGACGCAATGATATGCGTAGGCCTTGGGTATACATATGAGTTTATTTAAAAACCAAGAACCTACATAACAAACATGTACATAAAAATTACAACAAAAGAAAAGTCCACAATGGTATCTGGTATCTAGTTGGTATCTACCCTAATATAGCTATGGTATTGATGCTTGACACTGGCAGAAAAAGGATAAAAATATACTCAGTGCTGTAGAAATGAGATGCCTTACCCGTATGTAATGTAAAGCCACGATCTTGTGAGAAATGTTGAGATCGGGAGATCAAGGAGATGCAGGGTTGATGCAAGGCTGATGTAAGCGTAATGAGGAGAAAGGTACACTTGGGATAATTTGGGCGTTGATTTTCCCAATGTTGCCACCCTATATGGTGTGGAAACATGGACACTTAAAGCCAGTGAAAGAAAGTGGATATACTCCGTCGAAATGTGGTGCTGGAGAAAAATGCCCAGGACTCCATGGACATTTAGACGTACAAATGTGTCCATTCTGTAAGCAAGTATTCCGCAATAGGCTCTCAACTATCTGCCTACAAAGTATTTTAAAATACTTTGCACACGTTGCTCGCCAAATTGAAGACTCCAACTTGGAGAAACTCGTAGTTACTGGCGAATTGGATGGCAAAAGAAACAGAGGAAGGTCACCAATGCACTGGAGTGACCACACTCGGGTCCGGTACGCCACTGACCTTGGCTCTCCATGTAGCGCAAAAACTGCGAAGAATGGAGGAGCCTTATCCACCATGGTAATTGAAATAGGGGTTACGATCCTCAGCAATAAGGAACCGACTTAAGAAGAAAGATGCTTTGGGCGTGTAGAGCGAATGAACGAAGAAAGGAGGTTGAAGGGAACATAAAAAAGAAGTCGGGGATAGTCAAGGAAATCATGGAAAATTCAAGTGAACCAAAAAACAAGAATCGGGCCATGTCAAGAGTCCGAATAACAGAAGGGTATGTATTAGACGATGTATGAATCACAATGAAGCAAGAAGTGGAGACCCTTGCTTCATTCAGATTCATATATCCCCACCCCATGTCCTAGCGGGCGTGATGGTTAGTTAACAAAAAAATAATACAAATAAGATCTTTCTCTAGTCGAGCGACTCCTACAAGCAATTACGCTTACGTTGCAATCTTAACATCCACTTTGATCCACCGTGTAAACGGAGAAAGTGGATAAAAATGTTCAGGTTTCTGTGGACTGCCAGAAGCACAAATATGCACATTCTGGAAAAGATATGTATCCACGATAGGCTTTTTAACTATCTGCCTACTACGCATTTCAAGATATTTTGGACACTAACTCGCCAACTTGGAGAAACTCATAGTTACTGGCAATGTGGAAGGCAGAAGAAATAGAATAAGGTCACCAATGTGCTGGAGTGACGAAGTAACACTGGCGTCCGGTACGTCGGTGTCCGCAGCTCTCCACGCAGCATAGGACCGTGAAACGTGGAGGAACTTTGTTCTCCATGGAAATTGGGGAAGGGGTTGCGATCCTCAGCAACGAGGAACAAACTTCGACCATCACAACAAGGACGTATGCCTAGCATGGTGATGGAAAAATTCTCAAATTATGCAACCATCAAAGCAATGAATAAAGAAAAAATCTTAAAAATTTGTTAATACAGTTCCAAATTTAGTACGCTCCATGACATCACATCTGAATAACATTACGTCGATAAAATTATTATCAACAAATAAAAAACAATCGAAAAAGTGATATTGTTGTTAATAAAGAATAACCCTGCTAATATAATATGGCATGCCTTAAAGGGGTTAAATGACAACTAACATGTCTGTCTGTCCAACTAAGCATCCTTGAATAACTTGAGCTACCGATAAATAATCTAATTATGTATCTTCTACGATTTAACTAAAACATGAGAATGCCTTGTTTATGGTGCACGCCACTGAACAAAGAATTACACAAGATTACGAAGCATGATATGCGTGTAACAGTTTATATAATACTAGGAAACTTTGACCTTAAGACTTTTCCGTACTAGATATGTATATACTTAGTAAATCCGCCGCAAATTAACCCTTGGAAAGCCAGGAGTAAAATGGTATCCGCCTTTTTAATAGTAATACCTCACAAAAGTCTCGGCTGCTCCCGCCTGGAGCCAGTGAGACTATGGCATCCCCAATTGGGGTATGTTGTGAGGCTGAAGGTAGTGGGGAGGGGAAAGAGATGGGGAAGAGGAAGGTGGGGAAGTACCTGGCTATTCAGATCTGGTCACCAAACACGCAAACGCCATTTCAAGCAACGTTTCAATTCTGAATGGTGGTCTTACACAAGGGCGATAATGAGAGTATCTTCCACTCTGGAACGTGCCGCAAATATATTATACAATATTTTAAATGAATTAATTATAAAATAAATCAAATAAAATTTATTTGCCAACGCCGGAATTTGATCCCGTGACCTTCAGATTGCAAGTCAAAAGCCTTACCGCTAGACCACGCCGGCCTTCTGCCACACTATTTTCTGAATAACTTGTAAGTGATTTTTGCAAAGTGATGCTTTTTTTAGCATAGGCCCTGAGCACAATAATTCCCCTCAAGTTCACGTCAATGTCTTAGGGGTTGCTGCGTGGAGGGTCTTTTCAGGAAAGGAAGGAGAGGAAGTTCTGATAAGGAAAAATATATGAGGGATGGGTAGGAATCTGGGGGTCAGTATGTCCAAGAGTGACAGACATATGAATCTATCCCTCCAGGACTAGGCCTGCAACGCAATTAGTGGGCAGATGCATCCGCCGACAAGATCCGGACCAACCTTACCACTAAGTCACCAATCGTAGCGAACCACTTGGGGAGAACTACGGCAGAGGTGTTGGTTCAAAAAATGGTTCCCAGTGCGGCGGTATCCATATCCACCTCTTAAATTGAAAAAAATATTTTTGAGTTTTATTATATTTTCCAGTTAAATAAGCATCCTTCAGTCTGTACGGTGCTGCTGGAACGACACGGAGTACATATCTCATATGATGCGCTAAGTTGTACCCTGTAGCGACTTGTAATAGTTAAATATATTTTTTGTTTTTATTTTTTTTTTAAGTTATCGGACAGCAAAATGACATCCACAATTTAACCACAAATATACTCAGGAATCGCTGATTAAAGTTTGTCTGGTACCAACTTGCTGACACATCTGTATATTTTAAAATGTTCATCTTTGAATGTATTTTGTACTGCACAGACGCTGTATGTCCCAACCCACTTACATTCATATTTATTGCAATTTTAAAACTGCAATCTATAAAGTGAGTCAAATCTTCTTATGCGTTTTTCTCAAAACTACCTATTCTAGACATAAAATGTGCTTTGTACCATCGATATCGATTATTGTACATGCCGAATATGCGGCAGTATTGCTCTAAATATTGCCCACGTAAAGTAATTAATTATTACGAACTTCTCTAAAAGCTTTTCTCCTGGTACTTTCCAAAGGTCAACGCCATTTCACAATGGAATATCTCCTCATAATAACTATGCAGTAATGAAAAATTTCCCACCCGATCAACGAACGGATAATACATGTTTTTATATCGATACGACCTTGGAGAAATTAATAATATAAAGGTTACGCCTTCTAAATGTCAGATTCTAAACAATAAATTAGACAATGAGAGCATTTAAAAATGATAGGTACGTATAGGTATTTAACGATTTTTACATATGTAAGTGTAGTGTATTGGCTATTCGTGCAGTTTCAGCTTCCTTCAATAGATGTCGATAGTAATACGAAGTTTGCTATATCCCAACGTATAGCAGTTAAGTTTGACATCAGAAGAGTACCAACTATCACCGTTCGTTTCTTAAATCTCATCTTACAAACTTATTTTAACTCGACACATCGTGAGTTATATCAATATTGGAATTTAAGAGATACAACAATGAGAATAGTAAACATTATCAGCATTTATTATACGTCACTAATTGCTTTATCAACAATCTTTTGTATTTAAGTAATGTAGTTTTTATGAATATGTATTTAGTTTCAATAAACCTCGTTAGTACGGGTAGTTATTAATTATATGTAGTTTGGAGGTATCTTAACAGACGTCAGTCATTAAGTTGTAGTATACGAAAGAGTCAACTTATCACATTATGGATATAGCCGATGATATCCGATTGACAGCTACTCGATTGCTTCAGGAATACAATGAGCATCCATTAGAACGGACATTTGGTCTAGTTAAATTTCATTGTTAACAAGACGATAAATAAACACGACTCGTAACCTGACGATCCGAGAATCATTGAAATTCCCGATCATCAGAGAAAATTACAGAATACCACATTTAGTAATAAATTGATGATGTCCACTGACTCAGTAAAATTATTTTCCTCCATTTTTATTCTAGGCAACAGTGGCGTGAACAGAGCTTTTAATCAGGATAGGCAGTAGGAAAAACAATGAATTAATTTACCAAAAAAAATCTATTATGTACGTGGAAATACCAACTTAACTGGCTGCATCGAAATAACTGGGATTCCGGTTCAAGATCACGAAGAACCATCGAAATTTTAGTAAGAGCAGCCGATGTCGGAGGAGTAAGTTAACTTTAACAGACGTATTATAAATCTACCTTTCTTCGTTCCCATTCCCGCCAACCCCACATCCTTCGTTACCCTCCCTCTCCTGCCTTTCCTCCCTGTCGCTATAATATATGAAATACACACCACTTTTCAAACCACTCGCGTAACACTTGTAGTAATTTTTTATACAATTTTCATAACGCCAGAGCTTTCCATTATATACATATAAATTTATTTTTTTTAAACAAAAGACAAACATTACCGGGTTATGAATAAACCTATAATATTTGAAATTCTGCTACTACCACCACACTAAGCGGAAAATGTGGTTTGTATCGTGATGGAGGACTTAGCCAGCCGAGGAATCAAATACGTGACGCCCGGGTGGGACCCAAGCGCGATGCCCACTTAGCCATCGACCAGTCGAAAATATAGAAACACTATTCTGCTAAAATGCAATGCTCTGTAAAAATTTTGAGTCAATCCATCGATTACTTTCTGAGTTTTGCGGACCCAAACCTAAATTTTTATATATACAGATGTACTTTTGAATCTCCCAATTGTGGCAGACTTTAAAGATTCCAGCCTCGCTTTATAATACATCATCCCTTTGTACAGTAAACTATTTCTTGTTTTCGGTTTGTCCTTTTTTGATAAAATATATTATTGTAATTGTTTTAATACAAAAATTCTACCGCAAAATTGCGTAGGGTAACCTTAAGTGACTTATATAAGGCACAGCTCAAATAGTGGAATGTCTCTCCCGGGGAAACCTTGCTGGTTTGTTGGGAGGGAGTAATGGGCGAGGACATTTGAACTGCGGCGGGCAATATATTATTTATTCAAGGATTCAGTCAGTACCTACACAGCCACTCTGTACACAGCAAGTCAGGTCAGGTAGGAAGCATCCACTACCACTACCCTTAGCTCCGGTGTCGCAAGACTAGAGGGAAGTGTGGATGCAGATTGCAGTTAAAGGGTGAAGGGATGATTACCAAAAGAGATGTTTAGAAAAGAAAAAAGACGCGCTTGTTATATTACTTCTATTTTTTCTCACATAGTTTCAGTAAAACCTATGTTGATCAAACATACGTAGACAATGAAATTTCCTGCTTTTTTTTACAAATGCGTCCAATTAAATAGAGTATGCTGAGGACACACCGTTTGAATTTTTGGAATATACTGAATAAGACACCATGACAGCTCAGTATTAGCAATGTCATCACCCCTTTGAAGGGTCATTTAAATTTGGGAGGCGGGAATGGGTACCGCCGCCCCGGGAACCTTTATTGGATAACCAACACCTCTGCCATAGGTCACCTCAAGTGGTTCGCTACGTTTGTAGATTGCCCGGGTTCATGGGAAGAGGTTTGTCTAGATCTTAAATAATTAGTCTCTCTAGTCTATTTCTCTAGTCTCAAATGATTGAGAAAGTGCAAAAGAAGTTTCTGAGATATTTATATCTTAGAGACTTCGGATATTATCCCTGGTTATATCCATCAGCCTTTTTGTCCGGCATGCTGGGTATTAATAGCCTCGCCGAAAGAAGGAAAACTGCTTTGCTGACAACAGCATATAAACTTTTAAACGGTAACATCTGTATTCCCGATATATTACAAAAAATTGAGTTTTATGTCCCGACAACTTCACAAGAGCGCGTAGACACAGAACTTTTGTTGTTCCGAGATGCAGAACTAACTTACCATTAGTAATGCCGCTCGGAAAAATGATTATTTTACTAAATTTTCTGTCCCCTGATATAGATATTTTTAAACTAAATATTCATCAATTCAAAAATGCTATTATTACTTAATAAAATAAAATGTATGTTTATTATTAGTTATGTAACTGTAAATGTGCATTTAAAATAAAATAAATAAATCTTGGAGGTGGATGACAAGGACACACTGAACCCCAGATTCCTACCCACCCCTTAAATCCTTTTCCTTCTCAGAACTCTCCTCTCCTTCCTTTCCCTAAAAAAACCCTCCACACAGCATCCCCAAAGATGAAATAGGCCCTCAGGGAAATTATTTTCTTTAGGGCCTCCTGTGTGGAGCTAATGTAAAAAAAAAGTTATGATTTTTCATTTGAAAAATAACCCAAATCCTATCCTGACGTAACCTATTTATCCAATTTTTTAATATATTTTTTTCTACACTTTCTATGACTTTTCAAACGAAGTTGAAGTTACATGATTCTGAGTTGTCCGGTCCACCGAATAAATATAAGATATTTGCGGCCTGTCGAAAAGTATCAAATCTCGAAAAGTATTTAACGGTCGGCGTGGTGTAGCGGTAAGACTTTTGACTCGCAATTCGAGGATCGCGGGATATATTTCCGGCGTGGGCAAATAAATTGTATTTGACTAATTCATTAAAAATAATATATAGTATATTTGCGGCACGTTGCGGATGGTTTACAATGAATATTAAACTGGACCAAACGTTCGTTCTATGCTGACCAAACGTCCGTTGGATACTCTGCTAACTCGGAAGCCAATGAACTCGGCCCTGAAGGAGCCCAGCAGTCGATCGAATATCATCGGCTATTTCCGTAACCGTTCGTGCGTTATACACAAAAGGCGACAGTCGCATCTCTTCTAAGATACTACTTAACTAATATCTGTTGAGACCCCTCAAAACTACATATAACTATGTACCTATACAAATCACACCTGTTGAAGGGTGTTGAAACTACACATAGAATCCTGTACACCGCAAATTCCAATCCATCATTTCCACATCTTACTTTCCCTCCCAGTTTCCTTCGGTGTCACAATATTTATTAGTCAATATTACAGTTTTCAATCGGGATGCCATATTATAATAGTCCTATAGACTCCTATGAGGGGCAGGAAGAAGGGCAATGCTCTCGATTAGTGATTCGGAAGACGCGGTTCAAATCCCGAGGTGGGCAAATAAAGTTCATTTGATTAATTTGTGTTATAACAATTTTATTCGTTTAAAATAATACAACGCATATTTGCGGCACGTTTCAGAGTGGAAGATACTCTCAGTATCAGAGATCACCATTAAGAGCTGAAAAGGCTTATTTAGTCGTTTTTGGTGGCCAGATTTGAATTTACAGGTTCTTCCCCACCTTCCTCCTTGCCATCTACTTCTCCTCCCCACTACCTTTAGCCTCACAACATACCCCAATTGAGGATGCCATAGTCTCACTGGCTCCAGACGGGAGAGTTAAGACCCTTGTGAAGTATTCACATTAAAAATATAAAAAAGACAGCGTTAATATACAGTTAATAGTTAGTAAGTAGTTGGTAAGTACTTCCTTTAGGATCTCAATAAATAATTTTAATCTCCTTGAGAAAATTGGAGAGATTCTCAATGAGGACGTCAAGGAGGATTTAATGAGGGTCTGAATAAGTGAACAACTGAGTAATAATAATATTACTCCAAAGTTAATATAATATTAATATAAGTTAATATAATAACACCCCAGTTTTTCATTTCCCGAATACCTTCCAAATAAAACAAGCATAGTTAGCAACAGCGAAAATACCCCCCGCCCGAAGGGGATGTTCCTCGGAATTTTTTTTAATCAAACGCCAAGTGGTTACGGCTAGTCCGAATTCCGCGTTATTTTCCACACATTTAAAATTTAGGATTTTTTCTGGATTACCCCAGAATTCTGCTGACGTGAACCTACGTAACGAAGGCTTTCAAAATCCTCATTTAATGGGCTAGCCAAAATAATAAGGTATTTCAGAATATCAGCGCTTTTTTTTCAAACAGTGGATGATTAATAAACTTTCCTGGAATTTTTCCAAAAAATTAACCCGGGTGAGTTTTGAAAAGGGAAAATAATTTTAAAAAATATTAATGAGGCAACAGTCAACTCTGAAGTTATGAAATTCACACAGTTTTTTCTATCTGGAAATTTTAAATAACTAACTAAACATCAAGCCGTTTCGCAGGAGTACACACACTCTTTGCCTCACTCACATTCATACATACTCTTCTGTTATTTTGATTCTTTTCACTTGATCGTGCCATGTCTTCCTTGGGCGTCCCCGACTTTTTCTACCATTCACATTTGCGTCATATATTCTTCTAACATTATTTTCTTCGTTCATTCGCTCTACATGCCTAACCATCTGAGGATCCCTTTCTTAATCTTACTCATTATGCTTACATCAGCCTTACGTTATTTGCGGATCTCCACATTACTCACAAATTTGGATTTTTTAGATCAATATAATTATTATTTTTAGCTGGCTGCGTGGGTAATTCTCAAAAAAAATCTAGAAAAAATTAAGATAATACCCGCCACATATTGTGTTCTATAAGTTTCAAATTTTACAAAAGACCAATTAATTTTTTTTTAAATTGTGGCTAAATCTACATAGGTACCGTACCTTGCTCCAGATCAAGGTCGGGTAGCAATGAGGTTCGCCATATTTTTTTTAATAATATCAAATATCTACAATAAATTCAAAAATAAATTAAACAATAATATCTTAAATAATTTAGCCACTTAGAACCGCATTAACCTTTAATTAACAATACTTATTCAAAAATTTATTTTAAATTATTATTTTTTTTTTTTAATATTATTTTATTTTTTTTACACATTCGATTTATGTAAGTACGTAAATATAATGTATGTGTTATAATTTTTAATTTTAATTTTTTTAATTTAAAAAAAAAAATATATATATATATATTTTTCTCTTCCCTTTACACACGAGTAGTTACACTCTCGTAAAGGTTATATATTATATACATATATATGTTTATACTGTTTATAATCAATGTTGCATGTTAGTATATAATGATTTGAGTTTAATCCGTTTGTAACCTGAAAATGTAATTACTCATGATTATATTACATGTATATGTATATAAAAACTAATAAAAAAAAAAAATAAAAAAATCTATGACAAAGCCAACTGATGTCGGAAGACAATCTGTTAAACAACTTTATAATATTATTTGACGGTTTTATTTTATATCAAACCGGTTTTCTCCAGCAACTGGAGAAATGTTATAATAATCTTTTACAAAGTATCAAATGTAATTTACATTACTCTATAAATAATATATAACAACGTGGGGACCGCCGCCCCGGGAACCAATTTTCGGATAACCAAAGGATTCATACATCTAATCACACCTCATAGCTTCCTCTCCTTCATTTCAATAAAAAACCTCACAACATCCCCTTACACCCCGAGAGAAATTATTTTTTTCTCTGTGTAGAGCTAAAGTAAAAAAAAATAGAAGAAAAAATTAGATATACAGCTATGAGCAAAATATTTTAACTAATTCTTCAGCAACAAAACAAACAGTATCCATAATTATGTCAAAAGAATTGAAATAAATTTACGATGTTAATGTGGAATTCCACCACGTTACAGTATATATATTACATGTAAAAGTAACTTTTAACAATTTTACGTTCCGGCTTAGATCCCATGAGACCCAAGCTGTCACTAGGCCTCAGGTTAAAGTTTTACCTCAAAGGTTGCGAATAAAACCAGGACCGTAATAAGACAGAAGTTTACAGGTACTTTATCGAATACTGCGAACTTTACCAAAATTATAATAAATTTTCCCCAACCGAGTCGAATACTCCAAAGCTTTCCGCAAAGCATTTATATTTATATAATAATTCCTTACTAATATTTAGTACCTTTTATATAATAAGATTAAATGATGAAATGATATAATAAAACAAATATGATGCTTATTTCCATGTTAATTTATTTGAGCGTAACCAGTTTCAGCTTGTTAAAGCGATCTTCAGACTGGTACAAATTATTGTTTCTACGATTTATGTACCTACATAACGTATGGGGGAGTGGAGGAGGGGTGGTCCACAAGGATTTTATTCAATTATATGGGTTTCCTTAAAATTGTTACTAAGTCGTCTTTGACTATCGAATTTCTAATTATTTTGGTTATTCCCAGTAGGCTAAATCAACTCGGGTGTGTAGCTTACTTTGACACTGTTTGAAGAATACCTTACAAGTAATATGAATTATTAATGACCTAAATGTTATGTCTATTCTTAATTCAAATCGTTATTTACGAAGATACTTTGATTGGTGGATTGATTTTTGAAGGGAAACATGTTTTACATTGGAGTATGAATAATCTTATAACGGTCATTATATAAACAAAATAAATATGATGAAAATTACAATGGTTATAAGAGCGAAGATTTAGCAAATGATTCTAATTTCTTATTCATTACATTGGGTTACCCTTTTTTTAGTTAGGCGGGCGTTTCATATTTGTTTTGCTATTTTATTATATTAGGGTCATTATATAAACCAAATACATATTTTACTTTACAATATATGATGAAAATTACAGTGGATATAGGAGCGGAGATTTAGCAAATGAATCTAATTTCTTATTCATTACAAAGTTAGGGTCTCTTTTTTTAGTTTGGCGGGCGTTTCTTATTTGTTTTGTTATATTATTATAATGGAATTTCACTATTAATTGTCAATTGCAAAAATAGAAATATTAAATAATGAAAAGTAAATGTTTTAAATGCTTCGAAAATTCTTTTTCCTTTTTGCTTTTCTTTTGAGTTATGTGACACTTTTAATTATTTCTAGAGATTGTCAAATCGTTTAGAAACCGTTCCATTCAGTTTTTACGACATTGAAAGCTTTTCTAGAGTTTTTCAGGGAATATTTCCAACAGAAACGTAAGCCGGAGGTAACCTAATACTTAAAGTCGAACGGTTTTGGAAGTTAATTAGAAAGGACGAACTGAACGGAATTTCTAATTGGATATTCGTTACTTTGAACGCCGCCATTTGAAATTCTTACATTTATTAAACTGCGGAGAATGGTTTCAGAGGAATTGGATTTCATTTAATTCAACCATTTTACCAGAAGGATAGCGATTAAGTCCTAAGACCAGGACTAGCAACCATAACCCATTTACAATGAATATAAATAAATGAACTAATATTATCTTTTTTTCAATGATAAATATTACATTATATTTATAATCTTCAAAATTTATTCCAATAAATTGACTACGTATTTATTCCAGAAATGGAAAAGTCAATATAAACAAAAAAATCTGATAGATCTAGGGTATATCCGACACCCATCTGAGACGGCCTCCGTGCTCGAGGGGTAAGGCTCTCGGCAAGGAATCTGGAGGACGTAGATTCAAATCTCAGCGTGCGCAAATAAATTTCATTTGATTATTTTGTGTTTTTTCATAATTTTATTGATTTAAGGAAAAGTCAATGTAAACAAAAAAAGGATAGGTCTAGGGCACATCCGAGACACATCTGAGATTGCCTCCATGGTCGAGGGGTGAGGCTCTTGACAAGCAATCTGGAAGACGTAGGTTCAAATCTCAGCGTGCGCAAATAAATTTCATTTGATTTTTTTTTGTTTTTTTTTCATAATTTTATTATTAAAAATAATAAAAAGTATATTTGAGGCACTTTACAGATTGGAAGATAACCTCAGTATCGCCCTGGTGTAAGACCACCATTCACAATAATTGAAACGTTGCTTGAAATGGCTATCGCCATGTTTGATGACCGGTTTGTATTTTATGGCTATTGCCAGGTATTTCCCCAACTTCTTCCTATCCAACTTCTTCCTGTCCATCTCCTTCTCCTCCCCACTACCTGCATCCTCATAGTATACCCCAATTGCTTATGCCATAGTCTGACTCGTTCAATCTTTACATAAAAAAAGTTATATATACATATTCGAAATACTTAAATTGAATTACAATTCAGTATATCGGCAAATCAGCACATCTTTAAGAAGTGATGGAAAGTCATTAAAAGCGATGAAAAAAACTAACCTATAAACCTAACCTATCGTAACTATTTATCCCGTTTAACCTAGTTTTTTCATCACTCTTCATGACTTTTCATCACTTTTTAAAAGTGTGTTGATTTGTCATTGTGTCGAGTTGTCCGGTTACCATTTGTTTTATAAATGCCTATCCTTCTTTCTATAAATAAATATCAGTAGTTTGATAACGTGTAGTTTCCTAGCCTTTCGCGGAATATTTATTTATTTATTTATTTGATGCAATATTATTTACATTTTTTACATAATTCAAAGATGTTGGCCTCACTGGGTGTTTTACCCGTGCTGAGGCCTCCATTTCATATACAAAATTATACACAATACATATAAATATACATATACATAATATTGATGAAAAAAAGGAAAAAAGTAAATAAAAAAACATACGATTAAGATAAATTAAACTTAAAAATTAGAGATTTAGAATTAACGTAAAATTAAGAATAAATAATATTATATAAGATTAAAAATTATATTTTTAATACGTGTTGTGTGTTTGTGGGTGATTGTGTTTTATATTGGTTTTGTGTGTTACTTATATGTTTTGTTATTTTATGCTATGTTATTTTGGTAGTATTGTCTGTTTGTTGTAATATTTCTTGCAACGATTAAGAACCGCTGGTCTTCTACAATCTACAGCACTTAAGACCATCTTCCACAAACCATAATAATAGTACCTGCATAATGTGTATATAACCATCAATAGTCGCCTTTGACATTATCGTCTCTGGTGCATTATGTAAGATCAAAGTCCAGTCTCCTGACCAGATCACCTCGCCACCAATTCATTTACATACTTAATATACCATATTATGCAGATATCTCTCGCAGAATTGCATTCCTAGTAGAAATACCTCAATCTCATGTGCAGAATAATTTTATAACTTACTATGGAATTTACTGTAGTCCTTCGATAATATTAATTATAACATAAATCAAATTCAACGTTATTGCACGTGTATGTAGGTAAGCAACGAGGTTTTCCACTTTTAACTTTTAACCCCTCGGGTCTGGACGAAAAAATGATGACATCAAATATTCCCTCATGACATTCAATTTCAAATAGATTTGCTGTTTTTTATCAATTTATATTTTTCTTCAATGATTAAATATTCGAATGAAGTGTATAAATAACCCAACCTTCAAAAAGTTAGTCCAATATTTTGAATACTTAATAATGTTCTAATAAATTGAATCTTATTAATCAATTCTACATTTAGACAAAAAGCTCTGAATTTTTAAGAGCGGTTCAAACTCCCATACTGTATGTATCAAACAAATTTTATTAATTGGTTTTATTTATATTTCATAAAAATCTTCTAAAAATGAAAAAAATTATAATTAAGTATATAAAAAAAAATTTCAAACAATACTGGTTACCATACTGAAAAAGGAGCAAATGCATTCAATGATTTCTTCGCAAACGTAGGAAAGAATCTAGCTGAAAAAATTTCCGCAAAAGAAAATAAAATAAAATTTGAAAAAACTCCGAACACAGAAAATAAACTAGAACTTTTCGAACCAACCAATCCCTCTGAAATTACACAAACTATATCAAAAATGCGGAGCGGTTCTGCTTCGGGATTTGACGGCCTTTCCGTAAAAATACTAAAAAACATTAAAAATTTTATTTCTACACCAATCTCTCATATAATCAATAATAGCTTCAAGACAGGAGTTTTCCCGAACACGTATAAAAAAGCAATAATCACGCCAGTATTTAAATCCGGTAGTCCGGAGGACGTTTCTAATTATAGACCCATTTCACTAATATCTAATATATCGAAAATTTTTGAAAAAATTGCTAAAAAAAGATTAACTGTATTCATTAAAAAAAATTCAACAATCAATAAAAATCAATTTGGATTCACAGAGGGAAAAAGCACACAAGACGCTATCGCTAAAATTTCATCTAGTATTCAGAGTAACCTGGACAAATCAAATAAATGTTTAGGAATTTTTATCGACTTAAAGAAAGCATTTGACAGCATTTCCCATGAAAAACTTGCTATTAAATTAAAAGAAAACGGCATTGACCGCATAGCCCTCAAATGGATAGTAAGCTACCTAACAGAGAGACCTCAAGTAGTAAAATTAAATCAATCATTTAGTTCATCTCTCACAAGTAAATTTGGCATCCCTCAAGGTACCGTCCTCGGACCATTATTATTTCTAATATATGTGAACGACATTTTCCAACAGGAAATTAAAGGTGAATTAATCTCTTATGCTGATGATACTGTATTGTTAATAAAAGGTCAAACATGGGAAATAGTCAATAAATTGGCAAATGAAGATATTAATATCTTAAAATCGTGGTTTGATAATAACTTACTCACACTTAATGCTAAAAAAACAACATATGTCTTATTTTCCTTACAGAAAATACCTGCTCATACAGTGAATATTGTAATCCACCACGAAAAATGTGATCATGTACTCTGTAAACAACATAATCCTATTTGTACCGTCATTAACTCTTCTTCTGAAATTAAATATCTAGGTGTAATCATTGATCAAAACCTGAAGTGGAATAGTCACATTTCAGAGTTAGTGAAGAGAATAAGGAAATGTATATATATATTTGTTAGGTTAAGAAATATTTTAAATGTAAAAATTATCAAAAACGTGTACTATGCTCTTGTTCATTCTTTACTTGTCTACGGAATTATAGGGTGGGGAGGATCTTACGAAAACCATCTAAACTCAGTAAAAGTTTCACAAAGAATCATCATTAAAGTAATATTAAAAAAAAAGTCTACCTTCTCAACAGAATCACTTTTCAAATTGTTTCCAGTACCAAATGTCGATGACATATTCAAACAAGCTTCTATTATAAAAATGTGTAAAGAAAAAATAACAAAGAATATCAAGAGTTTTACAAACTAATGAGAAATGGAAACCAATTTATTACACCTAATTTTAAAACAACTCAAATGCAACATCATTATATTTTCCAAGCCATAAAAAACTATAATAACCTCCCTTATGAATTACGCAGTATCACCACCGAATCAGAACAAATCAATAAAATTAAACAATTTTTCAAAAAAAAATTACAGTAAAAAGTAAATATTTTATGTTATATTTTATATTATATTTCATATTATAACTTAAAACCTAAGTAAGAATCGTGGCTCCCTTATCAGGCACAAGAGCTCCTCTTTTCTGATAAGGTATACATGACTAAATACGACCTTTAATATAAAATTTTGTAAAATATGTATATATATATGTAACTCATATTTTTTATATTACAATAAAAAAAAAAAAAAAATATATATATATATATTTATGTACGTATTTTGACAGTAAGCGAATATTTCAATCTTTTAAAGAAATAAAAATAACCTCGTACTGAAAAAGTTGCGTTGACCTAGAAATATCAGACAAAAAATCTGGCAAATTTCCCGACGCCGAAGCCCAGCGTTCGGGAGTTTTTTTTCTCATGCACACAGATTTTATAAAGTTACAATTGACAAGTTTAATACTAGTAGCTCTGTGAGCACTAGGCCGCGCGTATAAAAAAGGATGTTTGTAATTTTCCCTTATTCAATAAATCAAAACCAAAATTTTCGCAGAAATCATAGGTACTTAAATACCTACCCACTTAATTAAAAACTACAATATATTTTGTACATTATTTTTTATTTGTTTCAATTAAGGTATTCTATAATTTATCCAAAGAAACATCACTATCTCAATGGCAATTATTTTGTCAAACTTTCTTAGGTTAGGCAGGAAGATACCACAATATGTTAAAAAAATCGAATACGTACGTCTAAATAAACACCACTATTTTATATTTAGAAAAAAAATATTTTACGAACCATCAAAACGGTCATAATATCTTGATTCGTAAAAAGGACGTACAAATAAATTTACAGACAGATAAAATACAACGCAGTCGAGTTAAAACAGGACGTCGCTACATTCAATCAATGATGCTGTACTTTGTCTTTTTTTTATATATCACCCCCTAGCACGGTCGATTGATAGATAGAATAATTTTCGGTAATTTCTCATAGTTCCCTATCACGACTGCAGATCCCCAACGAATAAGTAATTGTTAAAAATGACTAAGCATTCTTAATATATTTGTCGTCAACTGTTGTTTGTACGTTAGCGATCTGCAGTTGTCCTAGGGAACATGGAGAAATTACTAAAAGTTATTCGATCAATCCTTATTGATCGACCGTGCTAGGCGGCCAAGTGTAAGAACATCAACCATCAGAAAGTAATACAAAAAGATTCCCTCTTTCTTGAACAAACGAAAAAACCTTATCCAATAACCCTGAAAATTGCATTCATTGTAACTAAGTAGCTCAATGCCACCAAAAACGTAAACACTTCTCCAAGACGTCAAATATAATTCGCATAATATTTTATCTTTATCTTATCTGGCGATGAAGTGGTGCTTGTAAATCCGACAGCTGCCAACTCTTGTCCTCTTGAAGTAGGACTGTGGCACTGTGCAGTGTGCAGTGTAATGTACACTTGTAGTTGGCGTGCATCATGCCAGTTGGTGGCGGGAGTGCACTAGGTCAACTGTTGACCTTGGACTTGGCCCGCTGTTGACCTGGTCACAGGTCAATTGCTATAAACATCACTTCATTCAGTACTTGCTGGATTGACCGTTTATATTCAAACAAGTATAGGTAATCGTATAAAAATGTGATTTATAATACTGATTGGCTTACATTTATTTCAAACTAGCAGACCCGGCCACACGTTGCTGTGGCTAACGAAACATAACGCCATTACCCAATATTTATAAAATCCACACCACCCGCTTACCAGCTGCCCGCTGCCCGCTGCCTGAATTGAATATTTGAATTTATCGGCTTTTCTATACTATAATAAGCATGTATTATACATATAAACTAATTAACTCGCCACTAATTATACAATGCTTGCAATGCAACACTGGATATTTTAAAAGGGAAAATCAAATACCTACTTACTCTAGGACATCTATTTTCCAATTTCTTCCGTAGAACGAATTTCAAAAGTGACTATAGTACGGCCCGCCAGTCGTTTTAAATCGCACAAAAATTTGTTTTCTTTGAATTTCTCGTCTTTTCTCTAATATAATTTACATTTATTATACATATAAACCTTCCTCTTGAATCACTCTATCTATTGGTGAAAACCGCATGAAAATCTGTTTCGTAGTTTAAAAGATCTATGCGCACATACATTTTGAGCGACTTCATTTTATACTATGTAATGCAATTCGAGCGATCGCCACTAATTATACAATGCTTGCAATGCAACACTGGATATTTGAAAAGGGAAAATCAAATAGTTACTTACTCTAGGACATCTATTTTCCAATTTCTTCCGTAGAACGAATTTCAAAAATGACTATAGTACGGCCCGCCAGCCGTTTTAAATCGCACAAAAATTTGTTTTCTTTGAATTTCTCGGCTTTTCTCTAATATAATTTACATTTATTATACATATAAACATTCCTCTTCAATCACTCTATCTATTGGTGAAAACCGGATGAAAATCCGTTGCGTAGTTTAAAAGATTAACGCGCACATCCATTTTGAGCGACTTCATTTTATACTATGTAATGAAATGATGATGATGATGATAATGATGATGATGATGATGATGATGATGCGTTTGACTAGTCAACATGACATTCGACAAAAATAATATGTTGTTTAAATTTTTTTTTGTATCCATAAATCGGTCCCACATTAAAGTTTAATAATAGTTTATCCAACGATGAACAAATATATTGCAAGTACCTACCCAATAAAATACAATCCTACCGACTGCGCCAGTTTGTTGTGAACGATTTGCGAAATAAATAAAGCCTTTTTTAAAGTGAATACCTCACAAGAGTCCCAACTGCTCCTGTCTGGAGCCAGTGATACTACAGCATCCTCTTGGGGTATGTTGTGAGGCTGAAGGTAAGTGAGGGGGAAAGGAGATGGAGGAAAGGAAGGTGGGGAAGTAACTGGCTATTCAAATCTAGTTATCAAAACATGTTAAAGCCATTTCAAGCATCGTTTCAAATCTGAATAATGGTTTTAACACCAAGGCGATACTGAGAGTATCTTCCACTCTGGAACGTGCCACAAATATACCTTTTATTATTTTGAAATGATTAAATTGTGAAAACACTTTTTTATTTTGAAGAGTATTACTTTGTTTGTAAATTTGTAACTTAAATTTATGTGACAATGTAAATAACAAATGTACATGAAAAGTAAAACTCTCTTCAAAACAAAATGTCTAGAAATTGTTACATAGTCAATTCCCAAGAAATACATAAAATTGTAAAAAATTTAAACAATCAAATAAAATTTATCTGCGCACGCCGGGATTTAACCTCCGGATAGCTGGTGTTTTGCCCCTCGACCATGGAGGCCGTCTTCTTCATAACAAAACACCTTACTAATAAAATTATTTAACCTTTTACACACCTCCAGTATTGTGGGTGAAATGTTTTTTTATCAGGTGTGTAAAATTTAAAATACATTTATTAGTAAGTGTGCTTGTCTTAATTTAGATCAAAAAATTTTATAATTAAGAATGGGTACCTAGGACGGCCCAAAACCTCTTGTGCTCTGAAATTCTCTCCACTGCTAAAAACCTCACTTATAGCTCACCTAGGTTCTGCAACTGGAGGAGTCAACTTATATACTAGAGACATCTCTTGGAGATCTCTTCCATGAGTTACTAGCCACTAGAACCATCTATGCTTACTAACTCAAACTATCACAATAAACCTACCCGATATCCAGTTTGTTTTGATTTCGGCTTTAACGGGGAATTTTTTTCAAAGTTTCTGATTTTCACCCTTCAAGGGTGTGTTCTAAGCCATAATTTCACAGAGAAAGTAAAGGTGAATTTAGTTATTAATTTTTTTTAGATTAGCTCCCCACAGGATGCCCTGAAGAAATTAATTTCCCTCAGGGCCTATTTTATCTTATGGGATTCCATTCTGGGAAGGAAATAGGTACCAGGGGTGAGAAGGAATCTGGTGCAAGGCGATGGGTCGAGAGATTCCGGCAGGAGAGGACGAAAGAACTCACTCTACCAGTCTTTCTCGATCCTGCCCACCACACGCAGATACATCAGCTGCCAAGATCTGAACAAACCTCACCCCATGAACCAGGTCACCAATGCAAAGTCACCAAACGTAGCCAACAAATCGGAAATTTTCAAAATTATATGGGAAATTGGAGTCGAGTTCAAACTTAGAAGAAATGAGATGTTGAATGGAGTGGAGGCAATTTTAGATCAGGATTGATTGTTTAGAGTGGGACAACCAACAAATATGCGTTCTAAATTTCACACTTCTGGACCACAGAATGTACAATCTAGGGAGTCAAGCACATGAATTTTAAAAAAGGTGAAAAGGAATGGAATAATGTCCAATTGTCGTTCGAATAAGTGAGGAAATTTATTTATTAAATGAGGGAGATATTGAAACTTGAAACCACAGTTTTGATCGTCCTTTGTATTGAAGCGGCATTCCCACATTGAAAAATAAAAAATATTGCTTAGATAGACACACGTACCACGTTAAAAGCGACAGCACCACATATTGGGTCCTTACTTTTTTGCCGTACTGGCAACTTTGATCTCAAATATCTTCTCTTTGGTTAGGAATCCAAATTCCAATTTATACAGCTATTTACTCATGTATTTATGCTTCGAAAATTATAATTAATTTGTTTTGTCCTTAATTGTTTTTTTTTTCTTTGCGTCACTTAGTTTACAAAATGGAAAATTTGAAATATCGCGTTATTTACGAGTACGAGTTCCACCGTGGCACCAGTGCTGCAGAAACGGATCGAAGGATTAATGATGTGTATGGCGACGGTGCGGCAAAAGAAAACACAGTGCGTTTTTGATTCCAACGTTTTCGTTCTGGATATTTCGACCTGCAGAACAAGCCCCGTGGACGGCCGGAGACCAAAGTTGATAATGAAGAATTGAAGGCTACTGTGGAAGCGGATCCATCGCAAACCGAGTTAGCTACAGGCTGCGGTGTTAGT
This sequence comes from Limnephilus marmoratus, assembly GCA_917880885.1. Classification (NCBI taxonomy): domain Eukaryota; kingdom Metazoa; phylum Arthropoda; class Insecta; order Trichoptera; family Limnephilidae; genus Limnephilus; species Limnephilus marmoratus. Next base: position 53,448,718 of record OU862918.1, on the reverse strand, counting down.
GATAAAACTGTTTTAATCCACTTGAAGCAAATTGGGAAGGTGAAAAGGCTTGAAAGGTGGGTATCTCACGAATTGAGTGAAGCAAATCAACAAATGCGCGTTAGAACGCTAGACCACACTCTGCACAACAGACGGCTACCAAATTAGAGGAGCTTCAATTGGAATGTCTAAGACATCCACCGTACTCTCCGGACCTTGCCCCAACAGATTACCATTTTTTTAGAAATTTGGATAACTTCTTGCAAGGGAAAAAATTCAACTCCGATGGGGCAGTCCAAACCGCCTTCAAAGATTTTATTGATTCCCGTCCGAATGGTTTTTTTAGTAAAGATGAACTACCTATGAGATGGCAAAAGTACATAGATAGCAATGGTACATACTTTGATTAAATAAATATATTATAGAAAAATGAAATAATTTAACTTTGTATAAACCACTTATTTGATGCGCAAATCCGACCGGTTTCGGAACAAACGTTCCTTCGTCAGGGAAAGCTTATACTAATTTGACAGTTTCGAACAATGTTTTATTATGGTAGGGGTGGAGCTGTTGCTAGATAATAATGTAGATTGGGTAGGTAGGTATTAGTGTAGAGTGGGTGGGTAGGGGAACAAATCCATGATTGGGCTATATGACAATATTTTTTGTTTGTTAATAATAGATTAATAATAGAATCTATTATTAACAAACAAAAAATATTGTCATATAGCCCAATCATGGATTTGTTCCCCTACCCACCCACTCTACACTAATACCTACCTACCCAATCTACATTATTATCTAGCAACAGCTCCACCCCTACCATAATAAAACATTGTTCGAAACTGTCAAATTAGTATAAGCTTTCCCTGACGAAGGAACGTTTGTTCCGAAACCGGTCGGATTTGCGCATCAAATAAGTGGTTTATACAAAGTTAAATTATTTCATTTTTCTATAATGGATAACCACAAAGTAATAGCTACATTCAAAAATATAAATATATTATATTTAAAAAAAATCGGCTTTATGTTCCTCCCATACAAAACGCCAATTTCATATGTAAGGAGTAAGGACCTAATATTTCAAAACTCTAACAAAGTTGGGTGTTAAGCATTGTTACTAGTAGAACTTTCCCATTCCTTTACCTTCACCAAAATACCGCGTTGCGGCACAAATTCTTGTCGACAACTACAACCATTTATTTGGCTCACACTGTGAAACTTTGGGGGATTATTCACCACAATCTAAAAAAACTGTATTTTTATGGATTAAACACCAACATACTTATAACTTTCTTCATTTAAGCTTTTTCATTTGATCGGACTGATTTCACCTCATGACGGGAATCTTTAGACTGGTACAACTTGAACTATATCTATCAAATAGGACGTTGGATCTACACGAAATTGGACATATTTTTTTATTTATTACATAAGGTACATTTATACAGCAAAAATAACATAATAATAATATTTCAAAATAACGGTAAATATTAAAATGTGTACAATAGGGTGGTCACAAGGTATAAGGTGAAAAAATATTTTCACCCTAATGCCCCGGGGACCCCCCTAATATTTGCTATTTGTCTAGAAAATAAGATTTGGAAATTTTTAGCTCAATTGGATAATGTTAACCCGTGCCTCATCGAGATTGAATTTGAAAAAACGATTTTTTTGCAAAAAAATCGCCGTTTTTTCCTCATAAAATGAAAACTATTTGTCCTAGAAATTTGATTCTTGTTTCATTTTATAGGAAATATTGCTATCTTCAAGTTTTATTCTCTGATCACTTTTTTGTTAAAACGTTTATATTTGAAGATATCTATTATTTTCCAAGACCGGACATGATCCGAATCCTCAAAGTCGCCGTTAAGTCGTCTATCCCATAATAGGTCGTATTTGTTTGGACATAGATAGGTACTACAGTTCGGTGCTGGTGAAAGGATATTCAATGGTTTTGGTTCTGTTTTGAAAAATCGTCCTTCAAGGTTTTTAATCAGCCGCCCGCCCAAAATAATAAGAATTCGTTTACATATTCTTAAAAAGACAAGATTCCGTGGTTCGACCAAATGTAAAAACATTCACCTTTTTATAGGTTTCCGTTTAATGAAATACCAAAAGTTTTACTTAACTTACATTCCAAACAATAAAAATCTAAACTTTCCCAAAATTGCAAGTAGGTATTTTTTTAAGGATGTACTTACTCTTAAATGTTACAGATTTATAAAAATCGAAAACAATTATTGGTTTGGCTGTGGAGGTCTCAAATTTTCGCCTGCGGCGCTTTCTTTTTCGGAATTTCTTATTCTGTAATTGTTTCAATAAAAAAAAACCGTTTTAGAAAAAACAAACAAATTTGCGACACTACCGACTGCTAAGTTAACAATGTCAAGCTGTATGACCTTACCCTCTAAGGCTCGAGAACAAATTGAAAATGGTTATATAATAAAAATGTGCACTAGGGGTGAGATTTGATACTGCGTGGCGGGCCGAATCGGGAGACCTAACCTAGACCATTGCGGACAAAACGACCCACAGATTCCTTCCCACCACTCATTCCTTTATCCTTCCCAGAATTACCTCTTCTTCACGTCCCTAAAAAGACGTTCCACACAGCATCTGCCCTGAGAGATTTATTTTTCTTCAATGCCTTCTGTGTGGAGTTAAAAAAAAATAAAAATTTTCAATTGTACCAATCTGAAGATCGTCAATAAAAAAATGCAAGAAAGTTGTTATGAATATGTTTTAATTCATATTAAAATCAAAAACCACAGTGAAAGGGTATTAAAATTTGGAAATAATAACTCTTAATTAATTAATTGAAAAAAAATGCCGAAAATATGTAAACAGCGTACCTACCTACCTATGTATAAATTAAACTAGTTTTGGTTTTGAATAACTTAGTTAACATGGTACAAATTAAAAATACAATAGCACGTCTTTCCCTTACCTATCCAATGGAACGGCAGGCTTATTATTTTTATTTCCTGACATTTTGTGAATAACTGTCATCTGAAATTTCGCATGAAACACGTGTATGTCATAATTAGATAATATCAATATCAGTATGGCAGAGAGCAGAAAGGAAATAGGATAATTGGTTACAGTTACCATCCGCACCGCAGCAGATATTCAGATGCACAGTTATGCAAAGCGTTGCATCAATTTACTATAACAATTAATGGAGGTAACTGGAGACAACGAACATCAAAAGCCACGGCACGTGCACACTACACCACACTAAGCAAGTTCTGCCAAATTAAGTGAAGCCAATTTATGGAACGTTTATTCAAGGGCACACACAATTAAAATAGGTCCGGGAATTGTTTCAAAACTCCCATTTTTATTTACAAATTGACGAATTGTTACACGTTCATGTTGTTTGTTCACTTGAAGTTTTTATTTTATTTTTTGAAGTGAAAACTTCTTTAGCACCATCGCGATTTGAAATTCGATGAAACGATAAATAGCGACACTAAAAAGCGACAAACATATACTAGGATTTAGCCTGTGAGAGAATGAGATAGTATAATCTCCTCTTTGTGCGGTGCTTCGTAGCCTATCGGTCACTACTTTGTGCGATGCGTCGTAGCCTCCCCACTCTTGTCTACTTTAGTTTTCTGAAGGTTTCACTTCTACCAAGTGTGAATTGTACACTCTGTTTTTTTAAGTCCCGGCGTTAACAACGGTTTTTAACAGATGTAGACAGTAATTTTCATGGTCGTGGGGCAAAACTCTCGACTAGCGATCTGGAGGTTGCGGGTTCAAATCTGAGCTTGCACAGATAAATATTGCGTGATTGATTTGTGTTATCACAATTTAATCATTTAAAATTTTTTTTTTTTATTTATTATTTTTTAGCATATAAAATATAATGTACATTTAGATGATGTATTAATTTGCTTACATGTTCATATTCAAATATGTTAATACCACTCTTCCATGGAAGCGTTAGCTTGTGTCTGGAAGAGTAGTGTACATTTTTTAATGCTATATTTAAGTTCTTAAATTACAATGTGAATGTAAAAAACAATAAGTTGTAAGTTCGGTGATATGTGATTATAAGTATTTATCTACTATCAAAACAATTTTACTGTTTGGATAATGTGTCCAGAATTATTGTAATTAGTTGCTAAAAACAATACAAAATTTAACTTATTTGAAGAATGGAGTATCACTTGGAAACTGAGTTATAAGTAGATTAGATTAGTCGGAAACTGTTTTTTTTTTTTTTTTTTTGAGATTATCTTTAAAATATTTTTTTACAGGGTTTATTAATTGGATTTTATCATTAATTTTTCTAATTTCATCCGGTAATCGGTTGAAAATAAGTCTTCCTTGATAAGTATAATAATTTTGTGCAAAGGAAGTGTTTAATTTTGGGCATGAAAAAATATATTTATGTCTAGTACGGTTTTCAGTTATAAATTGATATTTTTCTTTTTCTTTTATAATTTGAATCAATGCATTTCTATTGTGTAGGTCTTTGAAAGATGGTACTTGGAATTCCTTAAATAATTGATCCGTTGGGTAGTCAGAAGGTTTTTTTAATATGATTTTAATTATTAGACTCTGCACAACTTCAATTGGGGAAAGATTAGTTTTGTATGCGGATCCCCAGCTAATGATAGCATATTGTAAAGTTGATTGAACCAAAGCGTAATAATATATTAGATATAAGTTTTTTACAGATAAAAAATTTCTGATTCTTAAAAATATATAAATCAATTTTCTAATTTTTTTTACAACTTGACAAATTTGTTCCTTCCATTTCAAATTTTTATCGATAATGACTCCTAAATATTTGATTGTGTTTGTTGTTTTTAATATTGTGCAGTTTTGGATACAATAATTTTTACTATGTGTTTTGGAATTATCATGGATGATGATGTCAATGTTTTTAGGGGTATCATTTTTGTGTATTGCAAATGGAATTACAAATGTTTTATCACCATTTAGTGATAGTAAATTTACGTCGAAGAAATTCTTTAAAATATTTATGTCTTCGGTGGCTTTAAATGTTACTTTTTCCCAAGTTTTATCGCTTATTATTAGTACCGTATCATCGGCGTATGAAGTAATTTGGCCATGTAGTGGTTGAAAAAAAATGTCATTAACATATATGGTGAAAAGGATTGGTCCGATTACTGTACCTTGAGGGATTCCAAAGTCTGATATTTCTTTATCGCTATTAATCTGATTTATTTTTACGACTTGCAGTCGATTTTTTAGGTAGTTCGAAATCCATTTAATTGCATTGTCTTTTATACCTATATTGTTTAGTTTTTTTAGTAGAATCTCATGGGATATACTATCAAAAGCTTTTCTGAGATCAATAAATATACCGGCACATTTTTCACCTTTATCCAATGATTCATTGATGTATGAGGTTACATTAGCAATATAAGGTATTTTTGCGGCACCTTCCAGAGTACAAGATACTCCAGTATCGCCCTGTGTAAGACTGCGATTTAGAATTGAAACATTGCTTGAAATGGTTCAGCCGTGTTTGGTGACTAGATCTGAATAGCCAGGTACTTCTCCACATCTTCCCCATTTCCTTCTCTTCCACACTTACCTTCATCCTCACAACATACCCCAATTGGAGATGCTATCATCAGATGTCTCTCTGGCTCAAGACGGGAGCAATCGGGACTCTTGTGAGGTTTCACATAAAAAAATCAGGTTTTGAACGTCTAGTGTGCAAAATTTCATCAACAAATATCAAAATCGTTTAATGTACCTTTCAGAAATATATACGAATACTAGGTATATATAATATATATTATTTCGTTGAATATTTCGGGCCTAAAGCAAGGAAAATTATTAACATAAAAATTATTATATTTACATGCAGGCAAAGGTAAAAATATTTTTGTCTCCTTTTAAACTTTGTTAATATTATGTACCTTCATATTTTACCTTCGACCAAGTATACCCACAATGGTAAGATCTAATATTACATATTTCCCAATTTTATTTAAGCTCCATCGTATAGGCAAAATTCATAGCACCATCGTTAGAAAATACAAATCTAATGTTTTACCAGCCATTAGCCAGCCAGCGGCCGAGAATTCAAATTTTGTCAAAAGATGTTCTTACGACCGTAGAGGGCGGTTCCAATGAGAAAGATTAATAAAACCAGCTTTTTTAAATGATAACTCAATATCGATTTTATTTAATTCAAAATTTGCTTTAATTTATACCTACATCCAAAAATGCTGAAAGGCGTTGTGATAAAACTATTAAAATTATGTACTTTTTGTAATTATTTATGATCATAAGTATTTATAATTTTTCAATAATGTCTAAGTAAAATAAGAACGTAAAAAAATATATTACTTTGTAAGACCGTAAATAAATAGACAAACTGAAGTATTTTCGCCGCAAAACACGTGATCGGATCTTCTTCCTATGATTTTATTTAAACTAAAATTAAAATTCTGAAAAGTAGCCATCCCAGATAATTTTTTGATTTATTTTGCTACATGATTATATGATTTGAAATGTGTGTTGTATAATACAAAATTTTCTTTGAAAATTTAACAAATCTTTCAACGACCTACGGTAAAAACTTATTGTAAGTACTAAAAATAAACATATTTTCTCTAGAATTAAAACAAAGTTTTAGTAGATAAAAGGATATTCTTTCGAAATCAATTTATAATTTTTTGTGGAAAAGAGTTAATACGTCTAAAATTTGAGTTAAAAATGACATATTTCCGGTTTTGTCTGGTTATTCCCTCTTAAAGGATAAACCACTTAAGTCCATAGCAATTGCTATAGGATAAACAACTTAAGTCCATAGCAATTGCTGTAGGATGGGATAGGATATTAAGGTATGTTGTGAGGCAAAAGGTAGTGGGGAGGGGAAGGAGTGGGAAAGTATCAGACTTTTCAGATCTGGTCACCAAACGCGGCCAAAGCCTTGAATGTTGGTCTTACACCAGGGCGATGCTGGTAGTTACTTCTACTCTGGAATGCGCTGCAATTACACTATATATTATTTTTATTGATAAAGTTGTGAAGTAACACAAATTAATCGAGTAAAATTTACTTACGCACGCCGGGATTTGAACCCCCATCTTCGGATTGCCAGTCGAAAGCCTTACCCCTCGACCACGGAGGCCGTCAAAATAGTACCCGGAGTCACTAGATTTTCAAAACTTTCTCTGTCTTTTTGTAAATACAAAAAAATAGAACAAACAACACGGTCGCTCGGTTTTTGAATGGACAATGCAAATGCTTATGCTTAAATAACGCTGCGAGTTAAAAAATACTAAATTGACATAAAAAATAAAAAAAGGCTGTGCAAATTTCATGACGCTAGAGCTCACCAACTGAGAGTTTTTTCATCGTCTATTTCTTACAATTACCGGTTTTATGATAAAATGAAAAAGATTTAATCACATTTTTAAATCGAGTTGAATTTCTAAAAACCTGCAAAATTTTGGCACATAGCGGATAAGTAACTATATTCGGCAAACGATCGTTAATATTGAATAACAATGGTTTAACAAAACAACGGAAGCCATTTTCCAAAACGACTGACTAACACATCAAACACTACGCCATTATTCAAATGAGCCCGACCACGTGACGCCTTTTCCGCCACGTCCGCATCCGGTGGAGTTTTTTTTACCTAATAGTCTATGGTTTAACATAAACTTATTAATCTCTAGGTGTATATGTATGGCATATGAATTCTAAAAATTATCGACAATATAAAATATGTAGATTTTTCTAGTTCACAATTTCGTAGCGGAAACTCTTTTACAATTATATTTTTTCATTAGCTCCCCACAGGAGGTCCTAATAAAAACAATTTTCCTCGGGACCTATGTCATCTTTGAAAATGCTATGTGGAGGGTCTTTTTAGTGAAAGGAAGGAGAGGAAGTTCTGTTAAGGAAAAATATATGAAGGGTGGCTAGGAATCTGAGGTCAGTTAGTCCAGGAGTGTATTGATCCATTCCTACCACTGCGGTGCAAGGTCTCAACCAGTTTCTCCCGATCCGGCCTTCCGGTGGGCAGATGCATCCGCCGTCAATTTCTAGGTCGCCACTAAGACACCAAACGTAGCGAACCATTTGGGGTGACCGTACAGATGTACGTATACCGACTATTCAGATGTATACCTAGGTATTCTAGGTCATGGTAATAGTCAGGTACTCATATATTCTTTTGTATTTCTTTACACCAGATAACATATATATATACTAGCAAACCCGGCCACACGTTGCTGAGGCTAACGAAACCTTTATAACCAACGCCATCTGTTAAATCAAATCCACATCACGCTGCTCGCTGACGTCTGCCGCTTGGCCAGATATATAATGTATTTCAACCAATTTACACAAAAAACCTTGATAAATTATATACCTTTTTAGGAAGGTTTTTACCTTCCTCATGAATCACTCTATCTATTGGTGAAAACCGTATGAAAATCCGTTGCGCAGTTTAAAAGATCTAACCGTACATACATCGTGAGCGACTTCATTTTATACTTAGTAAAGATTTAATTTATATGTTTATACTAGACTAAGTAACTATATTCCATTGGTCACTATAAAACAGGCAGTAGTCTCTCTCTCTCTCTGGTTTTAATCTTGGGATTGGTTTGCAGCAATTTCCTCTATTCGTCTCTTCCACTCTTCCCTGGCTTGGGCGGCTCTTTTGAAATCTGCATATGATGAGCAGCGCATGTCCACCAGCAGATCTTCCAGGTACTCTCGGCTTGGGCGTCCCCTAGATCCCCTCGGTCATACCCTCCATTATGGTGATTTAATGTATCGTATATACGTAAATGTCTTCAATAAATGTCATGTATTTTATAAGAACAACAAAAATGTCATACTTCTCAATCCTTCCCTACTCTACTCCCTTTGAGCCTTATAACGTAATAGTTCGGGATGTTACAGTTGGATTGATGGTTGAGAGAAGTTAGTTTCTAGGTGAAATACAATATGATAGATTGTAAGATTATGAGATATTTTTTCGTATGATTATTCTCAATATACTGGATTTACATATTAAGAATAAACATACGAAAAAACATCTTATAATTTCACAATCTACCTTGTATGACAAACTCTATCAATGATGAATGTAGATATAGTATAACAGCTACACACTGACAATAAAAAAAATACAACGCAGTTTCACCGTTAAAATACAATGGATCGCGTGATGAAAAAGTGGGAAACTATATAGTAATCGGTTACTTGAACTTGTTACAGCTTAGAATAATTAATTAATTTTAATTAAAAAGATGTTCTATTAGTTGCAATAATTATAACTCTAGTTACTTCCCGTACAAACAATGTACAACAATTATTACAATTACAACAATTTCATTGCTGATGATTTCACAATATTTCAATTTATTTGTAAATTTATTGAATTTTACTAGAAGCAGTAGGGAGCATGTAGCAATTAGCAGGTGAAGCGTGAAGCAAAATCCAAGAAGCAGCAAGCGAGAAGCCGAAGAATACGAGTAGGTGCTTGCTTCGATAGAGCCCCCATACCTGAGCTGGTCACTAACTTATAGTTCCACCAAGCATATCAATCGAGGGCCAGTTCGGAAGATTGCTTCCGTTGAAGGAGACTAGATTTTCATTTCGATTCTCTTTAGACGTGATTGGGCCTTTGAAACATTAAATGTACATTCGTTATTTTATATTTTAAATTTTCTGCAACCGGTTTCGACGCATCCGTGTCATTAACTAGGAAACTTAAAACTGAGTTTTAAGACACGGATGTGACGAAACCGATAGCAGAAAATCTATATCTATCTATCTTCTACATAAATAAAAATGAATCGCCTAAATGTATGTACGCGCATAACTTCCGATCGACTTTACCTATTTCATTCGAACTTTGGGGATTTGATGTGTGCATTCCCGGGAGGTTTTGTATATATACTAATGAGCTTTGGCATTATGAAATCTGTATAAATAAATTGCAATAGGTGACACGCGAGTTGTTTGAAAACTGAATGTACCGGGACTGAATGAATGGAATGCGGGAAGGACGAGGGGAACCCGAAAGGGCGGAGGGGAACTCAGGAGGGAGGTTCGCAGGACGGGGGAAGCGGGCGAAGAGAGTGGGGAGAGGGAAGGTGGAGTGGGAATACGAGAGGGGAAGGGGACGTGGGAGAGGAAGGGAAAGCGGAAGGGGAACAGGACGAATGGGAAAGGACACGCAGAGATAAACAGTTTCTTTATAAAATGGCATAGCAACGCATGCCGGGTACCAGCTAGTTTAAAATGTAAAGTTAAAATGTACATAGAAAATTAAAATTCTTCAAAACAAAAAGATTATTTTTACCCCAAGAGAAAATACTCTTTATTTGAAAATACGCTTCAAATCCCTCCGAGATGTTGGAGTTTATGCGCCCTTTGGAGGGACGCAAGCAGGGACATTGGAGTATCTAGAATCGTTTTGAAAATAAATGTAGCTTCCTTTTTACCGAAAAAAGAGTCCGGTTGTGTGTGGCCAAGGAGGTATTTCCATTGGAAAATGGTGGGTTCCCTTCAGCCCATTTTAGAACCAGCCTCGTAGCGTTACCCAACCGTGTGTCGATATACATAATTCCCTGGCTTTATAGAGTGCAGACAAGGGAAACGTTGTGAGGTTTCACACAAAAAAGGTGTTTTGAAATTCAAATAACATCTCCGAATTGAGGTTCACGGTTTTTTATCACGTAGTAGATCTACATACATAGCACCCAGGCAACATTATCAGTTATGTATATGAAGCTAGTAGCGACGCGTCGCGGCGGGTACCGCTCCAAGTATTCCCAGTTCTCAGATTGCACAAAGGGGTCGTTATGGTAATATGGACAGAATATTTATGCCAACCAAAGCCTACATATACCCACTACCTTATTCTGCCCGCCTGGGACTAATTTATGAACGGAGCGTTTAGTTTGAACGGCTTCGAGGGAGAAATTCGAGAAGTTGGAATGAGAAATCACGAGAAACAACTGAGGAATCCGAGGTTTGGAATGAGAGACCTTCCAGGGGCGTGCGGTCCATTTAAACACATAAACACGAAAAAAAAACATTTAAAATTATTACAATAATCAATCTTCACTTTCACAAATACACGCGAAGTGAACCAAAAATCGTAGCAACCCGCGCCGACCGCGCTACTACAGGATATCATAAACAGGAACTAAGTACGCAAAAATAACGAACGTCTTATTCAAATGTGGTCGTCATTCGATACTAAGATCTGTGTTGTTTGCGCGATGCTCATTCAAGGATGGCTCAGCACGGGCGAAGCACCCAGAGCACGCCCACATTATCATATATAATGTTTTAAATACGCATAATATTATTGTGCTAATTAAAAAACGAGAAGTCTCGTTTGTGTTAGTGTCGAAAAAGGCCGTGCCTTTCGGTACAAATTACAAATGTAGCTTTAGTGCCATCTGTTGGTAACTCTATTAATTACTACTACTTTACTAACAAAATAATTATCGTATTACGTTGGCTTTCTTCCACGAAATTTGGGAGGCGGGTATTGGTACTGTCGCCCCGTGAACCATTTATTGGATAACCAACACCCCTGCCATAGGTCACCCCAAGAGGTTTGCTACATTTGCTGACATTAGCAGGAGTGCCTGGGTTTATGGGGTGAGGTTTGATCTTGTCTTGGCGGCGGAAGCGCCTGCCCATTAGATGCCGGTGAGGCCCTTGACATCTCCAGCCGGACATCGCATGGCACGGCAATGGGAGGATGGATTCATACTTTCATCACTCCTGGACACATTGATCCCCAGATTCCTACCCACCGGCAATAACTTTTCCCTTCCATGAACTTCTTCTCCACCCTTTTCTTTAAAAAACCCTCCACCTACCGATCCCAAGAATGAAATAGATTCTGAGGGAAATTGTTTTACTCGGAGCCTCCTCTGTCTGGAGTTAATATAATAATTGTGCGATCGAATTGTTCATTTTATACATCCGTTAATTAACTTGACATTTGATGTGGTTTTCCAAAAACTCACCAATTTTTTTAATTTCAAATAATTTATCATTTTTCTACCGTTTATTCTTATTAAAAACTCTGTGCACGCCACTGAGACATTTGTAAACGAAGGGTTTCATTCTCCTTTACCGTTTAGGTCCCAGGTTTAAGCCAGTTAGTAGACCGGACATAATCATATTGCTTTTCGATCGAAACTTTGAATTTGTCGAGTAAAGTGGTTGGATAAGTTTTGGCTTCCCGTAATCACAGGTAAAGCAAACAGTTTTACAACTTCTTTCATTCTTAATATTTTCCATTTTGTAATATCATAAAAAATCTTCTATCCATCTTACATTACATATATTTTATCTATAATCTTTTTATATATATACTGAGAAGTATTCGGGAACATGGCATTGTTTCTTATATAAATCTAATTTTATTCCGAGATTGATGAGATTTTATACACTTAATCTTTAAAACCACAAGAAATCGACTGTCTACATGAGATTTCTAAAACCACCCCATCCCCCTTTCCCGTGTTTCTATTTCTTGGTGAAAATTGCACCCTTGACGTGTAAAACAAGATGAAATTTACGGTCCATTTCTGATTTCGGTAAACTTTGCGTAAGCCCGGGCAACGCCGGGGACTTAGTTAGGCTAGTTATTTATATTTTTACTTTTAATTCTATTTTTCTCATTCTGTTACTCATATAGATTTTCATTAGTTGGAATTCCTTGCCTTTGGTACGAATGTTTTCTAATTTTGTAAAAAAAGTTTTGTGCCAGATTGAATCAAAGGCTTTTGCTAAATCTAGATATATTACTATGCGTTTATACCCTTGATCTAGGGTGATGCGTATACAATCTATTACACATGATAATGCTTCTTTCGTGTCTCTTTTTTCTCTTAGTTCGTATTGTTTATCCGAGATTAATTTATTTTCTTCCAGGCATTCCATTTTTTTTAATACTCTTTAATACTATAAATCTTTGATATTGAGTTCAACAAGATGCTTAGTTTATAGTTAGTTATTTCCATTTTGTCTCTTGCTTTATAAAAAGGAATCACCAGTCCGTGTTTTCAGTACAATAGAAAAGATGCTTAATGTTAAACTAATGTTGATTGTTTTATTTAAAAAAATATTATTTATTTAAATAAAACATACAACGAAGTTGCATTCCCATGAGTTATCAAAACTCATTAAGGGATCGCCAATTGGTACATTTGAAAAGATAAACCCAACCCAACCCAATATGCAGACACAATAAATGAAGAAAAATTTTACAAAACATTTTACAGAAGCAACATACAGAAACAAACATATGAAGAATCACTTTACAAATATTTCACAGAAACATATCTTATAAGATTTTGTGAATAATATTATAACCACTCATTTGATTTATGTACTGTTGGTGTCACAAAGTTAAAATAAAGTATCCTCCATGATGGACTATAGAAATGCATAAAAAACAAATCAGGAAAAATACAATAAAAGGTACATGCTCAAAAATACACAGACCTAAAACAAGATGTTTACATAAAAAAATACATGATAAGATTTAAAAAAGATATAAACTGCGCCCATGAACAGAGTTTGTACCTACTTATGACTCGTTTTTCAAATAACATTTGAAAAAATAGGATTTCAATATATCGTTTCGAGATTTGTCAGAGGCATATATACCTGTCTTAATTCTTTAGGCAATTTGTTATAGTTAGTGTACGCAATGTATTCTAATGATTTCAGTCCGAACTTTGTTGAGTGTATTTTTGATATATGTAGTTTGTTGTGTTGTCGTGTATTATATTGGTGAACGTCGTTGTTATAGTTCAGTTTTATATTTGTGTGGGTGTTGCACTGAATAATATTTAAGATGGTGTTTGTTATCTCAAAGCTAGGAACAATCTTAAATGGTAATACAAGTGCGTGACGGTAAATATCTTTAACATGTGTATCCCAAGGCAAGCCAAAAATGTTACGTAGGGCTCTATTTTGGATTATTTGCACCTCCGATATCAATTTTTTGGTAGCAAAACCCCAGATACCCGAAAGGTATGCCAAGTGGGAGTGAATCATAGCATAGTACAATGATCGCAGTATGGCTGTGGGAAGCAATCTACGTAACCTGTACATTACACCGGTCACCGGAGCAATCTTTCATTTAACACGGTCAAAATGACTTTTCCATGAAAGCCATGAGTCAATTAAAAGTCCTTGATACTTTGCGACATCTGTTTGTTCCAGTTTGTTTAGTCCAAGGGAAATGTTTAGGCGTTATTCTCTCTTATTCCCGAATAGCACATAGTGAGTCTTTTTAATATTAAGGCTAAGTTTATTGTGTTTTATAAGTTTTAATAAATATATTTTTTAATTAATGCAATCTGTTGTTATTTCATCTAATACCTTTGCAATGTTGGTTTTTAATGAGCTAATTATTTTATCAATATCCTTTCCAGTAGACGTGGGCAAAATTGAATGACTGAATTAAATGAATAAATTCAATCTTGTAACACACTCGATCTGATTCTCATTTTCAAAAGGAATTAAATCTTTATTCCTTACCCTTGGCCTTGCATCTTACGATTTTTTAACAGCACCATATTTATTTTTATTTTGATTAATTTATTTTACAGTTAAATATTTCATGTTATATTGAGGTAAGAAAATAATAATGTACTCTATAAATATTGTAGTGTTTCGTAGGAATGAAATAAAATATTATTCTGGATATTTGTTGCGCGGATAGGTACACCTACCACAGGCGAAGCGCGCCGCGAAATTGCCTTTCACGGGTACTGTGTAGTATCCCGCGCAGTAAATCTTATACCTACAAAATCCCTGTAGTCCCCGTCCCCAATCCAAGTGACAAAACCGCCAAGCGAGTCAGCCAAGATCCAAATAATTCTGAGCTCCGTGTGTCGCGTCTGTTTCACAGTTGTGTCCCGCCAGTCCCGCCAGTCATAGTCACGGAGGAATCGTTCCTCCGTGGTCATAGTCCTGTAACCTGTTCGGTCTGTGCGAACTCAATCCGCAACCCCAATCTCTGTTTCACTTATTCAAGGAATCAAAACATTTATTTCTTATTCATTTGTGACGTCGTAGTCCCACGGGTCCCTGGGTACCACGTGTCGAGTCGATCCGGCCGGTCCGCGGAATGCAAGTTATTCAAGTCACAGCAAGACAAAAGACACTTATTAGTCAGAAGTTCCCAATTCATTTCTTGATACCCGCAGAGAATCGGTTCGTCGTTAGTCCCCGCTCGGCCAAGCCGTCATCTTAGGGTGAAACTTCCCACTTCGGACCGCGGAACGTTAATAAAAGGACTAAAAGCGAAAGTTTATTCTATGTCTTTTCTCCCTCACACGTGCGTAAATTGTGATGCAATACTTGTAGAAACAAAATGATGTTTATCTATATTATTGTTTTTTTTGTGGTATCTGTCTCTGTCTACTCTAGCCGTAAACAAAACATCAGTCGCTATCGAACCGTGATACTGATAAATGATAATCGAGCGATTTGTTCCTTTATTTTTGTAACAAATTATACGACGCGTGTCGCCAGGGCTTTTAATTAGTTTTTATTCGGCGCGTCTTTTTAACTTCACCATTGAGGTAGGTGCATTTAAAATATATATATTTGAGTGGAGCTTATTCCAGGTGACCGGTCCGGATATACCTACCTATGAATGCGCGATAATAGTATGTTTTTTATGTGAATTCCGCACAAGTCCCGTCTGGAGCTAATGAAACTATGGCATCCCCAATTGGGATTTTTTGCGAGGCTGAAGGTAGTGGGAAGTTTAGATCACGTGAAATGAAACAATTTTAAGTTTAATAAATAATTAAAAATTAGTAAAACTTTAAGGGTTAACCACGAAAACTGTTTAATTTTAAGATTTAATTGCTTGCCTAATATAAACACATTTTTCTTGTTAAAAATTTGTCTTTTGGGCAAAATAATATCTAAGTACACATTGAAATATTTCATTAACCTCGTCGCGCGTCGTTTTTAGTACCTACGATTTTTCAGAACAACATAATTTACACTAAGAAGAGGGCTTTGCGTAGTGAAAACTTATTTATCACCGTTGTGATTTGAAACTCGATGAAACGAAAAATAACGACACTAAAAAGAGCAAACACATGCACCTAAAGGAGAACTAAGAAGTATGTAGAAGTAGTCTGCGAGAGAATGAGATAGTATTATCGGTCTCCTCTTTTTGCGCTTCGTAGCCGAGGTTTTTTAAGTAAGCGAGGGTTTTTTTTTTTTTTTTTTTTTTTTTTTTTTTTTTTTTTTTTTTTTTTTTTTTTTTTTTTTTTTTTTTTTTTTTTTTTGGAATTAAAGGAATGAATAAAATGAATCAATTCAAAAGGCCGAGGGAATCACAATGAATCGATTCACCCCTGGGAATGAGTCTGCCCATGTCTACTTTCCAGTGGTTGTTTTTTATGATAGGTTTTTGTTGTGTCGCTTGCGAAGACGTTATTCAAACAGTTTGTTATTATTTACGTATTTGAATTAACATAATTTTTAGTTAGTACTATTTTTAATCACAGAATTAGCGTCTATAGTCAAGGGCGGATCCAGCTTTGGCGCCAGGGGGTGTCACATAGTCGTGGTCAAGTCACTAGAGGTTATAATTTAATTTTTATAATAATAGATACAAGTAAAAAGTAGGTCCACCTAGGTCCTGGACTCAGCCCAGGGGGGGGGTCATGACCCCCATGACCCCCCCCCCCCTGGATCCGCCCTTGTCTATAGTATGTTAGTAATATTAGTGGCACCTTAATAAGAATTATTCCTAGGTCGCATTTGTAGATGTGACCGAATCTTTTTCGTATTTTTGTATTTCAAAAATATGTTTGAGAGTCACTATTGTTGTCATGTCTGATGATTAAATATTATAATCTGTGGTTTTATTCAACAAGTTATTCCAAAATAAAATAAAATATTATCTTAGACTATTAGATAGGGTTTAGTTCGGGAAGAATCTTGCAATTGTATACATAGATAGCAGTCATTAAAAATATGCGTTAAGAAAATGATAATAATTGTCGGTGGTTCTTAGTCAAGCTATAATACAGTTAAATATGACCGAAGGGGACAGGGTAGAAGTAGCTCAGTGGTTATACCAGAGCCCCGGCAAGGCTAAGGTCCTGAATTCATTTCCCGGATGCGACCGATTCTTTTTTCTGATTTTTCTATTTCAATTTTTTTTCGGTAATATTGTCTACCATGATCAAGTATTATAATTTTACTCGTTAAATCTATTCATATAAAAATGAATCCCTGTTTCCCTTGGTCACGCCATAACTTCAGAACGACTTTACCTATTTCATTCATCTTTTTTTTTAAATTCTCTAATACTTTGTAAAAGGTTATTACGGAAAGAAAAATTAAGAAAATTGCTCAGAAAATTGAATAATTTCAGAACACTTAATGACCATTTTTTAACTTCGCACGTTTGACAGTTTGCGATATGAATGTTTGTAATATACGAAAAGTGAAAATTTGAATAAAAAAATTGTAATAAGTGGCAGGCGAGCTGAATGTACTGGGAATATATGAAACGCGGGAGATAGGAGAGGATGGGCGAGGAAGGTGAAAGGGGAACGCGGGAGGGTAGGGGATGAGGGAGGGGAACGGGGACGCACGGGAAAGGACGTGCAGGTAGGGACAATTTATTTCTTTGAATATAGCATTGCAACGCATGTTGGGAACCAGCTAGTAATAAATAAATAATAATATCAATATGATTTTTCTATTTGTTTTTTGTGTGAAGCATATCTCCTCAAGTACTCTTTTAATATTTTATTATCGCTTTTGGGTTACGGTTTTCTTTTTGCGGTTTTTGTCTGTATATGTATAGTGTATTACCTTAGCTAATCTTATAATTTTCGTTTCGATGTTTTCATTTCTTTTTGGTAATTAAATTGTTCCATATTACCATTTACACTGTATTTGTGTTTACAAAAAAACAGACAAAAAAGCGAAGAAGTTCCGGATATTCTGATGGATTGGATAGGCGAGATTAGCTGGTATTACAGCCTAGGAGGATATCAAGTTACAAGAAAGCACTTGCGCCTAAGTGAAATATAATAATGTAATGACGCCATCCAATATTGGTCATTGAGGGGAATATTCGAGGCATTACGTACAAGACAAAAATTCAAAGTCTTATCATAATCGCTTCAGAATATTAATTTCAATTCAGATAGTCATAATATTTCAAATCAATAAAAATACCCAATAAATAAATTCGTCATCACTGGATTTTAAGTAAAACCGGATGCTAGAGGGAAAATTAAATAAAACCTACACTTTTTATACGGTAAACACAATTAGTCTTTATTTGGAGTAGGTGCAATCAATTTACTGGTATGACACAGATCAATAACAGTAAAATAGTACAAAACTATAACAATAACCTTAGGCGTATTTTATCAATAAATAAACTTATTTTTTTCCTCAACCGCTCGTTCAACATTTTAACAAAGGGGTTACGAGTCTATTCACTCAGCTGATAGTATTTCAGTCCTGCCAGAGGTTTTTCCTTGAAGAAGCGCGGGTGGGACCGGGAGGCAACTTAACTTTCTCGAGTTACCACATGATCTTATATCGGTCATCCTAGCTGTGACATCTGGGTGGCTGGGTGAAAATTCTAACCAATAGCGATGCCGAAATTAGAAGGCATTCGAGATTGAATAACTCTCAATATATGCTCGAAAATAATTATTTTGTTACTGCATATTTTTAATAACCGGCAATAACACTAAATTGGATGACAGTAAGATTTAAAGAATTTTATTAAATTCTTAGTTAATTAGTCATCAATGATGTATTATTATTTATCTTGAATATTGGACTTTGTGTCATCATTGTAAATATAATCTGTGTTGTTAATTTTTTAAGCATTGCATTTTTTCTGACGTAATGTTGTCTGATATTGTATACCATGTGAAGTAGATAAGAATTCTGTAATCTTATCTATAAATCTGAAATCTGTTAATCTAAAACAGCGAAAACTCTCGAAATGTAATCTCCGGCGCCACGGAATTTGGTTCCATGACAGTCATCCTGCAATAATTCATCAGGCGACAGTTCATCCTGCGACAGTTCATCCGGCCGACAGTTCATCCTGCCGACAGTTCATCCCGCCGACAATTCATCCTGACAATTCAACCTAACCTAACCTAACCTATGAGTATGTCGTATTTTGTTATTCACGCATGCTTCTTCGGAGAGTCGAAAATATTGTTAGTAAAATATTTTTACAGCGGATTTCCACTCAAGGTGCCTTTAGATATAAGTATATCGATTTTGGTTGTACGGCCGTATATCCTATTTGCATACTTACTTAATAAAAATCTTCTAAATGATCAGGCAGGATGAATTGTCGCCGGATGAATTGTCGGCGGGATGAACTGTCGGCAGGATGAACTGTCGGCAGGATGAACTGTCGGCCGGATGATCTGTCGCACGATGAACTGTCGCCGGATGAATTGTCGCAGGATGAATTGTCGGGTCACCACGGAATTTACACTGCTTTTTTATACGGAATTGATAGGCGAACTAGCTCAAGTCCCCGGCACTGCCCGGGCTTTACATAGAGTTTTTCGAAATTAAACACAGAAAGTAATGTTTAACCCCAACTGCGCAAATTTAATCAAGTATAAAAATTCTGTTTTGGTGTGGGAAATGGGGATGAAGAGGTTTTTAGAAATCTTAGTAACTTTCAATTATTTTTAAGGTCAAAAAAAAGGTCAGAAAAATTTCGGAAAAAACATAGATTTAAAAACACACAATGCCACCCGCCACCTGTAACCCACCACAAATACCCTTCTTTGTGCGTATAGAAGATGGTTGCAATTATTTGACGTAAGCAGGTAATTATTATTATGAGTTTATTAAATTAAATTAGTCATGGAAAATAATATTAGCTACAGAAACTAAAATCGTCATGAATGAGTCGTGTTTTACTTATGCTTTTTTGATTCATGTAAAAAGTTGCGGCATGAAAAAATATTTATTATGACGATTCCATGACAGTTGATCCCCGACAGCTGGCACACTTATATAAAGAAAATACTTACACAAAATATAACAAAACTATAAAACATATTTTCATTCAATGCGTCAAGGATGAGTCACACACCAAGATAAAAAAAAATCGACACGTTAATAAATTCGTTTGACATCCATCCCAAGTTATTATAAAAAGGTATTGTTTTAACATTATTTCTACAAAGAAGGTCCTGAGGCAAATAATTTACCTCAAAACCTGCGTCATCTTTGGGAATGCTGCGGGGAGGGTGTCTTCTAGGAGATGAAGTAGTGAACATAGGTTTTGAAGAGATCCATGGCCGTCAAATTGTTCCACAGCCGAGCTGTTAAACTCAAGAACGAGTCGTAGAAACGATCCGTTTGGACGCGTGTTTGGCGTATTTTTCCGACTATGCACCAGTGCCGAAGAAATTAATGATGCTAGCATTTATCATTGAAATACCAGTAGAACAAAGTCATCATTCCCACCTAATGTCTGTGCTCTAAAAATTGCAATCCGTTTATTAAGCACCTAGGGGAATTTATCAAATCAAGGGTTTTTCGCAAGTATTTTGGTACTCCAGACCTGCGGTGTAAGACAAATTCAACAGAGGGGTGCACGGCGCACTGTTTGTACACGTGCGTTGTACTGCTGCGGGCCCTGTGCACTGTACAGTAGGTACACCTGCAGGTTGTATATTTTTACAATATTACTACCATTGAAATCATTTTTTTTAAATTATTCACTTCATTTTTCGGTTTTTTGTACGTATTTTGTTTTATTTTTCCTTCTACGAAATTATTTTTATAATTTAAATCATGTACGACTATCATAATATGGACATGAGCCTAGTATGGTAGTTGAGAAAATGATAAAAAAATTAAATTCAAAAATTTCTTCGCATAAAAAAAAAACATTGAAACACCTTTACAAGTCCTTCATCAAATGGTGGGTTGCTTACCGACAGATTCATTACGACTACACAATTCAATAGCCATACTGCGTACCAACTGATGGTACTAACTACTAATAGCTGCTCAGTATCAGCGGCAGTGGCGGTTCGTGGCTTATATACAAAGAAAGAAAAAAACGAGATATGTGAAAAAATCCTGCGTTGGTCTTTTCAATAATATATAAATATATTTAATCAGAGTTGACAAAATTAGCGTCTCTCAATCGAAAATTAGAAACAGAAAAATAAGAAAAATATACGGTCACATCTAGGAATTGAACCCAGACCTTAGCCTAGCTTTGCTCTACTTCCCCTTCGGTTAAATTTAACTACACCATACTTCGCCTAAGATCTACTAACATTATCCTTATTTTCGTGTTTTTATTGTCTGCTATATTTACGTATGATTGCAAGATTCTTTCCGAACTAAATGTAATCAAGATAGTGTCTTGGATAAATATATCC
The DNA here is from genome assembly GCA_917880885.1 of Limnephilus marmoratus. Taxonomy (NCBI): domain Eukaryota; kingdom Metazoa; phylum Arthropoda; class Insecta; order Trichoptera; family Limnephilidae; genus Limnephilus; species Limnephilus marmoratus. The sequence continues at coordinate 53,427,296 of OU862918.1, read as the reverse complement.
ATTTTTATTTAATATGCGACATCTATTGAATTTTCCGCAAATCTATGATGAATCCATTCCGGTCACGATCACGACACAAGCAACATTTACCGCTTAGCGTGGTGGTAGTAGGAGATTTTCAAACATTTTTGGGTTAATCGTAATCCGGGAATGTTTGACTTTCCTTAAAAAAACAATGTGTTATGAAAATGTAGTTTCCAATTTAAGTGCGAGTCAAAGGTTAATACAAATTATTTGATCACTTCTGGTTCAGAGATAAATTTTTGCATTAAATTTTTTTTTTTTATTTTAGGTTTAGACTAAAGTTAAGACTAAAAAGTTAAAGTGAAACGTATTCTGATTTTCGTTACGTCAATTGTTAGTGACTTAGGGTCAAGCCAATGTTTCACCTTCTTTCGCTTTGGCGTTTACGGTAGGCCAGCCTTTAGCTTGGAATATAAGGGATTGTGTCGTCAGCGAAACTGATAATTGCGGCATCGATATCTGGGTTATACAACGTATTAATGTATATTAGAAAGAGTGTTGGGCCTAAAACACTGCCTTGTGGAACCCCACAAATAATTGGAAAATTATGAATCTTTGCTGTTTGGAGTTTGACACATCGGGACCGGCCAGATAAGAAACTGGAGAGAAGGACTAGTTCATTATTCCTTATACATATATTAAACATTTTGCGCTCTATTATTGATATGCAAATGCGAAATTGTATCAAAAGCTTTGCAGAGGTTGAGAAATACCAATGGACATGTTGAATAACCTTACTCACCTTATCCAAGTTTAACGCACTATTTAAATGTGATAAAATTATAATTCAAGTTTGCATTATTTTCATATTTTTTTATGAGAGTGCACTGCACGTTGGAGAAAATCGCAACTGATCAGCACTATCCATGGTCCCTGGTGGGAAGCACTGATCACTGCATATAGCACACAGCAGTTTGCACAGTGCAGCCAGTGATCCGCTCATTGTAACATCCGTACCGTAATCCATCCGCTATCCTCAATCACCAATTAGCTCCCTCCAGCGCTCACCTAATGAGGCGGTACCGCACTGACACTGCCAGTAATGCTACTGGCTAGTACACACTCGTTATGACCAGACCAGTGACTGTCAAACCAACAACTGGGACCAGGTCAATGGTGTAATTTTTAGGGGACATTTCGTCGAAACTTAAAATACTATGTAAGTGCTTTTTGACAGTAAAGGGGAGCTAATTGGTCAATGGGGTGTTTAGCCATAACTCTGAACAACTTTATCCAGTCTTCAACGTCGTAGAAGACTGGATCGCCTCGCCTCGCCACTGTTTTTCGCTCCGTGTTTGTTTTTGTCAGGTAAATAATTATGAATTCAACGTAAAACATTAACTCCACCCCACATAATTCCCCTCAGGGTCTACATCATCTTTAGGGGTGCTGTGTGGAGGGTATTTTTAGGAAAGAAAGGAGTGGATGTTCTGGGAAGGAAAAAGGTATGAGGAATCTGGGGGTCATGTGCTCAGAAGCGACGGACGAACGATTCTGTCTCTCTCACTGCAGTGCAAGGTGATGTTTCAAGAGAGCCTTGCTGAAGAAGTTCAAAACGTTTCACTCAACCAGTCTCTCCCGATCTGGCCTTCTACGCAATTGGTGTGAAAACCTCACCCGTGCACCCCTGCTAAGTCACCAAACGTAGCGAACCACTTGGGGTGTCTTATGGCAGAGGTGTTGGTTATCCAATAAATGGTTCCCGTGCAGCGGTACCAGCGAGACCCACCTCCCAAACCGATATTAAACAATGATAATAAAATCAAATGGAAATACGGCATGGAAGAGCATCGACTGTCACCGTGCTACTACCATACTGAATGGAATATCAAAGAAGGAATGAACACTATATTGCAACGTTTTACAACTACACACATTAATTTAAAATATGTATGGCATATTTGCGGCACGTTACACAGTAGAAGATCCTCTCAATATCGCTACGTTGTAAGACCATCATTCAGAATCGTAATGGCTTTAGCCGTATTTGGTGACCAGATCTGAATAGCCCGGTACACCTCGAAACTTCTTCTCCCCCATCTCCTTCCCCTCCCCACTACCTCCAGTATCACAGCGTACCATCATCTGATGCCATCATCTCACTAACTCTAGACGATTGGGAGCAGATGGAATTAATGTGTGGTACTCAAAAGTAATGGACTCGACTGGTCGGTGGTTGAGTGGGCATAGCGCTTGGATCCCATCCGGGCGTCGCGTGTTCAATTCCTCGGCTGGCTAAGTCCTCCATCACAACACAAGCAACATTTTCGGCTTTCTGTGGTGGTAGTAGGAGATTTTCAAACATTTTTGGGTTATTCGTAACCCGGGAATGATTGTCTTTCTTTTTTTTTTTTAAATTAAATTAAAAATTTAAAAAATTAAAAATATCGGTGTTATTATTATTTTGGGGTTTCGAGATTAATTCCCCGAAAACTCTAATTATTATTGCTGCGGCTTGGTTTTTATAAGCGGTTGCTTTCGGGTTTACTACTTTTGATGTTTTAGCTATAATCTGGAGTGGAGGCAAAATGAGAAAGTTTATAAAACCAATAGAGAGGAAGTTTCTTAAAGTTGTGGAAACACCGGATTAATCATAAGTACTGGTCACTGATCGTCATGGTCCATTTCGGGACTTTAAATGTTCAGACAAAACATGACCGGACCAGCAGTAAAAAATAATGACGTCCTTCTATTATTTTAAAGACCTTTAAATGTCATACATAAACGATGAAAAGCACGGTCGCATCTTCTATCAGTATGAGAGGCGGGTTTTAGTACCGCCTTCCCGGGAACCATTATCGGATAACTAACAACTCTGCTATTTCGTGTCTTTCCAGCTGGACTCCTACCACTCTTCACACTTTTATTCTATCCAGAATGTCATCTCCAACAATTTTTTTTAATGGGACCCTCTACCAAGTATCCCCAAAGATGATATAGGCCCAGGGGGAAATTATTTTCCTTCTTCTATGTGGAGTTAATGTAAAAAAATAAATTCAAAATTGTTTCCATGACGATAAATTGCTCTTTTGATTTTAAACTCAGCAGTGTCAGTGGTTGAGTGGGCATCGCGTTTGGGTTATTCGTAACCCGGGAATGTTTGTCTTCCTTTAAAAAAAAGAGAAACTGTGAAAATTTCATTTTTAATGTCTTACCAGATTTGTAAATACTCTCAGAATCGCCCTGGTGAAAGACCACCGATCAGAATCGGAACGTCGTTTCTTAAATGGCATTAACCGTGTTTAGTGACCGGATCTGGATCTGGATCTGAATGGCCAGATTTTTCCAACCTTCCTCTTCCCATTTCCTGCCTCTCTATAGTTCTTTCAGCCTAACAGCATATGAATTTGGGATGCGGCAGTTGGAAATCTTCTTTGATTATTCAATTCAACTCAATTCATTCATTTTTAAAACATTACACAACTAAAAATTCAAAGCATTTTAAAAGAGATAAAGTATTAAGATTCAAACAGATTTAAGCAATTTATACGTCAATGAAGCACAATCATACTGACAGCAACAAAGCTTGTCGTCTGAATTGTGCTTCATTGATGTTAAACATATCGATATTCGAAGTGATTCTATTTAACAACAAGACAGCTCTCCCGACTGGCATAACCATTGGCAAGTTAGTTCTGCAAGCCGGGAGATAAAACAGTCTATGCTTTCGGTGACGGAGATAACCATCGGGAACATAGAAACTAATGCCCTCCATGATAGCCGAGTTTTCTAACCTTCCACGAATCAGTCTGAAGAAATGTGTTACAATGAGCACATCCCTTCTAACCCATAGATGGTTCATACCAAGCATTCCCAAGAGAAAGTGGGTAGGGTAGAGCCACGGATAGTAGCCATACTTCCTCAGGTAAAGAAATCTCAGAAATTTCTTCTGAACCCTCTCCAACATGAGGAAACACTTCACTTGGTGTGGGCTCCAAACCACCGACCCACTCTCAAGCCTACTCCTGACCAAAGCATTGTATAGTACTGTGAGAACCCGGGTGAACTTTATATGTAAGTATCTACCGCTTAAAAGTCACAACTGTTCCAAAATGTCTGGAACCAGTGAGGTCATGGCTTCGACTTTATGGATATTTTGTAAAGCTGAAGGTAGTGGGTAGAAGAAATGGTTGGAAAAGAGTAAGGTGGGGAAGTGCCTGGCTATTCATATCTGGTCACCAAACTTGGCTAAAGTAATTTTCAGCAACTGTTTCGATTCTGAATGTTGGTCTCACAACACAGCAATACTGAGAGTGTCTTCCATTCTGGAACGTACCGCAAATATACCACGTATTCTTATTAATTTACATTTTGAAATTCCACAAATTAATCAAATTTAAATTATTTGCGTACGCTAGGAGTTCAATCAGCGACCTCTAAATTCGTACCCAAGGATCAAGACCACTCAACCACAAAGGCTGTCAAAAAGTGGTCTTGCGCCATTAGAGCGTCGGGGCAGGTACTTACCCCCTGCCTAGTGGAACTAATTTCAACCAAGTCTCATCTAAATAATCTTAATATCTCCTATACTTTTCCTATATTCCTCTTCCTCTCCCCTTCCTATATCAGAAAAAATTAATTATAAAATATTAAAAGTTCATTTCCAATGTACTTTAGCATTAGAAACTTCTGTTGCTTGACTTCAGCTCACTTGTATTTCTATTATCACTGTATATTATGTAAAAGCTGTTTGTTTCTTACAAATAAATAAATTAATTTATAGTTACATCAATGATCTTAACCGATTTATTTACTAAGAAAAACAGCACTTCGAGCAATGACTACTTAGCTACTGTTAGAAATTGGTCATAAACGAAGTCTATAAAAAAGTTACTTCTAGGGTTGATAAACTTCAAAGTAAAAGCAGTAGACAGCGTGTTTAGCTTTAGGTAAACCCATCAAATAAATCAATAAAACTACCTGACGACAGTGATAGGACCTCTAAACATGTGCTTGTAACTATGTACATGGTTATATTTAATACGCTATTTAAATATGTTGTATTCAATATGGCAGAATCGATTAAACTTACCTCTTTGCCTGGTCTAAATCTATCTATCTATATAAAATCTAATATAACGTGTCCTTGGGGTGATTTTCACACGAAAACGGCGCTACGGAAATGTCCAAACATTAATATTATTATTAATATACAATATAAAAAAGTATCCCGGTGAATGTTTGTTTTCTACAGTATATTTTTTTAATTATTCATCTTTTACAATTATTGGAGATGTGCTTTGCCTGTCTCACTAGGAATTTCTGTGTTTAGAGCTGGCCCAGTTTATGACAAAAATATAAATAACAACACTATTACTTTTAAAATAAAAGACAGTAAGTACCAAAGGAAAAACATGCAAAAGTGGAGGACTAGTGAAATTTTGAAAACTTAACCTTTAAATCAGGAAGAAGTTACTGTTTACATGAAATTTCAAAAAACCACTCCATCCTCTTTTACCACTCCTCAAAGCAGAATTTTGATCCTTTTTGATGAAAGTTTGCATACTCGACAAACAAAATAAGAGGAAAATTACGTCTACATCTGATTTCGAAAAATTCTGTGTAAAGCCCGGGCAATGCGGGGGACGTTAAAATAAATAAGAGTGCCCGGGGTGGGTGGTTTGCTTTCTATGTAAATCTACTGTTTTATTCCGAGATTGATGAAATTTTGCACACTTGGCTTTCAAAATAAGAAAAATTCACTGCCTACATGAGCTTTCGAAAAACCAATCCCATATCCTTTTCACAACCCTTGAAGCAGAATACAGCTCTAGCAACGCTGGAAACTTCCACCAGTAGGATATAACGATGAAGAATTACATTTGTTTAGCAAAACAACTTAGATTACACTTGTAGGTACTCGTAAGTACCTACCAACAACTCACTTTTGAAAATTTCTTATTTCTTGCCAAAAACAAACACCCCTTTTTAGAATTTCATCGTATTGCACAATTGAAAAATATGCAACTAACAGTAGTTACGGTGAACGTCTTTATATTTAACACAATTAACTTGATATAAAAAAAAAACTTATTGGAAAAATGGTACGGAGCTGAAAATATTTACTTTAAGCAAGAAATTATAAAGAAAAAACCTTGCCATCAAATTTTATGACGCAGAACTCACCGTTCGCTAGAATTGTGCTGCTTCATAATAATAACATACACCTGCTTTCGACCTTTCATGTGGTGACGTTAAAAAAATTCTGGTGGATACAGCATTTAATTCTTCCTGAAATACTGGTCTCTTCAAGACCCAGGTTGTATCCTTCAGATTCTTGAATATAACCTCCACACAATATCCCCAAAGATGACATTTGTCAGGAAAAGCTTTCGATATGGGTCTCCTGTGTGGAATTAATATAAAAACTAGCAAAAAAATGTACACTCAAATAGTCACTGAAAGCTTTTTAGCTTTGCTCTTACGAAAGCAGCTTTACCTACTTTTGTTGAGATCAGCTGACGTCGAGTTGTTTTGAATATATTATGTATTATTGGTTTATAATAAAATGACATACTCGAAATCAATGAACAATATATTTTCATTCAGCGTTCATTACACTAATAACAATTATTATAATTGAATCCAGGTAAAGCCGTAAAACCCGGCGCGCATCTCAGGTTAAACATAACCTTCACCTCTCTTGGCCCATTCCAAGGACTGGCCTTGGAAATATCACAGTACGTCACGGAAAAACAACCCCAACCGCCCCCCCCCCCCCCTACCATACCACCACACACACATTACACAATACAATACATTACATATTATTAGATCTTAAAATACACACATTATAACCACTAGGTACGACCCCTATTATCATTAATACATATTCACTTCATGACAACTGTAACCTCATTATATCATTCAATTTGGGAGGCGGGTATTTTTTTACGTTAACATCACACAGGAGGCCTGAGGAAAATAATTTCCATGAGGGCCTCTGTCATATTTGAGGATGCTTTAGAGGGTATTTTAGAAGAGAGGAAGGAGAGAGGTCTTGGAGAGACCCATACAAATGTCAACCCTACACGTATTGGGCGCGTGTTGGGCGTGTTTCCAGGTTACGCACCGGTGCCGAGGGGATCAATGACGCTAGTTCCACGGAGCATCTTCCAATGATATATCGGTAGAACAAGTCGATGTGAACCATTTATTGGATACATATGACTCCAAGTCATTTGCTATGTTTGGTGACTTAGAAAGGGTGTGCGAGTTTTCATGGGGTGAGGTTTGTCCGGGTCTTGGCGGATGCATGAATGTGAAAATAGTTCTTTAATTTTTTTTTAATTATTTCATTATATTAAGTGAAAAATTAGTTTTTTACAATTAACTCACAAAACTATGCTAAATTTCAATTTGGGAGGCGGGAATGGGTACCGCCGCCCCGAGAAGCTTTATTGGATAACCAACACCTCTGCCATAGGTCACCCCAAGTGGTTCGCTACGTTTGGTGATTTAGCAGGGGTGCCCGGGTTCATGGGGTGAGGTTTGTCTAGGTCTTGGAGGCGGATGACCAGGACATACTGAACCCCAGATCCCTATCCACCCCTTAAACCCTTTTCCTTCCCAGAACTCTCCTCTCCTTCCTTTCCTTAAAAAAACACTCCACACAGCATCCCCAAAGATGACATAGACCCTGAGGGATATTATTTTCCTCGGGGCCTCCTGTATGGAGCTCATGTAAAAAAAAATTGCCTCTAAAAACATTCAAAACTGATTTATTGCCAATAACATAAATTAAAACTAAAATAAATAAAATACCACATATTCATAATAGGGTTCCATGGCAACTAATCAATGTGGCATTTTAACACACCTTTTAAAAGTCTTCAAAAGTGATGAAAAACAAAACTTGGTTAAATAGATTAGGTTAAGTGCCATTTTTTTAATCACTTTTAACGGCTTTTCAAAAGAGTAATGAGGTTGCATGTTGTTTCGTTGTCCGGCCACCCCATAATAGATATTTTCTATACCTTTCGATTAAAAAAATAGTTATTTTGGCCTCAAATCCGAATTTAAATTTTGTATAAAAGATCGCGCAGCCATTCCTCTTATTTTTTTTAAATTAATACTGATTGCCTGATTGAATCGCGGTCGTGTTTAAATGACAATACAATAACCTATGCATTTCTATTAATTGCACTCGATTGGTGTTATCTCGACCGCGTGCTGCACACAGCTAATATTTACACTGATAACGATATAACCCACATCAAACGCTGTGTTAAATGCAAATCACCAATAACTAATAACTGAATATATCGTGCCGACACGCTAAACATTGTATTTGATGTTAAAATATTTTAAATGGCCATTATTAAAGCTGTTAGGCTTATTCAACTTACATTTTACAATGAAAAACAAACACTGAAAGCGTAACTAATAAAAGGAAAACTTCCGAAATTACTGGACACGCTTATTAGGAATATTTTTAAGGAAATGCCTTTAAATTCACCTTAATTACCTATAAAAGATAATTCAATTACGGAATATGAATATTTGCTTTCGTCGTATGAGATCTGAGATAGCGACCATTCGCGAAAACAAATTTAAAGGGTATTCATATTATGGGTGTCCATTAATTTTGAAAGAATACCTAAAATAGTATATGTAGTCATGTCGAATAAATCCAAAAAGTAAATGAGCTTACAGACCGGCTTCGCTCATAGGCCTATGTGTTTCCTCCCTTCTAAGACATGAATCTCTTCAAGACTCAGGTTCACCTCTTCATTTTCACAAAAAAAACTCCACACAGCATCCTCAAAGATGCCATTGAGGCAAATTATTTTACGTGATTTCGAAAGAATACCTAAAATAATATAGTCGTGACGGATAAATCCACAAAATTAATGAGCTTACAGGCCGGTTTCGCCTAAACACCTCAGTATTTCCTCCCTCCTACAACGTGGGTCTATTCAAAACCCAGATTTACTCCTTCATTTCCACAAAAGACCCTCCACATAGCATCCCCAAAGATTACAGGCCCAGAGGGAAATTATTTTCCTCGGGCTTAGTGAAAAAAAAATAATAAGATACCTCAGTACATGGGTAGGTACCTATTGTTATCGTTGCTTGTTTTTTTATTATTATATATTATTACGCTATTCTAATAAAGTTGAGATAAAAGCGAAACCGGTAAGCATCAAATATTCTAATTAATTCGTGGTTTTATCAAAAATGTATGTTTTATTTCATAATATATAAATTCAAAACACAGAATGATTGCTTTTTACCAAATAACATTTTAAGAGACCTTGAATTTGTTTTCTGCTCGGAATTCAACTAACATTTTTTAAGCATCAAGAAGATGGTTAAGTAATAAAAATTCAATAATAATTGATGGCCATGTACTTACATTTTATACATAAAAGCACAACATTGCGTTATAACACCTTACAAGTAAGTAGGCAATGTATTGAGTAATATTGAATTAATAACAAACATGCACGATGTAATATTGATAGTTGTATAATAGTACAGTGTAATAATGGAAATGTTATGTTAAAATGAGTGTACCTAATCAAGGTGTGATGTTACCTTCCTTGAAGATGTATTTTCCAGCCTTTTCACACAGGAATTCGACCTGCTTCGCTTTTCACAACAATCATAAAAAACACACTGGCGAACGGTTCGCCCGGTCCTTTCCTCTCAGTTCTGTGACACTCCCCTCAATCTGAGGGCTTTATTTATTAAGCAAGCTAAAACGCAGCAAAACACTGTAAGAAAAGCGATAAAAACTGCACTTTTACCTCGGAGATTCGATCAAAATAAAGGAATCGCAAACAATATGTCCTCCGCGCGATCGGGACTTTTTCGAACATATGAAACGACGGCTAGCTCCTCACGAAATTTGTACGGATGCTCGTTAATCAATTAAACTACGCGCGAGAATCGCCTCTGCGTTTATTACCCCAACGATCATATTCCCTCGCAGTGCGTTCGCGAGGGTCGCGCTTCAAAGGCAAAGGAATCTAGGCGCTGTGTCAAAGGTTATAGAGGTGAGATTGGCGCGTTTGGTGGGGAGATGTGCGCGGGAATTCTGCGCACATCGATCCGGTGGTGGGCTAAGGGGATTCTAGTGGTGGCGGATGAACTGCGTGAGAGATTTCTTGGCAGATTGTTATTATTTATTATTTTTACAAGATGAACCTTTCCAATGTCATATAATAATGGGTTTCGTTATGTAACACTAAAGGATGTAAGAAAATCGTAGGATAAAGGAAATCCATTTCCCATGAACAACTTTATTTATTACCTAGCTGAAGTACCCGGCCGGCGTTTCCCGGGCTTTAAACAAAAAATTCTAAAAAAAAATATTTTAGTGTGCACTATTAACTTAAGTCTCAACTAACCTATATCATGATAAACTTAATTCTTGATTTTCTTAATCCTTAACTACTTAAATGTTAATCTTGAGAAACTTAAGTTTTGGCTTACTTAATCCTTATCTATCATAAGTCTTCATAAACGAAAGTCTAAAGTAACTTACCTCATAACTAACTTAATTCTTAACGTGCTTAATCCTTAAGTAACTTAATTATTAACTGACTTACACTTATGTACATTACAAGTTACACCAAGAAGTATTAAAAGTCTCTTCTAGAGGGTGGGAAATAGGGAAGAGGTAGTTTTTTGGAATCTGACAGTGATCAATGCAGATAGTGAAAATCTTCTTGTTTTGAAGGTCGAGTGCAAAATTTCGTCAATCTCGGAATAAAACTGAAAGCTTACATAAAAATCGAATTCGCACAATCACAAACATTCTTCTTTATATATATATTTTTTTTTACAGTGAATACCGCACAAGAATCTCAACTGCTCCCGTCTGGAGCCAGTGAGACTATGGCATCCCCAATTGGGGTATGTTGTGAGGCTGAAGGTAGTGGGGAGGGGAAGGAGGTGGGGAAGAGGAAGGTTGGGAAGTACCTGGCTATTCAGATCTGGTCACTAAACACGGCTAAAGCCATTTTCAAGCAACGTTTCAATTCTGAATGGTGGTCTTACACCAGGGCGATACTAATAGTATCTTCCACATGCCGCAAATATACTATATATTATTTTAAATGAATTAATTGTGAAATAACACAAATTAATCAAATAAAATTTATTTGCGCATGCCGGGTTCGAACCCGCGACCTCCGGAATGTGAGTCAAGAGTCTTAGCCACTGGACTACGGAGGTCGTATAATAAGATAGATAATAAAAGCATAGTTCACACAGAGCTGTCGTTGTATGAATTACCCCAAGGGTACAAGCCAAGTAACCAAAAGTAATGTGAAAAACTAAAAAATAAATGTTGTAACTAACTTAATGATGAACTCTCCCTTCCATCTATTGAAAGGTGTGAAACCAATAGATTTTAACAATGACTTATGACAACGAAATTTTTGCATTATTTTTAGCGAATTTGCGTTATTTTTGGAATCGTCATCTGTGCCCCATATTGCGGTTCTTTTTAGTAGAATCGTTAAATGCGGTTTTTATATACTGGAGCAAATATTAAATGAGAGTGAAATATACTAAGGTAATGAGAAAAATACGTCAAAATAACGTCAAAACTACTCCAACTATAATTAGTAATGCTGGTGTATTAGTTTGTTTTGACAGAAATTCTTTAGAAGATTTAATCGTAATAATTTTGACGAAAATCAAAACTTATTCAGGATAACAATAACTAAACAAGTGTAATATCCTACTTATATTATAAAGGCGAAAGTTTGAATGGAAGTATGGATGTATGTGTGTTTTTGTTACTCTTTCACGCAAAACTACTGAATGGATTTTAATGAAACTTTACAATAATATAGCTCATACATCAGAATAACATCTAGGCTCAGAGCTCTGGCATTATGAAATTTGTATAAAAAATTGCAATAGGTGGCACGCGAGCTATTTAAAAAATTAATGTAACGGTTATGGAGGGAGGTGAATAAGAAGAGGCGGGGAAGGGGTAGGGGGAGGGGGAGGGAGACAGGTGGGGAGGGTGGAGGGGGGGAGTGGAGTGGGGATAGGGAAGAATACTATGCGAGCGAAGCCGGGGGCAAAAGCTAGTAATAAATATAAATAAAATATAAATATTACATTTATAAAGATATTTTTCAGTTTGAAGATATTTTGATAATATTTTATTCTTAGCCTGAAAAATTACTGCTAAAAGCCGTTTGTTCTGGAGAACAGTGAAAATGAATACTGAAAAAATTTAAAAAATATAAAAAAAGAAATTGCTGCCAAGAGAATTTAAGCGATGTTCAAATTAAAATGCCGCTAGTGTGTTAATGGAGCGTAGGAAATGGCGCGGTAGGGAACCTATCTGTCCAGAATTAGTCTCAGAGTCGCAGCGAACCACGTCACGCCGTCTCCACGTCACACCAGCACCCACTGACGCTATCACAACCCCCCAAACCGTTTCCGAAACCTCTTCTCACGATCACCCCGTCACGCCGTCACACCATCACACCATCAGTCATCATTTCACACGATCACACCATTACCGTCTTACCACTCACCCGTCCGCTGTCACACCATCACACCATTACCCCGTCAGACCGTCACCACCCTTCACCCCTTTACCTGTCATATAATCACACCGTTTCATCGTCATTTCGTCATACCGTCACCCAGTCACACCGTTAACGTTATCGTCACAAAATCACATCGTCACACTATCACAGTCACTCCTTTATGCCATTATCCCGTCACTTCGTCATCACATCATACCTCCATTACGTCTTTCAGGTAAAAGAGTACAAAAATTTTTTTTTTACATATTCTCCACACAGGAGGTCCGGAAAAAATAATCCTCCAGGATCTGTGTTATCTTTGGAGATGCTGTGTGGATGTGGAGGGTATTTATTTTTAAGTTCTGGGAAGGAAAAGGTATGACGGGTGGCTAGGAATCTAGGGACCAGTGTATCCAGGAGTGACTCTCCTGTATGTGGACGCTCCCGCTGGTGAGAGAGTCCAACTGCAGAGGTCTAGGTAAGGTCTCCCTCTTTATTTTACATTAACTCCACACAGGAAGCCCTGAGGAAAATAATTTCCCTCAGGGCCTATGTTATCTGAGACGCTGTGTGGAAGGTCTTTTTGAGGAGAGGAAGGAATGAACATTGATCTTGAAGAGACCCATGTTGTAGGGAGGAGGCCTAAAGGCCGTCAAATCGTTTCACAGCCGAGCTGTTGAACACAAGAACGAGTCGAAAAAGCAACCCGTTCTCATGTGATAAATGTCAACCGTGTATATATGTTGGGAACGCGTTTGGCGTGTTTCCCGACTATGCACCGTTTCGGAGCATCTCCATTGAAATACCGGTAGACCAAGGATAGCATTCCCACCCGACGCCAGTGCTCTAAAGATTGCAATCCGTTTGTTAAATTAGGAGAATCAGGTGGACCGCCCGTTTCTGCACAAAGTCGAGGGTTTTTTTCAGGTATTTTGGGGCTTCACACCAGAGGTGGCTGCCAAATTCAACCATGGGGCGCACTTGTCATTTGTACAGGTTTACCAGTTGTGTACTATTAAAGTATCTGCGGGCGTACAGTACGCCCAGTTTTTGGAAGGCTAACTTAACTCTGGCTTCGATGGAGCCCCCATTCCTGAGCTAGTCACTTAGAGCTATACCAAGCATATCAATGGAGGTCCTGTTTGGAAGATTGCTACCTTTTAAGGAGACTAGATTTCCATTTTGATCCCTTTTAGACGTAATCAGACATGATTGGGTCTTTGAAACATTAAATTTAACAAGATGATTTTTACCTCTCGAGGTATCCGTCCATTCTTTGCTTCAAAGCCCTCCGAGGCATTGGAATTTGTAAGCCCTTTGAGGGCTTGTCAAACAAAAAGCTGTTATGGACTGTACTGTAATCCCCCTACCAGTCTCTCTCGATCCAGCCCGCCATGCAGTAATGGGCAAAGGCATTTGCCGCCTAGACCTAGACAAACCTCACCCATTAACTCGTGCACCCCTGCTAAATCACTAAACGTAGCGAACCACTTGGGGTGTCCTATGACATATGTATCTATGTCGTAATAGGCATAAAAAACGCTTGGCAAAAGGAATTTAAAAACGGTCGATTTTAGCGTAAAATTGTTTTTTTATTGATTTTGAAAGAAAGAAAAAAGTTATATTACAGATAATGTCAGCCACAAATTTGCATTTTTTTAAATTCTTTCTTATGAAAAAAAATATTTTTCGGTAGTTTATGCTGATATTTTTCATAAATTATTTACCAATTTAATTTTAATTCTACTCGAGCTTAACTAAAGAAAAAGCATCAATTTATTCAAAACTAATTTTTTGGTATTCATAATGTAAACCGATTTCCAGTAAAGATTAAACGAAAAAAAATATTTCACGTTAAGCCTCTTTTAAAAGTGGAATTATTTTTCCGAGCGGCTTTACCACTGACAACCTATTACTTGATAATTCGTGGTGAAATTTTTTGGAATAGATTTAAGATGATTGAAAACAATTATTGGAAATTGATAGATCAAATGATTGAAAATAATTTTTGGGAATAGATTTAAGATTATTGTAAAAAAACTTTCCAATTTTTCGATAATTTGGTGCACTGGTTTGAGACACCGGCTAACCATGACAGAGGACCAAAAACAAGTACGAATGTTCACATTGTGTAAGGTGGCACGGAGCTCGTGCCAGGTGGAGTGCAGATCGATCGGGAACATGGAAGGAAAGCACCGTCTTACATCACACACATTATGGATAAGAAACGAGGGTACCGGAAAATGGGGTGATGTTGCCCTATTTTCATCATTGAAACTAAATTAAATGTCCCGCTAGAACAGATGAATTATCCAACCTACTAAATATTCTAAAAATTCTTACATATAAAAAAAATTCAAGACGTAAAATAAGTAATCCGAACTCCTGCAACTTGTAAACATAAATACACACAAGAACAACACCATCCATTCTGATCTACTGCAGTATACATAAGCGCAGCTATATTGCAATTTCCCCGATACAACGGTTTCGCACTATGGGAAACGAGTATCGGTGATTTTTGTTTTTTAAAGAAAGGCAAACATTCCCGGGCTACGAATAACCCAACAATATTTGAAAATCTCCTACTAACACCACAGTAAGCCTAAAATGTTGCTTGAGTTGTGATGGAGGACTTAGCCAGCCGAGGAATTGACACGGAACGCCTGGGACCCAAACACGATGCCCACTCAACTCCAGACCGGTCGATCAATCCCGGGCTACAAATAATCCAACAATATTTGAAAATCTCCTACTAATACCACAGTGAGCCGAAAATGTTGCTTGAGTTGTGATGGAGGACTTAGCCAGCCGAGGAATTGAATACGGAACGCCTGGGAACCAAACGCGATGCCCACTCAACCACAGACCGGTCGATCGGTCTGTGGTTGAGTGGTGTGGTTGAATCGGTTGAGTAAAACGATCGATACCAATTTAATGTTAATGAATTTCGTCAAGCACATTTAATTCCTACTCCAACCCTTTTTTAAACCTTTGGTTATCTATCGTATTTTTATTTTTATTACTTCTTTCGCCTGTTAAAAATTATTACGCATGTTAAAGGCAGGTATACTATCTATCTGTATGTATGTAAAAGACTGGGTGTAAAACAAATTAATAACTTTTTTTATAAAATTACTCGCATCAGAAAAATTTTCTATCTAAAACAAAAACACGGTGATCGAAGTAATCTTTTCATGTGGGGTGACTTTGACATCGAAAGTTACTTTGATTTTAAACTGACTAACTAACCATCAAGCTATTTCCCCGCAGGGATAGGCAGGGAGAAGGGACCGCCAAACAACTCGGTTTTAGCACACACTCCTTGCCTCATTCACATTTGAGGATTAAATCGTCTTCTACAATTCATACTTGCGTCATATAATTCCTTACACTACTAACATATACAGACCTTGATGTAACTAATTAATCATTGAGGAATTAATAAAATATATCTGCATTATTTTAAAATTATTTATATTTTATTTGTTTTTTGAAGGGTCTTTAATTCCTGTTTTACTTTTAATTTTAGGTTGGGGGGCACAGCCCGAACGTATTCGTCTGAAAATATCAAAAACCAAAATTTGTCTGAAAATATCAAAACAAAACTGCTTCACAATTCAACCATCATTATTATTGAACAATATAAGAAACCAACGAAATTAACAGTAATTTTCGAAGTGTCATTATATTTATGTGGCCAGAAAAAATAAGAAGAAAGTAATTTCCGAGTGGTAGTGAGAATTCGGCAGATTTTTTTTTTTTTTACATGAGCTCCACACAGGAGGCCCAGAGGAAAATGATTTCCCTCAGGGCCTATGTCATCTTTGGAGATGCTATGTGGAGGTTTTTTTAAGGAAAAGAAGGAGAGGAGAGTAGGAAGGAAGGAGAGGAAGGAGAGGAAGGAAAAGGGTTTTAGGGGTGGATAGGAATCTGGGGTTCTGTGTGTCCAGGTCATCCGCCTCAAAGACCTAGACGAACCTCACCCCGTGGACCCGGGCACCCCTGCCAAATCACCAAACGTAGCGAACCACTTGGTGAAGTCACTGGGGTGACCTATGGCAGAGGTGTTGGTTATCCAATGAAGGTTCCCGGGGCGGCTGTACCCATTCCCACCTCCCAAATTGAGATTTTTTTTATTTTTATTTTATTTTATTTATCCGCGATAATCAAAGTCGCTCCCCATTTCAAATGTCACCCCACACTACGGTACTTATAATATCAGAACACATGTTCATAACATGAATCCATACAAATTCGATTACAAAAGTCTAATCCGAGCTTATTTACTTGTAATAGGGTTGATTTGAATCACTGCTTTCAAATGATTATTGTCGACATCGTTTAATGTTATCACTACTTTTTTTAACTAGAGCAGGCTATGGTACGTGTAATTATCCTAAAGCTGTGGTTTAGTAAAATTTGTAATTAGCTAATTTATGTATTTTACTCCATTCATAAAAAAAACGAATAACAAACAAACTTTGTCAGAACAAATAAAATGCTGTATTATAAAATAAACCACTTATGAAAAGGTATATACAGGGTGTTAAGGGACGTACTTGACTTACTTTAACCAGTGATTCCTGACATTATTTGGAGTAAAAAATGTAAACGAAATTTTGGTCTCCGGTGACTCTTTTGGATGACTTTTTTTAAAAAAATTTTCTTCAAAATCAAACAATTTTTTTTTTCCGCATGTGTTCACTGGTCACTCGGCCGAGTATCCGACCCTTACCCCGTCACTAACTGTCCAACAATAGCCATTTTTTTATGTTTTTGTAAAAAAAAAACATCAAAAATGTCACCGGAGACCAAAATTTCATTTACATTTTTTACTCCAAATAATGTCAGGAATCACTGGTTAAAGTAAGTCAAGTACGTCCCTTAACACCCTGTATATATATTATATTAAGATAAAATATTAGCTCTGTTTATTGGCAAACTGAAGGGTGGTTGTATTTCTTTTGCGACAGCGTAACACGCGTTAAGACGACAATATACCCTAAAATATATTCAGAATCTTAACGACGTAAGTAAAGAAGCCGTGTATACAAATTGCGACTCGCGACCCGTGTATTGGACGGAACTACTGTCGAATTTTCCGTATCAAAGAAAAGAAGAAGAAGAAAAATAATGTGGGAATCTTAACGACGTAAGTGAAAGAAAGCGTGTGAACAAATTTCGGCGCGGCACGGCGTATTGGACGAGCGTACGGTCGAATTCACCCTAGCAGGCCTGGAGATACGACCTTTCCGCCGCGTTCATTTTAATTAATTCTGAAGAACGTATTACAAATACAAGTTATTAATTCATCGTCTAGAAAAATAAAATCTGGTGCTTACCGCTAACTTTATAGTTGAAAATCGGCTTATAAAGTTTTAAAATCGTTGTACGTAGAATATATTAATGGTAAAGTACGGTTTTTATAAATCAAAAAAATAAATAACTCGCTTCTCTTGTGCGACATGGAAATAGAAAAGTTATTAAATAAATAAAAAGAAAATACTTTGTTTTAAGTCACTTTATTGTTATTTTTTTCCGTCTACCGGTTTCGGTACCTCCGTACCATCATCAGGACTGAATATAAAAATACTATAGTATAATATAAAAATACTATAGTATTTATTTTCTTTTTATTTATTTCAAATGTCAAGTACCGCCTTAAATCGGCCGTATACGATACATTTTGACAGTTTTCTTAAAAGCGGTATTCCGTATTGCGCTAACGGGCTAAATACTGCGCTTGTGTAAAGACAGCAACTTTTAAAAGTAACACCGGAGATGACGCCGCGTTCATGTCAGTCGCGGGAAAATTTGCAAATTGCAAGTCATTGCTTACAAACATCAAAATAATACCTACGACACATTTCTTAAAGACAGTGCCATTTGCATGGTTTTTAAAGTATTTTCATGGCTTTTGGGTCATTTCTACCTCCATGGTTCTTTCAAAAACACATGTCGAAGAAGACTTTGTATTTTACCAATCAACAAAAGTGCGTACTTTTGAGTGGGATACGTTTTTTTAGCGTGGGTCGCATCGGGAAATCCTGAAATCAGGAATTTAGTTATTGAACTTCATCACGGGTTCACAATATCTCTTTATATATTTTAACTTTGTCAGTAAGTTTGTCGTATAGGTAACTTTAATTAGGTACCTATTCTAGCTACTGTAAAATTAAGAAAAAAATTATTGGAGCTCATCGACTTGAAAAAACTTATGTATAAAAAGTTATTTATATTCTAATAAGTAGGTACTACAAATGAAACCTGATAAAACACAATTTTTTTCTTTTATTTAAGGAAAATTTTTTAAATGATTGTTTTTTTAATCTAATAAGCATTATTTTAAATTCATAACTTAGGTTAGGTTTACCGTAATTTTTTTATTTATATTCTCAATACAAAGCTTACTAAAAACATGGTAAAACATAGTTTCTTCATTCCTGAAACATGGTTTTTCATTTTTGGGACATGGCCACAATGGTTAAAGAGTATTTCATAAAACATAAACAGTAGGTATATCAACTATACTAGCATTAATAGAACTTGTCCTTTAAAGGCAGCTTCACCGAAGCTAAACACGTCGATATCCGAATTGATTCTGTTCAACAGCAAGATTGCTCTCCCGACCGGCATGACCATTGGCAAGTTAGTTAGCTCCATGATAGCCAGTTTTTAAACCATCCGCGATAAGTCTGAAGAAATGTGTAGCAATGTGTGCATCCCTTCTGACCCGTAGATGGTTCATTCGGAGCATACCCAAAAGAAAGTTGGTAGGATAGAGCCACGGGCAGTAACCATACTCCCCCATATAGAGAAATCTCAGAAATTTTTTCTGACTTTCTCCAACACGAAATAATACTTAATGTAAATACTTATAACTACTCGAATGTAGATACGCGACATTTGTCAGGTCATGAAATACAAACTTGCGTAAATACTTTACTTATAGGTACAAAAAAAATTTAAAGAAATCTAAAATATTGCGACATCAACAACGTTTTAAATTCATTTAACAAATTGCATAGATGTCTGTTTCTGTAGAATTTTTAATAGCTGTTCCCCGACGTCTAATTCTCGACACCAAAACACTTGTGCTCATAAATATAATTGTCTATATTATATTGGTAAAAAGGCTCGTCTCGCCTACCCGTTTACGCAAAACGTAACAGAAATACTCCAAAGTTTTGGCACCGGAAAATACACACACGTTGAAAAAAAGATAAATTATAAGTGTGACCGTCGCGCGTCGCGTCGTGACGTCTTCCCGTGTTTACAGATTCTGTTCAATGTCCATGGAAAATATAATGTATAAATATATGTATATTCACATTGGCTCTTTCACCTACTTCAGTTTCTTCTGGTGGTAAATATTATAAAATTAAATAGTGTAATGTTTATTTCGCTTAATTCATGCAATTATGTTATGAATGAATGAAAGATACGCAAGAGCTGGAAGTAGTATAGAGGCTGGTGGCGGGTATGGGTACCGCCGCCCCGGTAACCATTTATTGGCTAACCAACACCTCTGCCATAGGTCATCCCAAGTGGCTAGCGTTGTGAATGCATGTGCCCACCAAGTGTGTGGTACCCACTGCATGTTATGTCGGTTCAGGAGAGACTGGTTGAGGGAGAACGTTTGACTTCTCCAGCAGGACTCTCTCGGAACACCGTCTTGCAACGTAGTGGAGAGATAGATTCATGTATCCAACACTTCTGGACACACTGACACCCAGATTTTTACCTACCCCTCAAACATTTTTCCTTCCCAGACCTTTCTCTCCTTCCTTTCCGTAAAAATATCCTTTTACAGCATCCACAACGACGACAAAGGCCCCGAGGTAAATAGTTTTCTGCCCACCAGCTGTGTAGCAGGCCAAATCGGGAGAGAATGGTTGAGGGACACCTTTTGACCTCTCCAGCAGGACTCTTGTCGGAACACCGTCATGCACCGCAGTGGGAGGGATAGATTAATATGTCCACGTCTGGACCCACCGCCAAACAGATTCCTACCCACCCCTCATACCTTTTTCTTCCCAGAACTTCCTCTCCTTACATTAGTGGCGGCTCGTGACTTTTGGGTGTGCTAGGGTGTTATTACTAAAAAAATAGCATTACGGATGTTGTCGTAACCGAAAAAAATATTTTTTTTTTTTTTTCAAAAATCGGTTTTTGTATGAAGATTTTTCAGGAAATCCGTGCGGCGCACGGCCAAACTGAAACTTCCTGCAATTTTTCATACAAAAAACAAATTTTCGAAAAAAAAAAAAAAAATTTTTTTTCGGCTACAACAACATCAATAATGCCATTTTTCGTAATATCAGCACTCTAGCACACTTAAAAGTCACGAGCCGCCACTGCTTACAAGATCCTCCACACAGCTTCCCCAAAGATGAGAGGTCTGGAGAGGATTTTTTAGGACCTCCTGTATGATCCTAATGTAAAGTGGGAGGGATGAATTCAAAAGTCTATTACTCCTGCCACCAAATTCCAACCCACTCGTCGTACCTTTTTCCTTCCCAGAACTTCATCACCTTCCTCAAAAAACTCTCCACACAGCATTTCCAAAGATGATAAATGTCCTGAGGGAACTACTTTTCCTCGGGGCCTCCTAAGTGGAGCTAATGTTTAAAAAAGATAGTTGAATGCAGAACGTATTTATTTTTTATTGGAAAACTTTTTAATAACTTTTGAGGGTTATATCCATCAAGAAGAAGATATTTCTGACAAATAAACTAAACTTTTTTTTTTCATTATTATTATTTTTTTATTGAAACATTTAGCAAGGTTACAATTTTTACAATATATAACATCAACATTTCAATCACTCTCCTAATAAAGCAGCTGCTTGTGTTTAGGAGAGGACAACTAAATATTTTTATAATTTGTTTGAAAAAAACAAAAAAATATTAGTAATTTAACAAAAAATATTTGTGATTTTATGAGAAAATAGGGATAAAAGTTATAAAAATATAGGTTAGTTAATAAATGATTCAAAGAATTGATAAGTCAAAAACATATTTCTAAACAATAAGTAAAGTTATGAGGTGGTACTAGAGTATTTTAATTTACTTTTTTTATATTTGTCGTGGTTTACTTCCGATCGTATATCAAGAGGTAATATATTAAATATTTTTTAACATGAAACAGAACAGGACACAGAACAATAAAAAGCTAACATTCTCAACTAAGCATGCAAAGTTTTTCTTTGAAATATAACTTTAACTTAAAATATTATAAGTGTTAAATAAGTAAAACGAAATAGAAAGGCGAAAATTATTAAGAAAAATCAAAGAAAATTTTACATTATTTCGAATTATAGATTCCACATAATGTCATACGTAAGCATATTCCCAAACACGATTGGGATGATATCCCAAACATGATTGCCAAGTCGATATATAATATAGATAATGTTTGTTGGTAATGAATTAATAATGGTCACTTGATATGACCTACACACTTATCAGAGTGGGTGGTATTACACCTACAAGGAAAACGAATGATTAATGTTATTTAAAACTGCACAGCGTGTAATTATATATTAATGATTAACAATTATTGATTAAACACTGGAACAGTATTAGATCATCCAATAATAAAATACCAAGAGTACCAACTACAAACCTTCCCAGTAAATAAATAGAAAAGATAGAAACTGCTAAAAGATGTTGAAAAATCTATTAACATCTCACGTAGCCCAATAAATTAGGAGAATACAAAAATTAATTTCTCCTTGGAAGGGTTTCTTTTCTATCAACAGTACCTCATTATGAGAAACGGCCTAACAACAAACTATTGTGCACATCTTTGATAATTCCTTCAACATGATAATATAAGCCAAGAAATCACAAGGAAGAGAACTGTTAGCCAAAACTTTCAAATTAGCTTCCAAAATAGTTAGGAAGGTTACCAGAGTTCCACGCATTTAGAATTTGATGGAACGCACGAAAATTCACAAACTTTGACGAAAAAAATTAGCAGATTTACAAATATGACACAACTTAATAACTACAATCACATGTGAAAATCAAACTTCTACTCAACAGGAAAAAAGTTTCATGAAATTAGTATCTTTATCTAACTAAATGAAGACAATATTAGCGAAACTCGATCGAAAATCTGGAGACAGAAAAATCAGAAAAAGATATTGGCACTTAGGACCTTAAAAAAGGTCCGTCCTGGGTTTGAGTCCCAGAGGTGCCAATATCTTTTTCTGATTTTTCTGTCTCCAGATTTTCGATCGAGTTTAGCTAAAAATGTCTTCATTTAATTAAATATTGCAATTTGAGGTTTAACTCATAAAGTTAAAAATAAAAATAAATAGTATCTTTATCGTTATTTCAGTTGCAACTAGGCAGTCACAAATCACTACGCTGGAGCGTCTCTCATGTGATTCCATAGCGCATGGCAGTTGATCCCCCGGCAGTTGGTGCCCTAGACAAGTTCATCCCCCGGATAGATAATCCCTCAGCCAGTTGATCCCTTGCACACTGTGTCCCCCAAAAGGATTTTGCTGTTGTACTTTCTCCCCGGTAACAAAGGCAAAGGCTATACGGCCGTCTAACAAAAATATTTCAGTATGCTTCTTTCTGAAGGCGTCTTGAGTGGAAAACCGGTATATACTTTGGCTCACAATAATCCGGCTTGCCATGCAGTTGGTCGGCAAACGCAAACGTAAGCAGAAGTATACTTGTACGACGGATTTCACATCAAGACGCCTGCAGATAAGTACGAGTCGACTTGTGTTTTAAGGCTGATAAATGCCCTCTCTTCATAAGTTAACTGGGGAAGTACGAGAGGAAAAAACCCTTTGGGAAAAGTGTCCGAGGGATCAACTGTCCGAGGGATCAACTGACCGGGGGTTGACTGTCGGTTCACCCTCTCGGGTAAACCCACTGTGCATAATATGGAAAACGATGTGTAGCAGCAAATAGGAGATCAAACTTTGCAGAAAAAAACTAATAACTTATCACGTAGACGTCGTTGATAGTAGCTCGTACCTCGTAGCTCCCTCTCCGTCTTTCCTAATCACTCGTCAATTCGCGTACCTGTAAATTCGTAATATTTATTTCCGCTTGGAAAACAGCGAAGATATTATGACATTTTTGACAAGTTTTTACAATGCGCCAAAATTCTAACAGCTCCAAGCGCCATTATTTGGCTCAGAGCCAAGGACGGGTGCAGCTAAGAGCTTTCGTAATTAAGTTCATCCGAGTTACAATCTTGTTCTGAGATTACAGAGATTACACTAATGACTAATGATCACGTTAATAGCAAAAATAAATCTACATAGAGGGCAGAATTTACCCTAGTATGGACCCTGTGTTAATTTGCACGGGGTTCCATTTTTTCGTCTGGTATTATGAGTCCCCATTAGTGCTTTATGCGAATACGCGCGCAGCGACTACGACTATAAGGAACAAGTCTTCTAAGGGAGATGAAACCCTGGCACGACAATTAAAGTTCTGCCATTGAGATCGTAACTATGATAGTTCAGTACCATTAATTTTTAAAAACATTTTATTATAAACAAATACTGCCATGTAATTATTTTTACGAAACAGCTGTCACGTGTAATAATAATTACATGGCAGAACTTGTTTATAATAACTGTTTTTTTAGATTAAATAATAATATTATTATTACGAAATAAAACTTAGTTCGAAGCTTTCATCTGTTTTCAAAATAAGTGCACACGAAATTTCACTATTTTTATTGCCATTGTTTCGAATTTCAAATACTTTTCCAACAAGACGATGGTTACGAAGAGGTGGGAATTGGGTAAACGACATCCCGGTAGAAACTAAGCAGGACATGCAAAAGGTATTAATTTCTATTTTCCTGTATACCTTGGTCTTAGACCTTAAGAAACTTGTAACAACTGATAAATAACAATTAACATATTCGTAAATGGATGTTTATCAGTTGTGTAAAATATGAGTTACGTTTATTAGTTAGGGTTTTATCTCCCGGCATGCAGATTTTATGGCAAGCTTCGTTGCGGTTCGCATAAAACCTGCTTTTCGTGTGTCTGTTTGTTTTCTTTATTTACAGTGTTGATTTTTTTTTTTTTGTTAATTTGAATTTTATTTTAGTAATTTGTACATTTAAGTTTACAAATTTCTAATTGATTATAATATTTCATATTGCAGTTTTTTTTTTTTTTTTAATTATAATATTTTAAATTCACAAAATTTTTTGAAATCACAAAATTTTTGTTTTTGTTTTATGTAGCTCCTACAATCCATCTTGAACTTTTCAATTGGTGAGGACTTAAGAGTTTCTGGTAGTGTGTTATATAACTTAATTCCTTTGTACAGCAGACTGTTTTGCGTATTCGTTTTGTCCTTTTTGTTTAATCTTATTTCCTTGCAAGTCCTTGTGTAATGTCTGTGAATGTCCTTATTGTATACGATTTTATTTGTGAAGTATTTTGGTAACATGTTGTTTAATATTTTGTGAATAAATATCAACGTGTTCAAGGTCAGTATTTGTTTCACTGTTAACCAATTAAGTTCCTTTAACATTTTAATTATTTTTGAAAATCTATTTCTTCGGAGTATTATTCGCATTGCTCTGTTTTGGAGAATTTGAAATTTATTCTGTTCTCTTTCATTACAAAGGAAAAGGATACTTGAACAGTAGTTGAAGCGTATTATCTTTTAAAACGCATTAAAATTTAATTTTTGAAATGTTTTGTATGGAATATAATAATAGAATAGAATTGAATTGACTTACGCATGAAGGGTTCTGAAGTGTGTGAATGTGATTTATTAAAATAACAGAAAACATTGCACGAAAATGTCTCTTTCACTAGTTTTCCGGAGAAATACAATGAACTTTCTTCGCTTGCATAAAAGTCCAATGATAATAATAGTAAGGTTGTACTCACGGTGACCCCACGGTGAGCATGAGGGACTGCCTGGCCAGATCCCTGGTGGGGTGCCTGGTGGGGTGGTGTCGGTGGCGCGGGGGCCGCGGAGAGGGCGAGGACTCAGGAGGGAGGGAATTCTTCTCCACCCCTGGTGCAGTTGCTGGAAGGGCCCCTTCTGACGCGCCATCTAAAGTGCACAATTATATATTCATCATTAGTGGGATCAATTATTAAATATGTCGAGAGCCCTACCCCTAGATCTCGAAGGCCGTCAACTGCAGGTGTATTTAACCTTAACATTACAAAAGTGTATTTTATATCATTGAAGAAGAAGATGATACTAAGTAATCTGAACAAAAACATGAAAGATAACAAGACTCAAAAAAAAGGTAACGGTCGGAACAAGGAATTGAACCAAGGATCTTTTATCTTACCGTGACAAACACCATAACGCCAAGTTCTCTAGGTATATAGTTCTCTTTCATATTTTCGTTCAGATTTATTAGTATTATCTTCTCTTCGTGATATATTACATTGTTTGGTATAACTTTCAAAAGTTTTTATCATTACAAGAATTATTCCAATAAAAATAAGTGTAGTTTTTTTAAACTGGATTTCCGTGATGCATATAAATGTTAAACGTGAATAAATGTTAAACGTGAATAAATGTTAAACGTGAATAAATGTTAAACGTGAATAAAAATTAAACATAAATTAACGTTAAACGTGAATAAAAGCGAATAAACGTTAAACTTGAATAAACGTTAAACGCCAATAAATGTTAAACAATGACGTGAATAAACGTGAAACTTGAATAAACCTTAAACGCAAATAAACTTTTAATGTGAATAAATGTTAAACATGAATAAACATTAAACATACATAAATGTTAAACGTGAATAAACATTAATAACCGTTAAACAATAACAAGAATAAACGTTAAACTTGAATAAACCTTAAACGTGAATAAACGTTAAATGTGAATAAATGTTAAATTTGAAAAAACGTTAAACGTGGATAATCGATAAACGTGAATAAAAGTTAAATGTGTTTAAACGTTAAACGCGAATAAATTTTAAACGTGAATAAACGTTAAACGTGAATAAACTTTAAAATAAACGTTGAACATGAATAAAGGTTAAACTTGGATAAACTTTAAACGTGAATAAACGTTAAACGGGAATAAACATTAAACGGGAATAAACGTTAAACGTGACCAAACGTTAAACGTGAATAAAGCAATTAAACGTTTGCAGGTCCTGTAGATGCATTGATCAAAAACGTGTTATTTTTTATACAATGGAAGGTCGTTTATAAAGACATGTTTCTATTTCACCACCGGAACGTTAATTAATTCATAAAATTATTATTATTATTACAGTTATATAGGAAGCTACAACATATGAAAAATAGAAAACCGTTGCAAATGACGTGTCACTTTTCTATGAACCAGGAGTTTCTCGAGTAACGTGACTCATACATCCTATTGACACCAAATTAACCAGCTCATCAATATTCACGTGGGTCCCTTCATACTTCATACTCCATACAGCCGTCTGCGTTCTGTGGGTGATCCAGCCATGTGCCATGTGGCTTGTATCGAGTCTACGTGGCTTCATCATAAGTCAAACGAGTTCATCCACACCACCTACTTCAATCTACGTGCGATATTCATAAATTGGCAAACATTTGAATAAGCCTATTACCTATTAGTTTAGTGTCTGTAACAGTTCCTTGAGGCATACCGGTTAATAAATTTAGGACGTGTTGTTTCAAAAAAATCGAACAATTCATCAAATATTTTAAGATAATTTTCACGTTCTGTGAAAGTTCTATTCAAGTTCTGTATTTTTTTCAGTTTTATGAAGCAACTGGCCTATAATGATGTAATAATAGAACTTGAATAGAAGTTACGCAGAACGTGAAAATTAACTTCAAATATTTAATAAATTGTTAATTTTTTTTTAACAACTCGTTTGTAAGAAAAATTCCAACGGTCTGAAGAAACCCAACCATCAGAAAATATTATCCTTTTTTTAAATTTTCGTTTCCAAACGTTATTTTTATATTTCTGTGTGGAGGGTATTTTAAAAGAGTGGAAGCAGAGGAAGTTCTGGGAAGGAAAACGGTATGAGGGATGGATACGAATCTTGGAGACAGTTGGTCCAAGAGTGACGGACGTATGAATCCATTCCTCCCAGTGCGGTGCAAGGTGATGGTTAAGAGAGTTCTGCTGGAGAGACCAAATGATCTCACTCAACCAGTCTCTCCCGATCCGGCCCGCCACGCAAAAATTGACCTATGTCCTAGACTTAGACAAACCTCATTCCATGAACCTTCGCACCCCTGCTAAGTCTCCAAACGTACCGAGCTACTAGGGGTGACCTACAGCATAGGTTCGGGTAATCCACCGCCACCCAAATCTAAAATTTTCAAAATACAACTTAAGCATTGCAATGTTGGAGGTCTTTGAAATTCAAACACGTGCAGCTGTTGGGAGTGGAAAACACCAATAGATGCAGAAAAAGTGAAGAGGATGAAGAGATTCTATGGTGCCAATGTCCCGCCCTCATGGGAACAAGGCTACATGAGGAATCTGTAGCCCTATCCATAGAAAGCAATGAGGTAAAATTTATTTATTATTTATTAAAATGGTAGATAGTAAAATGGGCACATGGCAAGAGTGCTCACGGGAACGCCTTTTTGTTTCAGTAAGATAATAGCTTAAGGCTCTGCAACCGGGATCGAAAAGAAGAATATGGAGAGATACAAAATTACGAATGTTAGAGGAAAGCGCTAACATTTACAGCGACAAATCGATGCGAAAATTGCGAAAATGTTTGATAAAACACGACTCGTTTAAAATAGAGCAAAAATCTTGCGGGCATTATCTTAACCAGCATTTAAAGAACCACTGTGAATTTTTTCATACATATAACTTGTAAAATAACTGAAACAAACGTGTTTATAATAATTTTTGGAGCATACTTTGCGTTTTTTTTCTATCGAGGGAATTTTATATAATTTACGTTTCGGCGCGGGCAAAGTCTAGATATTATCTTCAAGAATAACATATATATTTTTAAGAGCTTTAAAACTTACCGTGTTTAAGGGAAATATGTAATAAATCGGTAAAACTACAATATTTAAGGTTGGTCACTGATTACTAACACAAAGGGAGATAATTTCGATAAAACAATCAAATCAAAACACTACCTGACTTGCTTTACTCGTTTCCGAAGAACAGGCTGGATGAAGTTATGAGATACCTGAGGCGTATGCGTGATAAAACCACGTACTTTATATTTTAAATCATAATATGACGCGACTTGTTCAACATACCATCCGGCAGAACAGATGTTCTAGCACAGCATAGCATGACAAGAGGAATAGTGCAGTTGAATGAAATGTCTGAAACAATAGATATATTTAATTCCTTCTTAAAGAGCTTAAGATTTTTTTTCATATAATTATCTTCCCAGATGGTAATGTCAGTTTTTTTTTTTTTTACCAAGGAAAATAATATCTCTTAAGGATGTTATCTTTGGGGATGCTGTGTGGAAGGTATTTTTGTGGAAATGAAGGAGAAGAAGAAACCCACTTTGTAGGAGGGAGAAAACACAGAGGCCGGAAAATCGTTCCAAGCCGAGCTGTTGAACTTAAAAATGACCCAGTCTCATGTGACAAATGTTAACTGTGTACAAACGTTAGGCGCGCGTTTGGCGTATTTCTTGACCGTGTACCGGTGCCGAAGGAATCAATTATGTTCGTTCCTCGGAGCATTTTCAATTGAAATATCGGTGGAACAAGAATAGCATTTCCATTGCAATCTAAAGATCGAATATTTTAATTATTTTGTGACCACTTTAAATCTGAATATAAAGCGAGATGTTTTCTCTTTCTAACACCCTTTAGAATCTTTAGATCATATTTCTAATCATGATATTAAGGGAGCCACAATGATTTAATTTCACATCGCTTTTTGGAACAACTCATGTAGGTCTCATAGAAATCACTGTGTTGCCCTTATCTATCATAGTGCAAAATTTGATCTAAACGGCGTTAGAAAAAGAAAACACAACGCTTATATTCACATCTAAAAATTAATTAATTAATTAAAGTTAGCCTCCCAAAAACTGGGCGTACTGTACACGGCCCGCAGATACTTTATTAGTACACAACTGCTAACCCTGTACAAATCACAAGTGCGCCCCACGGTTGAATTTGGCAGCCACCTCTGGTCTGGAACTCCAAAATACCTGAAAAATACCCTCGACTCTGTGCAGAAACGGGCGGTCCGTTTGATAGATACTCCCATCTTAACAGACGGATTGCAATCTTTAGAGCACAGGCGTCTGGTGGGAATGCTATCCTTGTTCTACCGGTATTACAATGGAAGATGCTCCGAGGAACTAGCATCATTGATCCCTTCGGCACCGGTGCATAGTCGGAAAACACGCCAAACGCGTGCCTCACATTTGTCACATGAGAACGGGTCGTTTCTTCGACTCATTCTTGTGTTCAACAGCCCGGCTGTGGAATGATTTGCCGGCCTCTGTGTTTCCTCCTTCGTACAACACGGGTCTCTTCAAGACCAATGTTCATTCCTTCCTCTCCTCAAAAAGACCCTTCACACAGCATCCCAGATGACATAGGCCCTGAGGGAAATTATTTTCCTCAGGGCCTCCTGTGTGGAGTTAATGTAACCACAAAAGATGAAAAAAAATAAAACTTTATGAAATCAAATTTTCGGATCTAAATTGGAAAAAAATATTGAAACTTTGGGAGTTTTTTTATTTATTATTTTTACATGGAACGAAGAAAAAGTGAGATGATATAATGTTTATAATACATTTGTCTAATAAAATATGTACGTTTTTTTTTTGATTTTTCGTTATCAGTATTTTTAATCAGAAATAACCTAAGGAGGCCATTTTTAAAACCTTTATATGTTTGCACGAATTTTTTTCATATTTTGACCCTCTGATAAAAATCGCCGAGGCCTGAAGGGTTAAAAAATGAAAATATGTAAATTCTATGAACCATAATACAGTTTCATGTTTCAGTAAAGATTTAAAGATTGACATCAATTTCCATTAAAATAAAATATGCGAAGAAAATACAACCAACTTGGCTCGTTTTCAACAAAATATGCGAAGTCTTTGTTAGCGGTCCAGAGTCGTTATCCCCGGCCATTTGTTTGAATTCATTCGGACGTGTCGAGTCGAAAATTTGCATTGAAAAATAAAGCAATCTACATGAAGTAAATAAAATCAGACGTTTAAAGTCTGTCAGACAAATCAGATAGGATGAGATCATATTTCACAAATTTAACAATAAGTACAGCGCACAACAAATTGTCTATGTTAATTCAATTCCATCAAATAAATTTTCTTGAATAATTTTTAAAAAATTTACAAATTAAAAAATAATGTTAATAGCTACGATTACGGTTCTACGAGGATGTGGAATTGTGCTTAACCTTAAAATTAATGACTTTTTCTTGAGCGATTCTGGTTCTACTTAAGGATAAGAATTTGTACTTCACCTTAAAACTAACGACTTTATTTTAACTGCTCAACCAGTTGAGCGATTCTGGTTCTATTTAAGGTTAAAAATTGGTCCTTAATTATAAAATTAATGATTTTTTCGTTGACTGCGATTCCAGCGGATTTGTTCTTAACCTAAAACTCAACAACCTTTTCGTTAACTGCGATTCCAGTGGAGCGTTTCCGGTATTACAGAAGGTTAAGGATTTATCCTTTAACTTAAAATTAAGGAACACTTTCTAGTGGAGCGTTTCTGGTTATACTTAAGGAAAACGTTTTGTCGTTAACCTTAAAATTAACGACTTTTTCGTTAATTTCCATTCCGTTGAAGCCATTCCGTTGGAGCCATTCAATTTCTACTTAAGGTTAAGGATTTGTTATTAACCTAAAATATAACGTCTTTTTCCCTGTCATCTGAGGGAACTAGGATCGTGGTTAATGAAAAGTCGTTAATTTTAATGTTAAAAACAATTATTCCTCATCCATAGGTAGAACCGGAAACGCCTCTTGTTAGCGAAAAAGTCGTTCATTTTAAGGTTAACGATAATTCCTTGCCCTAATAAAGCAGAATCGCCCCTCTGACGGAACCAAAACCGTACCAAATCTATATAACAAGGTGTTTAATGTAATACGTCCGTGTTTACATGGTCAGTTTAGCATATTAACGAGCGGAAAATGCTGGAAAATTTAGATTCCATTCTTGCCGTATGATATGAGTGTAGTGTATCTCTGTGAAGGCCAGTGCCAGTGATCAGTGATGCAACCATTCTTACTTTAACGAATACGAATATTCAATAGATTTTAGATAGATGATGTGGGCATGTACATATTTGTTTTGTTGATCGAATGAGGTAGTGCAAGGCGAATTAACATAGGAACCTGTTGGGTAGTGTGGACAGGAAGAAGATGGGGAGGAGGAGGGTGGGGAAGTTTTTCTTTTAAAAAAGGTCAAGTTTTGGCGCTAAGTTGCTTCCCGTTTACCGCGCTACTTCAAGTGAACATCCAGCAGGATTGACCCTAGTAACGCTTCGTAAAACGTCAGCTTCGGAGTTAAGCTAACCTAGAGGTAGAAAATACTCGTTGCAACTGTTTTGGTAAAATTACCTAAATTACAATTAAGTTTCCTTTGGGAGGACCGACAGTGAATCCATTAAGTTTTTTGTTAAAGTTTATTATAATGTCTTGCTATTATTGAACAGCTATAAATTCGTGAATGCAAATATATCCAAAATAAAGACTAATTGTGTTCACGGTTAAAATCGTGCATTTTATTTCATTATGCCATTACACGTTATTAATTATTGTTAAGCGCGTTATTGATGAAACCAAAATAGACTGACTGTACAGATACTGCTTACCGTACCTACAAATAGAATTGAATAGTTATCGGTAGTCACGAAAATCTTGAAAATTATTGCATTCCGCGGTTACATTGATCGCATCGCTATAAATATTAGAAGCAGAAGTTTTTGAATACACGTAAGCAAAGAAATTTGTCATGGAAATGATAAAAAGACATTCTTTAAAGTTAAGTCAATTAAGAAGCTTAAATTATTATAGAATTTGATAAATACAGTTGTAAATGGAATATTAGCATAATTTAAGCCACAAAACCTAGGAATATTTTTTAATCTTTGATTCCTTAATGTACTTAATGTTTATTATGTTGAGTAGTATCTATACACATTTTGAACCAAGTGACTAAGAGGGCATTATTCATAATGCCTAGAGCGCGCCCCGGCTAAAAAATAGGCGTTCAATGCCGAATGTTATCTAGGTAAAACGATTAATCGACTTCGGTCGGATCAAATCACATGCTGCCCCAAAATTATTATATTAAATTAACATTTTACAGCACGTTGCCTTTTGACTCGTAGGCAGTCTATGCAATGCCTAGAAAAAGCATGAAATAAGGAAGAACGAGCGATTTCGGGTTAAAAATAAAAACATTGAATCGGAGCCACAATTTTTTTTCACCAATCGTGGACAAGCCCCAACATTTTATGTTCGCATTTTTAACGTTTTGAAAACGTTTTGCGAAGAAAACGCCTATACCTACGATAAGTTTACAAGTATATGATATAATAATTTATTTATTTTTAAAGAAAGACAATCATTCCCGGGTTATGAATAACCCAACAATGTTTGAAAATCTCCTACTACCACCAAAGAAAGCCGAAAATGTTGCTTTTGTTGTGATGGAGGATATAATTCCACTATCCGAATATTTCTTAGTTCAGTTCTTTACGTACATTGAATTTGTCACCAACCAACTACAAAAGCTAAGGCCTCCACACACTCCAATGATTTGCCCATACAAATGTATTCCCCAATTCCTCTCCGGATTTTGATACTAATGCAAACATTTTTTTAATATAAAATAGATATCAACTACTAGCGTGTCGGTAGGTTTTGCAAGTTACTTCTTATAGAAGTTGGGACCCTCAAAAATTCCTTAAAATTGCATGGTTTAAACGCCGTCAACAGACGTTCAGTATATAAACTGGGCAGTGTATTTAAAATAGAACGTACAGATAAAATATATTTTCTTCTAATAGAGTTGGTAAACCAAATCTTAAAAATCTGTCCTATTTTAGAGGAGAAATGGGTGAATATGAAATCTGGACTTTATTTTTGGACCCTGAGATGCAGTTGTCCCTTTCGCTCAGTATTCAGGGGGAGGGGACAGCAACAGTGATCGCAACAGTTTGGTAAAATACTTATTATTCAAATTTCTCGGGGAGCGCGTTTTCTCTTCACTAGTAGAATATTCGATTACCGACATTCTTCCATTGTTCTTGGATTACGTACATATACATATATTAGGTCCTTACATATGAAATTGGCGTTTTGTATGGGAGGAACATAAAGTCGTTTTTTTTAATATAATATATTTATTTAATCAAAGTATGTACCATTGCTATCTATGCACTTTTGCCATCTCATAGATAGTTCATCGATCCCTTTACTAAAAAAACCATTCGGACGGGAATCAATAAAATCTTTGAAGGCGGTTTGGACTGCCCCATCGGAGTTGAATTTTTTCCCTTGCAAGAAGTTATCCAAATTTCGCAAAAAAATGGTAATCTGTTGGGGCAAGGTCCGGAGAGTACGGTGGATGTCTTAGACATTCCAATTGAAGCTCCTCTAATTTGGTAGCCGTCTGTTGTGCAGAGTGTGGTCTAGCGTTCTAACGCGCGTTTGTTGATTTGCTTCACTCAATTCGTGAGGTACCCACCTTTCAAGCTTTTTCACCTTCCCAATTTTCTTCAAGTGGATTAAAACAGTTTTATCACTAACACCGCAGCCTGCAGCTAACTCGGACGTGGTTTACGATGGATCCGCTTCCACAATAGCCTTCAATTCTTCATTATCAACTTTGGTCTCCACGGGGCTTGTTCTGCAGGTCGAAATTTCCAGAACGAAAACGTTGGAACCAAAAACGCACTGTGTTTTCTTTTGCGGCACCGTCGCCATACACATCATTAATCTTTCGAGCCGTTTCTGCAGCACTGGTGCCACGGTGCACTCGTAAATAACGCGATATTTCAAGTTTTCCATTTTGTAAACTAAGTGACGCAAAGAAAAAAAACGATTAAGGAAAAAACAAATGAATTATAATTTTCGAAACACAAATATATGAGTAAATAGCTGTATAAATATGAATTTGGAATTCCTAACCAAAGAGAAGATATTTGAGATCAAAGTTGCCAGTACGGCAAAACGCCAATTTCATATGTAAGGACCTAATATTATAAGATATCCTAAAGTTATTCTAGCTGGCAAAAAACCAAAATTCTATTCGAATTCATGGTTGAAAGATTTCAAAACATTTTGTCATTCACATTGCTAGAGCGGCCAGATAATAGACACTTTCCGCAATTGGATTCACAATCCGTTGGATTCACAGATCCGTGGAATAAAGATTTATCTGCCCGCTAAATATATGACTAGTGTAGTCTCTTTTTCTTCTTCTGGTGTTCTTTCCTATCTGAGGTTGGCTAACATCGGTACTATTTTAATTTAGCAAACTACACCCAGAACAATGTGGCACCGCACCCTTCACAATTCCATCAATACGGATTAATTAATAGGAAAATCTTGTATTTGTCGTTTTCCTTAATAATTTGTCCAAATTATTGAAGTTTACTTCATTATATTTATTTTATGTTTTAATTTTGTTTGCTAAAATCTATGTTTCCATCAAACGTTTCCACTGATCACACTGCTACGCGTGACGATTAATGAATTGCAATTCCTTATCCTTAAGCAGAATCGGATTCTCTCCGGGTTTCCATGCCATTGAGAAGATTAGAGAAAACATGATGCCGAACCGCCCTGATTCTTAAATTTACTTATATAATGAGTTCCAATTATATGCAGAAAAAGTTAATAAAACATATATTAAAATGTAAGTCATAATATACCCGCTTTGCATTAACATCCAAAAAAAAATATTTGTGAACGAATCCGAAAACTAAAAACTGTTTTGGAAAGGTAATGAAATCAGATTTATAATGTTATTATTAGAAATAACCAAGAATTTTTTAAAATAAAAAAAAATTAGACTTTAAAAACTTTTAAAAATGGCACACCTTACGTGATTATTAATGATAAGATTACTTACTGGTAACGAAAAAAAATAAAAACGCGCACATATTTTAACAGAAAAATGAATTTTAAACTTTTTGTCGTTTCAGGTAAAAATAATTTTTTTTTTAATTCAGAAAGTTTCATAATTTTTTTTCAAATTGCTGTCTGAAACTTTGGTTTCATAAAGGCATTTTAATTCTTTTGTGGTTAAGATGAAGCCATACTAAGTAATGCAAAATCATACAAAATCGTATGTTTTTGTTCAGAAATTTTGATCGCTTAAAAGTATTACAGATACAGATGCTTCAATTAAATACTGCATGTAGAACATACCTTGGCCCATAAAAACATCGGTCAATTTTTTTATAAGTCTTTTAATAGGCCTAGAAATACATACAGTATAAGGTCTTTAAAAAATAATTTCAAGTCCAAACTCTCCTATTTATAAACCCCTTTTCTGATATGGTTTTATTGTATGATGTGGCAAATTCAGTTTCTTTTATAATAATCGTAAAAAAATTGATATTTACGCACGAACGTTGTTATTTTACAATACGGCCGCTAGTCGACAAATTGGGTTTTTCAAAGTGAACCCTATGCCGTCCACCGAAGGACTACATACTTGTCGCTGTTTTTATCAGTTACGCCCGGACGGAGCGGGCAACAGACGTTAGGTTCCGCGTCGCTTTGTTCCGTGAAATCAATTTTTAATTTCCGTTTTATTACAATAAACAATTCTAAAAAAGGAATTAATGTTTTTACAGACCTTTACGAAATCAACCTGTAAAAAAAATTGTTAAATACCTTTTCCAAAAGCTTTTTCTCAAGTTTTTTTAAACTCCTCCCATAAAGGGGCGTAAATTCCGAGTTCGATTTTTTCCTGGACTATTGGATCGCCTTAACTTTTAAATATGAATACATAGTGTTTTCTCATTCCAATACAGTTTAGATCATATTTCTTACCAGGCTAGAAAGATTTCCATGAGACCTATATGAGATGTTTCGAAAAGCGAACAAATTAGTCTGAGGGATTAACAATCAGTAGGTAAGCAATCAAAGATTTCTTACAATCAAACTGATTGATCAGTTTCGTAACATTTGAGTAAGATAATACTGTACAATTAAAAAAACTGAATAATAAGATTACTGATGTCCATCGGATATTATCGTGGAGCAAATAAAGGGCAAGACAAGAAACACCAGACTATTATTAGCCTGATTTCCGCCGATTCATAATCTTTTTCTCGTTTGATTGTCTATTTCCGTCCTCGCTCTGTCTGTTAGCATCTCCTCTCTTTTCCCTCAAGACATCTTTTGTGTTCCCTAAACAGCTGACACTGTGGCCCCATTGCTGAAACGTCTGTGGTCTAGTCTCAACACAATGTAAACAAGACAGTAAACAGTAACGTAGACTGGACAATGTTTCTACAACTTTCAAATTTCTGTATTATTAAGTATTTTCTAGTGACCGACCGAAGGTTCGGTTTCGGTTTCGATTTCGGCAAGTTTCGGCAAAAAAATTTAGTGTCGGCATCAGTTTCGGTTTCGGCAAATTTTCTACCTAACCTTCGAACTTTGCAAAAGACCTCAATAAATGGTAAATTTAGTCGTAAGAATGTTGTGATTGTAAACGCAATTTAAATTAAAATAGAAAAATGAAATAATTAAACTTTGTATAAACCACTTATATGATGCGCAAATCCGACCGGTTTCGGAACAAACGTGTATAAGTGGTTTATACAAAGTTTAATTATTTCATTTTTCTATAATGGATAACCACAAAGTAATGGCTACATTCAAAAATATTAAATTAAAATACTCAATGAATGAGGTCCTTCCTTTATAATATACACTAGCTGGTTCCCGGCATGCGTTGCTATGCCATTTAACAAAGAAATTGTTTGTCCCTGCGTGTCCTTTCCCATTCATCCCGTTCCATTTTCGCCTCCCGCGTCCTCTTCCCCTCTCGCGTTCCCACTCCGCCTCCTCCACCTTCCCTCTGCCAATTCCACTCCACCCTTCCCCCGTCCCACGAACCCCCCTCCCGAGTTTTCTTCCCCCCACTCCCTCCAGAATTTCATACATTCAGTCCCGTTACATTCTGTTTTCAAACAGCTCGGGTGCCCCCTCTTGCAATTTTTTATACAAATTTCATAATGTGAGAACTCACCAGTAAATTTATACAAACCTTGTCCTGACAATAACAAACACAACAAAAAAAGAATTATCCAATTTGGTGCAGTCGTTCGGAAGTTATGCGCGTACAAACATTTCAGCGATTCATTTTTATTTATATAGATAGATAAGTGTTGATTATTGTCATTTTTTTGTTCCAAGAAGTAGTTATTAGCATGTTTGTTAATTTTTAGGTAATAATATCAAAAACAAAAAAAATCACATACTTCAATTATAGTTTTTTTTTTTCATTTAACACATGTTAACTGTTCGTATAAGTGTAAAAAATAAGCCAAATTTCAGTTAACAATAGATTTTAACATGTCTAAAAAAGTTTCGGTTTCGGCCGAAACTGAGACAGCTCCGAAGATTCGGTTTCGGTTTCGGGTAAGTCCTGTTTCGGTCGGACACTAGTATTTTCCCACGTAGGGGCTTTTTTCGAAAAAAAAACTCTTTGGGCCGTTTTCGAAATATCGAACGCATGACGTAGCTTGAAGTAAAACACTGCCACTTGTATTGTACAGTTAATTCAAATCTCCCAGTGGAACATGGATTTCAAGTTACGTCACGAATTTTTAGAAAATCACCGCTCTAACCCCCCGATGAGCTAACCTTGTTAAACGTATTTTCTACGAACCTTTTAGCCAATCTCCGCTCTAACCCCTCGATGAGCTAACCTTGTTAAACGTATTTTCTAGGAACTTTTTAGCCAATCATCGCTCTAACCCCTCGATGAACTAATCTTGTTAAACGTATCTTCTACGAACCTTGCTGTGTACCTACACGCTTTCTACAAGCATACAATTTTGGGTAAGTACTGAGTAAGATCAAGAAAGGAACGCTCCGATGGTTTGAGCATATAGAGCGAATGAAGGAGGAATGGAGTGTAAGGAGAATATATGACGCAAATGTGAACGGTAGAAGAAGTCGGGGACGCCCGAGAAAGACATGGCACGACCGAGTGAATCAGATACTTGAGTCCGGCCATGTCAAGGGTCAGAATAATAGAAGAGCATGTATGAGACGATATGTGAATGTGAACGAGGCAAGGAGTATGTACTAAGACCGAGTTGTTTGGCGATTCGTCCTCTCTGCCTACTTTGGGTGAGAATTAATTCTAATACATAATCAACCGTTTGTTTACTTTTTTTTACCTAGCTACCGTCACACAATTTAGGAGGCGGGTATAGGTACCATTTGTTGGATAACCAATACCCCTGTCATGGTTCAGCCCAAGTGATTCGCTACGTTTGGTGTCTTAGCATGGGTGTCCGGGTTCTTGGGGTGAGGTTTATCTAGTTCTTAGAGGCGGATGCTTTTGCCCACCTAGTGAGTGGCAGGCCGGACCATGAGAGACTGGTTAAGGGAGTCCTTTCGACCTCTCCATTCGGACCCATCGCCTTACTCAGCAATAGGAGGGATGGATTCATACGTTCTGAACACATGGACCCACAGTTCCTACCCATCCCTCATTCCTTTTCCTTTTCTGAACTTCCTCTCCTTACCTTCCCTAAAAAGACCCTCCACACACAACCCAGAACCTCAGAAGAGAAATTGCTGGAGATAATGTAAGAAAATTTTATTTTAGCTAATATTTTCATATTTTTAATAAATCTGTTTTCACCTTCGATCATGTATTATCCAATGGTTTTCACAGTTCTCGTGAGCACACAGGCTATAGGCCCATTGTGGCCATCTCCCATTTCACATCATTCCTTTGATAAAGTTCTTCAGGGTTGTCATTGAATATTCAACCATATCTCCTGGTTCTTCCCGGGGTCTTCGCAGGAATCTGAGCCTTGTTCCCATCAGGGCAGGACATTGGTACCATAGGTAAATTGGAGTCTCTTCATCCTCTTCACATTTCCTGTATCTATTAATGTTTTCCACTCCAAACAACTGCACGTGTTTCCTGAGGCTGCCGATTTTAGCAAATATACCGTTATATTATGTACTTTTTTATTCCTTTATTTACGATCTGTTTTGTATGTCAATGTTACGTGAATTTTGGGTGAAGCTAGTAGGTCACCATCATGTTATCATAAAAAATACTAATTTCGGTTGTGTGTCTGTGACTCGGATTTGCTTTGAATTTAAGTGTTATTTTTTAAATTGTAACTGATTGTGTGAAGAATTCAGATAACCAGTGTAGTAGGTAGGTACCTAGGTGGCTATCAAATATTTCAAGAAAAAAAATATTATCATTTTGAAAATAGAACTCTCTCGACCCATCATCTTTTACGACTTGTCTTGTTCATACGTCTGTCACTCCTGAAAACGCTGACCCCCAGATTCCCACCCACTCCTTACACCTTTTCCCTCCCAAAACTTCCTCTTCTTCCTTTCCCTAAAAAGATCCTCAACACAGCATACCTAAAGACTATATCGACTACCACAACACAGGCATGTGCCTAGTATGGTGGTCGAAAATTCCCCAATTTATGTAACGAATATTTCAAAGAATAAAGAAACTTAAAAAAAAAAAAAAAAGATGACGTACCCCCCGAGGGAAATTGTTTTCCTCAGGCCTCCTGACTTTTCAAGGATCTCGTTTTTTTTAGCAAAAATACAATAAATTATCAATCCTACAATTATAATCTCACGTGATTTTTCACGGGTCTGCGGTAGTTTCTGCGCAAGTTTTTTTTTTCGACACGAGACTTGTGTTTACTGTTACAGCACCATTGCTTCCCCTTTGCGATGTTATTATGCCTAAAATGTCATAATAGCTTCTTCATAATCTGCCCCCGTTTTATGGTATGGCCAAATGACAATAAAAAAGTAATATATAATAAACTTGTCATTGTCACAATGGTACGTGACTTGAACTGTATGAAAACAACGAATCAATACATCAATAACTCTTATTTTTAGAATTTCAAAGACCGAAATACACAATACACGCATTAAAAGAAGACATTGGTATGG
This sequence comes from Limnephilus marmoratus, assembly GCA_917880885.1. Lineage (NCBI taxonomy): Eukaryota > Metazoa > Arthropoda > Insecta > Trichoptera > Limnephilidae > Limnephilus > Limnephilus marmoratus. Next base: position 53,386,644 of record OU862918.1, on the reverse strand, counting down.
TTGATACAAAGAGACCCATCACAAATTGGCTCACAGGCCTATTTTATGTTTCACGGTTCTAAATTTAAATATTGGCAAATAACCGGCAAGTGTTGCCATTCTTTCCACTTCCATCTCCCGCGAACCGGATAGATCGCTAATGGATCATGGCAGCACTAAAGGTTAACAATGCGTGGTAGGTACTTACTCAGCATAATAGGTACTTACTCAACTTTGTAGGTACCCTTTATAGAAATTAGGTACCTAATACAGGTAAAGGCCAGAAGGCCGGACCTAAAAAAACGATTTGTCCATTTTAATGTTGTTCTTTAATAGTATACAGGGTGTCCGGGGCTAAAGTGCATTAACTTCGGGAGGTGATTCTACATGATGGTAGGAGTAAAAAAGGTTAACAACTTTTTCCGAAATTCAAACCTTTTTTTTCCCATACAAAAAGACGTACCTACTAAAAATCCTTAGTGTGAGGTACGATCTTACTTGCTGAGAGCCTGCCGGGCGCCCGACTGGATTGTGGTTGGCCCGTATCGTAACAGCGGAAAATAATAAATCTGGCCGCACACGCCGGACTAATTTTATCTTTTTACCTCAAAACTACCCCTAAAAGTTGGAATTTCGAAAAAAGTTATTTACCTTTTTTATTTGTACTATCATGTAGAATCACCTGCCGAAGTTAATGCATTCTACCCCCGGACACCCTGTATATTATTATCTAAGTAATACATTATCTGGTGTCTACTTCGTATATTAGTACGTATCTAGCAGTTAAAAAACCGCTCCGCAGGTTTTTGATGCTAGGCCCTGCCGGCGGCATTTGGTTTGGCTTCGCCCAGTTAGTGTTGGTGACTATTTTATAAACGCGATAGGAACTGGTTCCAAAAATAGCCCGTCCCTCGGATCCACTGTCATCCAGTAATAGCTAGTCACCGGGACAAAGTAACCGGACGGGCAATGACGTCATATGTAATATATAGCCGCTTGATACTTTTGTTCACAAATAAGTATCACAACGAAGTATTAACGTAAATCCTTCCATATCCGACGAGATACTCTAATTCACAAATTCGTAGTATATTATACCTAGGGGGAAAACGTCCCCATGCGAGCTGCTGATGTGGCGACATCTTTTGACGAATTCTTGAATTCGAAACGGAATTACAAAGGTAGCTTTGCTTGAAATTTCACGTATACGTATGTTTATATGATGCGGCGGGTACGGCGCGGCGGCAGACATGCATTCAAAGCCGGGTTCTTAAATTCAGCCACGCAGACGCAAGCCTATTAATACTGTTTGATGATGATATCAGGGGAGGATTTACCCTATTAACAAAGACTTGCACGAGTACGGCCTTTCGGGGACATTCTTGGGCACATCTGAGGATCGTGACCCCTACTCCAATTTCCATGATGGTCAAATCTCCTTTACTACTCGCGGTTCTGCGCTGCGTGAAGAGCCAAGGACGCCAGTGGTCACTGAAGCGAATTGGTGACCTTCCTCTGCTCCTTCTGCCTTCCATTTTGAGTTTCTACATGTTGGAGGACTCCAGATACTAATATCTAAAGCCTGTATGTCGGACGAATATCTACAGCTCATATGTTGGACTAATATCTATGAACTTCAGAGTGAGGACTAATATCTACAGAGCTAAGGTCGGACAAATATCTATGACGGTCCCAGTGGTGACTAATATCTATGGAGCGTAGGTTGAACTAATATCTACAGAGGGCAGCTGAGCAAAAGATTGTACGGAAAAGCATAAATTACTTCAATTACGTAATTACTAATTACGTAAAGGCTTAAACGTTTAAAGTACGTACATGTAGTTTTTTCATAATATTACGTATTTTGCTGTTTACGAGGACAATAATTTATTGAACAAACAAGGAGGTCATAATAAAAAGATAGTTATTTATTTCGAAATACACGGCCCCACAACCTAACCTAACCTAACTGACATAGAAATGGTCATGGTAACAGATTAAATAATTTAGAAGCACTCGAAATAAAGAAAGCTAAAACAAAAACCCAAATCCTTAATAATCAGCTAAATGTGTCCGATATTAGGGATTTTTACATACATACATACATAAATTAAGTTTTTTAAACTGCATACGCAATATTACGTTATTCCAATATGCTATACATAATTGCAAATCCAACCTCTGCCAGTGCTGTAGATATTCGTCCTCACTTTGGTTCTCATAGATATTAGTCCGATTTGTTCAGTTTTTGGAATTCCTGTAGACATTAGTAGACGCCTCCTGTTGGAGTCTTGAGTTTGGCGAGCAACGTGTCCAAAGTATCTTAAAATACGTTGTTGGCAGATAATTGAAAGCCTATTGTGGATGCCTAGCTCCTCTAGAATTTTCAAATTTGAGCGTCTGGCTGTCCATGGAAATCTGAGCATTTTTCTCCAGCACAACATTTGTGGGCGTCTATCCACTTTTTTTCGCTGGCTCCAAGTGTCCATGTTTCCAAACCGTATATAAATATGTGGAAAATCAACGCTTGGACAAATCTCATATTGGTGGTCTTCGTTATGCCTCTGTCATTCCATATCTTTGCATTTTACTCATGGCGTCTCTTGTCTTGCAAATTATTTTTTTCACAACCTCCTTCATCGCTTATAAACGAGCAGATGGTATGTAAAGTCCTTCATCGTTTCCATCTGGAAGAGCATTATTTGTTCTTACAAAAGTGTTTGCCACGTCGATCACTGGTTTTGTGGTTTTGTTTTGGCCTTGTTGATTAGGGGGCATAGAGGTCTCCAATTAATACAAAAATCGTGATTCATTAGAAAGCGTTCCGGACTGCGTTACAGGATCCACTATAATTTCGCTAATTTATTAGTAAACTGAAATACCAGCCCTACTACAAATATTTTCATAAACACACACTTTACCACATTCTACAAATTTGTCCTTTGATGGACATAATAACGCTGTCGAAGCAACAAGCGCAACACGGCATAAACCAGAAATTAATCACCCATAGATCTCAAATCAACAAAAATCATGACGGCATCCGTGGCCGAGGAGTAAGGCTCTCGACAATTCGATGGTCGCGGGCTAAATATCGGCGTGCGCAAGTAAATTTTATTTGACTGATTTGTGTTATTTTACAATTTAATCAATTAAAATAATGTAAGGTGTATTTGCGACACGTTCCAAACCACTCTCAGTAATTCTACAAATTAATAAATATGTACAATTAAAAATATTCCTAAAATATCGCAGGTGAACGCCATGTTTACTGATGCAGAAAATATTTTTAAAATGTAACGTACAACCTTCACCAGTGTTTTGAATTATGAAATGTGATTTTACCTGACCTTGACCGTTATTTATTTATTTATTAATTTACGGACAACACTCCATTAAAAACATAATAATAACGCGAATAAAAAAACAGAGATGACAGTGAAGGAAGAGCACATATAAATTAATAGCAATGACAATATAAAATATAAAAAGTACATATAGAGACACTACAAGTCAAAGCATGAAGAAGCATTTAAATATTGCGTATCGACTGGCGAAAGTCATTATTTTACACCAAAAAAATCAATGCTTTGACTTGCGTTGACAAGTCTCGACATTCTGGATAAGGGAGAATGGTATCCATAATTAGTAGAATGTTGATTGAGGAACAGCAATTCATTATTTCGAAGTCTACGGGAAGGGATGTTAAACTGGATGAGTTGTAACAACGTTGTTGTTGTGGTTATAACTGTTATAAGTAAGTTTAAATACAAATTTTATTTTTCCACCAGCGCAGACCCATGAAAAATAATTGTGTGATTGATAATATTCAAAGGTATATCAGCTAAAAAGTGTAGACCCTTGAAAATCACGAAATCTGACTTTTGTCAGGTGACCTTAACAAATTAAAAAAAAATTAAATACACATTACAAATTATAGAAATAAAAAAATTTTCTACTAAAAAAATATTATTGTATTATAGGTTGTATTAAAGTATAATATTAATAAAATATTATGCTTTGTCGATTGTCTGAATTCTTTAAACATTTTGAAAATGAAAATTAAAATATTTTTCTTTTACAATATTTATTTGTACCCATAGGTAGAACACTTAAATTGAGAAAAATCCGAGTTCATTGAACTAGAGTTACAATCATACACATACCCACAAACGAATTAATTTTTGATGAGAGACCCAATTAATAGAAAACGGACGGCAGAAATTCGGAATGCCGCGGCTTAATGGGTACCCGCGTCTACAAAGATTATTATAATTCTCGTTAGTATTAAATATTACACAGGTAAGTACCGATAATCCCGTAAGCTGTTATTAGATTTACGAGTAGAATGTACTATTGTTAAATTACATAAATAAATTAATGCTGTTACGATAACATGACAATAATAATTAAGTATGATTAATTTATTTCAAATGCACAGGTGCAGCGCACATTGCTGCTAAATAAGCAACTCCATTGAAAAATATTAGGGCTTAAGGGCCTTTAACCGGCCAGCGGCCGAGAATTCAAATTTCGTCAAAAGATGTTCTTACAATCAATCAATCAATCAATGAGAAAGATTAATTATCCTCCGTACCAGCTTTTTTAAAATATATAACTCAATACTACTCAATATAACTGAATATATAGATATAACTCAATTTCAATAACTACTGACGACCTCCGTAGTCCAGTGGCTAAGACTCTTGACTCACATTCCGGAGGTCGCGGGTTCGAACCCGGCATGCGCAAATAAATTTTATTTGATTAATTTGCGTTATTTCACAATTAATTAATTTAAAATAATATGTAGTATATTTGCGGCATGTTCCAGAGTGGAAGATACTATCAGTATCGCCCTGGTGTAAGACCACCATTCAGAATTGAAACGTTGCTTGAAAATGGCTTTAGCCGTGTTTAGTGACCAGATTTGAATAGCCAGGTACTTCCCAACCTTCCTCTTCCCCACCTCCTTCCCCTCCCCACTACCTTCAGCCTCACAACATACCCCAATTGGGGATGCCATAGTCTCACTGGCTCCAGACGGGAGCAGTTGAGATTCTTGTGCGGTATTCACTGTAAAAAAAAAAAAAAAACTTTATTTCATTCAAAATTGGCTTTAATTTATACTTACATTTAAAAATGCTGAAAGGCGTGATGATAAAACTATTAAATTAAGTCTTATTGTAATTATTTTTTGATCATAAGTATTTATAATTTTTCAATAATGTCTAATCAAAATAAGAATGTAAAAAAATCTTAAATATATTAGTTTGTAAGACCGTAAATAAATAGACAAACTGGAGTATTTTCGTCGCAAAACACGTGCGCAGATCTTTTTTTAAATGATTTTATTTAAACTAAAAAATTAAAATTCTGAAACATAGCTTTCTCAGATAATTTATTGGTTTATTTTACTGTATGATTATATGATTGAAATATGTATTGTATAATACAAAATTTTGTTTAAAAATTTAACAAATCTGCCAACGCCCCACGGTAAAATCTTATTATGCTAAAAATAAACATGTTTTCTCTTAATTTAAAACATAACTTTACCAGATAAAAGAACAATGTTTTGAAATATATCTTTTATACTTTTTTGTGAAATCTGTTATGTTTTTTTGTGGAAAAGAGTCAATACGGCTAAAATTTGATTTAAAAATGACATTTTTCCAGTTTTTTCTGGTTATCCCTTTTAAAAATTACATTCTTGTAGTTCAACTAACGTCGATTATCAATATATATATTTCATTATTTATTATAACATATAGAATTTATAAATCGTCATTTCAAAGTGAATAAAACGCCATCACATTAAAACATACCGTTTCGTTGGTATTTCGTACTGAATTTCGTAAAGCTGATGACTGGTGACGTCAATTATCCATGGATTTGGTGCGATTTTGAGGCACTCGAGAATTAACTATTAAAACTAACTTTTAAAAATATCTACTGGTATTTAAGATTAAAAAAATAAACAGGGGTAGAGTTCCTTATCTTTACAGCATTCTTAAAACCTTCATTGATCAGCGGAAAATAAATCACGAAATGATCGATCATCGATGAAACGGAAAATTCTTTCTCGTTATCAGAATCTAAAAATAATATAAGAGGTACCTACTTGTAAATATTATAATCTAATCTCAAATCACTCTTTGTTTAGGTCTAGACATGTTTTGATTACACGATATTTTATTTTCCCCTTGTACTTTTATGTGCTTTTTCTTATTCATTATTTTTTTTAAACAATAGCACGGGCGTAGCCAGGCTTTAGTTTCGGGTGGGGTTCAAGAAAATAAAACACTACTGTAGGTGCATTCAATAAACATTATATACCACCACCTTGGCAAATTAAAACTCGTGTCGGGGGGGGGGGGTATTGTCGGACTTTGTAATTTTTGGGCGGGCATTAACTATAACAATTTGTGTTGAAAACTTTTATTTTCTACGTACGTTGGTTACTTATTTTATATTTTTTCCTTTTTTTTAATAAAATTAAAGTAACAAATGCATATAGAAAATGAAACTTTTCAAAACAAAATAGTCATAAACGTTAGTTGTACACGTTATAACATTTTAAGCAGTCAAATTTTTCAAATAATCACATTTATGCAAGTACGTATTCGCCTGACTGTAACACTAATCCTGTAATATGTTTACTAAACACTTTTTGCTAAGTGAAATAATAATTTTAAAGTACGTATACACTTACCACTGATTAGAAACGGAATTCCAAATAAAAATCACTTTGCAAAATAAAAATCACCCGCAATCACCGAAAAAACGGAACTTGAAAGTTAATTTTTTTTTCTTTCAGAGGTCCCCATTTATCTTTTTAGATACATAATATCATTTTGAGATGTCAGTGTTAAAAATAACATTCTCTTAACTCTCCTTATTTTAATATTATTGATGATGTTGATATCTTAACTTTTCGGGGTGGGGTTTTAACCCCCAACCCCCCCCCCCCCCCCTCTTGGCTGCGCCCGTGAACAATAGAGTATTTATAATTTTGCTAAACTACCATTAGTTTGTCAGACATTCTATGGCTATGTATCTATAAATGCATGTTATATTTATGTAGAAGTATGTGCTGGTGTGGGTTTGTTTTAAAAATAATAATGATTAAAATAAAACAATAACAGTAAACACCACTTTTAAGTTTTATATACTTACGCCGACAGGGTTAACTTCTTCAGGGCAGTAAAATACTCTACTAAACTTTAAAACCTAAGTCTAGTAAATAAAGTCTAAAACCTAGGTCTAAGTTTAGTAACGTGCTACAAAAAAATGGGCTGAGTTCCAGTGGAGGACGTAATGGTAGAGGTAGAGTAGGGAAATTGAGAGGAGAGTTCTCTTTGTCAATAGGGTACAACCCAATTATCGGACTTTTATTTAGATTTGTGTTTAATTATTGTTTTATTTTAAATTATATGTCACATCACAATGTACCTTCTTCATATGAACAATTATTTTATAATTTTTATTTTATTTGGAAAACCAACATTTCACAATTTTTTAACAGGATATGGAAAATTTACACGAGTCCGAAAACTCCTGGACAACTGATGAATCTACATCGCATATGGAGACGATTTTGTGTTATAACTTTTACTGACGATTCTCTTGTTTTCGAGTAAATCGAATACGAAATTATTTTTTTAGGTCACATATAAAGAAAAGAGGTCGCTAGGGGGTTGATATCAACTGTTTAACGTATTTTTAAATACGCCGAAGCGTAAAACTGACTCAAAAAGTTTTTTAACCCTTTAGTTGCCGGAAAAAGGCAAAAAGTGAAATAAAAAAAAACGAGAACTCTATAAAGCCCGGACAACGCGAGGGGACGTCGCGCGTCGGCTTGCATTATTTGTGTATAATATATTACTACAAAAATGGTAGGTATTCAGTGGTATTTTTGAAAAGATTAATAGCGACTGTGGTTCCCTTTGAGTTTCCTCTAGTTCCCTAAAAGTTGATTGCTGACCTGTGCCCCTAGTTGAGTTACACTGGAAAACATAATTATAACGATGGTAAATTATAAATACAAATGACTCCTCACCTATGATTCCCTCATAAACGCCAACGTCAGAATGTGACCTCACTTTCTTAGTCAGCTGTTCCATTTTCCTGAAGCTCCATGACTTCTTGATTCTGCAGGATAGCTGCCTGTTGAGGAGACGAAACCTGGAGATGCCATCAAGACTGGAAGACGAGGTCCTGGAGCTAAAGGTGCTGCTGCTGCTGCTACTACTTCCAGCTGGATCTAGCCCAGACTGTAACTGCGACAGCCTTGAAAGGGACGGACTTCCAGACCTCTCCGTAGGACACCGCAAGTGGTTATTTGAGTTCGTTCTGAAACCCTCATCGAAAGGTTGCTGATCTTTGGCAAGATCTCCATTTTGAGACTTGGATTTACTTTTCTTGGAGCTTGGAGAATCATTTAACGTTTCCAACTTATTACCAGAATTGTCTCTTGATAAAAATAATACATCTTTGATACTTTTGCTAGATCCTTTCCTCTTGAAAGACATCAGAAAATCTTGGTCCAAGTCTGACAGTCTGAAACTGTCCGTGGTACCGCCAGGGGTATCAACTTGTAATTTAAGCAAAGTTTTTTCAGTTGATTGCATACCTAATAGTGTCGACAGACTGTGTCAGATTGGAAGAGTGAGGTCTGGAATGCGTAGGAGACGAAATTATAAATCAAACGTTCCGGTGTCACTGACTGTTATAAAAATAAATTCTGTGCGTCATTTTTCATGTAATGTCCCGCCAACTATTTATGGAAAGCCAAAGTTAGGAAAGCAAAGTTAGAAGACGAGAATCTGTATGAATGTGCCTACATAGGCTTATGATAGTTATACCTACTTATTGATAAAGTAAATATGTAGTGGTTTTATTTATTGAGTGTCTTAGATGAATAATAATTTCGTTTATGACGAATATATTACAACGTGTGAAGTTTTGAATGATGTCAGTAAAAACAACTGACGTTTCCACGGGTACCTACTTCAATGCGTTATTATTTCACAATGCACATAATATACATTATTTTTCTCTTGAGTCAGATAAACTGGGGGTATTTTTCGCTATTATAATAATAAAAAAATTACATTAGCTCCACACAGGAGGCCCTGAGGAAAATAATTCCCCTCAGGGCCTATATCATCTTTGGGGATGCTGTGTGGAGGGTTTTTTTGGGAAAGTATGGAGAGGAAGTTCTGGGAAGGAAAAGGGTTAAAAGGGTGGGTAGGAATCTTGGAATCAGTGTGTCCAGGAGTGACGGACGGACGTATTCTGAATCTATCCCTCCCACTGCGGTTCAAGGCGATGTTCCGAGAGAGTACGGCTGGAGAAGTCAAAGGGACTCCCTAAACCATTCTCTTCCGATCCAGCCTGTTATGCAGGTGGTGGGCAGACGCATCCGCGGCCAAGACCCGGACAAACCTCACCCCGTGAACCCGGGCTAAGTCACCAAACAAAGCGAACCACTCGGGCTGACCTATGGCAGGAGGTTGGTTAACCAATAAATAGTTCCCGGGGCGGCGGTACCTACCTATACCCGCCTCCCAATCAATCGGATTAAATATCAGATTTGCGTTTTTGTAATCTTAAAAATCACAAATAATTAAAATTTCTTTTGTCCTCTCGAACGCACGTGAATGTCATAGAGTGGGTACTGAAAAATAAACGACATAAATTTATTCTAGTACTTACTTAGAAAGTCAGTACTACTCAGGTAGACTGAGTGGATAAATATTTTGGTATGCGCATAGCGATAAATAACTTTGATCCATAGCATTTTACTTTTGCTCCCACGCTTTGCTTGTAATGCCAACGGGTAATAGCATCGGTCAAGTATTCATCGCTCCTTGTTTATCTGAGCGCAGTTTTGCTTCTGTTGCTGAAAGGGCAGGCGTTTGAAATTCGGAAGAAGCCAAATGTATAATGTCAGCATTGGGTGGTTTGGTATATTTATGGTCAGCATCTAAATACGTTGAACCACAAATACTTTATCTTTCCATACGACGATAATATCGTTATTTGTTCTGTCATTATTTAAGGCTACATTGTGTCCTTGTGTTATTTACCCATAACAGACAATAATCAAAGTATTATCTTTTGATCGGCGCTTTTGATCTGTACATAAAACGTATATTATCACACATGTCTGTTGACTTAAACACTAGCAACACAATTATTATAGTAATTCGTTGATTACGAGGTTGGGCAATGTTATGAGATGATAAAGCGTATCGAAAAATAAACCTTTCTTTTCCTGCTTCCGATATACAATGACATAAAAGGGCAGACGTTACGTTATCGGATCAAAAGAAAACTACTCGATATCTAAAAATGAAATCGACCAGTGTGCAAATTAGTATGCAAGTCATATTTAATCTTTAATTCGGGAGGCGGTTACGGGTACCGCCGCCCCGGGAACCATTTATTGGATTAACAACACCTCTGCCATCCACCAACACCAACACCACCCCAAGGGGTTCGCTAAGTCTGGTGATTTAGCAGAAGTGCACGGGTTCATGATGTGAAGACGGTCTAAATCTTGGCGCCCTAGATTCCCCCTCATACCCTTTTCCTTTCTATTACTTCATCTCCCTCCTTTTCTAAAAAGACTCTCCACAAAGCATCCCCAAAAAAGACACAGGCCTTGGGGGGAATTATTTTCCTCTGGGCCTACTGGGTGGAGCTAACGTAAAAAAATAATAACGCTATGTCCCTGAAAAAGCTATCAGTGTTGCTATCAAAAACGCTTACTATTGAGACTAATTATGGAATTTATAATAAATAGGTAGGTAGGTACCTACACATTGGCAATCATGAAAATGTGAAATTTAGGGCCTGACAACTATCGAGAATTTTGTGGAATGATTTGCCCTTCTGCACGGGTCTTTTCAAACGCAAGTTTAAAGAACCACCGCATATAGCATCCCTAAAGATGACATAGGTTCCGAGCGATGTGATTTCCTTCAGGACCTTCCGTATCTCCACACAAAGGGTCCTGAAGGAAATACAATCCCTAAACCGACATAAAATAAAATTTTGCATTATTTTTAATAGATTTTTTACGCATAAACACACTATTTTTCAAGATGTGTTTATAAAACGTGATACAAATTAATATACGTCGCTCTACATATATCTATCTACATACAAATGTCTTTGTTTTCATGAAAATGAGACACCTACTTTTTAATGTCGATGACTACGTATACGTATTATATTCTTTGTAAACGGATTCTATAACACAATAAACTTATAAATCCACTCACTATACACTTCTATAACAACAACAAACAAACGTAGTACAATATAAACACATGTTTCATCACAGAAACTGATCGCAAAAAAACAAAAAGTTTTGAAGTTTCCGGCGCGAATTCAGATTACGTCTCGACGCGTGCCAGATTACTTGAGCCCATGCGGTCGGCCTAAGTTCTGTTCACCAACTAAAAAGCTAAACACCACGCGACCTCGCCGAACTGTCTTGCTAATCACGCCACTTTAATGGACACTTATAAATATAATTAAAGAGATGTTAAATCGTGTCACAATCCGTCCGGGTCCCAAAAAAGCGCGGCAAATGAGCAAATATGTGACGCGCGAAAACTCAAAGCCAAGTACCCAACTAATAATTTACGCAAGTTCTTACCTACTGAATTTTACTCCGTTAATTTATTTTATTACACTGAGCACGTCGCATTATATGTCGTGAACCGATTTGTTAGAACACTTCTTTGTAATTATGAAGTACGTATTATAAGTACCAGTATGAATGGAATTACCTGCTCCGATGAATATGCTAGTAGGTAGGTATGTCACTGGCTGGTATAAAGTAGGTACAAAAGATATATGAGGAATTCAGCTGTCTGCCGCTTGATCTTGAATCCATTTTTAATCTAAGATAAAATCAATTAAAATTCTTCACGTCATTCATCACCGAATTTACTAGGAATGCTAGGTTGTAAAGATGTCGTGATTACATCGCTCTGCGGAGATTTCAAGTGGAAAACACATAATTTTCTTAACTGGTTGAAGTGCCTTTCCTTCGTTTTTCCCAACGTAATAATTTAAAAGTCAAATGAATCCTTTTTTATTGTTTTTATTTCTTGCTGGGGCAGTGGCGGACTAAGGGGGGGGGGGAGCGGTCCGCCCCGGGCCCCCAGTCTTGGGGGGGCCCCAAACGCCTCCAAACCCTAAACAAGGCTTTAAGACACCACTGTAAAAAAAATGTAATTTTTATTTCATTTTTTGATGGATTTTTAAGGAAATTCGAAAAATTTGTCGGAGACACAGCATTTTATGTGAAACCGTTTGTAACAGTTTGTACGTTGAATTATCCTTCAGCAAATTTTGAAAGCGTTTTATTTTTGAATGAATTTTTTTTTCTATTTTGATAGTAAATTTTCCTCGTCTGGTATCATAGTCTGGGCCAGATTAAACATGTCGGGGCCCCTACTCAATGCACGTCTCGGGGCCCCTTTACCATAGGGGCCCCTAGCCGATGCGTGGCCCCTAGGCAGTGGCCTTCAATGCCTTGTGGACAATACGGCCCTGCTCCAGGGCTGGCTTAAACATGTCGGGGCCCCTGGGCAATGCACGTCTTGGGACCCCTTTACCCTAGGGGCCCCTAGCCGATGCGGGGCTACTAGGGAGTTGCCTACACTTCTTATGGATGTTACGACTCTGCCTATAGTGACTGGATTTTCGAAGGCGGTGGCCTACACTGCCTTATGGACAATACGGCCCTGCCAGGGCCGGCTTAAACATGTCGGGGATCCTAGGCAATTCATGTCTCGGGGCCCCTTTACTCTAGGCAGTGGCCTACACTGACTTATGGACCAAAGTAGCCTGCCAGGGCCGGCTTAAACATGTCGGGCCCCTAGGCAATGCACGTCTCGGGGCCCTTTACCCTAGAGGCCCCTACCCAATGCGGGGCCCCTAGGCAGTTGCCTACACGTCTTATGGATAATACTGTAATGGCTATAGTGACTGGATTATCGAACAGTTTAAGACTTGGTGCATGGTGTATTCAAATAAGATGAATAGTTTTTCTAACATATTGTCAACCAGGTTGAAAAACGTAGTTTTGAAAAAAAACGCTTTCAAAGTTTTGCTGAAGGATAATTCAACATACAAACTTCTTAAAACGGTTTCATATAAGATGCCGTATCTCCGTCAATTTTACGAATTTGTTGAAAGCATTATTAACAAATGCATCTTTTAGAAAATTAAATAAAAAGTGACAATTTTTTTTTTAGTGTCTTGGTGCCTTTAAAATATGCTTAGTACAAATCTAAGAGGTGGTTTGGGGTTGGGAGGACCCATACAAACATCATCCTATACGTTTATAAAATAGAAATAAATAAATACAGCCTTAACCGGTAATTTACAATTTTTTAAATAAAAATTACTACTACTTATCTTTCTAATGTCTGTACAGTTTTAGTTCCAGTTTCACTTATGTATTGCACTTCATATTTTTTTACTATCTTAGGCCCTTTGCTGAAGGCTAGTAATAAAATAGGTAAGTAATTAAAAAGATTCAGTGGTGGACTAACGGTGGGGAGGGGGGGGGGGGCGGAAGGGGTGGCCTCTTGTCCCCGGGGGTCTCCAAACACCTCCATGTTTCTTTGATCAAATCCTAAACAATGACTTAAGGCACCAGGAATATGTAAAAAAATGTTTGTAATTTTTTTTCATTTCATTTCTGAAGTTATCAAAGCTCTCACCAAATTAATGTTGTTTAACAGCATTTTACGTGAAACCGTTTAAAACAGTGTCTTTGTTGAATTACCCCTCAGCAAAACTTTAAATGCGTTTTTCCTGAAACATTTTTAACTCGTTTTTCAATCTGGTTGACAACATATTAAAAAAACTATACATCCGCCTATATGAATTTTATTGCATTTGCTTTTACTTTTGCATCTCCCAAGTCAACTGTTCGAAAAAAAAGGAAAGATGGCGGACCAGCGAATTTTATATTCGATTTTTTATGGAAAATTTTCAGCGTTCTTAAAAAATATAGAAGGGGGCCCTTTATAAAAAAAATCCCCATGTGGTGCCATAGTGACTAGATTTTCTAACAGTTTAAGACTTGGTGCATGCAAATCGGATGTATAGTTTTTCTAATATATTGTCAACCAGGTTGAAAAACGTGGTTTCGAGAAAAACACGTTGAAAGTTTTGCTAAAGGATAATTCATCATACAAACTATTAAAAACTTTCTTCAAATTTTCTTAGAATTTCCTTGAAATTTTAGGTGATAGCATTATTAACAAATGCGTCTTTTAGAAAATTAAAAAAAAAAAAAAATTTGCGGTGCCCTGGTGCCTTAAAGCCTTGTTTAGGATTTGATCAAGGGAACACGGAGGCGCTTGGAGGTCCCCCAGGATCAGAGGCCCGTGTGAACTGAAAAAAAATCTTGTAAAATTACATCAACTTTTTAAACTGGGAGTGGGAAGGGGCCTCATTCAGCTTTGCCACCCCGGGCCTCTGAGGGGCTTAGTCCGCCATTGTGCTGGGGCAATCCCGATGAGTTACAGAACTCATTTTAAGACGGAAGGAACTTACGATTAGTAGGTGGTGGAAATAGTTACAATTTTACATAGGTATTTTGATATTAAAAATATGAGTTTCACAAAGAGTTTAGACGAAAAATAAATACAGGGAAGAACAAACAACAATAAAAAACAAATAAAGAAAAAAAGGACAAGGTTATACAAATAAGGATGATCACATTGATCACAAATAAATGAAAAAGAAAATGACCGAAAAAGAATATGACCGAAAAAGAAAATGACCGACAGAGAAAAAGAAACAAGACAGAGGAGAAAATTACAAAAATTACAAAAAAAAGAAAATTACAGAGTTTCATACTTAAATGTACTTAAAAATATACTTTCAAAGAATTACTCTGAATTTTTTTATTTTGCTGGATTCCCTTGTCTCTTGATATCTTGAAGAGAATTAAATTTTTAGGATTTTTTATATTGTTTATATCATAGATTTCAACCTTTTTTTGCTCACCGCCCACTTTTAGAATATTTTAATTTCTGGCGCCCCCTAACTCTTGAATCCGAAACAGCAATTGACCACAACGGGAGGGGGGCGTAACGGGATAAGTAATTTATGGCCCCTAACGGGATGGGATGGGGCAAGATAGGATGGGTTTCTCGGTTTCCCCGAAAGTCTGAAACGCCCCCCAATTTTCTCTTGAAAAAGAAGAACATACGAAGTGGCCCAAATTTATCTCACCAATGGGGGGGAGGGTCTAGATTGGAAGAAAACTGCTCACATAATTAATGTATGTCTTCTCATGGATCTGAAAAAAAATTCGAAGTTATTTAATATAAATTATTATTTATTTTGAAGTGGATTAATTTAAAAATGAACTTGACGAAAAAAAAAAAAATTTTATTTCTTATTTTTGTCCTATTATTCAAATGAAAATTATTTTAATGAAAAGACAAATAACTTTGTTTACATCACTTTTATTTATATACTAGCTGGTCCCGGCGTGCGTTGCGATGCCATTTAATAAAGAAATTGTTTCTCCCTGAGTGTCCTTTCCCATTCGTCTCGTTACCCTTCCACCTCCCCTTCTTCTCCTGCATCCTCTTCCCCTCTCGCGTTCGCACTCCGTCACCTCCACCTTCCCTCTCCCCACTCCACTCCACCCCCCTTCCGCCGTTCCGCGAACCCCCCTCCCGAGTTCCCCTCCCTCCTCACACATCCCCTTCCCCTCCCGCGTTCCCCTTCCACCTTCCCCGCCTTCCCTCTTCCCTTTCCCGCTCCCTCGTCCCGCCAACCCTCCTCCCGCGTTCCATATATTCAATCCAAGTACATTCAGTTTTTAAAAAGCCCACGTGCCACCTTTTACAATTTTTATTCATATTTCCATTTTTCATGTGTATTAAATTTGGTACCTAACATAAAAATATCTAAAATTCTTGATTCGATTCAAAATATTAGAGGAGTACCTACTTTAAAACTTAAAGATTTTCAAAAATAGAATCCAGATTTAACAATCATTGTTTTGCAACCACGCGAACTGTCAAACGTGCGATAGTCGTTAGGTTTTCTGAAATTATCCAATTTTCTGCGCAATTTTCATAATTTTTCTCTCCGTAAGAACCATCCTCGTACTTCAAGGAATATTCTAAAAAAATAATTAGCGAAACCAGTTCAGCTGCTCTCGAGATTTGCGCTTAGCAACACATTCAGCAATTCATTTTTATACAACGTGTCCGGAAACTCGTAGTACAAGCGGGAAACTGGTGAATCTACATCACGTAGAGAACCCAAAAACTTATTTTTTTCGATCTGAGCATTTCGATTTTAATATTATTTTTTGGAAATATGCAATAGTCCACCTCACGGATAATACGGAACGTTCGTGTTGTCGAAGTTTGATGCACAGATAATACGGAATATTCCTTTTTTAACAAATAGATAATAGACAATCAAATGTGACATTTGCCGAAAGTACCAACATCATAAAATAAATTCTTGTATATTCTTGATTCAACTAGTCATATTTTCCTAGCCAGGAATTAATGACGTACAGTACCTATCTATTCACTGGTTGAGCTAAAATACGGTAAATTTTTGAGATCGCTGGCAATGGTTAATACGCACTTTTTTTTGAAAAAAACTTTTGATTCACCTTACATTAAAAGACAACTATTTGCATTGGGGGAAGTGGAAAATATTTCATTCTAAATTTCGATTACGTAAAATTAAAATTAGCTTTCATTCTGTGAAACGAGACCGTCCATTTTCAAACATTATTTTCAAATGTCATTTTGTTATGTTGGTATAAGTTTGTGTGATTTGGTTTATGATACAAAAGAAAGTGCCCCCTTTATACCGCCTGCTCGCGTCAAGGCAAGAAAAACATCCCAGTTTTCAAGTAGTTTAGCGGGTACGCTAGGTTTGTGTAACATGGTTTGTGATACAAAAGAAAGTGCCCCTTTAACGCCTACTCGCGTCAAGGCAAGAAAAACATCCCAGTTTTCAAGTAGTTTAGCGGCAACGCTAGGTTTGTGTAACATGGTTTGTGATACAAAAGAAAGTGCCCCTTTATAACGCCTACTCGCGTCAAGTCATAAAAACTCTACAATACTAGTTGGTGTACCTTCCTAAAATATTTGAGAATCAATTTTTCCGCTATGCAGTGGCGTAGCGTGGGGGGGCGGGGGGGGGGGCGGCCCGCCCCGGGCGGCACTTTTAAGGGGGGCGGTAAATTTTCACAATAAATAATAACATTATCTTGGAAAAATTTAAATCATTTCAAATCATTATTTGAACATGTTCTACGATCTTTTCGTTTACGAATCCAACACTTTATTTAATTCATTAAAAATATCAATAACCATGTTTTTTTAAGCTGCAAATTTCGCAATTCGTAGGAAAACCGTTCGCATATTATGAGAGTAATACTAATTATAGCTGATAACTCGCAAACAGATTCACTCTTAATTAAAATCAGAATTGTGTTCAGAATGTATTAACGACTGAATTTCAGTTGTGTATTCATCGGCTGATACATTTCGAAAGAGACCATTATTTTATTCAAAGTGCAGTTATAAAATTCTAGTTGTAAATTATGTATGTGCTGCCAGAATCAAAGAGAAACCATATTCATTTTCTGAGTGTAGTTTTAATTCAACAGTTAAAATGACAACAAACAAATCTGGAATATTGTCAAAGAAATATGCTACACAGAAAAAGTGACAACGCCCATAAATAAGATCACCATCGCAGATAAAACATTAAATGCAACTGAAAACTCTGAAACAATCACAAATCATTTCAACCAATTCTTCTCCACAATCGGATCAGACCTAGCAAATAATATCCTAAATAAAAATAAAGCATCTGAAGATAGCCTTGCAAACAATATCTCTCTGGACAATATGAGTTATAACCCTTTCATTCTCTCTCTAACAACAGAAAAAGAAATCAATGAAATCATCACTTCACTCAAAAATACACACTCCACGGGAATTGACAACATATCCACTAAACTAATTAAACACCTCAAACCTATCATCACTAAACCCCTTGAACATATCACGAATCTAAGTTTTCGAACTGGCCTTTTCCCAAATACACTAAAACATTCAACAATAATTCCTGTCTTTAAATCAGGGGACAGATCATCTGTGAATAACTACAGACCAATATCTTTGCTGAGTCCGATCTCAAAAATAATTGAAAAAACGGTAAAACGAAGACTCTACAAATTTCTTGAAGACAATGAAATCCTGTCAAGCAATCAATACGGCTTCCGCAAAGGTCGTAGAGCCTCAGATGCAATTGCAGCTTTTACTAAATTAATATCTGATAATCTCGATAAAAGTCGCAAACCCCTTGCTGTATTCTTGGACCTAGCTAAAGCCTTTGATACTGTATCTCACCGCATACTTCTGAAAAAACTCCTGCAGATTGGAATAAAGGGGATTCCGCTTGAATGGTTCAAGAGCTACCTAACAAACAGATCCCAGTCAACTATTATCAATTCCGCTAAAGAATACAGAAGTTCAAGTTTACCAATCACGTATGGCGTGCCCCAAGGCAGTGTATTAGGCCCACTTCTCTTTCTAATATACATTAACTCTTTATGCAATTTGAATACTGGTGGCACTATAATATCTTTCGCTGATGACACAGTTATTGTATTTGAAGGTGAAAATTTTAATTTAACCTTTGAAAAAGCAAACTATGGCATAAATGTAGTAAAACACTGGTTAGATTCCAACCTCCTTACTCTTAATATTGATAAAACAAAATACCTAATTTTTTCTATACAGAAACCAAATCTCCCCCAAAACTGTCATAAACTTACCATACATTCATGTTCACAGAACCCTAACACGCCTACATCACTTCACAAAAACTGTTCATGCAATGACCTAAAAATATCAAACGAAATTAAGTACTTAGGGGTTATTATTGACGATCACCTGCGTTGGGAGGCACACATCAATTCTACAACAAAAAAACTTCGCAAATTATGCTACATTTTCTACTCTCTCAGATCTATTCTTAACTTACAAACACTGAGATGTGTTTACTTTGCACTTTTTCAATCAATTGCTACGTATGGTATTGTGGGATGGGGAGGGTGTGCAATGTCAATTCTATATCCCATAGTCCCAATTCAAAAACTTCTGCTAAGGATAATATTCAAATGTAACCCATCACACCCATCAGATCCACTTTATAAAAAATTCACAGTGTTAGACATTCGACAATTATATATAAAGACAATTCTCATATTCCTATGGAAAAATGATTTGATGGAAAAAACACAAAACAAAATTCACACTCGGTACTCGTCACACCTAAAATGCATAATTCCTACGACTAAAACAACTTTCGCACAGCGACAGTTCTCCTATATTGCCCCCAAAATGTTCAACTCACTGAGAATTGATACTAGGAAATCGAAAACTGATGAGCTTTATAGCAAAAGTTTAGTGTACAGGATTGGTTATTTACAAAGGGGAGGAACTATTTTAAAAAATGCCTGAAGTCATCGAGTTAAGTTTACTTTAAAGTTAGTAAATTTGCTTTATCACTATTATTTTTAATTTTTATTACATTCAAATTCAAAAAAAAAAAAAAATCTTTTGATAATTATCATAATAATATTTATATTTGGAAGACTTATTTTCAACATCTCCACAAGTAGTCATTATTTATTTATCTACTTATCATGTATTTACGTACCTATTTTATTTAGCAAAACAGCAGTCTACAATAAGAATAGTTTATTTATATGTTTATTATTATATAAATCTACCTTATTGAAACCACTTAAAGGAGTCGTTGTTATATAAAAACATTGTACCTAACTAAACTATATATTAATTAACCAATAACAATTCTTACATTTATATAATTATATATTAATAATTCGACTACCATAATACGGGCATGTGCCTAGCATGGTAGTCGAACCACCTGTAAAAACTATATAAAAAGTTATATAATGAATAAAGAAAAGAAAAAAAAAACTTTAATTTGACCTGTCTAGAAACATGGGAGACGCAAATTATCCCACACATTTAATTTTAAAATAAAATTGTGAAATTACGTCCCACACATTTAATTTTAAAGATGTATGATGAAATGCCTGAAAGTATGAAGAATGAAGAAATAATGAATGTATTTAAAAAGAAATGTTATGCTTACTGTAAAAATATTTAAATTTATCAAATGAAATGTTATATTGTGCTTATTAGTTTATATTCGTGTAGTATAAACTAACTCAATAAATTTAAAAAAAAAAAAATTGTGATTGCGATAAAAAGTTAAGGTAGAGTTTTATAACATTTTTTTTAAGAAAAGGAATCTGTATTTAAAATTTTAAATTTATTCTATTTTAGGTACTTTAATTCGAATATTCGCAGGTGTGTATTTTTGATCCAATTCACATTTCCAATACGAAAATTTTAATGTTTAGAAACAATAATATTCTAATAAGCACGTCGAAAAAATTCATTAACTAGATTTTCGAACAGTTTTGTTTTAATAAAAAGGAACATTGCATGGGAAGAACCGGAAATTTTGTGCGGAAACATTGACAGACAAAAGTTTATAGATATTTTTTTCTTATTATTCGAAGGGTTAAACCAGTTTTCAGGATGTAAAATTCCATTTGAGAATTCATCTGCTGACACACTTCAAAGGAAAACATTATCTTATTCGAAGTTCAGTTATTAAATTCTAGTTGCAGACTCTGTATATGCCAGAATCAAAGAAAAACCATATTCGTGTTCTGAGTGTACTTTTAATTCGCCGCATACAGACTTAATTCAAACCAACTTTGTGTTGAGAATGTAAATTTCCAGTTGTGGATTCATCGTTTGACATATTTCGAAGGAAAACATCCTCTTATTCGAAGTTCAGTTATAATATTCTATTTGCAGACTATGTATGTGCTGCCAGAATCAAAGAAAAACCATTTTCATGTTCTGAGTGTAGTTTTAATTCACCGCATATAAACTGGTTTTGTGTTCAGAATACAACGATAAATTAAATAACAAGTTGCAGATTCATCCTGCATCGAGTGAAGCTTTATATTTGAGTTACATGATGCTGTAAAATTCTGAGAAATTGATTGTTGCGTGTGTAACTATTGTTTGGGAACTCTATCGCAGTATCAATCAGTCAACTTTGGAGTAGAATTTGTATACATGATTTTCATTGAAAGAATACTCGTCAAATGTGATTATTAAAAAAATCCAGCTCGTATATAAATAGGTCGTAATAAAAAAAATAGGATTTCCATATACAACCCCCCCCCCCCCCCCCCCCCCCCACCGCTTGAAGTACTCAAATAAGGGGGCGGCGAAATTTTCCTCCGCCCCGATGTTCTGAGTGTAGGTTTAATTCACCACAATTATATTTAATTAAAACCAGTTTTGTGTTCAGAATGTAAATGCCAGCAGAATAAAAAAAACCCTTTTCATGTTTTGAGTGTAGTTTTAATTCACCGCGTACAGATTTAATTATAACCAGCTTTATGTTCAGAATGTAATTGCCGGCAGAATTAAAGAAAAACCTTTTTCATTTTCTGAGTGTAGCATTAATTCACCACATACAGATGTAATTAAAACAAGTTTTGTGTTCAGAATATAAGTGCTGCTAGAATCAAAGAAAAACCATTTTTATGTTCTGAGTGTAGTTT
This sequence comes from Limnephilus marmoratus, assembly GCA_917880885.1. NCBI lineage: Eukaryota > Metazoa > Arthropoda > Insecta > Trichoptera > Limnephilidae > Limnephilus > Limnephilus marmoratus. Next base: position 53,364,941 of record OU862918.1, on the reverse strand, counting down.
TGATAAACCGCATATTTATTTTAATTTAAATCAGTTTTGTGTTATCAATATATCAATAAGTTGCCAATTCATCGTGTACCGAGTGAAGCATTTAAGTGAATGAAGATGCGAAATTCTATTACAGGCATACCATTCTCGATTTCTGAGAGCAGTTTATATATAAATTTGTAGTAGAATTTATAAGCTTGATTTTGTTGGAAGAGTACTCGAGGATATCTACCCCCCCCCCCCCCCCCCCCCGCTCAGCGTTTGAAAATCTACGGAAAAAAGGGGCGGCAAAATTTTCCTCCGCCCCGGGCGGCCAAAACCCACGTTACGCCACTGCGGCTATGGCAATCTTTTTTAATATTCTAGCTATTGGTACCTTGGAAAATGTGAAGGATTGATTGTCTACGAACATCTAAGTTGTTGATATAAATAGAATATGGCGAAGAATTTGTAATCGCGTAAGTGAATTAATTTAAACAAAATTAAAATGTTAAATGCATATTTTTTGCATGTTTTTTGGTCTCCCCCGACTTAAATACTCATTTTTCGTGATAATAAAGCTAAATACAACAGTTTGAATAAAAAATATTCTGTATTAACGAGCAAGCGGTTTAATGCATAAATAATTTATTTTTTTTCTATTTTTCCATTTTTTCGGCAACTAAAGAGTTAAAAAAAATTTTGAGCCCAGTTTACCCTTCGATGCATTTTATAACACATTACACAGCTGAAATCAACCCCCTAGTGAAATTTTTTTTCAAATTTAACCAAAAAAATTCCAACTTCGGACCCGATTTACTCGAAAACGAAAGCTCAAATCAAAAAAGTTATATCACAAATCGACTCCGAATGTGATGTAGATTTACCAGTTTCCCGCTTGTACTACGAGTTTCCGGACACCGTGTATATAAGAATACATATTTTTTATTTTAGTAATTTGTGCATTTAAGTTCACAATATTTCTAATTAATTATAATATTTCATATTGCAAACTAAATTTTATGCAGTTTTATGTAGCTCCTACAATACATCTTGAACTTTTCAATTGGTGTGGTGTACATTTACAATCAACATGTTTCGCGAACGATGTTCACATCATCAGGATCAAATATATAAAAATTAAACATAGATCACACATGGGGGGAAAGGGTAGAAGGAAGGGGAAGGGGTAAGAGTGGGGGAAGTTTATTAAAATTAGGGATTTCAAAGTCATTAGCAGGGAAAGACCGGTTAAGTGGGAAAAGGTTCAAAAGAGGGTTTATAAAAAATTGCTGCTTATTAATTAGGTATGTCTGCTTTATTATTTACATTTTTCCTAATTTCTAAAATCCCTAAATTATTTATCTGCGATACCTTTTAACCCGTATGAAATATTTTAAGTCCATGGTTTTTGTCAAAATTATGATCATTTTTCAGTAAATGATCTGCGAACTCAGATTCGCTATTGCCATTTAATGCTCCGAGATGTTCTTTAACCCTTACTGCAAAATTTCTATTTGTTCTACCTATACAAAAGCAATTACAGTCTTTACAATTTAGTTTACAAACGCCCGATTCTTTTGTTTTAATGTAGCATCTTTGTTGTTAAGGATGATTTTTTTAAATTTATTATTTGGATAAAATGTCGGTTGTATAGTACCGGGAAAATCTTTACTAATTATTTTTGACATATCGTTATCAACAAATGGAATTCTACGCCATTGATTATTAATTTATTTGTTTAGAAAAAGGGTAGATAACAGTTTTAAGAATTTCTTTTTATTTATTATTTGATCTATTAATTTAGTAGAATAACCATTATTAACCGCTATTTGCCGCTATTTGTTTTGAGATTTAATTCCAAAGTATAATTAGGAACAGACAAAGGAATCGTAATTAATCTATTAATTATAGAGTGAAAGGCCGCGAGTTTCCCTCTATGATTAATAGAGTTTCACGGTTTGATTTTTTTTTATATTAGGTACTTCTATAAAAAAACAAAATTTATAAAAATTAACAAAACATTTTAACTATTTCTTGGAACTTCTCGTTCAGCTGAGTTCGTGGCTCGTATGTCACCCGCCATTATCAGCAAAATACTCAATTAATGAGGTCCTTCCTTTAATTGTTGATTATTGACAAATGTTTCTTCCAAGTAGTAGTTAACATGTTTGTTAATTTTGATTTGTTTTATAGCAGTAATATCAAAAAATAATTAATTTTCAATTATTGATTTTTATTTCATTTAACGCTTATAAAAAGAATTTTGTGATTGAAAACGCAATAAAAATTACAATACTCAATTAATGAGGTCCTTCCTTTATAATGTACCTGTGTTGATTATCGACAATTTTGTTCCAAGAAGTAGTTAACATGTTTTGTTATTTTTTTTATAAATTTTGTTGGTTTTATAGAAGTAATATAAAAAAAATATTATTTTTTCACATACTTCAATTATTGTTTTCTTTATTTAATTTAACACGTGTAACTGTCTGAATAAGTGTAAAAAATAAGCCAAATAAAAGTAAACAATCGATTTTCATGTCTAAAAAAGTTTCGGTTTCACTTTGGCGGAAACTGAGGCAGAAACCGAAGATTTAGTTTCGGTTTTGGTGGAAAGTCCTGTTTCGGTCGGACACTAATTCATTGTTTTGGTGTTTGAATTTGTCAATTTGATAATTCAAGAGTTATTTTGTTGTTTGGTAGGAATTTAAATTTTTGTACTTTATTGATTCAACCACTTTTTTGTCTATCTGTAAATTTATTTGATCAGTCAATTCTGTCAAGATGATATTTCCATGTGGTGTGCATAGCAGATCGTGGTGCCGCCCCTGGAAGTAGTTGTTTGGTAAAAGCAATTTATTTGAAATTTATTTAATGAAAGATCTCTGAAAAGGTTAGACTGGGAGGTTCAATGAATAAAAACTATTTTAAAAAAGTAATATATTAATGATAATTTAACAAAACAAAACAGGAGTATTGGGTTCCTAATTACAATTTGCCGCTCTATTACCTAACATATTGATTCAGAACTACCTACCGTATACATTATAATTAATTACAATTAATCGAAAGAGACAATTTAGTACCGGCATACAATATTATACATATATTACCGAGAATTCCAACTGCTCCCAACCGTCCGGAGGAAGTGAGACTATGGCATTCCCAATAAGGAACTCCAGTCCAAATTTTTATTTTTTTTTATGAATAATGACCTTCTAACTTAAATAACTGCATATTTTTTTTTATTTTTAGAGTTAGTTTTAATAGTTAAAATAATTGTCAAAGTTTTAATTTGTCAAGATCCCCCCGAAAACCACCGTATGTGTAGTGTATCGTGTGACGTCAACACTCCCGAAAAGTTACTATAAGATCGGGCAATCAGCTGTACAACTGGCACTATTTTGAAATTCAGAGTTCGAAGTATTCTCCCTAGAGTAGCATTAATATTTTTTTTGTGCAGTAGTTTTTTAATATTTTAATAATAGAGATAAACTAATAAGAGATACCTTTATTTTTGAAACTGAATTATTTAGGCCTAAATAATGTTTCAATAAACACAATAACTAAATCTCTATAAACAGTATGAAAATAAACGAACAAGATGAAATATTATTAATACGATGGCTCATGTCATACCTACATTACAATACAATGACTTTACGGTGTTCAGTGACGTCACCACTAAACATTTCAATAATACCAACTTGGCGGCGTGTTTCTATGACCCGATTAAAAATGTACTTTTTAATAATTTTTTAAAAACTCTGCGTTTAATATTATTAAATAAAACTTATATATTCAGAATCAGCGTTTATTGGTCTTTATGAAAATATTTTTTTAAAGCCATAATATTTTTCATTGGAGTCCCTTATTGGGGTACGCTGTAAAACCGAAGGTGTGGGGAGGGGAAGAAGAAGAGTAAGATAGGAGAAATATTAAAAATTAAATAATATTTTGTAATAGTGACTTATTAGTCGCATTGCTGGTAAACTCTATCATAGTTTTTCTAGTCTACAAGCTAAACACAAACTCAATATATAATGAACTAATGAACACAATTTCTCTTAGTTTTTTTTGTTAGGTTACTAGTTAACTACATACTATGAATATTTACATTTGGGTGCTGAACCAATAAAAAAAACTTTATTCTAATAACAAGGTATGAAATGTCATAAACAGAGCATTGAAACATTTTTGAGACATAATTAAATAAATTCAAAAACTTATATTAATTCTGTACCTCAGAAATCAAAGGTCAAAGCCCACATTTTTAAAAGAAAATTAGTTACATATGGGCAGTGGCGTGCACAGAGTTTTTGATCAGGGCAGGCAGTAGGAAAACCGCCGAATTGATTCAAATAAATTTAAAAACTTACTACAAATAACTCCCTTCGTACAAGTTTTCACTAAGTGTGCTTGCTGCTGGTAAGACAACTAGTTAATAGAAATAGATAGCAGATTTCACTGTCATCACTGATTGCCATTTGCTAATTTTGTTTTAGAAAAAACTGCCTAGTATTAACAAAAAACCTCATAGAAGTAAATTAAAAAAGGACAGTTCTACTCTATGCTATGTGAATTTCGTAAACATTGATATTATATCTTGTGTGAAGTTAGCTCCAAGCAGAAATAATTCCTGCTTAGGCCGTATTTTAGTGAGGCAGTCGGAGGGTGCGCATTAGCGTGTGTCAATTATTTCAACTTTTGAATTCAGAAACGCCTGGGGTCTCAAAAGTTGCATCTTGCAAAGAAAATGAGAACTGCATTTAAATTTTTTTTTTTAAATGGTTATTAGCCCGCTAAAATGCATTGAAAATCAGAAAACAAACCTAAAACCATTTTTTTTTTTTCATTTTTAATTTTTTTTTTTCCAGTAATCTAACCTTTTAACGTTTGTTTATTATTAACAAATGCATATAACTGACAAAAATGAAAAAAAAGTTCAACTTTATGAATACGAGTAAGTGAACAAGATTCTGATTTTATCCAGAAAAAGTGTTATTTTCCCCTTTTATTTTTTTGACCAACACATCACATATGTTTAAAAATTTTTTTTTTTTTTGGTTCTTTGTACTGCAGTTATGTAATGAAAAATAAGTTTGGTACAAAATATAAAATTTGAACCCTTTGTTTTATTTTTTTTCCAAATCACGAAATCAATTTTTTTTCGAAACTTCCGGCCATTTTAGTGGGCTAATAGAAAACAATAATTTCATTTTTTTTTACGTTTTCGAATAGCTACAGATCATACAAAACTTTTGAGACCCCGGGCGTTTAAATATAAGGCCATTTGTTTTCTCTGTATGGAGAGCGACACACGCTAGTGCGCACGTAGTTTCTAGTTACAGTTTATACCACGTTTGTAGTATGCCGTTTGATGAGGCGCTGTTGCTCAGCTTTTTTGCACTTATTTTTGAAAGTGTATATTTATTTTTAGCAATTATTTAATAAATTATAACATTATTTACATGCCTATGTTTTACAAATACGGTAGGGTAGGCAGTGCTTTATGTGCCTATATGGAGTGCATGCCCCTGCATATGGGGCACTAGTTTGACAGAACCCTCGAAAACTTAAGTAAAAAATACAATGAATAAAGAAACTTTTAAAAAAAGGCAAGCTAGTAGTCCACAATGAAATGCCAGTACCTATCCTGGTGTATGGTAGTGATGCGTAGAACTGACAGAGAAAGACTGAAAGTAGACTAAGTAATGTAGATATGGGTTCCCCTAGGGGTAAGTGTGGAAAAACCATGTATGATCATGTGAGAAATGTGAATATTCGCAAATAATGCAAGGCTGATGTCAGCGTAATGAGTAAGATTAAGAAAGGAAAGCTTAGATGGTTTAGGCATGCAAACCAAATAAACGAAGAAAGAGAATATATGACGTGAATGCTTGGTAGAAGAAGTCGGGGATGACTGAAGAAGACATGGCATGATCAAGTGAACCAAATGATTTGTGAGTCGCGCCATGCCAAGATTCAGAATAACAGAAGGGTATGTATGAGACTATGTATGAATGTGAATGAAGCAAGGAGTACGTGCCGAGACCAAGTTGTTTGGCGGTCCATCACATCTGCCTACCTCTGCGGGAAACGCTGTCAAATAATACATGTGAAATATTTTTTATTGAAGCATCGAATGTGAACTGTAAACAAACATAGTTTTTGGTACGGATAATTAAAAAAAATTAAATAAATTTAACCAATGAGGATGAGCCCCGTAGAATTGACCTTTTTACTCTCCTGAAAAAATTATAGAATGCAACATCCAATCTTTGACTTATATGATTCTGAATTATTAATAACTATATCTAAACATATCGATCATCCAGTTGATTAGTCAGACGTCTCTAAATACAGAGATTTGAGATAATGAGGAAAGCAATATTCGAATGCTCATCACAAATCAAATATTATTTATAAGTGTCTGTGTTTTACTTACTAAATAAAGCGGAAGGCTGAACGGTCCAGTACATTAGTTTGATATTTAGAAATATCCTAATAATGACCGAGAAAACATCAACATTGTGAGAGAGGTTTTAGGGTGGCACACCTGTTTCCGGCCATACAAGAGCGAGACAGGTGATCCCGCATATAAAAGGAGATGCAGGCCTCTCCTCACTCTCTTTTTCCAACCGCCAACACGTTAGTTAGGACGTATTTATAGCCATTACTCATAATAAATATCCATATCGCCAATACGCGCATTATTTATAAATAACCTCGCCTACACTCGAGTCTGTATTTAACAAACATTTTGTTTAATTTAAGTTTTTGTGCATTATAATTGATTTGGTGGTGTTTATGAGTAATCTGAGTATTGTACCAGATAGAGGTTTACATTTTACACTTAACTGCACAATCAACTTAAATTTCGCTTTTCGGAGATGTCTGACTAATCAACCGAAACCATTGATATAAACATTATACACCTAAACATGAGCATTAACCAGCGACGCTAGTCACGCTAGCTGTGTAACTTAAAAATATATGTACCTATACATAAAACAAAATAATTATTTGTACAAATATAATATAAAAACAATAGTTTTCTTAGGCAAAAGATGAAAATAAATTATATTTTCTGTAATAAATTGGCTGGCATTGTATCAAATAATATAAAATTCAAAAATAAAATAATAAATATGGTAAGAATAATAACAATTACATAATATAAACATGGTATTTATGTTTTAGTATGAAGACATTTGTCAAAATGCTTCAGTTAGTACAGCAACGGTTAAAATTACAAACGGAAAAAAGTAAACAAACGGAAACAAGATTAATAAGAGCTGATGTTGGCAGCATGGGAACGAGACATTTCACCAGTTCAAGCATATATTTTACCGGCATTCGTTTATAACGGGCCTCTTCAAGACCCACACAAACAAAGACCTTTCTACAGCTCCTTTAAGGTGCCTCACATCGTTAACCAGACGGTGGGTGATATAGTTCCTCTGGTCCCTTGACAGTTAATCCCCCGACAGTTGCCTCCCGGCATACTCGTACACAATATGCAATCCGTTTAGGAAAAATATGGTACCTACTCACACAAAATATAACTAGGTGTCACGAAAGGAGTGCACAGAGAGGATGTACCGCCGAATAACAAAAATATAAAACATATTCTCATTCAAATGCGCCAAGGAAAAAACTAGTTTGTACACCAGCATATAAGCACAAAAAATCGACACTTTAAATAAATTCACTTGATATCCATACCAACTTATGATTAAAGGTGTTTTTGATGTTGATTTAGGTTTGAAATTGGTAAATAATGCACAAAAATTATAATTTTATAATAATTATAACTTCGGGGGCCAACTGTCGGGGAATTAACTGTGGGGTCACCAGTTCCTCTGGCTTTACACAGTATCGACAAAGGGTTTAAATTCGAACTTATCAACATTGTAACATTAAATGACATTTACTAGTGCTGTTGACCAGCAGATATTCTAGAACTTCAGAAATTTATCAATGGTAAGAAACAAACCTTCGCTAAAATTATAGTTCAATAATCTGGTTTGGTATTATAATTACATACTTATCTTAAATGTAATATATTACTCATTCTACAAATATTTTTGTAGATAATATATCATATTACATACTGAGAATTATATTATAATTTGGCATGATATTTGTATTGGAAGTACATATAATTGTTTCCTATGCTTATGGAATGGTAAACTATTACTAGATCTGGGTCAATTCATCATTTTACATAATCTAGTGGCTGAAGTGATCGGGTCGAAAGTACCCGCTCTTTGATTGGGTACTTTTACACAAAGAAAAAATGCCACAGAGATGCCGCTTTAAGTCCAAAGTACCCGTCGTACCCAAGAACCAAGTACAATTATAAAATTCATACATTTATGCTCGCCCGCTACACCTGTACCCATCATAGGACATGGGTGCTGATGATTGAATCTTTTTTTTTTTTATAACCCAATCGGTCATTGGTGGTTTGTGATCGGGTTGCAATGATCGGGTGGTTCACGATCAACCCAGTATTACAGGCACACATTAAACTTCACAGAGCCAAACTAAACTAAAGTACGTCAAATTTGAATAAAAACTAGGAAAAATTTAGAAAAATGCATAAAGCAGTCATTTATACTGGATTATACAAACTTTTCAGAATATTTAAAATTCAAGAGATTCATATTATTATTTATTCGTTAATTACTGACATTGAAATTTTTTTTAAATATCTAAATACATAATTTTAGACACAAGATGATATGGTAGTTTTCTCCAAAATATTAATAATGTTTTCAAACCTTCCATAATCATTCAATTCCAAAGCGTCAAAACCTTGCAAGGACAACAGTTTAATAAACAAAATACGGTAATCAAAAAAAAATAAGAACATGCAATGAAGGTTAACACATGAAAACGTATAACAAATAGTAATGTCAAATCTTTACTTATGTGGTTTTACGTAATAGATATACAGATAAATAATATTATTTTATGTGTACACTTGTAACTCTTGACAGAGAATAATTGTGCACCACCAAATATGAATAAGAACACAAGGTGACTTATTTATTAATATGTGAGTAAAGTTTAGAGAAAGTTATAGATAATTAACATATCAATATATTTAAATAATTCTATTGAAGTATTTTATTACAAGGGAAATGCTAAGAGAATTTTTAGAATATTTTTTATAGACCCTAAAAATACGGGACAAATGGTGAAATCTAGGTGGGTTCATTGGCTTTTTAAACCGCAGTAAACAGCTCATACGGTATATTAATTAAATCGAATATTATTTCGGAGAAGTGACAAAAATTGGCAAAAACACTCTGTGATAGGAATTACTTGAGGAAGAGAAAAAATCATTTTTTAAAATTAATAAATTACAATATAGTTTTGAAATAAAGCTAGCTGGCTGCCAACAAAACAATGTATTACTTTAGGGGAGTTCAACTGGTAGATCACCTGAGCAATCATGAGAGGTTATAGAGTCAATTGCGGTAACACTGTTCACTGAGTAAATAAAAAGTGTCAAATAAAATTACTTTATAACAATGTACGTATTACGATATAAAGAATTATATATAGCGCTCAATGGTATGTTCTTTTACTGCTGTTTTATATATTTTTTAAAAGTGTACAATAGAATAATTAGAGGTATTGTTTCTGAAAACTTAATTTGTGAACTTCTTTCAAAAGAAAAACATGTGCATAATTAGATCTTTCTGAATAGTACACAGAGATGCCAATTCCACAAATAGTTCCCACAGCTGTCAACAAAATAAACATAACACAAAGTGTGTGTATTATAGCACACTTAGACGTTTATTACTGACGTTTATCTAATCTAATAAAACAATTTTGTTTATCAAAATAGTAATAATATAAACTACACAACAGACATAAACTGAGCCAGTGGCGGTTCTTCATGGGGAAACCTACTAAAAAGGAAAAAAATTGTCAAAAGCTTTGTCATCATCAAAATTAATGTTTGAAAAAATAAAAAATTTGCAGAAATATAAAATTACAAACCGAACTTTTACCCCTATTTTTAAGTGCATTGGATATGTTTCCTAGACATTTCCACTTCTGCACATGCTCAATTGTATACGGATCTCGTAGAACTCTGGGACAAACTATTAAATCCTTTGGGATGAATTATTTGACTGTTTTGTTAGTTTCAGGCGCCAGTCGCGCACATTCTAATAAGTTCAATGATAATCTATATAAATTGCTATATGACCCTAGATATTTTTATTTATTATATGTTTAGGCAACTGATTAGGTGCATGACTTGTCTGTGAACATTTTGGTTTGAGAATTTTTATACATTCTCCAGGAAGTGAGATTTCAGTAAACTTAAAAAGTAAATCGGTCCATATCAGTGACCGTGAAGAAGAAGAGCTAGAGCTGCCACTGAGCTGAAGAAATAATAGAAAACACAACAAATCATTTTAATTTTAGATGGTAAAACCCAACACAAATCTTAGCCACTTGTGAAATTTGATTGCGAATGTATCGCCACATTTAGATCTCTGGTCTATGAACTTCTTCTCGTTGAGAGAGAAGGCTTTATACAGAGGGCTACTGTAGACGGAGTGGTGATGGTGCCGCAGCATCTTGGCTTCCTTCACCACCGGTTCCCCCGTCTCCATGTCCTCGCACACCTTCACGAAACTGGTGATATTGGTAGAGAACTCTTTTCCTACATTTAGCAGTGCGCCGGATTTAAACTCCCCCTCTCCAAAATACTGGCAAATTGTATTTAGGAAGGTGCTTACAACAAACTTTCTATGACACCACAAAGCCTCGTGGCTTGTGTACATTTTAATCAGTTCTTCGTTCAGCAGCAAATCGTACAAAACAAAACAAATCCTTTGATAAAACTCTCCATAAACCTTACTCTGTTCACTGTCTTCTAGGATTGTGCCTAGAATGGAAATCAAAATCTCTCTTTCCGAGTTAGTAGCAAATTCTTCAAAATTCAAGTTTTTCATTATTACGTTGATTGAATTTGTGTATTTGAATCTTTCTTCCCCTTCGAGGAAAGAGAATCCTTTTTTAGTGAGGGAAGCGCAGTTCAGAGCAAACTGTCGGTAGTGCAGTCCGCTGTGGTCCGACACATTGGTGGATATCCACGCCTCTGAGAACTTGAGCTCGCCCATGAAGAGATAAAGGCAAATGCCCGGACTGGTGTGGCGGGCCATCTGCTTCATGAACCAGATGCGGTGCGTCCAGGCGTGATAGTTGTTGGGGCTCTTCTGTGCGCAGCCGTGTGTCACGCTGAGCTCTACCTCTGCCGTCGCCGCAATGCGCAAACACTGGTTCCCCACCGGCTCTGGTAACAAACATAATTAGAACCATCCCGCACACATCCCGATTAAGCAATCCATTCAAATTTTTTCAAAATAAAATAAATATTTACAAATTGATGTCATTTGAATAAAGAAAAGCTCTTCAGAAACTGATCGATGGTGGAAATAACTTAAAGGTCTAAAACAAACTTGTTATTTCATTTTGTTCAATGTTATTGTATTGATTTTACAAAAAAATTAGATTAGATTTCTTGGCAACTGGTTTTTTATATAATTAGTATTTGAATAATTACATGCCTTCTGGTGATATTTAATCCAAAAAACAATGATATTATATTTTATACTTGTTCATTTGAGTCAACATTAAAAACTTTCTAAATATTTCAATTTTGCTCACCGGACCAATATCTTTCTAGCAACCATTTCCTGTAAGCGAAGGCATCGTTGCATTTTGATTTCCTGGAGAGGAGAACTTTAGTAAATTTCATTTCATCAAAGAACTTGAGGAATCTTTTAGAATACATCTCTCTGCGCTTGTTCCAGAAGGTGGCCACATCTGGATTGATGAGCAAAGCACCCATCAACAGTCTGTTCACTTCTTCGCAATTATCCATGTTTATCTTAACTGGTTTGTTGTTTACTTTGGATATGTATTGCTCCATCAGGACATTGTAACAATAGTGGTAGACGTTCTTCATACACCATCCTTCTAAGCCGAGACTATGCTCAGCATGTAAAACTGGAGATTTGTTGCAGTTGTTGGTTTCCACAGGTAATATATCAAATTCCTCACTATAAAAGAAAGAAATCACAAAATAAATTCTATTAAACAGGTAAAATACAGCAAACTCACGCTCAAGCTTAATTAAACACGCCGTAGAAATGCTGTAGCAAGTTTACTGAGATATAGTTTCTCTGATAGAAGTATTGAGAAGTTTAATAATCTGAAGCACTTTGGAAATTAAGTGTACATCACAATAATGAGCAAAATATTTTAAAAGTTTAAATACTCGTTTCCACATATCAAATCTATCAATTGTACGTACAGATGAAAATATTATACGCGTCGGCAAAATTATTTTTAAGTTAGGCCTAATATAATTGTACTTACAGGAGGTCGTCTTTTGAAAATACATTTGCAATATCGAGCAGTATTTTCTCCGCCATTGCGTTTGTATAATTTCCCATCGCTGGCATTTTAGAATACAGACGTTACAATTAAAATAAATACGGCTATTCCAACCTAATGAAAACCGCTGTCATATTGTGTCAAATTTACGTCAAAATTGAAATTTATTTATCTTACGTTTCTGCATTGTCAATGGATTTTCAGAGCAAAATTTATTGTCTATGTTTATTGGTATTGCCAGGATTTAATTGAGGGAATAAATTAAAAAAGCCATTAGATGATGCGAGACATTTATTCTGATTCAAAAAGGCAAGCGTCAATTATTAACCTGGTGTTACTCTTAAAACTACTTAATTGATAAGTTCTTAAAATTAGAATGTCTCTTTGCTTAATTCTACGGTAAAAGTATTTCAGAGTCTGATCACTTCAGCGGTTAAAAAAAATAAAATGTTCAGTCACATCCCTTGTTTATGATGATCGTCTTGTGCTCCTCGTACAACTGATCGTCCAATTTGGACCACTGGCGCCTTAACTTAATTATTATTATTTTTTTAATTTAGTTATTCAGCAAATTGCACAATTTTTTTCACGGGTGCTGAGATTCTTCGCCGGAATCTCTTGAGGTGACTCTCGTCGTAGAGTCTCGATGGTCGTTTCGTAGGGCGGAGGGCCAGCTTCCTGTTCGGAAACTTGGCGGTGACCCCGTGGAATTTTCCTGGTCGGGAAATTCACGCAAGAGCCTCGGCGGCTTCCTGCGGGGGAAGGCAAATCGTCACTTTCGATTCTCTGGTCGGGAAATTGCACGAGGTCGCGATCGTTCGGAACCTACTCCGGTGGCGGGGTGGGGCAGCGCCTCGGCTGCCAAAACGGTCACTGTCGGTCGTGGTGAGAATTCTCCCTCGTGTCTTCCTTCTTGGCCCTGGTGTAGATCTTCAGAACAATTTCCATCGGCGACGGCCTCAAGTATCAAACGAAAAAGGTTTATTGTCTTTCGTCCGCTTTGTCCGGCCTCAAGTATTGTTGCCGACTAATGTCATTGCCGATAATATCCTAGCTTTCCAATTTTTATTAGTCCCTTCCGCTGTGTTGTAAAACTGAATTTTTGAGCTCATTTATGACGAACCGTCGTGTCCTTAGAGAACTTTAAGCTCTTTGTGTCTACCGCCTTATTCCTGCTAGGGTACATATTGTAGAAAAGTTTACACACGTTCGTTTAGTTCCTGCATCAACCTGTTCAATATTATAAACCAGGAAAACGTGAATAATTTATTCGTAAGTTATTATTGATAAAATTACAATTCGCAAAATTAAAACTAAAAACGCAGATCTTCGCGTAGTTTCAATACATTTCAGGAAAATGATTTTTTGAGAATGTATTCTAAGCAAAATGATTTATATGTTTGGCAACCCCACCGTATTGATATGTCAAAGTCAAAATACACGTCAAAATAATCATGGTAAGAATTTTTAAATTACAGTTCATTAATTTACATACATAGAAATCCGTTTACTTTCAATATATAATTGAGCATTAGCAACTAACCAATAAACTATAACAATACGAATTTTTTCGAGTTAAATTGACTATTACTGTTATATGAATATTGATTTGCGTGACACGATCACCACTTGAACGTAAACAGTAATAATTATAAATGGAAGGATTAATTATACAGCGTAGTTTTCTTAGAAAAATCGGTAAATTTATACAAAGCCGGGACCAGCTCATTTTGGACAAAAATAAATAATTATATACCCCAGTAGATAGGTAATAATTAGATGTAATTAATTCCGTGAGCGGAAATTGAAAATAATGTATATTATCGTCAATTTCTTAAATTTAAAAATACGAAAATGTCATTTTTCAATGACCTCCATGTTGTTATCTTTACTTTAAAAAACAGCCTACGTTTTTAAATGGTTTGTCTGGCTACGCAGGGTTTGTATAGCGGGCTTGTGAATATTATCTTAACTTTAAAAAACAGCCTACGTTTTTAAATAGTTTGTCTGGCTACGCAGGGTTTGTCTAGCGGGCTTGTGTGACAGATCGGCCGCGCCATGTCAGTTTCGAAGACGCGAAGTGAATTTTGATTTTACGCAATTGAAATTTAAAATGCATCATTTTCCGCCTCCCCCAATGCAAAAAGTTTCCGAAATACGTAATTCTAACAATTATTCAACTTCTGCAAAGTGTTTTTTTCGTGAAAAAGTGCATATTACCGCTTTTGCACTTTGAAAAATGACATTTTCGTATTTTTAAATTTAAGAAATTAACGATAGTGTACATTTTTTTCAATTTCCGCTCACGGAATTAATTACATCTAATTATTACCTATCTACTGGCGTAAAAAATTATTTTTTTTAGTGTAAAATGAGCTGGTCCCGGTTTTGTATAAAATTAATGAAAAATCACCTCAAGGGCGCTAAGTAAACTTTACAAATATCATGAATTGTTGAGTCTATCGATGTGAATAATAATATTGCTTCTAGAGCGCTATCTTCAACTTCCAAAGCTTGCTGTCAGTGGTGCTTCTACTGATATGCACCTGCACCTATCTGCGCTCCCTCTTTCCTAGCATAATGGATAGAAATAAAACTGGGTAAGTTTATCTAATATTACTTGTATGTATTTATTAATTGCATGGCAGTTGCAATGTATACAACACTTTTCTCTGAACTAGTTCATTTTGTTAATGTAAAGGCCGTAATAGACGAGGGCCTTTTAGCAGTCCATTGTAGACGGTAAGTGGTGTTGGCTTGCTGTCTCGATAACAGCCTCAGGAAAAAATTCGGTTTAGGGGCGATAGTCCTAGATAATTATATTTTTTTTTTATACTAATTATGGGCCGGAAAATCCGAATCTGAAAGAATTAGGCGTCGGCAAGCAATATTAACTGAATTACACGACTTTAAAATTTTCTATAAACACAAAGGAAAACAAGCCATTTTGAATGCATTGACACTACAAGTCATAGAAAAACAAGAAAGATGTTACACCACGTAAAATTAAGTGTTGCCATTAAGCAATAATATCAATAACGTAAAACTTTCCGACACGATACTTCCTCACATGAAAATTCATCACATAACACATTAACCTGATGAATTATGACTATCTCAACGGCCGTATTCTTAGACCAAAAGTATGAAAATTCGTAGTCTTAAAAATGCGTAACCTAACCTAAACTAACGCTAGGTTTGTGTAACATGGTTTGTGCCCCTTTATACCGCCGCCTGCTCGCGTCAAGGCAAGAAAACATCCCAGTTTTCAAGTAGTTTAGCGGCTACGCTAGGTTTATGTAACATGGTTTGTGATACAAAAGTGAGTAAAATTTATAAAAAATAATTACTTAAATTAGTTATTGATATTATTGCTTAATGGCAACACTTAATTTTATGTGGTGTAACATCTTTCTTGTTTTTCTATGACTTGTAGTGTTAGAATGCGTTCAAAATGGCTTGTTTTCCTGTGTGTGTATAGAAAATTTTAAAGTCGTGTAATTCAATTAATATTGCTTGCCGACGCCTAATTCTTTCTGATTCGGATTTTCCGGCCCATAGTTAGTATAAAAATAACTAGTTTTATTATCTAGGAATGCCGCCCCTAAACCGAACTTTACCCCAGCCTCATTCCAGCAAGGCAACAGCAGCTACCGACTCATAAGCATGAGGACAGCAAATGTATTTGTTGTGAATGAGATTTTTGTATGAAAACTGGCAAACTACCGAGATTCGACGGCACGGATCTGGTGGTGCCGTCACTTGCTGTTCGTCTATTGCTGTACTAAGGCTGGGAATAAGGACTGCTACAAGCAGTCATTATCGACAGCTTCAAGCAGTGACTGCATTGTTCTCTTAGAAAGAAACATTACAAAATGATAGTAGTCAGTATATTTACAATATGACTGCTTAGTTTGGAGCAGTCCGTTTGTTTCCTGCTCAAGATTGCCAATGCATATGTTCTAAAATACCCACAATAGATGTTCAAAAAATTTGGGAGAAAAAAATAACAATTCCTCATAAGTTCCTTTGTATTTAATTCTACCTCCAAAATGAAACAAAAATTCTGTTGAAATTACCATTTATTTTTTATTAGTTTGTCATTTTCGGATTTTCTTTCTTTCAGGCTTAAAAATTAGAAATTTGTTTGAAAAATTGCCATGAAAGAAAACAAAATTATTGTACACTAACAGTTAAAAACCTGCACCGCGGGTTTTTGCCGCTGGCAATAACTACAGTAGCTTTGTAACAAACTTCAAATCGGGTTATTAAATTTCAACCCTACAGACGGTAGGGTATTAATACTATCAGATTCTCATATGTAATATTTGTAAATGGTAGGGTATTAATACTATCAGATTCTCGTATGTAATAATTGTAAATACTATTTTTCAATATGGTTGGATAATCAAGAAATGCTCTTTTAACCAGTAGGCATTAGTTACATCAGTTCTCATATTGTAAAATCTCCGCATCATACCCAAAATACTTTTCTTCTTAGTTCTCTCCACAAAATATTTGTTTAAATTCTTAGAAATTCTCCGCAATTTGGGAAATTCTGATTAGCAACTTTGTCCCTGCCAACAATTTATAATTAAATAAAAAATAAAAGAACTCATCTTTGTTATATGTAAACATTGATTAGAGGCCCGTTTCAGCTTTTGAACAAATTGTAATCAGGTGACAAGCTTAACAGCCCTTTTCTTTCGATCATTACTGCCATATAATTTTTCTCCACCCTTAAATATTGCTGCAATAATCAAGGGCGGATCCAGGGGGGGGGTCATGGGGGTCATGACCCCCCCCCTGGGCTGGGTCCAGGACCTACTTTTTACTTGTATCTATTATTATAAAAATTAAATTATAACTTCTAGTGACTTGACCACGACTACGTGACCCCCCCCTGGCGCTATGTGACCCCCCCCTGGCGCCAAAGCTGGATCCGCCCTTGGCAATAATAAAGTTGTTGATTTTGTTTGGCAGGCTGGTGGGCACGTTCTGGAAGTGCGCTCGCATCGGAGAGAGGAAGTCTCCATATGTGGCTGTCAGCTGTTTACTGATGGCCTTCTCCATCCTCTTCTGGACCTAGCCGCCTTGCGCCTTGATGTCTCACTTTTGTACTGTTATTGTGTCTAAAATATATATTATTCTATTCTTATAGGTCAATTGTTTTATTTACCATTTTTCTCAGTACCGTAATATGGGCCAACTTTCATCATCATGGATATCTTCAATAATTTTCACTACCGCTCAGAAATGATTTGCTTCTTTTTCAGGCAACTTGGAAGCAACGACGCTCTAGAAATAAGTGTCAAATTAGTTGATTTCTCATTATACAGAGTGTCTGGGAGTAAAGTGCATTAACTTCGGGAGGTGATCCTACATGATAGTACAAGTAAAAAAGTTAAATAACTTTTTTCGAAATTCCAACTTTTAGGGGTAGTTTTCTGATAAAAATTAGACCGGCATGTGCGGGCGGTATTATTATTTTCGCTGTTGCCGAATCCCCGCTCCAAGCGCTCAGTGTCAGTATTGAATTCGAATGTAACAATTTTTATTCGCGTAGTGGTGTTTCACTTTAAAAACTTCATTGTTAGTCAAAACTTGTTGATTTAATGTGTCCTTTATCTAGTATGTATTTATTGACTGACTTAAAGGAACAACTTCATTCAGTGCATGTTTTTTTCAGACTTACTTTTGTTTATTTAGTTGTAGACTTGCCTAACTGTAAAAATTGTGTTTATTTGTGCGTAATTTTGCCATTGAATTATTGTTCCAATACCTTAATAATTTTGTTATTGAATTATTCGGTCAATGCCTTACTTTACCAACAAAGAACGGGCAGACATTCATTAATGAGATACGCCACAACATACGAATTGATAATAATATTACTTTACGTTTACATGCCTGCTTAGGTGGACATTTTGAAAATTTATTAAACTAGTTAAAAGCGATAACATTAGTTAAGTGTTCAATTAGTTTGTATCAATTTAATCGTTAAAAGGGTGCCTTCAATTGTTATTTAAGCGCAGTTATCTTTTTAAGTTTGGTTTAAAACATATGATCTGTATAAACGTCAAATTCTCAGTCTTGTTTTTGTTTATAAATGATTTCCATGGATACAGGCCAAATCACACCAAGCGACGTTGCAACAATTGCGCCCAGCAAGCTATCAGCAACTTTGTTGGGTAAGTGCTACCTTACGCTAAGGATTTTTAGTAGGTATGTCTTTTTGTATGGGAAAAAAGGTGGAATTTCAGAAAAAGTTATTAATCTTTTTTACTCCTACCATAATGTAGAATCACCTCCCGAAGTTAATGCACTTTACCCCGGACACCCTGTTACATTGAATAGTGAAGCTGTTTTTTAGAAATTTTCAGACAGAGAAAATCGTTTTTTTTTCACATTAGCTCCACACAGGAAGCCCGAAGGAAAATAATTCCCCTCGGAGCTTATGTCATCTTTGTGTGGAGGGTTATTTAGGAAAGGAAGGAGAGGAAGTTCTGGAAGGAAAAAGGGGGTTGGCAGGAATCTGAGGGTCAGTTTGTCCAGGAGTGATGGATGTATGAATCCATCCCTCCCCCTGCGGTGCAAGGTGATGTTCCGAGAATCCTGTTGGAGAGGTCAAAACATCTCCATCAACCAGTCTCTCCCTACATTTGGTGACTTAGCAGGGGTGCCCGGGTTCATGGGGTGAGGTTTGTCCGGGACTTGGTGCCAGGTACATCTGACCACAAAAAAATGAATCATAGAAGCTACAAATGTCAACTTTTGGCTTGTTTCCCGAGTATGCACCGGTGCCGAAGGATTCGACGAGGCAAGTTCTTCGCAGCATCTTCCATTGTAATACCGGTAGAACAAGAACAGCATTCCTACAGGTCACCTATGCTCTAAAGATTGCAATCTGCTTGTTAAGAGAGGGAAATCTATGAAAAAGACCTGTTTTTTTTTTTTTTTTTTACGCGAATACCGCACAAGAGTCCCAACTGCTCCCGTCTGGAGCCAGTGAGACTATGGCATCCCCAATTTGGGTATGTTGTGAGGCTGAAGGTAGTGGGGAGGGGAAGGAGATAGGGAAGAGGAAGGTGGGGAAGTGCCTGACTATTCAGATTTGGTCACCAAACAAGGCTGAAGCCATTTCAGGCAACGTTTCAATTCTGAATGGTGGTCTTACACCAGGGCGATACTGAGTATCTTCCACTCTGGAACGTGCCACTAATATATAACTCTTAACATACAGAAAACAAAATACTTACTGTCTAGTCTTACCAATATCACAAAACCAAACCTACACCCAAAATTAAAAATACACAAATGTAATAACTCATCTCAGAACAGGAATTGCAACTGCCCATGCCTAGAACAAGTAACAACTATCAAATATTTAGGATTAACCTTTGATACACATCTAAATTGGAAGCAACATATACTTAACACTACAAACAAAATCCGCAAATCTATTTACTTTTTCAAACAAACGCGCAATTTCCTTAACCTACATCTTTTAAAAACAGTGTATTACTCACTGTGCCAATCTCACATCGAATACGGAATTTTAGCTTGGGGTAACACTTATTATAATGCCCTCGAACCCATCATTAAAGCCCAAAAACTAATAATAAAAATAATTCTTAAACTTCCTCTCACTACCAGCACTGATACGATCTTCAATACTTTCAACGTTATGGACATTAAACAGCTCTACGCAAAATCCATCTTACTTTATTTACACAAAAACAACAAAATCCTATACAAACCAACACAAATGATACACAATACACGAGCCAAAAGTAAAGAACTTCTCCAAACTCCCTTTTCTAAAACCACCTTTGGACAAAAACACTTTAAATACATAGCTTGCAAACTATACAATACACTTCCAGCCACGATTAGACAAACCGAATCAAAGACCAAATACAAACAAGATTTAAAGAAATGGATTATAAGTATTGGACGCCACACTACTGCTAACATCTGTAAAATAGAGTACAAATAGACAGAATTACCATCTCACGTATGTCCTTACCCTTATTAAAGAACTTAAAATAGTAAAATCCTATATGTATAATATAACTTCCTATATAGACTCGAAAGGATTTACTACTTTATTCATCTCTTCCTTCACCTATATAATGCTCTCTTTATGATATTAACCCTCAATCTTAATCATCTTTCTGTTTGAATTGTATAAATCAGTAAGTATCTTACCTTAAATATTCTCATGTTGTAATTAAATATTCTTATGTATGATACTCATTTATGTACCTCTACGCCTGTCTCAATACAGGTATTCCCTAGTGAGACAGGCACCGAATAATGTTATGTAAACATACCTTTTATAGATAAATAAATAAATAAATACTATAAATTATTTTAAATTAATAAATTGTGAAATACACAAATTAATCAAATAAAATTTATTTGCCGCGCCGGGATTCGATCCCGCGACCTTCGGAATGTGAGTCAAGCGCCTTACCGCTGCACTACGCCGGCCGTCCAAGTTTCTGCAAAGTCAAGGATTTTCCAGGTATTTTGGGTCTCCAGACCAAAAGTGACTACCAAATTCAACAGTGCCTCTGTGCCTGAGCTGGTCACTTAGAGTTGCACCAAGCATGTGAATGGAAGGTTATAAGTATTAATTATAGGTATTCATTCGAATTCTGGATCAAATAAAGCAAAAAACATTGTTCCTAATTTTTATTTTATTATATTGTTGAATAATACTATTTATACATAATAAAATCAATATAAAAAGTACTTTGTTATATTATAATAATATTATTAGGTCCAAATATTTTTATTACAAAATTTTTCTGAAAGATTACAATTTTTTTATATTTTAATTCCGAGATAACATATTTTTGATCTTGAGACCCTTTCAAAATTGAAAATTATACAGGTTTTTTTTTTAAATATTGAAACACATACATACGCTGGTAAAGATTACACTATTTGGAATACCTTACATGACCTCGTATAACTGTATTTAGTCAATATACACTAGAAATGCATTCCATGTAAATTTTAATGGTAAGCAATGTCATCACTGGCTTTTTATACCTTTTGGTTCTAGCATTTTTAGCATGCTCTCTGTTTCTTTTACACTTGCCTGATATTGTATATTGCCATTCCATTTGAATTTCACGATGATAGTGTTTTGGAAACTTAACCCCGCAGGCATTTTTTCACTTTTGGGAATAACACATACGGATCTCATAGAAATCTTTGTGTCTCCCTTACTATCATGGTGAATAAAATGATCTAAATGGTGTTAGAAAGGAAAAATACCCCATCTTAGTGAGGCCGCATACCAGACATACATTTGTATTATGATAACCGTGGTGCCACATTTTAAACGTGACACATTTAATGCCCCCCTATATTAGCGCGCAAGCACGCACACCAAGGACACGTTTGTAGCGAGTGCAGATTGTGGCGAGACGTTAGCCGAATACAATATCGAATTTTATGTGGAGTTTATTTTTATTTTTTTTTTTTACAGTGTATACCGCACAAGAATCTTAACTGCTCCCGTCTGGAGCCAGTGAGACTATGGCATCCCCAATTGGGGTATGTTGTGAGGCTGAAGGTAGTGGGGAGGGGAAGGAGGTGGGGAAGAGGAAGGTTGGGAAGTACCTGGCTATTCAGATCTGGTCACTAAACACGGCTAAAGCCATTTTCAAGCAACGTTTCAATTCTGAATGGTGGTCTTACACCAGGGCGATACTAATAGTATCTTCCACTCTGGAACATGCCGCAAATATACTATATATTATTTTAAATGAATTAATTGTGAAATAACACAAATTAATCAAATAAAATTTATTTGCGCATGCCGGGTTCGAACCCGCGACCTCCGGAATGTGAGTCAAGAGTCTTAGCCACTGGACTACGGAGGTCGTCGAATTTATTGCAGAGGTTGAAAAAAATCCTACATTATATAACCATGGACTTACTGATTATAGCAATAAACGGATTATAGAAATCATCTGGACCACAATCGGCGAAAAAAATTTTTTTTGAAATTACCGTAAATTGCAGAATCTTGATTAAACAAGTGAACCCAATAACGTCTTTTTTAAATCCGTGTCGTCAGACGATGTCGACATTTTCGAGTAGGTATAAACTACAACGGTGCGTCCGGTGTGCGTGTACGCGACACATATACTCCAAGCAAAAATGTAGCATGCATATTGTGACGATGTAAATGTTGCGTGCATGTAACGTGTGGCTCCGGTGTGTGGCCTGCATTAAAGTTAACCACAAAATAACTAAAATATTCACCTTTATGGAAACCAAAGTTACGGACCCTAACTTGAAAAAAATTTGGGAATTTTTCAATGACCACAAAAAACGAACTGGTAACTGATAATGTTTATAATAAACTTGTTTAATAAAATATGCAGTTTTTTCATTATTAGTAATTTTAATTAGAAAAAACGTAAGGTGAGCCATTTTTTAAACTTTTTTATGTTTACATTAAATTTCATCATCAAAACAGTTTTTAGTTTTCAGATGTGTTCAGAAATAATCCATTTATTTGGATTTTATTGAAAATCGGAAATATTTTGAACTTTAAAAAAATAGGCCTGGGGGGTTAAGGCCAGACTGTTACATTTCTTGTGATCTTTATTCTATGTCTCGTACGAAATCTATGCGTTTTTAATCTAATTGACCAGCTTTTATCATTACGTTTACAAAAAATGTATAAAAGAGATCAAAAATGTAACATTAATCTGTTTTTAAACTTACTAAAAATTATTATTGATTAACATTGGAGATTCAAAATAATACAATATAAAATAATTTCTAAAATGCAGTCAAATAAATGCATAGAATGGAATAAACAATTTTTTTAACTACGCTCTATTATTTATGGTATTTTAAAAAATTCATAGAGAAATGATTATCAAAAAAATAGCACACATAAGATGAATTCGGTCAAAGCAGATATTTTGTATGCATAAATCTTTATTGCACTATTTATTTTCACAATTAAAAAGTCTATGTCCACGGGTAAAATTACATAAGTCTTCAAAAATTCTAATACTGAATCCACAACATTTAACCCTGTCTATGCGTCGGTCAAACATGTGATCCATTGGAAACTATCCTATATGTGATGATGGCTCGTATAATTTTCACAGAACTTTTCCACTTACTAGTTTTACCCGTAAACTGTAGACCACAATAGATAGAATTTTAACAAAATCTGTATAAATATTGTAAATCAGTCCATTGTGTCATATTTAGGACAAAGTATTAAAACATTGTAATAATTTCAAAAGAAATATAATAGTATGCGTGTTGAAATGTGCTTCATTGCTGCCAATTGTAAAAGATAAAGAAGCACCATAGTAAATTAAATAGCACATAATTTAAAAAAGGCAAAAATTTGAAATCTCAAATTTCTCTACAACAGAAAATTTTTACAGATCGAAGTATGGGCCTTTTA
Organism: Limnephilus marmoratus; assembly: GCA_917880885.1. Taxonomy (NCBI): domain Eukaryota; kingdom Metazoa; phylum Arthropoda; class Insecta; order Trichoptera; family Limnephilidae; genus Limnephilus; species Limnephilus marmoratus. Next base: position 53,341,078 of record OU862918.1, on the reverse strand, counting down.
CAAAATGCTTTTTTTCACACAGTTTCCACATGGGTCACCTTTTCATATAGATTAGGGATGTGTTCTATTTGGTAGGTAACGTTTAAGATGGCGAAAATTTGATGACATATTATGTCATCCGTCATTGTTTTAAGTAACTATAGTATGTGAAAATGTTACATGGTATATTAAAATTATATACATTTAAAATTTTGATAAAAAGGCTACAGTTATGTAATATGGGTTTAATACTAATTGTGAATGTTTATTTGACCAATGGCCGAGTTGGCATCGCATTTGGGTCCCACCCAGGCGTCGTGTGTTCTATTCCTCGGCTGGCTAAGTCCTCCATTATGTCACTGGCGCCATTTTCCACTTACTGTGATGGTAGTTGGAAAATTTCAAATATTGTCAAGTTACTCGTAACAAGGGAATGTTTGTCTTTCTTTAAAAATAAAATTACTGATTGTGAATGTATATATCTGATTGTGGATATTTATTACTGATTGTGAATGTGTATTAATGATTGTGAATGTGTATTAATGATTGTGAATGTTTATTACTGATTGTGAATGTGTATTAATGATTGTGAATGTTTATTAATGATTGTGAATGTGCATTTCTGGTTATGAATGTGTATTACTGATTGTGAATGTTTATTACTGATTGTAAATGTGCATTTCTGGTTATGAATGTGTATTACTGATTGTGAATGTTTATTACTGATTGTGAATGTTTATTTCTTATTGTGAATATTTATTACTGATTGTGTATGCTTATGTGTATTTTTAATGATTTGTTGACGGCAAAGGCCAAAAGCAAATGACAAATTTGCCATTTTTTTGACGGTTTAGTACCGTCCCAAAGTATTATTTCTTCTCTAATAACAACAAATTGTATGAAATCGTAAGTATGAAAATAATAATTGTGAAGTGAAGATTTTTCATATGGGACCCTACATAGTTTCCGTGTGGAGGTTGGTATGAAAAAAGCGTAGTGTAAAATGCCCATCGATGAAGTCGTTAGCTTCGCGACATTGGAACTAATATTGCAAACAAATTTGTTTGGAGTTTCTCTTTTGATCGGCTGCAAATAATACTGTAGATCTGTACAGTTCAGATTTTAAGAACTGGACAAGTTAGGATAAATAATGAATCTAAAGTATGGCAACACAAGCTCACAAATATTGTGTCTAAAGGTCTCCATAAATAGGCAGATATCTATAACATTTATGTTAAATACAATAAAGTAAATCAAATAATTTGAAGCCCAGTGTTTAAATACATACATACATAGTACTATTTCACATGGATATAATAATATTTGTATAAACATATATAGTTAGTAAAAGAGTCAATACGCTATAACCTAAAATACGAATAAACACTTTATAATACATTCTAAACCATTTACGTTGATTTATAGATCAGTCTACGGAACATATACAATTTCTCCACTTCTTTGAAAATCAATTTCTGAAAAGCCAATTCTTCGAAGGCAGCTTTGTTAATGACGATGTCGTATTAAATTCTACAAAATTCCATCATATTATATTCAGTAATTATTCAAATATACGTGACGAGACTTTATTGAGGGGAAGAACGCAATAAATAAATTATTGTACCTCTATTTTGTGCCTTATTTCAATTGACATCGAAAATTTTAAATATTACATTGACTACTAATCCGATAATTATGTTCAACTTCGTTCATCAATACTCTCAGTTTTTTCTTATTAGTAGACCTTTTATAACTATTGCAATATGGCACACAAGAAAATATTTAAATACTTGAGGATCCGAGACTCAAAACGCTATCAGATCTGAAGTGATTTGAGATTTTCACGGCCGAAAGATTATTGTGATTAATTTTTGTGTGCGAGTCAAGAGCCTTACCGCTGGACTACGCCGGCCAGAGCTAATGTAAAAAAAAAATTGTTGCGAAGTAAGTTACAAGTAACGCCACAACGTGAATGTGACAACCTCTCTGTCGTGAGGGGTGACAATGTATCGTCGTGAATCGGATACTTGTCTATGCCTTTGGAAGAATTGCCTTATAGTGTTCATCTGCTTTGCCCTGATTTTGAACACTGTAACACTAGCCGAAATGTTGGCTAAAGAAGGAGGAAGAGCAACACAATACGGCACAATAACCCAACAATTAATCACAATAGCTATCAGATCTGTTTAAAAAAATCTCTGAACACTTCTTTCCCACCAAACACACTAAATGTACGCCACCATTTTTCACATCAGCTGCACATTTCTAACACCACAAAATGGATACATTAAATGGTATCTAAACTTCCCATATCTTTCTCTAAACAATCCTAAAATTTTAGTAATTATTTTTCAAATAAAATAAGAAGAAATATAAAAATAAGTAGATAAATCTTAAAATAATTAACTAAAATATTAAATTTTGTATTCGAAATTGTGCAAAACAATAGTTTTACTTTTTTTATCTTTTTCAAGGATCTGAAATTGTAAAGTTTTGTGACATAATATATTATTATTTCAAATTGTACAATATACAACCTGAACATAATTTCATAAAAACTAACCTTTAACCCCTTGTTTGCCGGGGTAATTGGGGTTGGTTGTCCACCAATTAGCGTTCGCAAAAAACGGCAGCCATGACACCCAATGACATTTCGTGTCCAGCGATTCTGACAGTGTCCTTGAGAAATTTAGAACAATAGAAAGGTCAAAATCGTAATTAAAGGAATTTTTCCCGCGCATGCGCAAGAACTGCGCACATTCCCGCGCTCCGGTAAATTATTAATATAAATTATTTGGAGAGACCTGGCGCATTGCGGTTTTCTCTATGGTAAAGGGCGATAATAAAGCAAGCGATTCTGACCGTGTTCTTCATACACTTTCTTTATACATAAGGGTCAAAATCGCGTGTAAAGTCTCACGACACGCCGGCGCACGAGCGGCAAATAAGAGGTTAAATAGTAGGATAATTTCGTTGACAACTTTTTATAATATATGAAGTACAATCATAAATAAGCGTACAAACATCAGTAAAGCTTCTGCAACATTATGACTGTAATAAGTATATTTTTATTTTAAAAAAACAGCTTATGCAACCAACATTATGACTTTAATAGGTATATTTTCGTTTAAAAAAACAACTTATGTGCTAACAACATAAGCTGTTTTTTTAAACGCTAATTTCACAACTAGTTTTGGCACAGCATTGTACATTTCACAGAGCTTATGCTTGAAATATTAATAATCTAAGAAAAGCTAATAATAATTAGTCATATTTGTGATAACAAATCCATTTAACAAGTAGCAAGAGATAGAAGTTTATTGAAGGATCTTATATATTGATAATAATAATTATCTATAATCTTTTACAACCGGCTTCATACGAGCGTTAGTCTATCTTTGAAAATATCCCGAGAGAAAAGTCAAGATCCCAAGTAAAAATCCCAGTGTGTCCATTGAAAGAGCGGGTGCTGCTTATGCAGAGAACTTCACGCGCAAGTGCTTCAACCGGTAATGACACTTCACCCAGCTTCATGGGATCACAATTAAGAGCTTTAATAGCCTTAATTTATTTGCCGGTTGCAAGGGGTTAACTAAGTCGAAACAAAACTCCAGTAATAAAAAGAGATTGCAAAATTATTTGGCATCAGAACATTATAGTTTGAGCTTGTTTTATTTATATACAAAAATAATATCAAGTAATAGCTTGTTCAAATTCTACTGCTGTTAAATTTCGGATAAAATATAAAATAAAAGCGATAGAAAATGAAGGTTAAGGTCAATTAAATGTATTAAAGCCTCGAATATAATAATATTTTGTCAGTAGATATTCCATGTTTTACTAATGCCTCTTTTATGTTATTTGACTTATAACAACCTTAACCTTATCTGCGCGGCTGTCAGAAGTCGTATATTATGTGATCCAAAAAGTTTCACACATATGCATATTGTGTCAAAAGGTGCCGCATATTGGGATAGACTGCATTGAAAAGGCTAGCTTTGTTAAGTAGAGATTGTTAAGTAGAAATTGTTAATGTTGTCATTTTTCCCGCATTGAAACTATACTGACCAAATGGCGCTAACAATTTAATAAACTTATTATTAATAACACTAAATATTAGTACAAACACGTTTTTTACATTTTTTGTCAATGATTAATGCTTTGTTCACGCAAGTCTTTTAGTATCCTATTTATTATTTGAAATACCTAACTATCAGTGCATCATATTTCTAAACACAAATGTCAAGTGATGGGTTATTGGATGATGTCTATAGTACACACACATTCGATCATTAGCACTTAAAAATAAAATGATTGAAAACTAAACAGTTTCACTGGCCACATGCAAGATTAATTCAAATACATATTTCATTGAAATCTTAACCCTTTTCATCCCAACATCGTCTTGGCTTAGGTTAGGTTGCCTTTATGTACGTGGTGTTTGGCTAATATCACAGTAATTCGAAATACTAACATATTAGTGATGTTAACGACATCTAATGGGTGTATTAGCTCTATGATAAATTCAATGGTCAACTCGAGCGATGGCTACGTAGGTGGATTCGTTGACTTTGAAATGCAGTTCACATTTGTATAAATTAATATTTGGAGGTATGGTATTAATTAAATGGAATGGCCGAATTGGAAACTGAACACCAGAAAATATCCAGCGCTTGATTAATAAGAAAAATGTTGTAGGTACGTATTTTTTATGTAATTCCGAATTAGATTAATTTTGCACGCAGTCAGTGAAAGTTATTTAAGAAAATTTAATAGAATAAATTAATAACCTGCGACAATTATTAGATAATATACATTTTGCTTATTAACTTTAGGAAGAGAATAAAAAGGTAAAGGTATGTATATCTTTCGATGTAATTGATATTCAACGCACAGAGTTTTGTGTGTATTGAACAATACCCTGGCCAGTATGTGTATGTATTGCAGATAAGTACCCTGAATATATGTTCAACAGCGGGGCGATTTAATATTAATTTAAGAATAGTGAGATATAATTTATATATGTATAAAGAGTTATAATTATGTTTAAACACGGATTAATTCATAAGAATTGAGACACTGGACATCTTTATACAACACAGGATTGTCTATAAGCTATGCTAGGGTATTTGGAAGATGACAAAACAAAACAAAATATTTAAATAATCACCAAAATAATATGTAATCATAATAATAAGGAACTCCAGTTCATTTTTAAGCCTAATTTATATTACGCAACTAGTTGCATGCACATTCCAAATAATTGCATGACACCAAAAGTTGGTGTAAATTGCTCAAATTTAGTGTCATGCAACTTTCAGTATCACAGCAACCATGGCACCATCAACATCAAAGCTTTTTTCTGCAATGCACAATGTCGTTGTACACTACTCTCATCCAGTTACAAGGAAAACACTTGTCCATTCAGCTGAAATGGTTTCATGACACTAGTTGCAACATGTTTTTACACTATGCAATTTGATGGCGTAATTTGCAAGTGGTGGTGTAATTTCACAGTAGCGCGATTCTAATTTTGTAAAAATGAATGAATGATGAAATTATATGTGCAACTAATGTCATGAAATAACTTGTGCACTGCTGAGTAATGTAAATTAGGCTTTAAATACATCTATTTGAATTTCGGTTTTGTTTTCTTGGATGAATGCAAATCTCGAAAGTGGAAATTAACCCACTTCCCGACATCCAATCGAGGTGAAACTCGGCAGATAGACTCCTTGTCTTTCACTGGAGTTCCTTCTGCATAATGAAGATATTGTTAAATGTCATAATATAGAGTTGTAGAGACACTAATAAAATAAAAATTTCAAGTTGATCTGTCACTTTCATGAAGTGCGGAGAGAGTTATTGAAATGAAATTTAATAGTCTGTCCAAATAGAAGATGATGAAATATTAAATCATTATTGATAGGTATTGAAACATACAGAAATACAAAATGAATAAGGATATTTACAAGAATACAAAAAGGGTTAGACCAAGTTATTTTGCATAAATTCCCATTGAAATGACCATTAAGCGCCATTTTGTTTTTTTGACAGTCGTAATGTTCCCGTTAAATGCCGAATCTAAGTCCGTTTCCGCTTTTGAACAAATTGTGACCAGCAGAAGAGGACAACTATCACGTTGTTAACCTTGTCAGCTTACTACAATTTGATAGAAAGTTGAAACTTACCTAGAATTGGTGTTTAACACGGACCTTTCAAATGTCAAAAAAACAAAATGGCACTGAATGGCCATTTGAAAGCAGTGTTACGTTTGAATTTCTGTAAAACAACTGGGCCAAAATGGATGACCACACTGCGTACAATAATCGAAAGTACAACAACATCCAAAAAGGTGCGCTATAATTAAATTTCATTTGAACTTATTCATCGACAGAAATAATGCAAGTGTTTACAAAACTCTTCCCAAAATATCAATTTTGTAGGTGATCTAAGGTTAATCAAGTATTTTAACTTCACATTCTAATTCTGGAAAGAACAACTTTACTTCAAGCAAATTGTGTATCTAAAAGTTATAACTGAATTTTTTTCCCACTTTCACAAAGACAAGAAGTACCTACCTAGTTGTTCTCCCGTTAGCTCAGAAAATAGTACCAACTTTTATTTCTTTTTTTGTAATTTTTATGCCATTACAACAACAACACTGAAAAATTTTAAACTATTTATTTAATATTATTATGTTGGCATTCACCTAAACTCAATTTTCTTGCCATTACAAGAACACTGAAAATGCACTATTAAAATTTCATATTTTTTTCAAATTTGAAATTTTATGCAACATTTTTAAGTTGGTATTCATTCACCTAAACGAAAATTTAATGTCATGCATTTTTGTTTTCACATTCAGAACATTTTTTCCAACTTTGAAATTGTTTTTAAGATTATTATTGTATTGGTACCTAACCAATTTAGTAAAATTCGGAGCCATGGCAATAGCAACACTGATTATTTTTTCACTTTTTGTTCCAAATTTGAAATTTGATTTAAGTTGGCCTGTTGACCTTCAATATTGCAGCAGTTGGCTGGCAGAGGTTGATGTGGGAAAGTCCCTACCGCGCCAGAGTGGAGTCCTCCTATCTGATCATCTCCAAGTACTTGTGCTTGTGCTTGGTGAGCATGTCAGTGACGGTGACCAGCTTCTTGATGGCCGGCTGCGTCTTGGCCAGGACTTGGAGCTCCGCCAGGTGCGACACGCAGATGTGGTGGAGGGTAGCCAGCTCTTTACCTGGGAGGAAGGATGATATACTTCTTGTAGCAATGAAAAATGAGATGTAAAAGATTTTCAAAAGGTAAAACCTAAATTTTTCAAGGTTTTGTGTGTCAGACATTTTGTAACTATGAGTGAGCTTTATATATCAATGTTAGGAACAAAACAGTCAACAAAGAATGTCTTATAAAAATGATATATCAATATCGCCCACTCTGAAAGGTGACTTTGATGACCACGTTTTTTTTTGACTCCCCATACATGAATACAATTATTTTTACATATATTTCAAAACAAGCACAGATATTTTGTATTTCTGACTTGGTAGTTCTACATAAATTTTTTAAAATTATGTATTTGACAGGTCAGAATTGCTTGCATTGATAAGCTTTCAGATTCCACTATATAATACTAGAAGTCGGGATTTATTTCAGTGCAAAAATTCTGGGAGTAGCTACCTTATGCATTCCTCTTTGCCCAGAATACTAATGGAGGGAAATAATTATACCAAGTCATGGGACCTCTTCAAGAGGCCATCTAGTGAGTTATGAATAATAAATATTGTATAATTTTTACTAATCGTAGATAAAAGCCCCTAAACATGATTTTATAAATAAGTTATTTAGTTTCAAAAGTTAAAGATTGAGAAAGTTACCACATTTTATAGTACTTCTCTCAAAAATATTAACAAGGTTAGTTTAGTATTAAGTCTAACCTGTATCTATATTGGTAGCGGCAGAACTACCCGATGAGGTGAACTGCTGGCCTGGCAGGGTGCCCGGGTCTCCGATAGCGCTGAGCTGATCCAGGAACACCACCATGCGCTCCTTGTTCTTCAGGATGAAGGGGTTCACCACCTCCATGTAGGGCTCCTGAGGACACAACGGTATCAGCAGGGAAAGGAAACTCTACCCAACCACTACACAGTAGAATTAACTGTTCTGTGAGAGACTAAAATCCTCCTTTCAAAAGCTGTTATGCCCCGTTCTGATTTAGCAAGTATTTTAGTCGAGTGGAGAGTATAGTAGTAACTAAACGCGTCTGAATACCGTAATTTTAGTAGAGTGGGTGAGTCAGCTCTTTAGTAGATTCAATGTTTTGGCCTCTGTGTTTCCTCCTTCCTACAACATGGGTCTCTTCAAAACCAATGTTCATTCCTTCCTCTCCTCAAAAAGACCCTCCACACAGCATCCCAGATGACAAAGGCCCTGAGGGAAATTATTTTCCTCAGGGCCTCCTGTGTGGAGTTAATGTAAAAAAAAAAAATAAAAAAATCAATTTTTCAATTTTGTTCTATTTTTTGGGCGAGTAAGTACCCCCCTCCATGCGTCCCCGGCGTCCCCGCGCACTGGCAGGCGCGAACCGACCGTTTTAGCAGTGTTCATTTGTGAAGGCGCGGAAATATCGTGGTGATAGAGCAAAGATGCTACCCTAAATTTATTTATTTATGCTGCTATTAATCTCTTTTCGTGTCAATAGTTTATTTATTTTCATCTTACTAATTTATTCTTCCACATCTTCGAAAATAAACACTAAAATAAGCTTAATTAGCGTATTTACTTTGCTTTGTAGCGCCCGTCACCCGCCGTCATCTTGCAACGGGCGGCGGGCACAAATGTACTCTACTTGAAAGTAATGCAAATGGTTTTCGGCGAGTCAAGTAGCGAGTGTACTCGCTACTTGACTTACCACTTGATCAATGTGAACGTACCTTTAAGCTTAATTACCCAGGATAGCTCTAAAATTATGTGGGCAGAAATAACCAACGCATTTATGATAAAGTACCAATCAATTACATTGATTGTTAAACTTTACATGGAATAATAACTTTGTCCAGTGAAAAAACAATACATTTCTAAAGGCTTTAGTATAATAACAAAATATAAAAAATGAACACTTTAATGAAAACATGTTTTTTTATTACATCATTAAAGTGGTAGGGGGGAACCGAAATATATCTTTGAATATTGTATATGTGATGACTAAAGACCAGATTATATGCAAATGCATATGCATATTTAGACTCTTTTCAGCGGTAGTTGCATATTTTAGCAAAAATATTGAGATCTTGCATATTTACGCTCGATCTCGTTCATCGTTCAGATGACTCACATAGTGACACTATAAACGTCAGAAGTGTGCGGCAAGCTGCGATGTTTTACCATGAACATTTTGAGGCCATCAAGGGTGTTATCAATGACTTCGATAGTGCAGAAGCTTTGGCAGTTTTCCAGCGCAAAGAAGCGTTTGACGATGCTAGTATTAAAAAAAACCTAGCTATGATTAGCACTCATTTCGCCTACATACCCGCAAGTATAAAAACGCTTGAAACTCATAGATTGGGGTTGAATGAATCTATTCACCTGAATAGATTATGAAGAAAATTTGCCTTATGAATTCCTCGTTGCCATTTAGCTATTCCCGAGTAAACTCAAAGAAAAGTTTGAAAACTTGAACAATAACCCAGAGTTTGAACCCTTGTTCCAAATTGATAGCTTCCTCAACGGGGCAGGTGAAATTTTGCCCGGCTTAATAAGTTCAAAAATCGCACCCAAATTTAAATTCTGTCCAGTCACATCAGTAGACGTAGAACGCTCCTTTTCCGCTTACAAAAATATATTAAGCGATCGAATACACAATTTGTCTACAGAACATTTAGAACAGTACTTAGTCATATACGTTTTTAAAGGTAAATTGTAAATTTCATCGTTAAATACATTTTGTAATTGATATTTTCCAAAATATGGTTGATATCCTTGAGAACAGCTTACTAAAATAAAAAATATTTTAAAATACGATAACCTGTATTTTTTCATTTTGCATATTCTTGCCCTTTTTATGGATTTTCGTGCAAATTTTAGCTATTTTTATTGCATATTTTGGGCTGTTTTTGTTGCATATAATCCGGTCTTTAGTGATGACACTGCATTTCTGGTTGCTGAAGGGTAAGTTTTTCAGTTCCAAACATTTGACAAGAAAATTAAGATCTTTCTGCATAAGAATGGAATTGATGTGACTTTTAATAGCTCCGAAAAGGTTGATATCTACCTATGTCGTTAACCGGTCACCAACTTAAGCAGATATATGCGTTAGAAATACGACAGCAGTTCAGTACAATAAGCGTGTTTATACGTCAACGAGTGTGTCTCCATAGAAATCGATCTAACTCTGTTATTCTTTTAGTGACATCCCTAAAACTAAAGTAAAAAGTCAATAGTAGACCAAGCCGTACATCCCTATTCAAGTTGTCCATGGAAATACATAACAAGAATATTTTGATATTCGTGCAATCTGACACATAATTTTTCCCGCCAAATTTCCTACTGGCGGCTCGACCGCGCTCGACATTGTTAATTTTTATTAAATATTTTTATATGAAATGATAAAAAACTGAGGTGACAAAAGTGTTTATTTTACATTAATACAATAGAATATGTATTGTTGTTCACATAATCTGTGATTTTAGTACCGTTTTCACATAAAAACATCACGTGAGTCATTTTAACATTTTTTTTAATGTTTGCATTCTAATTTTTAATATTTACAAATGTTAATATTTATTTGTAATATAATAATTCGAAAGCTTATTTAGTAACCTTTCTAAAACAGTTTTTACTATTCGGCTACGTTCAGAAATGTTTCATTTGTAGAGCTTTAATTGTGAAGCGGTAATAACACAAAATTTTCGTAAAATGTCATTTCGTTTGAGACATCATAAGCGAATATTCACGAAAATTCGGAGGGGTTAATGAATAAAAAAAAAGAGAAGGGGCCCTAGGTTCGATCCCTGTTGGTTTTGTATTTGCGAAAAAGATGGTGTCCGTAATTGACATACTGAAACCGATTGTGTAAGTAGCCAGCTATGAATGCGAGTAAATTATGACAAAATCAGTGTCACTCAATTTTTTTTAATAAAATATAAGTCTGTGTAAATCAAATCAACATGCACAAATGATTTATTAATATACTAGCAGACCCGGAAACACGTTGTTGTGGCTAACGAAACCTTTATAACCAACGGCATCTGTTAAATCAAATCCATACCGCCCTTTTGTTAGCACGCTGCACGCTGCCCGCTGTCCGCTGCCGCTTGGCCAGATATATTATGTATTTCAACCAATTTACACAAAACCTTGACAAATTATATACCTAAAAACCTTCCTCATGAATCACTCTATCTATTGGTGAAAACCGCATGAAAATCCGTTGCGTAGTTTAAAAGATCTAAGCGCACATACGGCGTTAGCGACTTCATTTTATACTATGTAAAGATGTAATGAGATTCGAATATATTAATAAATGAAAATTGTTGAAGGTGATAGATTGGGGAAAAATCCATACTGATTCTCAGTGAGTGCATGTTTTGTTTAATTATATATTTGTGAATAAGGTATGGTTTCTAAAAGTATTGCAGTTACTGATAAGAGAGCTACACGTCTATAATTATTTTGTCGTAGTATGTAATTCATTCAATATAAACAAATGTTTAAAAAAAAGGCTTGAGACCAGAAAACAGACTATAAAAACACACATAAAACATATTTTTTTAATTCCAAAAGAAACTAAGCTCGCAACATTGGAATCAAATCAAGCTCTTGGACTTCTACACTACAGAGGTAATTATTTGACAAAGAGTTTTAGACACATGCGCTGAGTACTAGCAATCTAATACAGTTACCGGTACATCACGAGAACAACAACAAGACACAGATAGAGGTAGAAAGGTTGAGCTAACACAATGTACCTTCCCCCCAAACTCCACGAGGTTTGCGAGGTTCTGCAGACACTTGGCCACCATGACCAGGGAGCGGGTGGCGGAGGGGGGGGGAGGCTCAGCCACCAGCCCCCAGGCGCGCGGGGACAGCAGCGCGGGACACACCAGGCGCAGGAAGATGAAACCTAAAAGAATAACACCATATGTAAATTGATTCTAACAGCTAAACACAATTAAAATTATTTCTTACAATAACTCCATACGGGGGGGCATGAGGAAAACAATAAATTGAGCTGTTAAACGACCCGTTCTCGTGTGACAAATATTAACTGTTACCAATGATCAGTGATAGTTCCTCGAAGCATCATTCATTGAAATTCTGGTAACGAGGACCAGTATGCCTACCTGATGCCTGTGCTCTAAAGATTGCAATCCGTTTCTTAAGATAGGAGAATCTATCAAACAGCCCACCTGTTTCTGCAAAGTAAAGGGTTTTTTCAAGTATTTCGGGGCTAGAGACCAGCAAACGGCTTCCAAATTCAGCAGTGAGACCCTCTTGCGATTTGTACTGTACAGGGTCAACAATTGTGGACTATTCAAATATCTGAGGGTCCTGAGGGAAACTACTGGTACAGAATACAGAGCACCAGTAGTGAAATACTATCCCAAACTATGAGTCTTTAGAGTTGAGAGGCTGAGCATTTACCTGACACAACCCTGGTCCTGACGAAGCGCTCGGTGGGCCACTTGGCCACCACAGCTCGCTGCAAGCAGCCGCACAGGTAGCGGATGGGCCGAGGGCAGGCATCAGGGGAAGTGAAGATGGACAGGGTTATCTACAACAACAACACACAATCATGACTCAGTACAACTAGAAACTCAGTACAAGGCCAATGGGCAGGCTGGGTTCGGCAGTGATTAAATCAGGCAGTCTTTGAGAGCATACCTGATCTAAAATGAGCAGCAGGAATTCAGCATTACTGCAAGCGTCATCTGGTGAGTCCATTTTGGTGGGGTTTAGTTCTGCCGACTGTTTACTGTCCACCAACTTCTGGATTGTGTCAGACACCGCAGCCTGGAATCAAACAATAAATTGGAATTTGATTTATGAAGACTTTTCATGATCAATAGGCCACTTGCATCACATTTTTTTAAATTTTTTTCCGGTTTAGGCAAATATTCTAAGACATTCTGTATTTTTTTTTTTTTTTTTAATCGTTTTTTTGAAACCCTGGGGATTTTTTGAAAATTTCAAACCGAAAAATCAGACCATTTTTTATAAACCGGAAAGACGGGACATAATTTTATAGGTGTGAAAAAACGATAATTACATAGCCGAAAATCATTTAAAAAAAAATAACGTTTTCCACACGAATGGCACACGAGAATAACGAGGCATACCAAAAATATTACATCTCATAAATATTTTTTTCCTTGATCCATCTTATTGATCATAAATCATTATAATGTACAGCGTCTATATTACTAAATTCAATGTAATATACTTGAACTAGTAAATTGTAATAATAATAAGAATATTATAAAATTTTATTTTGTTAAAATCAGCACCATAATCATTATACCTCTAAAACATGTACCGACATCATCTTCACGTTCTGAAGAGAACCCCGTACCCATTATTTGTACGGGGTTCTCTTCAGAACATCTGTCAAAAAATCAAACCAAATGATAAGTTCGCAGAGAACAAACAATAAATCTAGTGAACGAATTCAAAAATTCGCCTGAAATCAAAGTGATGCCATATAAAAAAATAAATCAGTGTGGAATTTTATAAAATTAATAGGAACATTTTCGGCGACGGGACATTTTCATGTAGTGACGTCACGAGCCCAAATAATGGATTTATTTATTTAAAAATAAAAAAAAACTGTACATTTCTAAAAATTTTTACTAACATTTTCGTAATCTTAGTAAAAAACTCTATCCACACGATTTTTTCCAAGTCGTTATGAAGTCCATGCAAGTGGCCTATTAGAATTAAGCCCATTATCCCTTCTTCAGGGCAACAATACTGCACTAAGTCCAGCGTGTGCAAAATTAAGATTTGTACTTGAATCATCATTACATATCATTACATAGTATAAAATGAAGTCGCTCAAAATGGATGTGCGCGTTGTTCTTTTAAACTACGTAACGGATTCTCATACGGTTTTCACCAATAGATAGACTGATTGAAGAGGAATGTTTATATGTATAATAAATGTAAATTATATTAGAGAATCATTACATAGTATAAAATGAAGTCGCTCAAAATGGATGTGCGCGTTGATCTTTTAAACTACGCAACGGATTCTCATGCGGTTTTCACCAATAGATAGACTGATTGAAGAGGAATGTTTATATGTATAATAAATGTAAATTATATTAGAGAAAAGCCGAGACATTAAAAGAAAACATATTTTTGTGTGATTTAAAACGGCTGGCGGGCCGTACTATAGTCACTTTTGAAATTCGTTCTACGGAAGAAATTGGAAAATAGATGTCCTAGAGTAAGTAGGTATTTAATTTGAATTATTTTATTTGATGAAGTCGCTCAAAATGTATGTGCGCATAGATCTTTTAAACTACGCAACGGATATTCATGCGGTTTTCACCAATAGATAGAGTGATTCAAGAGGAAGGTTTATATGTATAAAAACATGTTTATTATAGTAGAGAAAAGTCGAGAAATTCAAATATTCAACTCAGGCAGCGGGCAGCTGGCAAGCGGGTGGTGTGGATTCCATAAAGGTTGGGTAATGGCGTTGTGTTTCGTTAGCCACAGCAACGTGTGGCCGGGTCTGCTAGTTTAATATAATACAAGTGGCCCAAGCCGAGTGCCTTGAGGTATGCCAGTAGGTCTAATAACAACACAGCTGTAGAATGAATTATATGTTATAGGTTACCTGTAGGAACTGGTTGCACTCAGCCTTCATGTAGATGTCCATGAGGGTAGTGCTAAGCGAGGTGGCCCGGAAGAGGGTTGGCGTGTCGGCCTCGCGCGCTACCTCGGCCTGCAGCAGTTCGCGCAGCAGATCGGGGGCACGGGTCTCGTAGCGGAACACACGCAAAAGTGCTAAAAACAGACAGATAATACTTACATATTGTTGTGAACGACTCTTGGTAATATTTATTAAGCTCTACAAAAGTACACTTCTACAAAAATAAACACAACTTTCACCATATCCTACACATCTGCCCTGATAATGGACACAACAAGACTGTCTGAAATTTGGGAGGCGGGAATGGGTACCGCCGCCCCTGGAACCTATATTGGATAACCAACACCTCTGCCATAGGTCACCCCAAGTGGTTCGCTATGTTTGGTGATTTAGCAGGGGTGCCCGGGTTCATGGGGTGAGTTTTGTCTAGGTCTTGGAGGCGGATGACCAGGATACACTGAACCCCAGATTCCTACCTACCCCTTAAACCCTTTTCCTTCCCAAAAAAAAAAGAAATAAAAAAATTAAAAAATAAATAAAAAAATTAAAAAAAAAAATAAATAAAAAAAAGGAGGAAATGCAACACCAAATGCGATACTTAACCCGTTGTTTGCCGGGGTAGTTGGGGTTGGTTGTCCACCAATTAGCGTTCGCAAAAAGTGGCATCCATGACACCCAATGACATTTCGTGTCCAGCGATTCTGACAGTGTCCTTGAGAAATTTTGTACATAGAAAGGTCAAAATCGGAGACAAAGGAATTTTTCCCGCGCATGCGCAAGAACTGCGCACATTCCCACGCTCCGGTAAATTATTAATATAAATTATTTGGAGTGACCAGGCGCATTGCGGTTTTCTCTATGGTAAAGGGCGATAATAGAGCAAGCGATTCTGACCGTGTTCTTCATACACTTTCTTTATACATAAGGGTCAAAATCGCGTGTAAAATCTCAAACACACCGGTGCACGAACGGCATTCCTGCGGTTAATACTCCTTTGATACTCGTAGAATCAATCAGCATGAGAACTTGAAAATCTCAAAATATATTGGAAAGTTTACAAGTGTATTCTTACCCATAGCGAGAGGCATTCTGTCAGCATGACAGAGCTCTGAGAGGGCCCGCACCACCAGAAGTCCTGGCTCCAGAACCAACTGCTGCAGGGGGCTGTACTCCTCACTGGGCATCACCAGGTCATGCATGTATCTAGGACCACAATATATTGGAAAGTTTACAAGTGTATTCTTACCCATAGCGAGAGGCATTCTGTCAGCATGACAGAGCTCTGAGAGGGCCCGCACCACCAGAAGTCCTGGCTCCAGAACCAACTGCTGCAGGGGGCTGTACTCCTCACTGGGCATCACCAGGTCATGCATGTATCTAGGACCACAATAAATATACTTAATTCCTCTCATTTATTTCTTATTTATCGGTTTTCTGTTTCTTGTTTATCCATTCTGCTTATTTATATCTTATTTAACAGTTTTCTATTTCTGATTTATTGATTCCACTTATTTATTTCTTATTTACTGGTTTATCGAGATAGCCAGTTACTTGCCAGGGACAAAACCCAAAAACATATTATTCAAAAATTTATTAAAGTTTTTTAATATAATCTTTACATATTAAGTTACATAGGTGATTGTGCCGTGCATGTCTCACTAGGAATTCCTGTGTTGAGAGCAGGCGCATTTTAGCATAAATAGTTTAAAACAAAAATAAGGATAACAACAACAATGTTATTTACATTTAAAGTAAAAGTACAAGGACAATCAGCATCATACCAATAGGAAAGCATGCATTAGGAGGTTCTAAAAATATCGTTAATATATGATCTGTCTTTGCTAGTGATCCAAAACTTGGTATCAGATGAGTTTACGAGGGGGGACCCAAAAGAAAGGGTAATTTCGTCATGACTTCTTTATTTCTTCATATTTTTACATAGAGGAGCTAGATCACCTTGGAAAAAAATTCAAGGTCCTCTTCGAGCTGATTTTGAAACTCTTATTAAGGGGTCATCACGTGAGGCTCGAAAGGGGGGGGGGTTCGGAAAAAATCACGAAATATCACCAAGGGGGGGGGGGGATACAATGAGATATCACGTGTATTTATTTTTCGTGATAATATTCTGAAAATTTCAAAATACTTTGTACTAAAAAAATACACATGATTTTGGGGGGGGGGGTTAAAAAGTTGCTACAAATCATCACGTGATTAATGGACGACCCCTAACACGCCTGAAGTTTTTGACGTTGAGGGGTTGGTCTTCACTTAGCATTTCTCCATTTTTAAAACGTGAAAAACACTCGCAGACTCTGGTTTTACCTAGGGCAACATCCCCATAAGCAGTCAGCATTACAATAGTTTGCCGATTTCCCCAACAGGAAACAAAATTCCACAGCGCGTTGCTCTCGATAATCTGCCATCACTTTTTCGCCGAAATGGAATAAGTTGTTTTACTAAAAAAAATCTCATGGGCGAACCGATGCACTCACAGCGACACAACTTCGCATACTGACTCAGGAGGACTGACGGGTCCCCCCACTCTTCCTCTCCACCACAGCACAACTACCGTTACTTTTGGGTCCCCCCTAGTACACCTTAGGGAACGTACCCATACTACCCGTACCCCCCCTAAACGTGTCACGTAGTGGTACGGGTAGTATGGGTACGTTCCCTTAAGTTTAAAGCATTCGGGAGAACTCGAATAAATGTAATATGTAAACATATTAATAAAGTTCAATAAATAAAAATATTCATTTTTTACCCTGCCCACCTTAAGCTTTGCTTATTTTGGACAGCCGTTTATTAGGGAAAAAAATTTCAGGCCCGGTGTGTTCCAGTTAAGCAGAATCGACTGTATCAGATCACGAATCATCACAAACACGAGAGATGTCAATCTAGCCAGTCACTTGATAACCACTTTAGCGATAGCTACCCAAATTTTTAGGTACAGTGGGAGGAGTCAAAATAGCAAGGAAACTGATCAACAAAGGAAATTTAAAGAGTGCTATAAACTTCTCTTCAAAACAAAATGTCTTGAAATTGTCACATAGTTAATGCCCAAGAAATACAAAAAAGAAAGATGATTTACCTGGTCCGTAATCGGATGGAGCCCCATTCGCCTATTGGGGTGATGCCGGATAGAGCGTACCACTCCTCCACTTCCTCTCCATTGGCTAGTGTAGACAGATCCACCGTTAGCTCGGCCATCTTTTAAATAAATAAAAAAAACAGAATTAATAAACAAACTAAATAACATATTTCTAACTATACAAACTTCATATAATAGAATAATTTTACCTACCAATAAAATTTATATTTTGTTTCCATCGATGCCTGGAATCCATTATGAGAGAGAGCTAGCTCTTTCGCCCTTTTAGTTTCCGTTTCGCGCGTGTTTATTCCCTATATTTGCCCCTTTTTTATTCGACTTGCCACATTTTCTCTCTGCTGGCAACACTAGTGACGCGCATCTCAGATCACGTGATGTTATTGTTTGTCATATGACTCGTAATGCACCAGGTAGGGATTACCTGGATTCCAGGCATCGATGGAAACAAAATATAAATTTTATTGGTAGGTAAAATTATTCTATTTTGTGTTCCGTATCGATGCCTGGAATCCATTATGAGATGTGTTTGCTCTCACCTGGTGATCTGAAAACTTAGCGTTATATGTGATGCTATTTACACTGGAGTAAAGAATGGAGCCATTGAGTGCTGGAGGTGCTCGCTTCTGGAGTGCGCTATCTCCTTCTGGTAGAACTTCCGGAAGGTGTGCTCGGACTTCCAATTCCCTCTAGCAAGAATCTCCTCTATGGGGTAGTCTTCCAACCAGTTTAAGGAGGCTACAGCCGAGCGTACACTTCCCGGGGTTGCTTGGACTCCAGCTTCTCTGAGGACTGATTTGATCCATCCCCCTATTATTGTTTGCGTTGCCGGTTTTGCTTCTCCTGATGTGGTCACAAATAGGTTCTTTAGTAGTGGACCTCTTCTGGCTGTAGAGAGGGCAACGACTTTTCTCAACCATTTAAGGAGGTTGATGTTATCTTTTTGTGAGCCCGTCAGTTTCCAACCTGATTGTTTGTGGTTGGCTGTGTCGGTTTTTGCCCCAAAAATTGGCCACAGGGTAATAGAGTTCCTCTTGTCGATGAAATGTTCCGGGGTGATTCTGAGCAGTGTCAAATCATGAACTCTCCTGCCTGACGCCAGGACGAGGAGTATTGCTGCCCTCCATGACGCTTCAAACAGCGAGTCTTCTGCGGGGGAATTCTTGACCAGCCAGTCTATTACTTGTCTGGGATCCCAGATAGGGGCTTTCTCCTTGGTCCTCCTTGCCATTGAGATTGCCTTGAGAACGTGTCTCACCAAGAAATCAGAGCTGATTTTTCTTGCATTCTGAGCCGGACCGCAGAAGGTAACAATGGCTGACTTGTGGACCTGAATGGTCCCTGGGGCTAGGCCTCCTTGAACAAATAGTTGGGCTAGATACCTGGCGACCGTAGTTGGTGGGGGATTGTTGACGTCCACACCGTTTTGAGTGCCCCATTTACGCCACCTATCCCATGCAGGTTTGTAGGTCTTCAGTGTAGACTCTCTCCAGGATGACTTGAGGAGTTGGCGTTCTTTCTGACTCCATGTTGTCAGGGCTTGTTCCCACCCGCAATTCTCCAGACCTCTAGTTCCAGATCCTGAATCCTGGGAGGGGGTAGTCCTGTCGATGTGTCTATGAGGACTCCCTCTAGGCTGCGCAGGCGTATGGGAGGTTCGTCTGTTCGCTGTTTTAGGTCGCTTCTCCAGAAAGTCTTCTCCCATTTTGGGACGACTAGAAGGAACATGCCCTTTGCCTGATTTAGGTGGGTGAGCACTCTCGGAACGAGGTTTGGCGGAGGGAATACCCAAGCTAGATTGTAGTCCCAAGGTTGACTGAACGCGTTGGGAAAGCAGGCTAAGCAGTCGCTTGAGTCTCTGGAGACGTATGTTGGTACCACGTGAGCAGTGGCTGAAGCGAACAGGTCTATTTGAGGGCGACCCCATTTTTTGAATATCTCCTTCGTTGCCGGACTTAGTAGATGCCACTCTGGGAGCGGTGCGCCCCGAGAGAGACGGTCCGCAATTCCGTTGTATCTTCCTGGAATGTATTGGGCTGTCAGAGATATCTCCATCTGGTCTACGAAATCCAGTAGCTCCCGCGTTGTTTCCAAAAGGGCTAACGATTTTGTACCCCCTTCCTTGTTGACATAAGCCACTACTGTCTTGTTGTCTGTCTGCAATAAGACATTCGTCCCTGCCAGGGCATGAGCTTGATCTTTGATGACCTCTAACACGGCGTATGCTTCCTTCCGGTTTGAGTGCCATAGTACCTGTTCCCCTGTCCATTGGCCCGCAACTGTGGTGTCGTCTATTTGTCCGCCCCATCCTGTGTCCGCTGCGTCTGTTGTCAGGAAGTGATGGAAAGGGAGAGGTTGAATGGGGCTTGTCCTTCCAATGGCTGCTAGCCACCACTGTATGTCCTGCCGTGCTGCGTTGGGCAGAGCAACGGGCCGCGATGGTTTCAGGTGCTGTATGCGGCGGCTGAACCTCTGTAGTCTGCGGCAATGCAAGCGACCACGAGGGATCACAAAATTTGCAAAGTTGAGTCTTCCCAGTAGACCGAGAGCCTGCCTGGGAGAGCAACTGCCGACTTCCAAGGGAACCTGCAAGGCTTGGCGTAGACCAGCGCACTTGCGGTCGGAGAGAGACTTTTGATCTGCTCTCGTGTCCCATGTTATACCCAGGAACTCCAACTTCTGGGTGGGTGTCAGGACACACTTGTCCGGGTTTATGCACCAGCCTAGCTGTTGAAGTGTGTGCACTATAGCAGCGGCTTGGGAGGTGAGAAGATTTCTGGACTGGTTTGCTACTAAGAAGTCGTCTAGGTAGACTACAATCCTGAGTCCCTTTTTCCTTAGTAGTTCCGCTACCCAGTTTGAGAGCAGCGAGAAGATCCTTGGCGCTGATGACAGGCCGAAGGGCAGACATGTCATCTGAAGGAGCTCCCCATTGTACACGAGGCGCAGGAACTTCCGGTGTGATCTTGCGATCGGCACGTGGAAGTAAGCCTGGGAGAGGTCGACTTTTATCAGCCAGTCGTCGGGTTGGAGGAATTCCGGGACCCGAAAATGACTGAAGAGTCTGAAGGGCTTTGAGTCTATGAAGACGTTCAAGGCCTTCAGATTGAAGATGGGCCTGAGGGTGTGGTCTGATTTGGAGGTAAGGAACATACCTGACAGGAAGCTTGGGGAGTCGTCTGCTGCCTCCAGGATTTTTGATGCTTTCATCGTTTCGATGTGTGCGGTCATGCCTGGAGACAACCTTGTCCTGAAATTCTGCTTCAGCTCGGCCGATGGGAGCGCCAGAGGAGGTTTTGATATGAAGTGTATCCGTGCTCCTTTTAGAATGTTCAGGATTAGCGGTGATGCTCCCAGCTCCCTCCACACTTCCTGATACGCCTTTAGGCGTCCTCCCCAGAATGGCTCCAGCCTCCAGTCACCTCCATCGCCTCCTACCCCGATCGCTGGCCGCCTTGCGAGAGGGCTCTGGCTTTTTGGCGGGCTGCCTGTACGTCCTATCTTTCTCCGGCCTAGGGGCAGGTTGAAAGGGCTTCCTAGGTCGGGAGGGTGGAGCCTCTATCACCGGTCTTGCTGCTTGTGAGGTAGAGGGTTGAGGTTGACGGGGGATATAGGACGAGGATGCACCACCGAATATCTTGTCTCGTCCCCCGTTTGCCACGATATAGCCTGCCAGTTCCTCTTTATTAAAGAGGTGACTGGCACTTGGAGGAATCCTGGCAAGGCCTTCCTTAATGTACGGGTCCCTTACTCCCTCTAGCAGGGCCTTTCGCCTACTTTGTAAGCATTCCGTTCGCCTTCCGCATAAAATCTGTAGGACGTCGTCTGTGGTCTTACTGTAAGTTGATTCCTTGGCAAACATCCCCTGAATCTTGTCAAACAGAGTCGCAGGGGTCAAGCAGGTGCCTGGTTCGGATGCCCAGTTCACCAGTGCCTGCATGTTTCCTCTGACCGACTCTGTTTGAGATAGCACTGCATTGGAGAGGGCTCCCAGGGAACGGTCCAGGGCTGGCGCGAAGGAGTTGTTCTTATCGAACCTCCTCAGTTCTTCGTTTACCTCCAGCTCTACGAAGGCGGGCGTAGCGGTGTACACTTTCTGTGTTTCGGCATAGCGAACACGCGACCATTCCTCCGAGCCAAAACGCTGAAGAGCCGAGATAACTGCGACTCTTCTTGCGTCCGCCTTCGGAATCGGCGATTCCTTCACCAAGGTGCTTGGATTGCAGAACTCCAAAACGTTTTTCTGAGCGGCTAGGCTGGCGGGCATCTCTAAAAACCCCGATTCTACCTCTTGCCGCATCTCTCCCGCGGAGTCTTCTTTGTCCGAGACCGTTTTCTCCGCGAACTCTACCCGATTCCCGGATAAAACGTCTGTCATGGCCGACATCTGTTGCATCAGGATGTCTACCCGAGGATCCCGATAGTAACGCATTTCTTCCGGAGTGTCGGATCCAGAGCTTTCGCGCGGCATTCGGCGTTTCCGAGAAACTCGCGCTTGATCATTGTTTCCGACCGGCGAAGCGTCTTTATTGTCGATATCACTCATTTTCATGCACAGTTTAAACACGCAAACAACACAAAAAACACACTAAACAATTAGTCAATTTCTCAGAAAACTATCTATCACGGTGTATTTAATGTTTAAACTGGAAGAGCAGGGAATAAACTTCGATTTTCGACTCAAAATTGGTTTTTTAAGTACAGCGAAACACGAAAACTGCTTTCGGCGCGAAAAAACGGCGTCATATGACAAACAATAACATCACGTGATCTGAGATGCGCGTCACTAGTGTTGCCAGCAGAGAGAAAATGTGGCAAGTCGAATAAAAAAGGGGCAAATATAGGGAATAAACACGCGCGAAACGGAAACTAAAAGGGCGAAAGAGCTAGCTCTCTCTCATAATGGATTCCAGGCATCGATACGGAACACAAAATAGTGACGTACTAACCTCAGAATCTTTACCCCTTTTTCCTTTGTTGTGGACAGTCAGAGTGAAGGAAACCACATCTGGAGGAACATCACTGTAAAAAAAAATAAAGTCAATTAATATATTGAAGTGAATACAATTATTCATAGACATCCAAACTGGATACACTTTTACTCTAAGGCAAACACGAGGCCATATTATATTTGGTGTTAGCAAACATACCCACTTGGGCGTCAAGTGTTAGGAATGGGCGGGGGCGGCGATCCACTAAACGTTTGACGCCAGTGTTAGGAATGGGGCCCCATGCGGAAGCCAGTGTTAGGCAGGGGCGGGGGCCAAGTGTTAGGTACGGTCCCACATTGTAAACAGTGTTAGGTATTTACAATATAATGCCCGCGTTAAGGCGGCAGAGTTAGGCTACCCTAAGTTAGGCATCCACTGTAGAGAACAAAAGTAAGAGTAGGAGCTAGCAAATGCGATTAGAGGCTCTCTTCCAAAGCGTGGGTTACATTTACGACATACTTTCCTTGTAAATTTAAGGGTTGTGAACGAATGCATGAGAGAGTAATAACAAATAGTTTTACAGGACACAAGGTTTATTCATGTTAATACATTTGCATACGCCTCCATAGGCGGGTTCATACACAAAACACACAGGGTAAGGTACGAAGGCAAATGCAGGTCCCTAAGATTAGCTAAAAGGGTTCTCAACTCTCTAGAACCCATTGGCTTAGATACGCGAAACATTTAGAAGGGTTTGTAACTTAATTAGCTCACGTGAAATCCTTCTGCGAAGTCATCGTGGGCTGTTGTACACAGCCACCACAACAGTTAAGCTGGGGCCTGGGTTGTAAGGAATGGCTCAATCATCGGCTCTAGTAAAGGATTGAGACGGGCACTTTGCTTCGAACGTGTGGGAGCCATCTTGGCCCACACGGCAACAGAAAAAAAGTGGGTAAAAATGTACTGCGAACTGTATCAACGTGTTGTCGCTAAAGCTCCCTTAATTTGAGTGTGTCAAAGGCCGGTCGTTGCTTGTCGGGCCGTCGTTCGGCTGTCTCCCTTCCTCGGTACGCACGAAGTGTGTGCGCCGGGCTGCGCTGTTTCGCTTTATTCGCGGGGGACTCGAACTGTAGGAGTTTTCGTTACGTAACATGCTTTGAATAAACTACGACATCAGTCGTACATTGACCGCCGAAGAGCATATATTGAAATAACCAGACCCTGCGGAGAAAAGTAAAGTTTGCTAAAGTAAAGCGAAGGTTTGCAGCATAATCCAAAGTGGGATTTTCTGCGCAGGAACTAAATACTAATTTTTAAACGAACCGCCTAGCATAGCGACGCTAAAAATGGGTGAGGGTACATTTTAACACATTTGTAAAAGTGTCTAACTAAATACCGTAACAAAATATTCAATTTTGGTAACATGCCTGAGCGTTTTTTTTACCCTATTTGGGATTTGTAGTTAAGTTACTGACATTGTTTGGAATAAAAAAATGAAATTTTGGTCTTCGGTGACTGTCCTTTAATTTTTTTTTTGTTCAACTAAAATCACAAAAAATCACCAGATATTAGATAGTCATAGGCGGGCTGAGGAGTTGAGCGGTTGCTCGGCTGAATGACCAGTGAGTGACATAGGGAAGTTTTTTTTTTTGGAATATTTTGAAAAAAATTTTAATAATCAATTTTGAAAAAAAAAGATATGAAAAATGTCACCGGAGACCAAAATTTCATCTACATTTTTTACTCCAAATAATGTCAGGAATCACTGGTTAAGTAAGTCAAGTGTGTCCCTTAACACCCTGTATAGATAGATAGAAGATAGATTTGATGACCGTAACAAAAAAATGTATAAATTAGGGTATAACTAAAACCCTGACTAATCTAAATACAAAGGAGTATCTAATCAACGATTCAATATTTGTTTTCTAGAAAAATAGCGTAATTGAGTGTTCTTACTCGAGAACAAACTCCTCGTCCCACATGGGGTCTGGTCCGCTCTTAAGGCGGGTGCGTGCCACCTTGGCCTGGTTGAGCTGCAGCGAGCAGTAGGGCTGCGGCACCAGCTTGTAGGGCAGGCGGTGTGCCTCCAAGACGTGCAGCGTCAGGCAGCGCAGGGAGCGAAGCCTGGGAACCTGCACAAAAGCAGCAACCTTAGCATCAGTGCAAAGGAAAAAATATAGTTGCAGCCGACCCTTAAGATCATTTGGTCATTGACCACCCAAAAATATAAGACAACAATTATTTTTAATTCTAGAGTCGCCTTTGATAAGCATGCAATAATTTTTGTTCAACTTTATTAATAAGGAACTCCAGTCCAATTTTTTAATTTTGTTTAATGAATAATGACCTTCTAACTTAAATATAACTGCACATTTATTTTTATTTTTAGAGTTAGTTTTAATAGTTTAAATAATTGTCAAAGTTTTAATTTTTCAAGATCCCGCGAAAATCAAAGTATGTGTAGTGACGACATCACTCCCGAAAAGTTACTATAAGATCTGGCAATCAGCTGTTCAACTGGCGCCATTTTGAAATTCAGAGTTCGAAGTATTCTCCCTAGAGTAGCATTACTATTTTTTTTTGTGCAGTAGTTTTTGAATATTTTCAATAATAGAGATAAACTAATAAAAGATATCTTTATTTTTGAAACTGAATTATTTAGGCCCAAATAATGTTTCAATAAACACAACAACTAAATCTCTATAAACAGTATATAAATAAACTAATAAGATGAAACATTGTTAATACGATGACTAGTGTCATACCTACATTCCCTTACAATGACTTTACGGTGTTCAGTGACGTCACCACTAAACATTTCAGTAATACCAACTTGACGGCATGTTTCTATGATCTAATTAAAAATGGACTTTTTAATAATTTTTTAAAAACTCTGCGTTTAATATTATTAAATAAAACTTATATATTCAGAATCAGCGTTTATTATCATATTTTTTAAAGCCATAATATTTTTCACTGGAGTTCCTTATTCTATATAGTGTTATTTTTATATTGTATTCGGTGGGCAATTATCCACTTAACTTAATCAGACTTTAGGTATAAATAAATATAAGTAAGTATGTATGCAGAACACATTATATGTGTGTATATGTAACTACATATAATCACCATCAGTTAAGCCTAACAATACAATATTGTTAAGGGAGGCGTCTACTAATATCTACAGGAATTCCAAAAACTGAAAAAATCGAACTAATATCTTTGTTAACCCGGCGATACTCGCTACCGGGTAAAAAATACCACAGAGTACAAAAAATTGGTTGTATTTTATTTTCTACGCTTTCTGGCAACCCAAGATTCTAAGTACCTTCAAACCGATAGTTCACACATCCTCACCCCACGGGGGGGGGGGGGGTCAGTTCACGCACGGCGCTTGTTAATGACAGACGTGTAAAGTGAGAATGGGTAAAAAATACCCGGTAGCGATGATCCTTGTTCCATTATTTTTCGATATTTTTATGACTATGTTTTTTGTTTTCGAGCTGTAATAAAATGAGTATTCCTCAAAGTGATAGTACAATAGAAGAGCTGCTTCAAGAAGAAGACAGCGGAGAAGAAAATGTGTCAGAAATAGAAGATTTTGATGAGAATAGTGAACACGAAAGTGAAACTAAACAGGAAGCTGATAGTTCAGGCGCGCCCTCAAATTCAGAAAATGTTTTTGACCGTCTACCTTCAGATTCAGAAGTTGGTTTGCGAATTGTGCTCCAAAAAGATATGCCGCGAGCATACAACCCCAATATGTGAGGATTGCTATGATAGAGTGAAGTAGTTTCGTTTTTAGCAAAATATTTGAAACAGTTTGTTTAGTGTTGATTATCTCAATGTTCACTCAGTATAGAGGTATCATTATTTTTTAGTATTTTAGAAGTGTATCTAGTTTATTTTCGATACCGTTCTCAATTTTGCAAAATTTGTAAGAAAAAAAAAAATATTATTGTTGATTTTCGTAAGATTACTAAGAAAAAAATGATTTTTTGATTATTTTTTAGGATAAACTCAAATACCAATAAATAAACATTAAACTTGCATTTTTAGTTTTATTTATGAACAATAGTACCAATAACACAAATACATTGTCAAACATTGAAACTCAAGCGTATTTTCGAAAATAACGGCAATTAAACTCTGTGGTATTAATTACCCGGTAGCGAGTGTTCATGTTCGTAAATACCTAGCGAGTACCGCCGGGTTAAGGGAGGCGTCTACTAATATCTACAGGAATTCCAAAAACTGAAAAAATCGAACTAATATCTATGAGAATCAAAGTGTTGACGAATATCTACAGCTCAAACTGTTGACTAATATCTATGAGAACCAAAGTGTTGACGAATATCTACAGCACTGGCAGAGGTTGGATTTGCAATTATGTATAGCATATTGGAATAACGTAATATTGCGTATGCAGTTTAAAAAACTTAATTTATGTAAGTATGTATGTAAAAATCCCTAATATCGGACTATTGGACACATTTAGCTGATTAGTCCAACCTACGCTCTGTAGACATTAGTTCAACCTACGCTCTGTAGATATTAGTCAACACTCTGAAGTTCGTAGATATTAGTTCAACATATGAGCTGTAGATATTCGTCCGACATACAGGCTGTAGATATTAGTATCTGGAGTCTTGTTAAGTAATCGATTTGACCATGCTAGACCTCCTGAAAACAGTTGGGGCTAAAGACTACTAACAACAAACACACCTTGCACTGCGCCCTAGAGAGCTGGGGCACACACAGGGGCTTGAGGGCGTTGAGCCACTCCTGGCAGGCGTCGCTGGTGGGGGCCGCCAGGTAGGACACTGTGGCCAGGCAGGGCAGCGCCCTCTCCACCAACTGGAAGCAATTGGGACGCTCCCACAGAGAGTCGTGAACCTGGAATACAAAACACATTTCAGATTAAAGTTTGCTGGAATCAATCCAATTACCTAACAAAAACTTACAGAAAATAATTAAAATATTTGCTATAATTTATTTTTTTTACTTTAACTTTAACTTCGTACAAGATGCTGAGAGGAAAATGAGGCTGTGAGTTAGCAAATCATTCCACAGCCAAGCTATCGAACTCAAGAAAAATTGTATAAATTGAAATGACCCATTCTCATGTGACAAAAAAGACAACTGTATAAAAATATTGGGAGTGCATTTAGCCTTTTTCCGACTATGCACCGGTGCCGAAGGGATCAATGATGCTAGTTCCTCAAAATGTCTTCCATTGAAACTCCCATGAACCATGAACCCGGGCACCCCTGCTAAGCCACCAAACTAGCAAACCACTTGGGGTGACCAGTGACAGGGGTATTGGTTATTCAATAGATGGTTCCAGGGTGGCAGTACCCATGCCCGCCTCCCAAATTGACGACAATCAAAAACGAAAGACAAAAGTTTTTTCTTTCTTTTTTATGTGAGTACCGCACAAGAGTTTCAACAGCTCCCGTTTAACCCTTTCCGATCGGCTTCATACGAGCGTGAGTTTGTCTTTAAAAAAATCTTTTCAGAAAATAAATCTGTTTTTGGGAACCACACCGGTGTCGATCGATCGTGCGGTAGCTGCTTATGCAGGGCGCTATCACGCGCACATGGTTAAATCAGTAAGTCGCCCAGCCCCAAGAAATCATAATTAAGAGCTTTACTGGTGAGGCCCATCAAAATTTTGACATTTTTTCCCGGTCGGAAAGGGATAAAGCAATGAAACTATGGCATCCCCAATTGGGGTATGTTGTGAAGCTGAAGGTTGTGGGGAGGGAAAGGAGATGGGAAAGAGGAAGGTGGGGAATTAGCTGGCTAATCAGACCTGGTCACCAAACTTGGCAAAAGCTATTTCAAGCAAATTTTTTTCAACTCTGAATGGTGATTTTACAACAGAGCGATATTGAGAGTATCTTCCACTCTGGGACGTACTGCAAATATAGTAAATATAATTTTAAAGTAATTATTTGTGAAATAAGACAAATTTATTTGAGCTCTTCGACCATGGAGGCAGTTGAAACAACATTAAGGAGAGGAAGGAGTTAATAAGTTGTAGGAGCCAGGAAATTTCACTTATTCTCACATAACGAAAAACAGTTTATAAAAGTTAGGCGGGTGTTGGCCTGTTTCCTGACTATGCACCGGAGCTGAACGGAAATACACATTCACCGCCGAAACCTAGACAAACCTCACCCCATGAACCTGGGCACCCCTGCTAGTCACCAAACGTAGCGAACCACTTGGGGTGACCTACAACAGGGGTGTTGGTTACAGTATTCAAAATTGATTGATGACTTTTAAAAATGAAAGTTAGCAAAAAAGTACCTGATAGAGATAGGCGCAAGACAGATCGATGAGTCCTTTAGGCTTTGTCCTCTTTGGCGAATCGTAGAAGTAGAGATGGGTGTCCGTCCCTTCCACCAGCAGCACAAAGTACAGCAGCTTCCACTTCTTGGCGATCTTGTCCGACTTCTTGTGCAGGTAACCCTGGTGCTTGATGCCCTTCATCTTCTTGAGGCCGATCTGGTCCCGGCACTCCCTCAGCGTGGCGTAGATCTTCTCGGCCGCTGCCCCCGAAGCAGACATCTGAGTGGTGTGAGGCTCCGCCTTGTGGCCCTCTGCTGCCAGCTGGAAAATTAAATAAACAAATAAAATTAACAAGATAAATTACGTGAAACAAAATCATGTTTTTTGGTTTGAAACTTTGATCTATTAGAAACATTGAGCTCTGATTAAATACTGCAAGTGGAACACGTCTTGGAATTTGATATAATCGAGCATATTTTGATGAGCCTGGCAAAAACTAAAGTATCAGGTCAATAAAAATATAGTTTTATTGTTCAAATTAACCCCCCAGGCTAATTCATGTACGTTTCATAGAAATCATAGTGTTTCTCTTAGGGAACGTACCCATACTACGTGACGACACCTTTAGGGGGGGGGGGGGTCTTCAAAATGTCACGCTTGGTACAAATGAGCGGCGGCGGGCTAAGGTTTTTGTTCACCGGGGGGGGGTTTTTTTTTTTTTTTTCGATTATTTCTGGCTTTCACCCTTCAAGGGTGTTCTAGGCCATCATTTATAATTACAGAGAAATGAAAAGTGAATTTATATATTAATTTTATTTAAATGTGCAAATTTCAGAATTTTATGGAAGATTGGAGTGGAGTTCAGACTTAGAAGAGATGAGATGTTGAATGGAGGAGAGGCAATTTTGGATAAATCTTGATAGAAGAGAGGATATTTATTTAGAGAGGGACAATCAAAAAATATGTGATCTAAAGTTCCCACATCTAGACCACAGAATGTACAATCTGGGGAGTCAAGCACATGAATTTTAAAAAGGTGAGAAGGAACGGAACAATGTCCGATTCTCATTCGAATAAGTAAGGAAATTTCTTTTTTTGAAAAATGGGGGAATTTTTGAAACCACGGTTTTGATGGGATAGTCCTTTGTATTGAGGCGTAGCGGGCACCCTTGGATTGACTAGCAATGTTCCAATACTCTGTCCAAACATTGCGGGATCTATCTTTGATGATGGAAAAAATATCAGATAGGGGAATATGGTTTACGAGGGTAATGGTAGGGTTAGACGCTCCTTGTTTTGCCAAGGAATCAGCAATATCGTTACCCACTATGCCAACATGTCCAGGAATCCAAATCAGAGTGACAGTTTTTCCAGAACTTTGAATGGAGGATATCAGCACTCGAATAAGACATACAAAGTGATCATCAGGATGAAGAAAAGGATTGGATTTAAGTTTTTGGAGGGAACTGAGAGAGTCAGAGAGAACAAGAGAATGTTCAAAATTATTTTTTATTATATATTTGAGAGATTCAATTATTGCAATGCACTCGGCAGAAAATATTGAAAATTGGTTTGAAATTGAATAAAATATTCTTTCATTAGAATTATTGTGGTAAACGTTAATACCTATACCACAGTTAGGAGAGTCTGGAGATTTGGAGCCATCAGTAAATAAAAGAGAAGTGTTGGGCCATTTAGAAGAAATAATGTCATTGAACATATTATTGACAGTACGGGCTGGAAGATTGGAATGACTTTTAAGGATGCCGATCTCTTCTAAAATTGTTGGGGATAGGGTGACGTGACTATATTTTAATTTGAATAATGGAAGAAGATCATTTTGGATAATTTGAAGCTCTGAGAGAGAACGAAAATTTTTACAGAAGGCAGGAAGAGGTTTAATTCGAGCTCTGATTGTAGATGAATGTGTTGAGTCTTTGAACAACGACACTCTGGGAATAACCTGATGGCATTTAGAATTTAAACATTTAAGAACAAATTTGTCAGCAAATAGTTGACGTCTTAAATAAAGTGGAGGGTCAGAACATTCTACTTGAAGAGAATTGATGGGCGACGATTGCATGGCTCCAGTTATTATTCGCAATGACTTTGATTGAATTTTGTCTAATTTGCTGAGTGCATTTTTGGAAGCAGTACTAAAAAGTGGGCAGGCATAGTCGAGATGGCTTCGAATAAGTGCGTTGTAAAGCAATTTAATGCAGATAGGGTGTGAACCCCACCAAACGCCAGTCAATGATCTGATGATATTTAAATTTTTTTCACATTTAGTAACAATATTATTTTTTTTTTTTTTTTTTTTTTTTTTTTTTTTTTTTTTTTCATATATTTTTTATTAGTAACAGATATTTGGTTTTTTTTTGGCTACCACACTAGGCTAAGCCCGTGTTGTGGTAGTCGTACATTTAATATTTTAACATTTCAAAAAATATTAAGAAATACTTAAAACTAAAGAGAAAAAAAAGACCATATTTTAAAGAAAAGTAAAAATGAAAATTCAAATTCAAATTTTGAAATACAAAAATTAATAATGAAAATTAAATGTTAAGAACTCAAGTGTTCTGTATAAATTAAAACATATAATTATATAAATCAAAATTAAAAACATATATAAATTTAGTGAAAAACTAAGAGAAAAAAATAACAACATTTTAAAGTAAAATAGAAATACAAATGGAAATTAAAATTTTGAAATGCAAAAATTAATAATTAAAATGTAGTGTTAGAACTCATGAATTCTTTAAAGTGCGTTCGTCCCCTTTCAAAAATCCAATGTTGTACACGTGTTATAAAAAGAGAATTAGAATTACTTGACTTTATGTCAGTACTCAGAGCATTATATATTTTAGGAGCGATGAACCAGAATTGTCGTTGAGCGAATGAGGTGTTAGTTTTTGGGACCACGCAACCCAGGTTTGATGAAAAGCGGGTGTGTGCTTGATGTTGTGGAGCAATTAATAGATTATTTTTTCGTATATAACAAATGCTTGTTTTAGTAAATAGCTGTCGAATATCTAAGACCCTGATTTTTGCAAAGAGTTCATTTGACGGATGGGTAGGTTGACATTTAAATATAATTCTCAGAATTAGTTTTTGAACTAAAATAATTGGTCTAATAATGGATTCAGCACAACCACCCCATCCCACTATACCGTATATTGCTATGGATTGGAAAAGGGCAAAGTATACGCTTCTTAGAGTCTGTAAATCTAAGATAGACCTAAGGGAGCAGAATATATGGCAGAGTTTACGAAGTTTTTTTACTGTGCCACCGATGTGAGCTTCCCAACGTAGTTGGTTGTCTATGATTATTCCCAAATATTTAACTATTTTTGATGATTTGAGGGTCGAACACGTACAATTAATATTAGATGTGGTTTCCGGATTGTCTAAATTGAGTGGACACGAGTGGATGATTGGTTTAGGGCAGTTGTTGGGTATATCGTATTTGCGTATGGAAAATGTCATATATTGTGTTTTGTCGATGTTAAGTGTGAGGAGGTTTGTGTCAAGCCAATGCTTTACTTTTATTAGAGCATTATTAGTTTTGTTAATAACTGATTGCCATGTTTCATCTTCGAATATTAAGACCGTGTCATCAGCAAATGATAATATTTTTCCACCAATATTCATGGCACATAGTGAGTTGATGTATATAAGAAATAGAATTGGTCCTAGTATGCTACCTTGGGGTACACCACAGGACACAGATAGTTTATTGCTTATATGTATTTTGTCAGATTGGATGAGAGTTTGTTGTGTTCGGTTTGATAGATAGTTTTCAAACCATGTGTAGGCTACTTCAGTTATTCCAATTTGCTGCAGTTTTTTTAGCAGTAATGAATGTGAGACCGTATCAAATGCTTTTGCGAGATCGAGAAAAACAGCAAGTGGTTTGCGACCAATGTCAAGATTATAGGAAACGATCTTTGTGAGGGCGGCTATTGCATCTGAAGTACTTCTACCTTTGCGAAAGCCATATTGATTGTCAGATAATATTTTGTTATCTTCAAGAAACTTACAGAGTCTATTTTTCGCCGCTTTTTCTACAACTTTAGATATTATGCTTAGTAAGGATATCGGTCGGTAGTTATTTACAAATAATTTGTCTCCCGCTTTAAAGATTGGAATTAATGTGGCCTGTTTTAGGGAGTTAGGAAAAATGCCAGTTTTGAAACTTAAGTTAATTATGTGTTTAAGAGGGGATGCGATGTAATTTTGAATGTGTTTGATTATTTTTGTCGAGATATGATCAATTCCTGTGGAGTTACTGTTTTTAAGAGATGTTATTAATCCTATAATTTCAAGTTCAGTGGTGGGAGTGAAGTGAAACTGGTTATAGCTCAGACTATTGATAGGTATATTATTTGCAAGATCTTTCTCTGAGATGCTGTTTCTGTCTAAAATTTTTTTTGCTAAGTTGGGTCCAATGTTGGAGAAAAATTGATTGAAATGGTTAGATATTTTTTCAGGGTCAGAATTTACATGTATTGTTTGGTCTTCGATATTAATTTTAACAATAGGTGTGTCAGTTTTATTAATATTGGCTATATCTTTTATGATATTCCAAATTTTTTTTTTATCATCTGTAGCTTCATTGATTTTTTTTTTGTAATAATCCCTTTTAACATTGTCAATTATTTTTTTACAGTTGTTTCTATAACGTTTGTAGAATATGAGAGATGCATAGTCACTGGGGTTTTTTTTACAGAAGTTGTGAATCTTATCACGCTTTCTGATACATTGGAGAATACCATTAGTGATCCATGGTTTGAGTTTTGTGTCCGATCGTTTTATTTTACTTTTTATATATGATGTTGCATTGGCCAAGTGGTTATGTAAAGAATTTACAAACAATTCACATGCAGAGGTGGTATCAGTACAAGCGTAAATAAGTTCCCAATTTTCTTTCGATACAAGATTTAGGAGAGTTTCATAAGAAATTTTTTCTTGGGGTTGATTATTTTGGGGCGGTTTAAGAGTTTTTTTGTTGATGGAAGTAATGATTGCATAGTGGTCTGTAATAGTTGACTGATATACAATGGATTTATTTTCGAGTTTACTCTTAACAAAGACATGATCTATACAACTACTATCGTTTGAGTCTGATTCTCTTGTTGGAGCGGTGACAGTTGGCAGATATCCTAATAACGAATAATATACATACAGATATCCTAATTATGAATATGGGAAGACCATTTAAGTTTCCTATCAAATGTTACTCCCAAAAATTTAACTTCGGAGACATTGGGGATTGGAGAGTTTTTAAATAAAATTTGAACAGGAGGGTTATGATGACGGTTTGAGAAGGTGACACACTGACTCTTTTGAACTGAAAGTTCAAGACCATTTAAAGTGAGCCATGTGCAAAGGGCATCCATGGCTTCATTAAGATATTTGACGGCGGGTGGGATGATTTTGGATGACAAGAAGAAAGCTATGTCATCCGCGAACTCAATAACTTTTACTTGAGGGGGAATGGTGACATGCATATCATGTGTGTATATATTATACAGTAAGGGGGATAATACATCGCCTTGAGGTAAGCCCTTCCAAATTGACCTACTCTGAGGAGTAACATCTGGTAGCTCAATGAAAATTTTCCTATCGAGAAAAAGATTAATAATAGATTGGACAAACATGAGGGGTAAGCCAAGGCCTAAAAGTTTTTTTTTAAGAATTGGGATGGAAACATTGTCAAAGGCGCCTTCTATGTCTATAAAGACTGCAAGACATACTTCTTTGTTAGAAATGGATAAATTAATATCAGTACTGATGATGGCAAGGTTATCTTGCGTGGATTTTTTTTTTCTAAATCCAAATTGAGATGGAGAGAGAAGATGATTACTCTCAACAAAAAATTCTAACCGGTTTTTAATTAATTTTTCATAAATTTTACTAAGGGTGGATGAAAGAGCAATTGGCCTATAGTTGGATCCAGAATTGGGTGATTTGTTTAATTTTAGGATTGGAATGATTATTTGAGAACTCCAGTCATCAGGAATTATGCCAGTCTGGAATATTTTATTTAAGATGCTTAAGAAGTGATTTAGAACATTATCATTACTATTTTTTATAATGCTATAAGGAATACCATCTCTGCCTGGAGATGAGTCCTTGACTGTTGATAAACAATTTTTTAATTCAATTAAAGTGAATGGAGAGTCTAGCCAATGATCAGACATAGGAGTGTTATGAATGGGAGTTATTTCCTCTAAGTTAGGAACAGAAGGCGGGGCAATTTTGTCCAAGAACTCATCTATCCATTTAGAATGAGATGCTCGAGGAGATGTTGAACTGAAGGAGGATCGAAATCTTCGAATCATAGACCAAACTTCCGAAATTGGAGTGCTCGGAGATACAGAACTGCAGAAGTTGTACCACCCGGATCTTTTTTTTGACCTCAATACCCTTTTGGCATTGGCTTCGGCATTTTTGTATATGAGATAGTTCTCCATAGTCATATTGTGACGATAGGAAAGAGATTTAGCTTTCCGAATTCTCACTACCTTGGAACATTCCTCATCCCACCAGGGAGTCGGAGGGAGTTTTTTGAGAGATTTGGTTTTAGGGGGAGGATTTGATTTATTAATTGCAGTTATGAGCATTGATTTGAAGTTATCGTAGTTATCTTTGACAGATAATGTATCGATAGAAGGTAAATTTTGTATAAACTTATCCATATGCGAGTTAAATTCGTCCCATTTGGTGTGTTTTGTTTTAATCTTTGTCGAAATATGGGACTTGTCTGAATGGAAAGAAGTTTGATAAGAGATGGTGATCGGGAAATGATCACTGGAGCAAGGGTCAGGGGACACCACCCACGAGGAGAGAGGTGCCAGATTAGTAGAGCATATGGAGAGATCTACTGCACTGGGGTTTGTGTTGGGGCGAGAGATTCTAGTAGGAGATCCATCATTCAAAAGAAAAAGGTTGGATTCATCTAGGAAATCCACCACACTTCGACCGTCTCGATCAGAGAAAGCAGAACCCCAGACGGGGGAATGGGCATTAAAATCGCCCAATAAAAAGAAAGGAGGGCTTAGTTGACGGATAATTTGCAACCACGTTTGTTTATTGAAGTGCGAAGTTGGGGGAAGATATACTGAAACAAAGGAAGTGTCCTTTATTTTAGCTGCAACCATTTGAAAGTCAGCATTGGGGGGTTTGATATTATTTATTGGGAAAAAAGGAAGGGATTTTTTAATAAAAAGGGCAGCACCACCGCCCGTACCTTCCGGGCGATCATCGCGGAGACAGGAGTACCCTCCCACATTAAAGTGGGTGGATGGAGTAAACCATGTCTCCGAGATAGCAGCCACAGAAACAAGGTTTGAATTTAATAGGTTAAGAAGGTTCGATTTGTTAGAAATAGCACTGCGGCTATTCCACTGAAGAATTGTGACATCTTGAAGAGCCATTTTGAATAAATGATTTTAATGTGGAAATAATAGAAGCAGCGTTGGACGGTAGATTAGTTTGAGAAGAAATTAGGTCAATTAGAAGCATAATAAGAGTTTGAATAAATGAAGAATTATCTTGGGAGAGTTGTTCAGAAAGCTTTTGATGGTTTGTTGAGGATGAATTATAACTGTTTGCACACCCATTTGTGGCATTTGAAAGAGGTGAACCATTGGGATTCAAGAGAAGTGAGTTGTGTTGTTGCTGATCGTATCCAGGAGCCGGTTTAGAGATAGGGTTTTTGTATGAGAATTTAGTGGAACGAGAAGATGTTGAGGTGGAGGCGGGTGGGTTGGATGAGGAGTTACTGGATAAAACCTCGGCAAATGATTTTTTGACAGGCGGGAATAGTTTAGAAGCCTGTAGAAAAGACAAGTTCTGAGAGGCCATAGAAATTTTTATATTTTTTTGGCGAAATTGTTCCGGACAAGAAGAGTTAATGGCGGAATGAGCACCTGAGCAGTTAAAACATTTAGGTGAAGAGAGAGAAGAACATTGGTCAGCCGTGTGGTTTTCTCCACATTTGAAACATCTGGGAGGGGATCTGCATGCAACTTTGGTATGACCAAAACGACAGCAATTGTAACATTGAGTGGTAGGATAAGTATACATTTCAACTGGTAAGGAGTTGAAAAATAAATAAATATGGGAGGGAAGAGATTGTCCTTCGAATGTGATGACGACAGATTGTGAGGGCTTCCAGGAAACGATGCCCTCAGAGGTGTCCTTATAATTTAGCCTCCTGGCTTTTATGGGATTGCCGATATGTTGGGGAGTTGAAAGTGAAGATAGGATTTCTGGAATGGACAGATCGGTCGAGATACCTCTGACGAGGCCCATTCGAGTGACATTGTAAGTTGGGATGTACGCCTTGAATTTAGAATTTGATGAAATAAATATGTTTTTGATAAAGTTGTTGGCAGCTGAACCTGAGAGGAATTCAACAGAGATTCGGAAGCGACCCTCGGATTTTACACCTCCCGGCTTAATAGAAAGGTTCTTGCTATTTGATAGGAATTTACCAAATTCAAGAGGGTGGATGGTTTTACCTTGCTCAGTTTTTTGAGCGTACACAATGAACGGGCCACAGGAATGAGGAGAATAAAAGTTTGTAGGAGGAGGTTGAGGAAGAGCAGGTGAAGACTGAGAAGAAGAAGGAGAGTCATGTTTTATTGAGGAAGAGGGACTAAACTTCCTTTTTTTTGTGGTAGTCAGAATGACAGATTCACTGTCCGAAATTACTAGATTTTCACCATCTGGGGGGTCAGGGGGAGGATCTGGGGGCTTTTTAGGATGTCCAGGAGGATCCTCCTCCATTGTTTACAAAAATATAAATGAAAAAAAAATGTATGGAAAGTGACAGAAATAAAAAAGGTTATAAATATCTGGAAATCAGTAACGAAAAGTGACTCCTGGAAGATCAGAGGGGAGAAGAATCCTCAAGGAACAACACACTACACTTTTATTGACCAGAAAACGTAAAAATATTAGTTAAAATAATAAAAAAAGATTATTTTTTTCTAGAGCAAAACAAAGTAACTGTGACAGCTAGATGTTCAAAATTCGAATGACGGGGGGGGGGTTAAAAATTGCAAATTGGTCACGTAGTATGGGTACGTTCCCTTACCATAATGGTTAGAAATATGATCTAAACGGTGTTAGAAAGAGAAAGGACAAAATAGGTCCGAGGCCTGAGTGGTTAAGTTCTTTAGGTTATTATTAGAAAAAATTTAAATATTTAACTTGAACTTTACTGAATTTCGCAAAATTAAACAAAACATGCATTTTAGCAATGTTTTTTTTTGCATAAATCAAAACAAGCAGGGTGTTCAGGTGAAGCACTATGTAATGCAAAATGACACTTTAATTAAATACTGTGAGTAGAACACATATATGCATTGTCTTTGAAATAATCAAGTATTTTTTTTATTAATCTTTTTATAAGTCCAGAAAAAATTAAGTATCAGGCCTGTAAAAACTGCTTTAAAGAAAATCTCCTACTTATGAACCCCTTTTGTCGGTTAAGATTTTATTGTGTAATGTGGAAAATTAAATTCTTTACAAAATGATCGTAAAACATTAAAATATGTGTGCCTGAGCTTCGCAAAATAAAATAAAGTCCGCTTTTTGGCGATATTTTTTTCTTGAATAAATCAAAACAGGCGGCTGGTATTAAACAGGAATTTAAACCTTATCGCCATCCACATAAGGAGTGTTATTGTTATTAGCCTGATCCCGAATTTTACACAACATGGTGCACCGTCTTAATTGATAATTTCAATCTTAACGCCTGATTTTGAATGTTACACGCCGAGATGCATCGCCTTATTCTATTAGAAACAGTTATTTAAACAATTTATATTAAACAATTTAGTATTGTACATTCAGTTTATTTTATGTATGTTTTATTCGGTTCTAATTCATCAGTGATAGAAAGAAAAGAATAACCGGTTGCATGAGAGTATGCCCCTCCACGATCTGCTCCTTGCGGTAACGGTTGATGACGGCGTCCAGACATTCGAAGGTGCGGCCGCCCATGAGGTAGCGCACTCCCTTCTTCTCGATGCGGAACCTCTGGATCTGGTTGTTGATGTGGAAGAAGAGGGAGTAGTCGCCGGGGGAGTTGTCGGACGGGCGGACCAAGAAACTGCCCGGGCCGGCTGGAAAAGAAAACCTAAATTAAAGTATACAAATTCGTACAACTATAATTAGCTCTTACACTTGGGCCTTTCTTTCACAGGAATGCGCAAGTATCTGATACTGGACAAATCAAGTATCTTGGCAATATACTGCCATCCATCTACATGGAGATTCATATATGGGCACACATATATGAACCTCCACGTTAAAAAGAAATTTATATATTGTAATTAGTTTTAAGAACCATATGTTTTACTTTAAATCTGTATATGTACGTATTTTTTAAATAAAATAAAAAAAAATTGATGAATTTTTGCAAACTTGTCAGCGACACCAGTCAGACGTTTTGTAACAATGAGCGTGCTTTAGATCAATGCTTCGAACAAGACAGTTAACAAAGAATGACAGGAAATAAAAATAACACCTACAGAAACTTTTTTAATTAATATTAGCTCCTCACAGAAGACCCTGAGGAAAATAATTCCCCCCAGGGTCTATGTCATCTTTGGGGATGTGTATGTGGAGGATCTTTTTAGGAAAGGAAGGAGAGGAAGTTCTGGGAAGGAAAAAGGTATGAGGGGTGGGTAGGAATCTGGGGGTCAGTATGTCCAGAAGTGACGGATGTAGAAATCCATCCCTCCCGCTGCGGTGCAAGATGATGGTTCGAGAGAGACAAGCTGGAGAGATCAAATCTGGTCTTCCCAAACCTGCCTCTCCCAGACGCATCCGCCGCCAAAATCGATAGAAACCTCACCCCATGAACCTGGGCACACCTGCTAAGTCTCCAAACGTAGCAAACCACTTGGAGTGACCTATGGCAGAGGTGTTGGTAATCCAATAAATTGTTTCCTGGGCAGCGGTACCCATACCCGCCTCCCAAATAGATTGGTTGTGAGTTATGATTTGTCTAATATTTATATATTTATTTTTTGCTTACTTTTACATTACTTGTGTCTTGTGTTTTTCATTTTACTGTATTTTGAAATCATGTAATGATTTATTTTTAAAATATATGTAGAAATAATTTGAAGAAAAAAAGAAAAGATTTCATTATAGTTTTGAGTTTACTAAGGCGACGCGGGTCTCTTGATTTCAATAGCGAAATGTACGGATTGTGCGTGACAAGTTGTTTGCGACGTGTGTACTCAACAAGAGTATTAGATACTTGTATATACAGTTTGGAAGGAGGGCCTTAAGTTAAGACAACTAATATTACGGAATTATAACCTCCTTCATGTTGAACAGTGAAAGCGACATCCATAATTGCGAATTGATGGTGAAATTATTGAAAATGTTTCCGAAATGAAATACTTAGGAGTCATATTAGATTCCAAACTAAACTTCAATAGACATGCCGAATATACCCACAAGAAAATTGGCAAAAAGATATCTTTTTTGGGAAGAATTCGGCCGAAAATTTCCAGAAAAACCGCCATCACCATTTACAATTCAATTATTGCTCCACACTTCAACTACTGTTCAAGTATCCTTTTCCTTTGTAATGAAAGAGAACAGAATAAATTTCAAATTCTCCAAAACAGAGCAATGCGAATAATACTCCGAAGAAATAGATTTTCAAAAATAATTAAAATGTTAAAGGAACTTAATTGGTTAACAGTGAAACAAATACTGACCTTGAACACGTTGATATTTATTCACAAAATATTAAACAACATGTTACCAAAATACTTCACAAATAAAATCGTATACAATAAGGACATTCACAGACATTACACAAGGACTTGCAAGGAAATAAGATTAAACAAAAAGGACAAAACGAATACGCAAAACAGTCTGCTGTACAAAGGAATTAAGTTATATAACACACTACCAGAAACTCTTAAGTCCTCACCAATTGAAAAGTTCAAGATGGATTGTAGGAGCTACATAAAACAAAAACAAAAAATTTTGTGATTTCAAAAATTTTGTGAATTTAAAATATTATAATTAAAAAAAAAAAAAAAAAACTGCAATATGAAATATTATAATCAATTAGAAATTTGTAAACTTAAATGTACAAATTACTAAAATAAAATTCAAATAAAAAAAAATATAGTTGAGACGATTAAAATGTGTTGGAGTAAAAGAACAAAGGTGGCGTACCTTTAACCAGCATGTCTACGGCCTCGCTCTTGGTGCAGTTAGGATGGAACCAGGAGAACACGGTGTTGGGGTCGATTGCTGGATCCAGATCCTCCACCAGCTCTCGGAAGATCATACCTTGCTCGCCGGTTCTACAAATCAAACCAAAATTACCAATTTCATATTACACAAAATAAAAGCGCCTTATCTTATTAGAAAATTTTTGCCTTAAAAAAATCTGATATCACTTCTCATCTGCCGATAAGGCAGTTAATCGAGTGAGCTAATATAGATTAAGATTTCAGTGGAATATTTATATAGTTATTGAGAAAAGAACAGTCAAAGTGAGAGTGGGCAATCACTAGTTGCGGGCAATCACAGTCTAGTTTACCCTAAATATTAAATGAAAGAGGATTGAAGACATACCTGTGAGCCGTGACCCACAACCATCCGTCCCCCATGTCGTTGTGGCAGAAGAATATGTCCCCCTTGTGGAAAGTCAGCTCATCTGTATCCGGCATCTTGGTGTAGGGCAGGATGGCCACAACTCGCTAATAAAGCACACAACAATATTACACTTTAACATGACATATAACGCCATCTATATAAGAAGTGTTATTGTTTATTTATTATTTTTATTGCCTGATCCTGAATTTTAGTAGTAACTAATAACTAGTGGGTAGTTATTTACAAAGATTGACGTCTGAGTGTTACTGGATATGGCAAAAGGAATGTCAAAAGATACGAACGCTCCTTGAAATATGGGGGACCCTAGTGACCCCGCTTTGATTTTTATCTTCAGATACGTAAAGGTTAAAGCAATTTTTACTGAACCATTAAAACGGCCACCATCTTAAAACGGACATGTAACATACAAACAAATTTACAGAAAACAAAACGCAAAACTGTGGAGTTAATTAATGAATAATAATCTGTGAGTGGTGTCTGACCTTCTTGTCATTGACAGGCTCTGGTGGGGGCACGGGCTCAACGAGCCTCTCCCTCTTGAGCAGGTCGGAGCAGTGACTGTAAAAGCCCACCAGGTCACTCAGAGAGTCAAACTGCCGCCCTCCAATATAATAGTCTCCACACACCGCTGTTATTCTGCAACACACATACATACAGTATACAATAAATAACTATTTATCTATGCATTCTTCTTTGCGACATACTTTTTCACAGACAAAATTACATATTTTCAAGTGACGAAATGATAAGCTAGAATATATTTCAATTTACAATGCATTGTTTCCTTGCCAAGCAAATAAAATATATTTTAATACGCAAGAAGCAGTTTTAGGGTTCAAAATATAATAAAATCGAGGCAAGTGCGGTGAGCTACCAAATCAAATGTGGATATCTTGGTACACTAGAAACACTCGCGATATTCGGGTAAATAATGAGAATTTTAATTTTTTTTAAGCTTTTTTTTTTTTTACCACCAAACAAGAGGCCCCTCTGGAAAATAATTCCCCTCAGGGCCTCTGTCATCTTTGGGGATGCTGTGAGGTGGGTCTTTTTTAAGAAAGGAAAGGGAGGAAGTTCTGGGAAGGAAAAAAAATGAGGGGTGGCTAGGAATCTGGGGGTCTGTAACAGACGTATGAATCCATCCCTCCCACAGTGGTGCAAGGCGATATTCCGAGTTGTGCTGGAGAGGTCAAAAGGCCTCCCTCAACCAGTCTCTCCAACCAAACCTCACCCCATGGACCTAAGCACTCCTGCTAAACACCCATACATGCCTTCCAAATTGAAAATCGATATTTTGGTATGTAAAAAAAAAGCAATATTACATAAATATATACAGTTGACACGCGGTAATTCAACAAAGGTTTTACAAGGCAGTGTACGCAGTTTAGTTTTACAGTTTGTCGGACCATAGAGTATTGCCACCGACTGAAGCCATCGCGACATGTGTAGATATGCATTGTAGAATGTAACAGCAATATATGAACGCACATGATCGCATTCACAATCAAACTAAGACAAAACACATTGAGGAAAAGACACGGTGCCGCAAACAAGTAACAACATTTTTGTTATTTGTTTTTGGGGTGTATGCCGTGTTGCGCTACCTCCTCCTTTAGCCAACGTTTTGGACAGCGTTACAATGTCCATCAAACACCCCAAAAACAAATAACAAAAATACTTTGGCCGTGAAAATCTAAAATCATATCTGAAGTAACAACATGTTTAAGCATGCATTGATGAAAATTTGCCATAATAAATATGATTTGTAGGTACATTCTGTTATAAGCTTGTCGGATTATGGGGGTGCCGAATTAGACAGGGGCCGAATTAGCGTGGGTCAACTGAACACACATAATTAAAAACATAGAAAAGGTGATTTACCTAAAGTGATTAATTCCGGTGCGACCAAGATAACTGAGAACGTAGGATCCAGGCTTTCTATCACTCTCACGAACTGAAATTAAATAAAAACATAAGTTTCAATTACTTCAAAAACAATGCACACAAGTGCTACTATTTAAAAATCTTATTATTTACAAGCTGAGTAAAGGGATCAGTGCCGTACTCGCCTAACTATAAGTCCATCTGACAGAAGAATAAAACCAAATCAAGTAAATAATAAAATATTATTTGATTGTTTCAGTTGGGTGTAATAAGCTGAAACAATGGACCATTCCCACGGCTCCTATTGTCCACACCGGGAACAAACAGAACTTTCTAACTTGCACTAACAACAAGGGGAAGTGGAATGTGCTTCTCACGGCATACTTTACCAGCAATAATTAATGTGCTCAGAATGGGACCTTTACTTGAAATAGCTTATATGATTACGCATACAAATTTCGTAATCACGGCTGGCATATTCCTACTGGCTGTAGAAATCTTGTGTGGTACTGCTCAACATTTCGTCATTTCATTTGGACAAGGTTTAAACCAGTGGTGTTCCTTCCCTCAAGACAATTGGTCAAAAACCTCCCAAAATTATAAGAAAAACATAATATTATTATGAAATATTATGCAAATCAAGATAACTGGTATTATTCTAATGTATTTGTAATGCACCGCGAGGTAGCAGGCAGCGGCAAGTAGTGACATCTAACATCTTAAATGGAAGCTTTCTTTCACTATGATTGGCTGGGTCAATTTATGAAATGCCCTGATATCATATCTTTTGTCTCTTTACGCATCACACAATAAACGAGATGGCACTATGTCCCTTAGTAAAAAGTTTTCGGATTCTGAAGACGGTTTGGGTCAGTGCCGTGAGGGAGAGAGAGCATGCTGAATATTATGCGTCTGAAAGAAATCGTTTGATAAATGTAGGTTGATTTCGCATATTGTCGCATGAAATAATTTACGATAAATGTAATTTGACGTATGTGGGTGAATTTGACACTCAAAGTCGTGAGGTTCCTACAAATGAATATTATCGTATTTATTTGATATTGTATCATAGGAAAAATCATTGCTGCCTCTGGTTTTAATTGACACTTTTTTTTTCAAAAATGACCTTTAAAAGCAAAACAATTTATTTGCTCATTTTTACAAGCAAAGTGATCTTCAGAGCCATCTGTGTTGTATTT
This sequence comes from Limnephilus marmoratus, assembly GCA_917880885.1. Lineage (NCBI taxonomy): Eukaryota > Metazoa > Arthropoda > Insecta > Trichoptera > Limnephilidae > Limnephilus > Limnephilus marmoratus. The sequence goes on along the minus strand of OU862918.1, from coordinate 53,296,126 downwards.
TGGTAGACACGTTATTGATGTCCATTTCTTAAGTTTTTTTATTTAAACATTGTGTCTCTGTATCATAATCATGTATCCCGTAATCACATAAAAGCCCATCAGGGCTTTGACAATTAATAAATAAATAAAATCTGAAGCATTGAAGATGGAGATGATACGAACCCAGGTAGTTGCCCATTTTGTCGGCCCCCCACAAGCGGTCCTCGGCCGTGTAGCGATCCAGTCTTCCGTGGTACCACTCCGACTCTGGTGGAGCCAGCACTGCCTGGCGCTCTCCTGGACAACACACATGGTTAAACATCAATCAATTGGGAAGGATAAATATATTGTAAGTTTATCAATATAAAATAAATATATATTGAAGCCAGGAATTCTTTGAAGGTATAACGGAACTTATAATCTACGTATTCATGGATGGCGCTAATTTAATTATTTTAGGGAAAAATACCTTTTGCAAGTTATGCTTTAAATTATTAACCACTCAGGTATTTTGCGATTGTGCAAGTTTTTTGTCTTAAACGAACTGTCAGATTTACAAAAACTTTGTGATATTTCCGCTTCGCAATTAAAGCTCTATAAATGAAACATTTCTGAATGTAGTCGAATACTAAAAACTGTTTTTGAAAGGTTATAAAATAAGCATGCAAACTGTCACCTCACTTTTTTACCATAATATTTAATAAAAAATTAACAATGTCTAATGGCACGTAGGCAATTTGGCGGGTGAAAATTATTTCTATAAAATAAGTCTTTTTTATGTACTTCTATGGATAACTTTGAATAGAGTTGTAAAGCTTAATTCAATATGGATCTTCTACTTTTTGTTTTAGGGTTGTCACTAGAACAATAACAGAGTTATAATGATTTCTGTGGGAACACACGCATTAGCGTGAAAACACGCTTATTGTTCTCGACTGCTATTGTTACATTGTCGTTATATAAGTAATATATAACGACAATGTAACCTTTTTTTGTATATTCAAATTCATATTTCTTTTGTACATGCGCAAACAAATAATAAATGCATCTTAATATTTTAAAGTAGCGCCCTTGAGGTGATTTTTCACGAAAACGGCGCTTTATAAATCAGCCAAATATTATTATATTATTAGCAAAATTTTTGTTTTTTTTTTAAATAAATAATTTTGCGCCATCTATGAACGAGCCGGTTTACGAATAATTTAAAGTTTACAGTTGAATTCTAGATTGAGCAAATGGCGCTATAGAAATAATTTTTACTATATAAATCTAAATGATTCTGTGCAAGGGAGGGGGGTTTGTCTGATTGACAAACCATTGTTAACAGACCGATTGCCGCCTCTAATTCACAAACGCAATGTAGGCAGGCTGAGTCTATTCTACGGGTATTTCAATGGAGCATACTCTAAGGATAAAAGCATCGATCTCCTATGCACTAGTGCACGTGCGTGAAACTCGAAGGACACAGCTGGCTTGGATTGGCTTCATGAGAATGGGTCGTTTCTTCTACTTTTGTGTGACTTCTTCAAGACCCGCATTAATACATCCTACAGCACCTATCTTAACCCACCTCACAACACTGCCCAACTGGGTGTTGTGCAAGGAGAGGCTGGGTTTGTAATGAACAGAGGCCATTGAAGTGGCCCAGAACACCTAGAAGGCTAAGTGATGAACCCGCGACTCGAATAAAACAAGGTGTTTTGAGAAAGTCCTTTACCACGAAAGCATGATGTCAACTCTCACCCTGCAAACTTCTTAAGTCCCGAAAACCCTTCTGGATGGAAGGAGAGGCTCCTCCAGATGCCCTTACTCCAGAAAATGGTGGAAACTTGAGTGGCAATCGGATGGTGTGAGAAATTAGAAATACCTATCTCAACATACAATCCCACTGAGAAACATCCTGGATTCTAACTGCCTTTTAACTCTGGTCGTCCATCAATTGGATTAGATGCTCCCACAGCCGTTGTGTTCACAGAATGCATATATGGGACCTTAAAGAGCGGCGATGCGTGAATGCAGTTAACAAATGCTCGCTCTATTCATTCCCCGGTGGGATTGATGAGGTCCACAGAGCGACACCTGAGGCCCTAGATTGGCTTGCAGATCTAGATGTCCCCCACCATACGAAAGAAGAAGAAAATCTGGCGAGGAAGATGACAACCCATCTAAAAGAGACTTGAGAGATTGCATCACAGAGATATTTAGTTTGGGTTAGCTCACCATTAGTGCTGGGCCCGTCCACATCGTCCAGCTCCAGCTCCTGGGCCATGTCGGGCAGCAAATCGCCCCCCGGGCCCCCGTCCTCCGAGCCCGTGGAGGGGGAGCCCAGCTTGTCCTTGCTGAACACCCCGGGCAGCCCCGGCCCCCGGATCATGTCGGCCATCATAACACAACACTGCCAGTCTGCAACACAATATTATAATAATAAGAAAAAAGCAATACCAATTCCCGTCTCCCGAACTAGACCCTTTACAATAATAAATGTGGAGATTAAAAAATAATGCAAAACTGGCTGGGGGATACAAGAACTTCCACAAGCAGTCAATATTTTCGGCTTCAATCAGTGACTGCGTGGTTCTCACAGAAAAAACAACTCTGCCGTCTGTGGATTTTGAATGTTGACTGCTTTTTTCTACTTTAACTCTGCAGAGGAGGCCCTGTGGAAAATAATTTCCCTAAGGGCCATCTTTGAGGATTCTTGTGTGGAAGGTTTTTTTAAGGAAAGGAAGGAGACGAAATAGTGGAAAGGAAGAGGTTTGAGGGGTGGGTAGAAATCTGGGGATTAATGTGTCCAGGAGTGACGGACGTTTGAATCCACCCCTCCTACTGCAATGCAAGGCGATAGGTCGAGAGTCCTGCTGGAGAGGTCAAAGGTCTCCCTCAACCGGAATCTGCCGAACCAGCCCATCATGCAGTAGTGTGGAAAAACCTCAAATGAACCCGGGCACCGCTATTAAGTCACCAAACGTAGCGCACCACCTGGGGTGATATGGTCGTGGTGTTGGTTATCAAATGGTACCAGAGGCAGCGTCTCAACATCCGCCTCCCAAACTGGACTGAATTTGAAGATTTGAAAAGAATGCAAGTCTGGCTGGGAACACAAGAACTGCCACAAGCAGTCAATATTGGCAGCTACAAGCATCGACTGCATAATTCTCATAGAAAAAACAACACTGCCGTCTGATTTTGAATGAATTCCCAGCATTGGATGGTTTGGAAATACATGGCAAAAGGGTGCAGAAAGGGATATCTGAAGAATAGTCACTTGGTCTGAGATGGTGTTAAGTGTCAGTATAACTGAAGAATACTTATGAATGTGAAGTAAGGAGTGTATTAAGACAGAGTTATATGGCAGTGTATACCTAAACGATCTTACTACCCCTGTGGGAAAACAGCGCGATAGTTAGTTATAAATTACTGCACATACAGGACTTTCACAACGGCAACTCTTGTGCAATTAACGCAAGAAAGATTGGCCGAGCAATTGAATAATAGAATTGTATTCCACGGAGAGGCAAATGGTAATCACAGAATCGGTGTAGGGGCGTGTAAATAGCCCCTGACACGAGGGAGTTACTACCCTATGTAAATTAACGAAAATTGAATTCTTCCCTATGTGACACAAAAACAGTTGACCCAGCAATTCCAACCAAAGTGAAACAAAACAATACTCACTCAGAGAATGCAGCTCATCCACGATGTCCAACACAAAAGACACTTCTTTTCATTAAAAAATATCAAGGCGGTATTGCATAATCTTAACAGATGTTTCGCACAGCAAGGAAGTTTCAACAATGAAAAAATTTGCATATTAATAATGCGTGCCACAATCTTGTACAACAATAATTCAAGTATTGGATGAATTATTCGATTATGCGTGACTAGGAGCGACATCTCTTGGCCTTTCACTGACACTCCCGTCGGAAGCAATTACCTGCCTCACAGAGGTAAGGAAACGCATGAATACACTGAATTTCAAGTCACATAGGTACTCAATACAATACAAAAACCATAGATGGCGCCCTCATGGTCTCATAGCATAAATTATTAATTGATTAAGAAAATGGATCCAAATATATTTATGGCGCGTATCCAATCGGTTATTATTTTTAACCGTCTTGTTTTTATTTGCCTTTTCCTGTTAATTGTTCCAGTCTGTCAGTCAACTGGAATTTTGTATGATTGTCCGCCAGGTCATTTATTCGTCTGAGTGGGTATTTCACCATTCTCCCGATAGCCTATCCATACAATAACGAATATTAATAAATAAACAAATAAATACTCACGAGAGATAAAAAACTCGACTAACTTATCCTATATAAAGCCACTATTCATAGGTAAGTACTGGATAGTAAATGAAAAAATTTTAAATACTTAAATAAATCGTGAGAAATTAATTGAAAATGTATGTTATCATGTGGATAATCTACGAGGAGGATGTTGATATACATATTTGCAATAAAACTGAAGGATCTTATTTATTTATTTAACTCTTAGAGGTACAAACTTTTTCTTTTTTTTTTTAATCAATAGTTTAGACTTATAATAACGAGGTAAAAATAATTGGACTGAAGGCTTTTCAGGGATGAGGTGATCGAAATTTGATACCACCGTACATATTGCGAAAAAATATTAGGTTCAAATCAAAAGTTTATCTGTATAAATAAAAATGAATCGCTGGAATGTATGTACGCGCATAACCTCCGAACGACTGCACCAAATTGGAACATTCTTTGTTTTTTGTGTTCGTTATTGTCAGGACAAGGTTTGTATAAAACTACTGGCGAGCTTTGGCATTATGAAATTTGTATAAAAAAATTGCAATAGGTGGTACGCAAGCTCCTTGAAAACTAAATGTACCAGGAATTAATTTATGGAACGCAGGAGGGGGGGGGAGGAGAACCAGGGAGGGGGGAGGGGAACATGGGAGGGGGTTTGCGGGACGGAGGAAGGGGAGAGTGGAGTGGGGGGAGGGAATGTAGAGTAGGCGGAGTGGAAACGCGAGAGGGGAAGAGGATACGGGAGAGGAATGGAGGGGGGGCGGAAGGGGAACGGGACGAATGGGAAAGGACACACAGGGAGAAATAATTTCTTTATTAAATGGCATAGCAACGCATGCCGGGTACCAGCTAGTTAGAAATAAAAAAAAGAACAATTTGGCCATTAATTTGTGTAAAATTGTTATACTCGATCTATATGACTACTTGTGGAGATTTTCAAAACAGTTTTTACCTTTTTTACATAAAGAGGTACTTTATGAAAAAGGGTACTTTGATCAATCTTGTCCACATAATGATGCAGTTGTTATAATCATTTAGAGCCAATGGATATGGTACCCTCGTAATCTCACCAGTTTTCTTTTTACGGTTGACATGCATGGCATCCTTTGGGTTGTGAAAGTTTGAAGCAGATGTACTATCCTATTCTATCTATATCCTATCTCTCCATTTCATGATGGAAATTCCTGTATCACTCACGTACCTGTCACATTCACCTCTTTTTAGTTTTTTATCACCCTTATCGTAGGCAAGTGTTTTCTGGTTGATTGGACAGTTCCATATGAGAGGACATTCATATCTTTCAGCTGTTTTTTGTAGGGGGTAGCAATTAAAATAATTATCGAAGTAAACTGTTTAGTTACGACTTTGAATTGATTGACAAAAATTTAAGACCCCTCTTGGCCCTAAGTTAGATTGAGCTTAGTCACCAATTTTTCCGGCGCATATTTCGAATTTTGAGTTGTATCCATTTTCAGCACACATCATCCAGATTTTAGAGCCTTTCTTGATGGGTTTTTTTGGGTTTATATTGCTGCAATGTGCTGCGGCCTTTGAATTTGACCATGCTCTCGTCAATTGCTAATGTAGGTGATGGCTTGTAATTTCGATCAAAGGTTCAAAAAGTAGTAAAAAAACCAGAAGGGCTGGAAGTGCCTGCTATAGGGTGATCAAATGTGACAGACGAAGAAGACGCCTGGATTTGATTCCTTGCACAAAACAGATGCAATTCATCTTCATCATAGTTCGAAGAGGCGCTAACTATTTATCTAACCTTTGCTAGATGCTCCTCCTGTAGCTCCTCTTTTTTATTGTCTGGGCACCTATAATAATTGTCATCATCAGAAGGTATTTCCTCTAAAAGTATTCCTTCAATATCTTCTTGGCGAAGACGTTTACTCGACATGGTGTATATGTCGCAGGCAAATCGTAAAATCAGGCCGATCATGATGCGCCTGAAGCACTTCACGATCTGCCGCCAGGCATTTCAGGAAGCAGGCGCATCATGATCTGCCTGATTTTATGATCGGCCGCCGACATATCTATCAAATTATAAAAATAAAATCAGGGGTGAAATGCAGATCCCGCCAATGTCAGGGAATTTAATAAAAATTCACTTTTTAGATGAGAAAAGTGTGGAGAAGATGAATAAAAAATAAATTAAGGCGCGCTCGGCAAAATTGAGGGAGATACAACCGTTCAAAGTATTTAAAATTTCACTTAGCGAGTTGATATTGACAGTCCGTTCGCCATTTTGTCATAACCTAATACGCTAAACATGGTTTGTGATACAAAAAAGTGCCCCTTTATAACGCCTACTCACATCAAGGCAAGAAAAACATCCCAGTTTTCAAGTGAATTGATGTTGGAAAAAGTCATATGACATCGCTTGACTGCGTGTTAACTCTACGGCTGTATATTTCGGATAGCGCCGTGTACGGAGACTAGCATTAAAAAGTAGTATATCAGCAGGGTACTTGTGGTTTCGTCACAATTACGTAGATTGTAAGTATCTCCATGAACAGAGGGCCTTAGCCTCTCAGAAACTGGGCATACTGTACATGGCCCGCAGATACTCTAATAGTACACAACTGCTAACCCTGTACAAATCACAAGTGCGCCCCACAGTTGAATTTGGCAGCCACCTCTAGTACGGTGCCCCAAAATACCTGAAAAAACCCAAACTCAGGGCCTCCTATGTGGAGTTAATGTAAAAAAAAAACTTTGTCTTGTCTGACTGATAAATAGGTACTGTGAGTCTTTTAACACAAACTACATGCACCATATATTATATCGGTTTCTGAGTACAAGAGGGTTAATCCGTAATTCACAATTATTAATTTTATTACATTTGATTCAGCGAGTAGGATAATATTGAACACAATCTGTGTAAACAAGGAAGAATTCTTTTTTAAATATATCTTTTATTAATTTATGGCATTTTTACAACTCATTACAATTAGATAATATCAGTGTGCGAGAGCTTCGTGTTTATCTATGGGGTTAATGAATTGCAGCCTTTTTGCAACCAGAGTCATTCAACCTTGATAGCAAGCAAACTATTTCAGAGAGTTTTTCTTTTATGTTTTCCAGGTTACATAGGTATAAAAAAAAAACAATACATTTTGCATTTCAATTTGGGAGGCGGGTATGGGTACCGCCATTCCGGTAAACATTTATTGGATAACCAAAACCTATACCCCAAGTGGTTTGCTACGTTTGGTGACTTAATTTAAAATGCTTTCTGATATTGTCCTTCTCGTAACAAGTTTCATTCTACTCATTCGGGAGAATAATATTATGTTATAACTTGTCTCAGTAGTATAATAATATTGTGCAAATAATATAAAATACATAAACAATTTTTCTAGTTGGAATTAATAACAAAAAAATCCAGTTAGTCATTCACAATGAATATCGATTGCCTCGCGACGAGGAATTCTACTTATTTTTTTCTTATTCAGAAATGCGGTTGTATTTATTCCTTTGCGTGCCAAAAGAGTTCGTAATGAATGATCAATTTCCAAGAATGAATAAAATTGGGCAATACCTTTTTTTCTACAGGAGCACACAAAATGCACTAGCAGGAAAATAGCCTCTCTCTAAATAGCCACCTAAAATAGCTAGCTTCGGAACAAAGAAGAATCTCGCATTGTCCAGCTAGGATCCCACGGCACGGGAGAGACACACGAAAACAATCAAGTTAATGAAGTTGTTGATAATTTTTTCGGACACTTTAATAGACTGGAATACACTCAACACACACTCAAACGGTCACCTTACTTTTGAATTCTGAATTAGTAATCAAGAATAGTTGTTTATTTAATCACCGCGAGTCACAAATTTAAAAGCCGACTTCAGAGTTGACAAAGTGAAGTAAATAAAATTTGGCCGAGAGGTGTCATACAAGGGGAGATTATTGACGTTTCGGTGTCTACTGGTACTACTGTCTACCACCACGTCCGATTATTACTTTGATTTAGAAGTATGGCAATCTTTTTCAAGGTTCGTTCGCACGATAAACTTTATTTTGAGATCTACAATAATAAATTATTAAACTGTTTTTTTTTTTTTAATTATTCGATTATCTGAAAGGCAAGAAAAATCATCACTTCCCTTCTCCTTGGGAATAGGCCGATACGATAGACCGTCAGTTACTTGAAAAGTATTTTTCTTGCTTTAGATTCATAATTTAAAAAAAAGTATTATTGTTAAATCCTGTATCTGCTTTGGATAATTTTTTACATAACAGATCCAGACTGATATATATATATATATTTTTTAACATATTTTATCCCTTGTTTTACACCTAAAATGTTAACTATTTATTCACAATATACACGGTGTCCGGAAACTCGTAGTACAAGCGGAAAACTGGTCAATCAATTGTGATATAATTTTTTTGATTTGAGCTTTCGTTTTCGAGTAAATCGAGTCCGAAATTGGAATTTTTTTGGTCATATTTGAAAAAAGTGGTCACTAGGGGTTTAATATCAGATGTGTAATGTCTTTTAAAATGCATCGAATGGTAAACCAGGCTCGAAAGTTTTTTTTAACCCTTTAGTTGCCGAAAAATTGAAAAATAGTTAAAAAATAATATAAAAATCGAAATGCTCTCACCGAAAAAAATAAGTTTTTTCCTGCTTGTACCACGAGTTTCAGGACATGTTGTATAAGACTTATTTAAATTCGATTTACACAAAATAATATTATGATTCACAATATAAAAATTCTATCATAAAAAAGTTAATACATATTTCCACAATTATTATCTGTTTGGAGGAAAAAGGAAGATATTGTTTTTACCACCATTTGTAATATCGTCGCCTCAGTTCTTATTTGTCCAACAGACCATTTTAGTTTTTGTTCAATCTCCACTTTAAAATTAAAAATAAAGTATTAAAAACAAAAGTTAATCACTTTACTGAGAATTATTTATACTAATGAGACCTTTAGCTTTACGGAAATAGCTGTATCAAACACCTATCATAATGTTTTATGGAAATAATGAAAGAAAACCTTCTCCTCTCGTAAAATTTTCAAATGGTCTGTTGGACAAATACGAACTAAGGCGACGATATATAAATATATTATAAATTTGTACAGCGCCCTTGAAGTGATTTTTACAAAAAAGACGCTATACAAATCATCGAAATTATTATTATTATTGTCATAGGAGGTAGGTACCTACATATATTATAAAATATTGTAAGGAAAACTTTTATTATTGCTGGTATCATTATTTTAATCTCTGGTTAGAGCGGTATATTTATGTCGCTCGCTGGCTGTCAAACTTTTTGCCACTTTTTGTGATCCGGCAATTCGGCCAGTTTGTTAATTCGTTGACAATGCATAAGAATAATTTAAGTTTTGATACTTTAAATCCTAAAACTCCCCTCAGTGCAAGATGGGCTCAAATGTCCAAGCAGGAGCAGATTATCGAAACCAAGAGGATGGAAATTATGGCCAAAATGGAGGCCCAGAAAAAGGCCAAAGCAAAGCCGACTGAAGCGTGGGTATTTTTACACTATCTCTGATATAAATACACTTATTCAAGATATTCATTACAACGCCTCCAATTTGTTGTTAGAGTGATCGATTTATAATGTTTATTTTTTGTTTTTAGGAATAAGCCTGATTTGTCGGCTATGAATAAATTTTCCAATGATGGCAGTTTTATGAATCAGTTCAAAAAGATATCTGACGATTTAAAACAGGGCAAGATACCGGAACCCAAGCTGCCCCCGGAGCCCGAGAGGAACTGGCAAGTTGAAGAAGATGACAGGAATCGTGATCGTCGAAATGTTAGGACTTTTAGCTCCGGCAACAGATATGATAACAGAGACAGGAGTAGAAGTCCCAACAGAGATTGGAAGAGGAATGATCGACAAGATTACAGGTACGGTACTCTCTCAGTAATCCGCCGCTCGATTATCTGAAAACTGGGGAGGAGTGCCGATCCGGGCACAGCTTGTTTTTGGCAAAAAACCATGTTTTCACCGCGTTTTAACCATGTTACACAAACCTAGCGTAGCCGCTAAACTACTTGAAAACTGGGATGTTTTTTTGCCGTGACGCGAGTAGGCGCTACGAAGGGGCACTTTCTTTTGGGCTAAAGTTCGGTGTTTGGGAGAAATTCCTAAAAAATAAAACTAGTTATTTTTGTACTAATTTGGGGTCGGGGAATCCGAATCTGAAAGAATTATGCGGCGGCAAGCAATATTAACTGAATTACACGACTTTAAAAATTTTTATACACATACAGGAAAATAGCCATTTTGGAAGTATTCTGATTCCTAGAAAATCAAACTAGTTATTTTTATACTAACTATGGGCCGGGGAATCCGAATCTGAAAGAATTAGGCGGCGGCAAGCAATATTAACTGAATCACAAGACTTTGAAATTTTCTATACACACACACATGAAAATATTCATTTCGGAAACATCTTGACACACGTAGTACAAAAATCATAGAAAAACAAGATAACATAGATGTTTTTACCACACAAAATTAAGTGTTGCCATTAAGCAGTAATATCAATAACGTAAAATAACATGTTTATATTTTAAGTACTTATTTTTTATAAATTTTACTCATTTTTGTATCACAAACCATGTTACATAAACCCAGCGTAGCCGCTAAACTACTTGAAAACAGGGATGTTTTTTTGCCGTGACGCGAGCAGGCGGTATAAAGGGGCACAAACCATGTTACACAAACCTAGCGTTGCCGCTAAACTACTTGAAAACAGGGATGTTTTTTTGCCGTGACGCGAGCAGGCGGTATAAAGGGGCACAAACCATGTTACACAAACCTGGCGTAGCCGCTAAACTACTTGAAAACTGGGATGTTTTTTTGCCGTGACGCGAGTAGGCGCTACGAAGGGGGCACTTTCTTTTCTATCACAAACCGTGTTACTAATGTGTTATGTGATGAATTATCATGTGAGGAAGTATCGTGTCGGAAAGTTTTACGTTATTGATATTATTGCTTAATGGCAACACTTAATTTTATGTGGTGTTTTTCTATGACTTGTAGTGTCAGAATGCGTTCAAAATGACTTGTTTTCCTGTGTGTGTATAGAAAATTTTAAAGTTGTGTAATTCAGTTAATATTGCTTGCCGACGCCTAATTCTTTCAGATTCGGATTTTCCGGCCCATAATTAGTATTAAAAAAAAAAAAAAATTATCTAGGACTATCGCCCCTAAACCGAATTTTTTCCAATTTCACTTCGCGAACCGACATTATGACAACCCGGCGGCCATTTTGTCACTGATATATTGGGATCCCTGATACAAGGATGAGCAAGATACGATTGTAGCCGACTTCGTGGGATACATGGCGCATAATTATGAAATTTGTCTAGCGGGCTTGTGTATGTTATCTTTACTTTAAAAAACAGCCTACGTTTTTGAATGGTTTGTTTAGCTACGCAGGGTTTGTGTAGCGGGCTTGTGTATATTATCTTTATTTTAAAAAACATCCCAGGATTTGAATGGTTTGTCTCCATTCCAGTACCTACGCGCCTTATTATTTATCCCACGAAGTCGGCTACAATCGTATCTGGCTCTTGTTTGTCGGTCTGGGATACCAACATAACAGTGACAAAATGGCACGTGAAGTGGCGTAGTATCGGTTCACGAAGTGAAATTTTATTTATACTTTAAACGGCTGTATCTCCCTCAATTTTGCCGAACGCGCCTTAATTTTTTTTTATTCAGCTTCTCCACACTTTTCTCATCTAGAAAGTGCCTTTTTATTAAATTTCCAAACTGTGCCCGGATCTGCATTTTACCCGAAAACTGCTATGATCTGCCGTTATTTTTACTAGTTGAAAGCACAACATCAAGCTTTATAATTTGCTGGTATTAATCTCATATTCTGTGGTCCGTTGCATGCCTAGTCCCGAGCTGTTTAGCTTGCTGCAGATGACTATTTTACCAGTCACAAGGGTAAACGGGTATAGGGTAAACTTTCAGACTTTCTGGCCACAGTTGCTTAATACTATTGTTTCACAGAAAAAACCTTTTAATTCACAACAATTACTATAAAAGACATTTTTAAGCATGGATTATGGAAATCATACTTCATTTCAACAATTAATACTAGAACAACTATTTACTTACACAAAATAGGTTATTAGGTTCTTAGTTTAGGTAAATTAAATAATTCATGCACATTTAGTTTGAAATGAAACTTCGCAAATGTCAAATCCATACAAAAAAAAATGGCGGCAATGGAAATTTTTAAGATTGAATGAAAATCGAATTTTAATGCATATTTTTCCGTCTATCCCGACTGAAACCGATATTTCCTTTTGGTAATTAAGTTTAAAAGTAGTTTACTTTTCAAAATCTCAGCCTATTAAAAGTGTAGCGGCATGCGCCGCCTTGTGGATTATTTACCTAAACCACAAGTTTGCATCTGCAGCGATGGAAAATACTGCATTAAAAATTTAATTAAATTTTTGTAAATGCCTGACTAAATGCCCACACGACGAAAGCAATTGTAATTTTGAATGCAATATATTCCATCGTCAAATAGTTGCTTTTAACTTTCATCCGGGCACCCCTGCAAAGTCACCAAACGTAGCGAACCAAGGGGTGACCCATGGCAGAGGTGATGGTTATTCAATAAATGGTTCCCGGAGTGGCGTTACCCATATCTGCCTCTCTAATTGATTCACCTTTATTTATTACTAGAAAATAATTATTCACTTATTATAAGTGCATCCGTACATGACGCTACTTACAAGCTACTCGATCCTTGTGCGTGTATGATGCGCGCAGATCGTAAGTACCGACGGTGCTGAACGCGTGTGACGCGTTGCATCTTTTTTGTCTGCTACTTATTCGTTTGACGTTTGGCAGAAATGGCGTCGGAACATGAAAGTAATGTTAGATTTGTTCTGGAAGTGGAAAAAAATGCGTGTTTACCAGAATATGTAAGAAAGGATTTAGTGGAGAAGGCATGGATTGATGTTGGAAAAAAAGTCATTTGACATCTCTTGACATCGTGTTAACTCCACGGCAGCACATGAAAAATGATCAAATTCAGTTTATTTCGGGTAGCGCCATGTACGGAAACCAGCATTGAAGAGTAGTACCTATATCTGCAGGGTACTTGTGGTTGCGTCGCAATCACGCAGTTTGTAAGTATCTCCATGAACAGAGGGCCTTAAAGTCTACTAGTTGCATTCGGGACTATGGAAAAACTGCATTCAAAATTACAGTACAAAATTTCATCAAATCCTTACATAAATTATTATAAATGGGTGTTTGCTGGGAGGCGTCTACTAATATCTACAGGAATTCCAAAAACTGAAAAAATCTAACTAATATCTATGAGAACCAAAGTGTTGACGAATATCTACAGCACTGGCAGAGGTTGGATTTGCAATAATTTATAGCATATTGAAATAACATAATATTTTAAAAAAAAATTTTTTAACCTATCCTTTATTTTTTCCCATTATACATTACAAAAGAAATTTTTACACATTTTTTGAAAATATATTACATAACACAAGGCAAAATTAAAGTAAAAAAGTAAAAAATACATATATGACAAAAGTAAATAATGGGAACCCACTAAGGCACTGCCTGTGCGTGGGAAATATTATTAACTATGTAAAGTGCTAAAGTGCTAAATTACACCAATAAGTTGCGTATGCAGTTTTAAAAAAAACTTAATTTATGCATGTATCTATGTAAAAATCCGTAATATCAGACTATTGGACGACCTCCGTAGTCCAGTGGGTAAGACTCTTGACTCACAGCCCGGAGGCCGCGGGTTCGAACCCGGCATGCGCAAATAAATTTTATTTGATTAATTTGTGTTATTTCACAATTAATTCATTTAAAATAATATACAGTATATTTGCGGCATGTTCCAGAGTGGAAGATACTATCAGTATCGCCCTGGTGTAAGACCACCATTCAGAATTGAAACGTTGCTTGAAAATGGCTTTGGCCGTGTTTGGTGACCAGATCTGAATAGCCAGGTACTTCCCAACCTTCCTCTTCCCCACCTCCTTCCCCTCCCCACTACCTTCAGCCTCACAACATACCCAAATTGGGGATGCCATAGTCTCACTGGCTCCAGACGGGAGCAGTTGAGATTCTTGTGCGGTTATTCACTGTAAAAAAAAAAAAAAAAAAATTTAGCTGATTATTACTTTATTTCGAGTGCTTCTAAATTATTTAGTCTGTTACCATGACCATTTCTATGTCAGTTAGGTTGTGGTGCCGTGTATATCGAAATAAATAAATAAATATCTTTGCATTATGACCTCCATGTTTGTTCAATAAATTATTGTCCTCGTAAACAGCAGAATACGTAATATTATGCAAAAACTTCATGTACTTCAAACGTTTAAGCCTTTACGTAATTAGTAATTACGTAATTGAAGTAATTTATGCTTTTCCATACAACCTCTTGCTCAGCTGCCCTCTGTAGATATTAGTCCAACCTACGCTCTGTAGATATTAGTCAACACTGGGACCGTCATAGATATTCGTCCGACCTTAGCTCTGTAGATATTAGTCAACACTCTGAAGTTCGTAGATATTAGTTCAACGTATGAGCTGTAGATATTCGTCCAACATACAGGCTGTATCTGGAGTCGTATGCTGACATCCTATACAATGAAACCAAAATTTTCATTTTACGTAAAATAAAATTGAATATTTAAATGCAGTATTTTCCATCGTACTGTATGCAAATAGTTGTCTTTTGCAGTAATCAAGGTGAATCAAAAGGTTTTCTAAAAAATGTTACTAAAAGATTACCAATTATTGTCGTTTTTAGAACTTTTCGGTTAGTTATTCTAGCAACTGTTGGGTGTGTTCCTGTTCAATTCGTTCTGCCACATTTTTGTTTGATTAACTTTACAAAAGGAGTCTTCTTGCAAGCGTAAACATGACACCTTAATTTTAAATTAAAAAAATGGAGTTTTTAAGAACGATTGACAGCGGTGTTTGTTTGTTTTTATGAAATATATATATACCTGTTTTAACTTTTAGCATACTGCATGTCATCATCATCTTCTTCCCCTTATCCTATTCGGGTCGGGGATCCATTGCATCGACAAGGCTCCTCCATATGTCCCTGTCTTGTGCTGATTGTTCGGCCTCTGTCCATGGTAGCCCCATCCTCTCCTCACACAGTTTCTGCATATATGCACTGCAATTTTCCACTTTCAATATTTGGACACTTGGCTGCTTTGTAGGGTGGCAGATTTGTGAAAGAGTATTTGAAGAGTAATTTGAAATTGAGTTGTAATAGCTAGACCAAAAATGACTATTTTAAGGGCAACTTAAAATAGTCATCTAATTTATATGAGTCGATGTGTATTGTGTGTGTTAGGATTTAATTGTTAAAATCAAACTTAACTGTCATTATTTGTTTTAGGGAAAACAAACACCGTCGCTGGGACTCGGGGAATCATCACCCTCGCCACAGGAGCCCCTCCCCCTCACCCCCTTCTTTCCAACCACACAATCAGCAGCGAATGCAACCCCCATACTTCGATAACTTCCATAATAACTCCCACCATCCAGGCAACGGGGGTTCCATGCTGCCCCCGCCCATGTACCCCCCCAGCCACATGTTCGCCAACATGGGCCCTAACATGCCTCCCAATATGCCTCA
The DNA here is from genome assembly GCA_917880885.1 of Limnephilus marmoratus. NCBI lineage: Eukaryota > Metazoa > Arthropoda > Insecta > Trichoptera > Limnephilidae > Limnephilus > Limnephilus marmoratus. The sequence goes on along the minus strand of OU862918.1, from coordinate 53,280,215 downwards.
TAACATGCCTCTCAACATGCCCCCCAACATGCCTCCCAACATGCCCCCCAATATGCCTCCTAACATGCCTCCCAACAGGCCTCCCAACATGCCTCCCAATATGCCTCCTAACATGCCTCCTAACAGGCCTCCCAATATGCCTCCTAACATGCTTCCCAACAGGCCTCCCAACATGCCTCCCAATATGCCCCAAAGCATGCCCACCAATATGCTCCCCAACTTCATGCCCATGGCCCAGCCTCCGCCGCCACCCAAAACTGACTATAACAACTTTAACCCTCAACCACAAAACAGCCAGATGACTTTCCCAAACCTGCCACCGTTCCCAAATTTATTTGTTCAAAATGATCCTTCCAATAACTTACCTCCTCAAAATAACACTAACCATTTCAACATGAATAATCAAGTTAAAAATCCACCCGTTTTCGGACCAATTCAAGCTAAAAATATGACTGATGTTGAAATGCCATCAGGATGTAATAATCAACAGAAGTTAGTCCCTCCAAAGAGTAACGGGAATTCCAATGTCCAACAGCGGATGAACATTACTCGTCAAGGAATATTTCCTCCCTTCCCCAATATTCCCATGCCACTGATAGTTCCCAACACCAATTCAGTAACTGTTTCGAGCCAATCATCCAAACCAAACTCTATTAATTTGAATATTTCGATGAATGTTCCTTTGCATACGATCCCAGAGCCGAAACCATTGGATACTTTGTCCATTCCACCGCCGAAACCATTGGATACATTGTCTATTCCACCACCGAAACCGTTGGATACATTGTCCATTCCACCACCGAAACCATTAGAAGCCATCACCATCCCTCCTCCCAAGCCGCTGGATGCTGTAAAGATCCCTCCACCTGCCCCCTTGGAAGCTGTAAAGATTCCTCCACCTAAACCCATGAACCTTCAAACCATTCCACCCCCTTCTCCAATTTGTCTCACGCTAATTCCTAAACCAAAAGAATTGGACGTCTGCTCAATTCCACCACCCCCAACTTCGTCAGGTGAGGATTTATTTAATGTACCTTCTATATTATTATTTGATATTTCCATTTAGTATTTGGTAGCAAAGTAATTGAAGTAATCAAGTTTAACTGTACATAACTACATTATTTTATTACTAAAATTGCAGAAAAACAATTGCGAGTGTTTTTTAAATAATGCATTGAGGAAAATTCACTTATGGTGGTAAAGAACTGATTTTAATTTACGAGTAGTATATTTATGGATTTAAAGATTCTCATTTAAACCTCGATCTTTTGAGGTTGCTTTATTGTTTATGAATACCATCAAATGACATAATTTTACTATTGCAAGGCAACTTCAATAATGTAATGGTACAGTGAAAGTCTCTGATATGGTTTTTCCATGGAACCAGAAAAAAGTTTAAGACCAGATTAAGTGGAACAACCTTCTATGTGGGCTTTTTAGTTTCAGGGTTTCAGAGTTTTCTATCTTGGGACCTAAAAAATAAAGTTCTTATTTGAGGGTTTTATTGTACAGTACTCTCTCAATTAATCTGTCGCATCGATTATCCGACAATTTCCATAATCCAACTACCATAATTTATTTTTACTGTTTGAAAGCGCAAAATCTAGCTCTATAATTCGCCGTTATTTTCGTGTCGAATTTAGTAGTCTGCTATGTGCCTAGATTTGAGGGCTAAGCTTTGTACACCGACGGGTTGGGATATCTTACTCAACTGTTAGACCGCCGTCTAACTTGCTCTCGCTGACCATTTTACCTGTCACCAGGGTTCATTATTGTTGTTTTAGGACATTTCAGTTAGTGCTCTGTTTATTCTAGCAAATGTTGTATGCATTTCTTTCGTTCTACGACATTTTTTGTTTGAGTAAGTTTACAAAATAGAGTCCATTTGCAAGCGTAAAACCCCTTAACTTTAAACCAAACAATGGAATGTAAAAAAAGATATATAGCTTTGTTTGTTTTTATGAAATACCTGTTTTAACCTATAGTGTGAGTTTAAGAAAGCAATACGCTTAAAAAACTATGTAATTACCATTGCCATCTGTACGGTAAAAATTCAAAGGCATTAGGTTCTGAGCTTGAATAAAATCTACTGTCATTTGTATTAATTACTTGCTGTATGATCATGCAGTTCTCTCTCAGTCGGTAATGAAGAGTTTATTATGAGCTATTTATAAACAAACTGACAGTTTGTTGTGTTGTTAGTTTTTTTGATTCCTTGAATCCTTTTTTCTAATTCGCAAGCGGGACAAGCAGGTCCTTTAAAACCGAGACCTGGGACTAAGAATTGGGACCCGATCAGTCCCCAGCTAGGTAGAAATAAAAAGTGCAAAATCATCGTGTAAATGTGTTATTGTAAAAAAACCTCAAAAAAGTTGTCTAAAGGAGTGTGTTCTTTTACTGAATGTGACCTAAAAATTTAACAGCATGTTTTGCATGTATGCACTACAATATGCCGCTGTAGTCGATTGACTGCGAATCAATTGGACTGTAATCAAAATATGGTTTTAGCTAATTTTACTTACAACTATGCTTGGTGAACAGTGGGCACTGGGAAGGAATTTTAATTTTACACAGCACATTCTTTCTTGTGATATAACGGCGCCGAGGAATCACTGGGTTTATCAATGGCACAAGTTTCCATATGAATCGATTTTAAAGTCACCCGAGATACCGTAGGAGGTGATAATTGCATGGTTTACTTCGATTGTTCCTTAAGTTTGTGTAATATTGGTACATTTTATCAGATAAAAACTGGGCGTACTGTACAGGGCCCGCAGATACTTTAATAGTACACAACTGCTAACCCTGTACAAATCACAAGTGCGCCCAAGGTTGAATTTGGCAGCCACCTCGGGTCTGGAGCTCCAAAATACCTGAAAAATACCCTCGATTCTGTGCAGAAACGGGCGGTTCGTTTGATAGATTCTCTCATCTTAACAGACGGATTGCAATCCTTAGAGCATAGGCGTCGGGTGGGAATACTATTCTTGTTCTGCCGGTATTACAATGGAAGACGCTCCGAGGAATTAGTGTCTTTGATCCCTTCGGCACCGGTGCATAGTCGGGAAACACGCCAAATGCGTGCCCAACATTTGTACACGGTTGACATTTGTCACATGAGAACAGGTCGCTTCTTCGACTCGTTCTTGTGTTCAACCGCTCGGCTGTGGATTGATTTGCCAGCCTCTGTGTTTCCTCCTTCCTACAACAGGGGTCTCTTCAAGACCAATGTTCATTCCTTCCTCTCCTCAAAAAGACCCTCCACACAACATCCCAGATGACATAGGCCCTAATAGAAATTATTTTTCCCAAGGCCTCTTGTGTGGAGTTAATGTAAAAAAAAAGATAAAGATTGGTATGGAAAGTGGGTTGGATGGGGGAAGGTAGATCTACACAGTTGTATCAACAGCCGCTTTCACTGATTTTATTGGACACTTGCCCCATTTTTGGAGTGGCAGATTAGTGAGAGAGTACTGTATTGGAACATTGCCTTAATCATGTGTGCATTCGAGTGCTGCAGCTCGGGTTACTTACAACCGGGATAAATGTACAGTGAGTTCTATTTAAAAGCTAATGAGATTGTTGCAAGTTGCGAGATGTGTGGGGCGGAGAAGAGAGGTGGCCGATTTGTGTGTTGTGTGGGACCGATGCTGATGGGTATTGTGTAGTTCTCTCTGCAGATGGGCGGTGGGCGGCGCTGGAGTCCGTGGCGGCGCAGGTGGCACGCAACGGAGAAGAGCGGGAGGTCATGCTCAAGACCCAATGCCAACAAGATTCCTCCATATGGTAATGCGACCAGAGGATCCCAGATGCGCACATTTGTTACTATTCCTATACTTATTTACTTTTTGCCCAGGAACATTTTTTGACAGCCGGAATCACAATTTTTATATTTAAAAAAAAAATTATTTCTTTTTTTTATACGGAGCAAAGCTTGTGAAAAAGAATCCGAGAAATTAATGATAATCAAATTATACTAATAAAAATGAAAGTAGCCCTGGTGTCTGCGATGAGAATACATAAAGAAAAAAGTAGAATAATAAAGGTAAACAATTTTAACTAAATCTAACCTAACCTCACCAAAAATCTTATTATATTATCTGCAGTTTCTCATGAGAATATGTTTTTTTACTCTTTCTATTGTTCCTGTAAATTGAAAACTTAACCCCTCAAGCCTCAGGCCTATTTTGTCAAAAGGTCAAAATATTTCCGCCGTGCAATAAAATCCAAATAATCGGAATATTTTTGAGCACATCTGAAAACTAAAAACTGTTTTTGAAATGTGATGAAATACGCTTTCAAATTTCGAAATAAACACAAAAATTTTTAAAAATAAAATTTTTAGGCAAATGTGTTATAAAGATTATCGTCAACTCACTTTGCTATCGTTTCATGTAAAAATAAATAATAAATTCCCAAAAGTTTCATAATTTTTTTCAAAGTGTTTTCGGATACTTTGGATTTATAAATGTCTAAATTTTAATAATTTTGCTGTTAGGCTTTAGATTTGAGTATAAAGTGTGGTGTTTTCTCTTTCTAACACCGTTTAGATCATATTTCTAACCAAGATAGTAAAGGAGACACAACGATTTCTATGAGAACTATGTGAGCTGTTCCGAAAACCGAACAAATTAGCCTGAGGGGTTAATAAAAACCTTTGGTTTCGTCATTTACGTGAAAGGTTATGTTATTGTTTTTAATATCAAGAGAAAAAATACATAGATTAATAAACTTTGATAAAATCATGATCATAATAAATTGACCTGAGACTGCATTGTATTATGTTGATTATGTTGAAGCTATCGTTGCATAAATTTACACTTACAAGTATAGAGATATGCCTGGATCATTTAGTTGCGAGTACATATTAGTCTGCATTACACAAAATGCTTTTCCGGTCTGTCATCAGCTGTCAAAAAAAGTTCCTATCACAAATGATATATGTTCCAGGTACATACTTCAGGTGTCATGCCATTTATATTAAGCAGTATAACATTTTTCCTACAATACTTACCAGTTTACGGGCTCTGTCCAACAACGGCTAACGTCGCATTTCACCATTCAAGGTTCCTCCGCGACGAACGCAGCTCCGACTACAAAATGTACCGAGACCTGGTCTCAAAGTATCGCATCGAGCTCCTCCGGCTGCAGAACATTAGCGATATAAAGAAAGAAGAGAAAAAACATGTACCGGTAGATAAAAACATCTCGGGGGAGGATAAATATGTACCCGGTGAAGAGAAATATGACCCGGAAGAAGAGAAACATGTTCCCACTGATGATAAATATGATTCTGGTGAAGAAAAATATAATCCTGGTGAAGAGAAATATAATCCTGGTGAAGAGAAATATAATCCTGATGAAGAGAAATATGTGCCCGGGGAAGAGAAATATGAACCAGAATTTAGTATGGATTATGAATCTAGTGAAGATGATGCAAAGAATGATCTCAGTAGGGTTATGAAAAAAGAGGTTAAAGACGAATTTGATGTTCCGAGCTTTTCTAAAACAGAGGAAAGGTTGAAACAGGCTAGGGTGAAGGCTGAGAGCTTGCAGAGAGTTGAAGATGCTGCAGAAGAAGAAGTGAACCAGGAGGAGAAGAGAGAAAGGAAAAGGAAGTCCAGGTGGGGAGAGGGCCCCAGCAGCGCTGCACTTCCTGTGGGACTCCCTGGAGTGGCCGCTGTCGCCTGTCTTGGAGGTGATTTGATTTTTTTTTTTTTTTTTTTAACTTTGTTTATTCTCATTTCTTTGTACATATAATGTATAATAACAAATAGTATACATATAATAACATAATATACAGGGTGTCCGGGGGTAAAGTGCATTAACTTCCGGAGGTGATTCTACATGATGGTAGGAGTAAAAAAGATTAACAACTTTTTTCGAAATTCCAACATTTTTTTTCCCATACAAAAAGATCTACCTACTAAAAATCCTTAGTGTGAGGTATGTGATCTTACTTGCCAGGAGCCTGCCCGGCACGATCGTGGCAACAATAAATGGTGGTGATAGGCCCGTATCGTAACAGCGGAAAATAATAAAGCTGGCCACGCACGCCGGTCTAATTTTATCTTTTTACCACAAAACTACCCCTAAAAGTTGGAATTTCGAAAAAAGTTATTTATCTTTTTTACTTCCATTATCACGTAGAATCACCTCCCGAAGTTAATGCACTTTACCCCCGGACACCCTGTATAATAACTAATAGTATGAACAAGAAATGAAAACCCACTAAGGCACTGCCTGAGTGTGGGTAATATTAAAACAAAATACTATATTTCCAAGTACCCAAAGTATAAAATAGACTTAAAAAACATACAAAATATAAAGTTAGTATTTCATAGATAGAATAAGTGAAAAAGGTTTTTTTTTCAGCTATTATAAAATTAAAATAAAAATATGTAAATTCATATATCGCATCCTCGGTGCTTCGGTCTTTACGAAAGCCGTATTGGTTTTTCGATAGAATTTATTAATCTATTGTTTCTTTTATCAGCTCTGCACAAGATGCCCTAAGATTTCAAAGAAATGTAATCAATGACGCTGGTTCTTTGAAGAAGTTCGCTAGCCTATTATAACCAATTTGACAAGGGCAATTTTTAATGAGAAATATTTTCTTTAGTGTAAACTGGATACAAAATTAATGTTCTTAATCTATCCAGGAATAGTGCCGGTGGTGGCCCCGGGCTCCTTGTTGGCCATCAGTGGGGAGAAGACGCAGCTGAGTCGGGTGAGCCGCCAGGAGCCGGGTCTGCTGCAGTACGCGCAGCAGAGCTACGGCTCCACCAGCCTCAGTGACGAGGACTGGAAGAAATGTGAGGACCACTACAAGATCAGCCTCCTGTATAAGGTAATCCATTCTACAGTACATTTTCCATTTGCCTATCCACACCATCCAGCCACCTTTTTAGTTCGGGTGTTCAGAGACTGGTTTTTTAAGTTGGCTTATTATAGAGAAGTCTCTTAGTTGGTGTTATATCTTCCATCCTTGCTATTGATGGCCATGGGCCCATTTCTCCCATTTTACCTCATTTCTTTAACATTAACCCAGTCCTTTTGATGAAGTTCACCAGGATTGCCATTGGATAAGTGGCTGTCTCCTGGTTTCACAACGTATTTTCTCAGGTATCCTGCCTTGTTACCATCAGTGCAGGACATTGGCACCAAAGGTGAATTGGAGTCTTTTCATTCTCTTCACATTTCCTGCTTCTATTGGTGTTTTCCACACCCAACAACTGCGTGGGTCTCCTGAGATGGCAGTGTCCTGTTAGTAGTTCTACCAGCTCCCTCAATAATGCACTCTCCATACTGAGTAATTGCCTGGTTCGTTTATAGTCTGGTTTGTTTATGATTTTGTACAAGATACAAATAGATTTATTCCTTTTATTCCAGGAAATGTTGGAGAAGCGGCGTGAGCTGGAGATGCTGGCTGCTTCGGGGCGTCACAAGTACGAGTATGACTCGGACGAGGAGGTGGAGGGCGGCACTTGGGAGCACCGGCTGCGCATGCAGGAGATGGAGGCCACCAGTCGCTGGGCCGGTGAGCTGACTCGCGCTGCTTCGGGCAAACACCACATCGGAGACTTCTTGCCGCCCGACGAACTCAAGAGGTAACACACTCTCCGGTGTAATGTCAACTGCCTCGATCCCAATCTCTACACAACGCAGGCAGTCATTTAATATATATTTTTCTAACATTAACGATGGGCTGTTTCATAGAATTTTAACAGTTCATCAAATTTAAAAGTTAATATTAAAGTTCTGGAAACAACTGGCCGATGATGAAATAATGAAAGAACTTGAGTAGAAATTAAAAAAATAAACATCAATAATAATAATAATCATAAATTAAAATTGAACATCCATAAAAGTGGTAACAAAAAAGATATATATAATTACCGACCCATAAGTCTCTTGCTCCTTTTAAAATATCTTGGAAACTATCATGAAGAAGCAAATTTTTCAATTTCTAGAAAAAAACAAATTATTATCACCATCCCAATGAGGCTTTAGGGAAAATCTAAGTACCAATGATGCCATAGAAAATCTAACAAACATAGACATAAAAGACATAGATGGTGGGAAAAAATGTTTGGCTCTATTCATAGATCTCCAGAAAGCTTTTGACACAATAGACCATAAAATATTACTATCTAAGCTAAAAAAAATAGGATTGGCCGAAAGAACAATGAACTTATTGAAGTCTTATATAACAGGGCGAGAACAACAAGTACAGATTGGCAAACGAAAGAGCAAACTACTACCTTTAAACTACGGCGTCCCTCAAGGAAGTGTTCTGGGACCGATTCTATTCATTATCTACATAAATGATTTAACGAACCTTAAGATTAAAGGAAACAATCAGTTTTGCTGATGATACTGCATTATTATTTCAAGAAGAAAATTGGACGGACACATTTAATGTGGCTGAAAAAGGGTTTATTGCACATCAAAATTGGCTTAAAATCAACTTGCTTACCCTTAACATAAGCAAAACTAAATATATAACTTTTCAATAAACTCAAGGAGCCAACCAGCAAAATCACTAGAGCTAAAATACACGAACGCTGTAGAAATAATGTTCAATATCATTGTCAATGTCAATTGCCCAGTCATAGAAAAAACACAAAACATAAAATATCTCAGAGTAATAATTGATAAAAATCTTAAATGGGACCTGCACATCAAAGGTATAACTGACAAACTCACAAGCCTTATATATTTCTTTAAAAATCTAAGAAATGTGGTAAATAAAAAGGATTTGAAGAGGATTTACTATGCGTTTTGTCATTCTCGAATTCAATATGGAATTATAGAATGGGGATCTACTACTCATAAATACATACAAAACCTGAATACAATTCAAAAAGGAATCATAAAGACCATACTGTAAGTACCTATTAGAACGCCTTCGATTGAAATTTTCAATAGCTTTGATGTACTAAATGTACATTGAATATATGCCAAAAATATATTATTGAAGCTATTCAAAAATACTGAATCCTCTACTAGACTGCGTATCCATTACACTAGATGGAATAAAAATGACATAAAAAACATTCCAAATTATAAAACCACATTCGGACAAAGAAACTAAACTTATTTTGCAACTAAACTCCTAAATATTATTCCCCAAGATATAAAATTAATAAAAAAAATTATGAGTACAAATCAAGAATAAAAACATGGCTGAAAGAGGTCAACGAAAACACTAATGAAGACACTAAAAACGACATAGAAGACAATTAAACTATAATTAATCAATTTTAGTCCGCCTCGGCACAGGGACCCCTAGTGAGGAGGACTAAGAAATACAATATCTTTACCTAACATAACCATTACATTATTTTGTATTGTATTGTTTTAGAATTACATATTTTATATAGTCGCTTAAATAACAAAAAAAAACCTTCACAGAACTTTAATTTTTACTTTGAAATTTGTAAAAATACTTACCTCCACTAAGGAGGCCCTCGGGGTCTACTTCATCTTAGAGGATGCTGAGTGGAGGACCTTTTTAGGAGAGGAAGGAGTGGAATCTATCAAACAGAACGCTCGCCCGTTAATAAATTAATTACATTAAATGCCTGCTTCATAAAACAAGAAACATTGTCTTTATTTAAACTAAAAACTCTTATAATTGGGAATGTGTGTAGGACAGCCTCTCTATTATGCTCTCAAAATCTCTCTGTTGCTAGAAACTTAACTACTAGTCCACCTCGGTTCTGATCATGGATGGGCAAACCTATAAACTAGGGACATCTTTTGGATAACACTGTATAAACTCTACGAACTAGTGCTATCTATGCAACATAGATTAAATTCTAAGTATTTTATCTTTGATAGGTTCATGGACAAGTATTCAGCAGTGAAAGGGGGCCAGGAACCAGACCTCAGCGACTATAAGGAATACAAACTGAAGGAAGACAATATAGGTACCTTTTTCTTCTTCTTTTTTAAGTTACTACCCAATGCCAAAATATTGTGAGGGCCACAAACCCACATTGTAATTTCTCTTACATAGACTAACAATGTAGATTCATGTTGCAATTCTTTCTTAAGCTTATCTGAACTGCCATGTTGATAGTTAGGTTAATGATTTCCTGTTTTTGTGCAGGCTTCAAAATGCTGCAGAAGTTGGGGTGGAGCGAGGGAGAGGGTCTGGGTGCGGATGGATCTGGAATAGTCAACCCGGTCAATAAGTATGCATTCAATTCTTCTCCAAATAGTCTTTACTTTTATCATCACTGTGATGTCTTGGGATCGGGTAGTAATAACATCTGTTAATGTTACAATGTTTATTGGTTGCCAGATTAATATGGAGAGAGCGCTCAATAGCGGTACATCCCTTTTATACTTCCCATACTCGCTATCTCGCTCTCATGCCGTCACCCTCATACACATACGTCACACCCCCACACTTAAAACCTAATTACATACATATCTTTATTCACAAATTTATACAAAACAATAATATCTAAATATTTCCATTCCATAGTATATGTAATTATTCTTGTTCTTCACGTGTAGCGTGGGCGTTGACCTCGAGGGCGTAACCTCCCCTCCCATGGTGTAGGTGACCTGCAAAAATTAGGAGGATTAGGAAATTTGGTCATGTCCACATCCGAGAGTGGACCCAGGTCCAGCAAATCATCAGACCTGTCACACTCCCCCCACCTAACCTTCCTCTCTGAAATCTGATCATGGTGGCGTTTCCAAATTTGTCCCGTAGACATAATTTTAACTAAATAAATCCTATTCCCCAATCTTTTAAAAATTTTTCCTAAAATCCATTTATTATCATTACTTCTTAAATCCCTGGTTAAAACTTTAGAACCAACCTCAAAGTACTTTTTAAATTTTCTTCCTCTATAATACTTTTTCTGTTTATGCTGGCTCAATAACATTTTGTTTTTAACCGTGTTGTCAATTCCTTTAAAACCTTGACTCTCAACATTATCCACTATTGGAATAATCGTATTAAAAATTGATCTAATCTTCCTACCCAACATTAATGTACTAGGCTCAATGCCCGTAGACATTGAAGGCGTATTTCTAATATCAACTAAAAACGTCAAAAGTTTATCTTCAAAATCAGTAGGAAATTTATTATTTACCATAATTTTTTTCAAAAAATTCTTCACTGTTTTAACCCCATTTTCAGCTAAACCGTTAGAAGCAGGATGCTGTACAGCTGAAGTCAATGATTCTATATTATAATTATGACAAAATTCCTTAAAAACTGACGATGTGAAAGCTGTACCATTGTCACTTACAATTTGTTCCGGGATTCCGAACATAGAAAATAATCTTTTCAAAACTTTTATTGTACAAAACGAATCTACCTTATTTACAACATGACAGTCTATCCATTTTGTAGTTGCATCAACAATAATTAAAAAATTATGACCTCCCAACGGCCCCATGAAGTCGATATGCAATCTACTCCAGATTAACCCATTGATTGGCCAAGGTGCCAACTCAACTTTACATGGAGTAGGTAAACATTCCATGCATCGAGCACACTGTTTCACAGTTACTTCTATATCATTGTTCATTCCGAGCCAAAAAAAATAATTTCGAGCAAGACTTTTCGATTTTACAATGCCTAAATGTGATTGATGTAAAAAATTCAATATAATTTCCCTTAATTCCCTTGGAACTACAAATTTATTATTATAAAATAAACATGAATTATAAGTCGATAATTTATCCCTAAAATACCAGAATTTCAATAAATCATCCTTTAAGAACTTTTTATCCGGCCAACCATTTGCTGTGAACTCGATAATGCTCGCTATATTTACATCATTAATCGAAAACTGTTTCATCGTTTCCGCATTTAATGTTGTTTCTGACTCGATTATGTTCACACACTCTGACTCAACCGTATTCACGTTTAAAGAATCAATATAATTTAAAAAATAATCGCTAGCATCAATATCGTCGCTACACACATCTAAATTATCCTTATTATTAATCGGCATTCGTGATAAGAAATCCGCTTTGTTATCACCTGACTTAATATGCTCTATACTATAGTCAAAAGTCTGGAGTATTAGGGCGTACCTCTGCAGACGGTTAGCGGCCAATACAGGTACTTGCTTATCCGTGTTCAAAATGTGTACTAACGACTTATTGTCGCAAGCCAAAACAAATTTATTGCCGTATAAATACTGAAAGAATTTCTTCAACCCAAAAATTATAGCACACGCTTCCTTATCTAAAATAGAGTACTTTAATTCTGTTTCTGACAATAATCGGCTAGCAAATGCGATAGGTCTCTCTAAACCATTATCATATACATGGCAAATCACCGCTGATAACGCTTTTTCAGATGCGTCTGAAATAAGTTTAATTGGTAAATTAGGATCAAAATGCACTAAAATATTATCTGACGTCAGCAGTTTCTTAACTCGCTCAAACGCAATATTACATTCCTCAGACCACACATATTTTACTCCCCTTTTTAACAAGTTATACAATGGAGACAAAATACCTGAAATATTATGAACAAAAGCTCTATAATATGAAATAACCCCAAGTAAACTCCTAAGTTCTGAAACATTTTTCGGTACTGCCATTTGAGTAATCGCACAGATTTTATTTTCTAAAGGCATAACTCCTTTCCGCGAAATTTTAAAACCTAAATATTCTATCTCAGTTTCTAGAAAAGAACACTTATTTTCATTAATAGTTAATCCACAATCACTTAACTTGCTAAGTACAGATTCACAAATAGAGAATAATTCCTCTTCAGAATTTCCAAACAACAAAATATCATCTAGAAATATACGAACGTTACGAAGTCTACCTACTACCGCCTGAATAACTTGCATAAATATAGCCGGGCTTGTGGTCAAACCGAAAGGCAACACTTTATACCTGAATAAACCTACATGCGTACTTCATCATCATCATCATCATCTGTGGCTCTACAACCCAGGTCGGGTCTTGGCCTCCAGCAGAGCCTGCCTCCATGACTGTCGGTGTTGTGCTGCGTTGCGCCAGTTTCGGATGCCGATGGTGCTTGCATCCTTCACCACTCCATCCAGCCATCGAAGCTTTGGTCTTCCAACTCTTCTCCGACCCCCAGGTGCACCATCCATAATTCGCTTTGGAATATCTCCTTCGCTCATTCTCTGGATATGTCCAGCCCACCTGAGTCTTCCAGTTTTGATTTCCTTGGAGATATTAGGGTCCTCGTAAAGATCGTATAGCTCCTGGTTGTATCTGATACGCCATTCTCCATTATCACAGACTGGGCCGTAAATCCTTCGCAGCACCTTCCTTTCAAAACTTTCTAGGGCTCCTTCATCACCCTTACTGATTGTCCAGCATTCCGAACCATACATAAGAACAGGTCGTATAAGGGTCTTGTAAAGCAGGACTTTAGTTCTTCTGGTAAGGTGGCGAGATTTCATATGCTTCTGTAGCCCAAAGTAGTATCGATTTGCAGCTACTATTCTTCTTTTGATTTCGCTGGATACATTGTTGTCATTTGTCACCATAGTACCGAGATATACAAACTCGTTGACAGTTTCAAATGTATAATTATCTATCTGTATACTTGGTGGTTTCTGGCGTCCATGTACGGGCATATATTTTGTCTTCCCCTCGTTGATGACCAATCCCATGTTCCTTGCCGACGTAGCTAAGCTTTTAAACGCCGATTTTAGTTCATATTCTGAGCGTGCGATGATATCTATATCGTCAGCATAAGCAAGGAGCTGAACAGACTTGTTAAAAATATGGCCTGTGGTTTGTATACCTGCATTTCGGATGGCCTTTTCCAGCGCTAAATTGAATAAAATGCAGGCAAGTGCATCTCCTTGTCTTAGTCCATTGAAGGTCTTTAGGGTGTCTGACAGATCCTGTTGTATTCTGACTCGGCACTCAACATTAGACATTGTGAGCCTTACTAAGTTTACCAGTTTATCACACACGTACTTATCACACATAATTTTCTCGACTTCTCGTTTAACGAAATCTGACCAAAAGCATTACGCAAATCTATTTTCGCAAAAAATTTCGCACCATTTAAAGATGAAATTAAATCTTCTATACGAGGCAATGGATATTTCAACTTCGCTAACATAGGGTTTAATGTGGTTTTAAAATCAGTACAAATTCTAATTGAACCGTCTTTCTTTTTTACAACAACAATCGGACTAGCCATATCACTTATTTCTACCTTTTCAATTATATCTTCACGTAACATCTTATTTAATTCCTCCTCTACCTTTCCACGTAAACTAAAAGGTAACGATCTTGGATTCACAAACTTTGGCCTGAACTCCGAAATAACTTCGATGTTAGCTTCATAACCTATAAGCCTACCCGATTTTTCTGAAAACACATGAGCATATTTTTTCTTTAAACTATCACGAAAATTTAATTGATTATCACAACTAGTCTCACTGGTATTTACCGAATTTATTCCACTTAATCCGATACCGAAAACTTGTAAAAAATTTCTACCAACAATCGTAGAATTACCGTTTTTAATTATTATAAACTGCGTATCTACACTTTTATTTAAAAATAACACACTTAAATTAACTTTACCTACAATATTTAACCGTTTCCCGTCATATCCTGACAATTGAATATCGCATCTTTCCAATTTACAAGAAACAAAATCTTTTAAATACACTTCATATGGAATTGCATTAATCTCAGCGCCGGTGTCAACAATCGCTCGCAGAACAGTGTTACCAATAATGAGATCTACGAATATCGGTTCCGGCCCCGTGCCGTCATGCAACATAAAGACCGAATTTAATCGTTTATTCTTATTACCTACATTAATTTTACTGTTTTTACACACATTACTAGGATGACCCGATTTATTGCACCGATTACAAAAAATATTCTTCCAACAATCTTTCTGCAAATGATTCGTTTTTCCGCACAAAAAACATTTTTTTAATGCAATATTTACTGGCGTCTTACTACGCACTGCACTTTTAAATCTGATCGGACTATCCGACCTGGATTTACGGACAACATTACTATCCTTATGCACAACATTTAAATTCGTATCAACTTTCTTAAAATTAACAACATGTTCCCATGAAGCTGCTAACTGAACGCATTCCGAAAAAGAAGTATTTACCCCCTCAACGAACAACTTATGTTTCAATTTTTCATTGAAAATTCCAATAATGAATATGTCTTTTAAACAAGATTCCAGCCTTAATTCAAAATTGCACGTCAAACTCAGTCCTCTCAACCTAGCAGCGTAATCTTTAATAGATTCGTTAGCTAGCTGTTTACACTTATAAAATAACTCACGCGACTCGAAAATATTTTGAATAGGTTTGCAATGTGAATCAAATAATTTACATAAATCATCAAAAGAACAAACAGAAACCTTTTTAGGGAAACATAGATCACATAATAAAGAGAAAGTTTCTTCGGTGAGGCAACTCAGCAAAAATGCTCTTTTGCGTTCTTGTGATAACACTTTGTCATCATGTAAAATGAGGGCCTGATCCAGTCGTTCCTTGAACAATGACCAGTTTCCCGTTCTGTAACAGAACGTCCCCAAATTTTTACAAACACCCTCCATTGGGGGAAGAGCTGAAACAAAATAATCAAGACTACTTATCTCAGCACTTCCAAGAAGGCTACACTCCGAGGTCCACGTTCCACGTTCCACGTGCACGCCACCCAGAGCTGTAGATCACCGTCCCCGTCTGGCTCCGTCTCCCGACAGCTGCGGATCCAATCCCTACTCCGAGGTCTTCCTTCCCAGACTGCAGCGACGGAAACCAAGTCCTGGTTCCCGGCTAATCCACACGATGATCCAGTCCTTGACCCGATCCTTGATCCGGTCCTTTTGTACCCCGTTACACGGTGTACCCGAACGACAATAATTTTGTAATTTGTCGGTCCCACACACGCGAATACTTGCGTGTGGCTGCTCCAATTTCTTCTTAATGCGATCGCTTCCTGCGATCGCTTCCTGCAATCCTGACAACAATCCGTCAGATCCCGAAATCTACCGCGTAGATTCTTCCAATTTACGTAAAAAAAAATTTACGAACTACCGAGCTGCGCCAACTGTAATGTCTTGGGATCGGGTAGTAATAACATCTGTTAATGTTACAATGTTTATTGGTTGCCAGATTAATATGGAGAGAGCGCTCAATAGCGGTACATCCCTTTTATACTTCCCATACTCGCTATCTCGCTCTCATGCCGTCACCCTCATACACATACGTCACAATCACAAACTCTCTAGTTTTACTCTTTTAAATTTTGTGTCAAAAATATGGTTCAATGACAACTCAGAATATACCCCTTTGAAAAAATCATTAAAAGTTATGAAAAAAAATATTGAAAAATAGCCCACAACCTAACTCAACATAACCTATTTAACCATTTTTTTAATACATCATTACATTATATTTTCATCACTTTTAACTCGTTGAATGCCGAGAGTAAATGGGGTTGGTTGTAACCAATTAGCGTTCGTAAAAAGCGGCAGCCATGACACCCAATGTCCGGCGATTTTGACAGCGTCCTTGAGAAATTTCGTACATAGAAAGGTCAAAGTTGAAGACCAAAGAATTTTTCCCGCGCATGCGCAAGAACTGCGCACGTTCCCGCGCTTTGGTAAATCATTAATATAAATTATATGGAGTGACCAAGCGAATTGCGGTTTTCTCTATGGTAAAGAGCGATAATAGAGCAAGCGATTCTGACCGTGTTCTTCATACACTTTCTTTATACATAAGGGTCAAAATCGCGTGTCAAAATCAGGACACGCCGGCGCACGAGCGGCAAATGAGTGGTTAATGACTTTGCAAAGGAGGTGTTGAAGTTGCATGATTCTGAGTTGTCTAGTCACCCAAAAATATATATTATTCTCTTCTGGAGCCCATCGGTCTATTACAATTATGTAATGTTGTGCATTAGACATGAACGACGATAGATGATACTCTTGTAAGGAAATACTGACATCTGTTGGGACACCTAAAAACTACATATAACTAGCCAACGACATCTGTTAAAGGATGTTGAAACTACATGTCTTATCCTATATACTACATATATTACCTCAAATGACCAGCTCAGACCTTGGTGCCTTGATTAATAACCATATATGTATAGATACATGTCTTATCCTATATACTACATATATTACCTCAAATGACCAGCTCAGACCTTGGTGCCTTGATTAATAACCATAATAATTTTCCCATTTGTCCTTAGGGGAAGCAACAGAGAGTCCAACCAGGGCCTGGGAATAGATCGCGGTGATAGTTTGGAAGAAGGGGATGATGAGTTCGATGCTTACAGGAAGAGGATGATGTTGGCTTACAGGTTCCGACCCAATCCCTTGGTAAGTTCATCACTTACATTATTATTTACAATCTATCTGAGACCTATTTGTTAATATTGTTTTTATTTATTTTCTATGCTTGCTGTTTTAACTTGTTGGGGGCCGCTTGTGACCCGGTAAACACGCAAGTTATTTTAAGAAAAAATCACTTTTGAGATGCGATTTTGACCCTAATGTATAAAGAAAGTGTATGAAAAACTCGATTAGAATCGCTAGCTCTATTATCGCCCTTTACCATAGAAAAAGCTGCAATGCAGCCGGTCACTCCGAATAATTTATATGAATTATTTTCCGTCGGGCGGGATGTGCGCAGGTCTTGCGCATGCGCGAAAAAAATATATTTTGAACTACGATTTTTACCCTTCTATGTACAAAATTTGTATAAGAACACGGTCAGAAATGCTAGCGGCAACATTCCCTATGGTATGGGTAAAGATTTCATTCATTTTGTAGCCACAAAATATTTAAGAATAATTTTTATCTGTGGGCATCTCGAACTGTCATTGTGGCGGCCGCGTCACAAAATGCCGATGCGTGACCTCAAATAACATCATAAAACCTATCAATTTACGTAAATAACGCAAGTAATGTTATTTTGGTAAATAGTTTATTGTTGTAGAAATGTGTTTCAGTCAATAAAATATACGATAGGTAAAATTTAATCCACAAAACATTCAATTGAAGATCGTGAAATTTCCGTGTTGTTCTGACCAAAAGCCTGGCCCTCAACAAGTTAATACCTCCATTTTAGGCAGAATATACATAGTTTATATTTAGTGCGTTTTCCAGCAGTTAGCATTAGCAAGTGAAGTTTTAATTATTTTTCATAACAAAGTAGGACCACGTTAATTTGAAATCCACAGGAATTTTCAATTAACAAATTCCCAAATAATTCAAAATTTTAAGAAGAAAGATGTTCGAGTTTCTCTACCGCCACCTTTAAATTTGAATAGGTTCTTCGGAGTAAATTTGTAACGATACGACTTATTCCTGCGTAACTTGAAATTTGCACACGATTTAGGTCGCAGCCAGTCCTTCAGATACAGATATTTAAAGTAAATTCATAAAAGGAGATTTGGATTTTTGTTATGTTATCCTCCGTGGTAGCCATTTTCGGGGCACCTGGACGTGGCTCATCAAAAATCGATGTGCAACCACGTTGAAACTCGTTAAACCAATTTTTGACGGTCGCCATCGAAGGAGAAGTCACTGTACATAGCATCCAAGCGCTCTTTGATTTCACTGCGCGATTTCCCTTCCAAAAACAATAATCGAATCACCGACCGATATTGCTCTTTTTCCATTTTTCTAAAATCCAATAATCTAATTTCGAGTAGTGGGCGCGCAGGGCAACGGCGGGAGTAACTGCGACGCACCTAATGGTGGCCAATTGCCTCGGTGTATATATTTCCCTTCCAAAAACAATAATCGAATCACTGACCGATATTGCTCTTTTTCCATTTTTCTAAAATCCAATAATCTAATTTCGAATAGTGGGCGCGCAGGGCAACGGCGGGAGTAACTGCGACGCACCTAATGGTGGCCAATTGCCTTGGTGTATATATTTCCCTTCCAAAAACAAGAATCGAATCACCGACCGATATTGCTCTTTTTCCATTTTTCTAAAATCCAATAATCTAATTTCGAGTAGTGGGCGCGCAGGGCAACGGCGGGAGTAACTGCGACGCACCTAATGGTGGCCAATTGCCTCGGTGTATATATTTCCCTTCCAAAAACAATAATCGAATCACTGACCGATATTGCTCTTTTTCCATTTTTCTAAAATCCAATAATCTAATTTCGAGTAGTGGGCGCGCAGGGCAACGGCGGGAGTAACTGCGACGCACCTAATGGTGGCCAATTGCCTCGGTGTATATATTTCCCTTCCAAAAACAATAATCGAATCACCGACCGATATTGCTCTTTTTCCATTTTTCTAAAATCCAATGATCTAATTTCGAGTAGTGGGCGCGCAGGGCAACGGCGGGAGTAACTGCGACGCACCTAATGGTGGCCAATTGCCTCGGTGTATATATTTCCCTTCCAAAAACAATAATCGAATCACTGACCGATATTGCTCTTTTTCCATTTTTCTAAAATCCAATAATCTAATTTCGAGTAGTGGGCGCGCAGGGCAACGGCGGGAGTAACTGCGACGCACCTAATGGTGGCCAATTGCCTCGGTGTATATATTTCCCTTCCAAAAACAAGAATCGAATCACCGACCGATATTGCTCTTTTTCCATTTTTCTAAAATCCGCGGATACGCCCGCTTCCACATGTGGTCAAAACAAAACTACTAGTCTGATTTGGCTGAAATTTCGACAGTAGCCGACTACCAAAATGTACTACAAGATAGTGGCCCCATCGGGCAGTGAGGCTAAGTACATCGGATGGCCCCCGTTTATCTGCAAAAATCAAAATTTCCATCACAGCCAGCCCTTTGAATTCGGATATTCTAAACAAATTTGTTAAAATAAAATGTATTTCCGCGTAACTCAAAACTTTATGGCCGATTTCACATTCGGATATTCAGAATAAATATGAAAAAATTCGACTTTCCAAGTGCAAATAGATTTACAAAATAATTTTAATCATTAATAATTTACGAATTAGGACAATGTGCAACCGCCGTAAATTTTACGGCGTTTTTCCGCCATGGCTGTCTGTCAGATTCAGATTTACCAAATTATTATTATTATTTATTATCGCAAAAATCAAAAAAAAATTCGAATTACATGAACAAATTTTTGTGCACAGACCAAAATAAATTTCGTATTACAAATTAAAAAAGCATTTTGCATAAAAAAAAAATTCGGGAGTTTTTTTTTTTGGCAAAAATTATCAATTATGCAATTTTCGAGGGTTTGAATTAACTTTGGTTCTACTTTGAGAAAAAAAACTGTATTGAAAAAAATTAAAAGAATAGGCTAATTAAAGTTCAAGAGCTTCTACACAGACAAGCAAAGGGGGTATAAGTTAAAATGAAATGTTGGGTTTAACAAATTTTGCTAATTGATTTGGGGACAAATAGAAAACACTATTGTTTGAAAAATATTGTTCCACTTATTGAATGTTCATCGGATAAATTAATGTTGTGTGTTAAACGTTTTTTTATAATGATTGAATTATTTATATGGCGCTGTTTTCGTGGGCAAATCACCTAGAGGGCGCTTAATAACTTAATTTATTTATCACTTAGACTCAATTGATAACTTATGAATTATTTATTTATTTGAATTGTGTTTATTCACAATAAATGTAGGCTACTAATTATTGTTAATATTAACCAATTCCATTCTAAGCATAATATCCTACTTATCCTTATAAAAAAATATAACTTCATTTAAAATCTTGAAAACATTTTGCATAACTTATTTTTAGTGTTTGAACATGCGTGAGAAAACGGCCTTCATAAAATGTTTCACTTTATTTTCAGAATAACCCGAGGAGACCGTATTATTAAACAATAAAATATACGCAGAAACCTGTAATTATAATGTATACGTAATAAATGAACGGTTTATTTATTCTTATAAATAATGCCAACAATAAGAGTACTGGGAGCAACGTGAAAATGTATATTTTATGCATTAGGCATTAGGTTATAATATAATGCTTCAAGAAAACTATTCTAAAAACAGGTTTCAAAATGAACTCAAAATCAAAGACATTACAAACTTATAGACCCGTTATTGTTTCACAAAATTAATACCCAATCAATAAAATTACAAACTTATGGATCTGTTATTGTCTCATAAAGCATGGCAAGTAACAAACAAGCAGGTTTCCAGTAATTCTTAATTCAAACGTTCATTCTGCATGACAAAATAAATATTCAAATAAGCAATTACAGTGAAACCCTCTTAAAATGTGTTCCAAGGGACCGAAATAAAGAAACTTCTTAAGCAGGAAAACCTTATAAGTGGGATAAATTGGGCCATTCTGTCTTCAAGGGACCAAAAAAAAACAAACTTCTTAAGCAGGAAAACTTCTTAAGAGGGTTTCACTGTGCATACTTGAACAAGTTGTGTAGAATATTACATTCTACATCATGGGTGTGATGCTCGCTTAAACTAAGATGAATATGGAACGTTGTATGAGACGACCTGCCGGCAGGTTGTCCTTCTTATACTTGTGTATTGCAACATTCTCTATCTCACTTTAGGCGCTTAATATCTTCGGGAAACAATCAAAATAATTGCATTATTTATAATTTTTGCGTGTATTTAAAATGAATGAAATGTTATTCCTTGACTTTTACAAGTTTACGCCATGCAATGGAAATACTTTCTCATCATACGTGACATCATTTAGGCACTTATTTATGCGATTTGGCTAGAGATAGCAAACAATGACGTGTGAGTATTTAATGTTAAATGGAAAGGACTGCAATTACCATATCTTTTGCTTGTTACTTTGAGATCTCTACAACATGTCTGTAAGTTTTGTAATGTCATTGTCTGCAATTAACTAATTAATTTAACAAAATTAAATGTTACAAATATTACGAACACTTGAAAAAATGTTCAGCCTTCATTCATAACTTCCTATTCCACTAGCAATGTTTACAAAATATGTATGCTATTTATATATTTAAAAAGATAAAATTATGTTGATTTATGACAATCTTTTATGAGTTTATTATGCATTATCACATATTATACAGTCAAACTTGGTCTATGTTATAATGAGAAAGATGGGACAAACAACACTTTTGAGCATTACTCTTCATTTCTTCAGTGGTTGGAAAATTGTAACTTATTTTTTTAAATTTGATTCTACTGGTAAATAAAAGATATTTTTGCATTTTTCTTCTTATTTTGATTGAGAAAAACGTTGAAGTACTGCAGATTGCTTCTTGTATGTACAACTAACCCTAAAGTTATAAATTTACCTACTTAATATGGACTTATCGTTGGCCTCAAAGAACAATGTCGAATCTGAAATGAAATGCAAAACGTCAAAGCAACACTATATTTCTTGATCTCCAAAACCATAAATATACAGAAACAAAACTTTAAACAGCTCGACTGAAAAACTACAAAACCGCACATCCAACATTATTCTTTGGGACCTTCGCTATATCATATAATAATTCTAATCCAAATCTCCTAATCCAAAAGATGGCACTTTTGTATTTTTTTTTGTAAAAAAGCCATTTAACAAAACAACTTTGCCATTATTAAGGGCTATTTAGACCAAACCAATAACAGTGAAACCCTCTTAAGAAGTTTTCCAAGGGACCAGAAAAAACAAACTTCTTAAGCAGGAAAACCTTATGTGTGGGAAAAATTGGGCAGATTTTGGGCCAAGGGACCGAAAAAAGCAAACTTCTTAAGCCACGAAACTTCTTAAGCGGGAACTTCTTAAGAGGGTTTCACTGTATGTAATTTTGCAATCAAATAATTACTTTATATGTATAAGTAATGCAATAATAATAATAATAATTCACTTTAACGGCTATTTAAAATAGTAAATATTTACAAATGAAAAAGTTCTTTGTTTAAAACCACTTTTTTTTTTAAATAAAGACCAACATTCCCGGGTTATGATTAACCCAACAAAATGTTTGAAAATCTCCTACCACCACCACAGTAAGTGGAAAACGTTGCTTGTGTCATGATGGAGGACATGCCGAGGAATCAAATACGCGACTCCCGGGTGGGACCCAAACGTGATTCCCACTCAGCCACTCAACCGAAACCGGTCGATGTGTATAAATAAAAATAAAGTGGTTTTAAACAAAGAACTTTTTCATTCGTATAATGACAAGTGTTTACTTTCTTTGATAAGCAAATATTTATGTATAGTGTTTTTAAGAACGCACATTATAAAAGTTAATTATACATGGAGATAAGCATAAACCATAAATCAATTTTGTTAATTACATGTAGTAGTTGTGATTTGCTATTTCCGTGATCAATTTTACCAAGTTTGACTGTTAATTTATTATAATTACATACCAAAATATGTATGTAGCACCACTAATTCACTTGTAAAGAAATAATACTGTAACAGCTTTCTGTTAAAACAACGAAAACATATGTGTCTAAAAGATGTACAAATTTTTATCATCTAATACATTTCTGAAAAATTTAAAAGTTCTTTTATTTTATTTGTCTAGTTTGTTTAATTTCGGTTTGACTAAGTACACCAAAAGTGTTGCAAAATAAGCTTATATAAAGCTATAAACCATAAATCAATAGGTACAGTTCTTGTGGGTGTTATAATCTCGGCTGGTTCAAACAGACATTGCTGGGGAAAGGGTTAATATTGAAGACCATTAGTACTAACGTAATTATAGGTACATAATGATGAGAGCTGGCACAAAACCGAGATGAGTGGAGGAAGACTCTTGAGGAGGCCAAGACCCACCAGGGGTTGTAGAGCCAATAGTGATGATGATGAATGATTTTTATGAAAGTAATAAAAATAAAATTGCAATAATTTAATTCCTCATGACCCGGACATATTCTGTATTTCTGCTTTGCTGTAAAAACCAAATTAATGGAATATTTCTGAATGTATATGAATGTGTTCAAAATTTTTATTATTAGCAATATACACAAAAAAATGCATACAAAGTTTTAAAAATGGTTCACCTTATGGGAACGTACCCATACTACGTGACCAACTTTTTGCAATTTTTAACCCCCCCCCCCCCCCCCCCCCCCCCCCCCACCCCCCCCCCCCCCCCCCCCCCCGGTGACCAAAATCCTAAGCAACCCGCCGCTCATTTGTATGGAGCGTGACATTTTGAAGACCCCCCCCCCCCCCCTAAACGTGTCACGTAGTATAGGTACGTTCCCTATGTTTTTTTCGAACTAAAATTACTGATAATGAAAAAAAAATTATTTTATTAGATAAATGTATTTTGAATATTATCATCACCTCATTTTTTGTTTCACATGTAAATAATTAATAATTCACATAATTTCCAATTTTATTTCAAATTACGGTCGGAAACTTTGGTTTCATAAAGGTGTACATTTTAATTCTATTGTGGTTAAATTTTAAAATTTTTCTAAAACCATTTAGATCATATTTCTCACTATGGAAGGGAGACAAGAATTTCTATGAGACCTATACGAGTTGTTCCCAAAAGCAAACAAATTAGCTTGAGAGGTTAATGTAAACTGGTCGGCATACATATAATTAATTCCCTGCAGCGTTTATATTATAATACAGTTTTAAAATACAATATGTGTAGATTATTATATTTTATTAAACAGTTTCTATGAGCCCAAAAGCAATGAAATCTTCAATCACCCCATTGAAACGATGTTGGAAATCAACAACTGACTTTTGGTTTTTGAAACTCACATCCACCAGTGAGCGATCCTTAAGAACCTCTGTTTCAACATCTATGATATCGTCTCCTTCCCTCATTAAGAAGGAAAGAGATATTGTCGTGAAAACAAAGCCGTATTGTGAGAGGTCTTTGATTTGTTGATCAAAGACGTGACGGGGATAGAGAAGAGCGATGTCGCAGTTGAGTCGCTGCAGAGAGAGTGAGAGGGAGCTGTAATATAGGTCCAGCAGTTCCTGGTAGTGCTCCTTCCTCAGGCTTTGCTCCGTGGCGCAGAACATCAGATGACTCAGGTCCACTACCGGGGAGCAGTGCTTCACCATCTGCCAGTCCACGAAGCGCAGCTCTGATGGGAGACCCTCCTGTAAGGAAATATCAAGGCTTTATATACAAGTGTATGCATTCTCAATGAGGGAATTCTGTAGGGCAAAAGATAATAGAAGACAATGAGCCTAGCTAAAGAAACACCAAGTCCCAGCGAGAACTGGTACGAGCGTCATCGACGTTTGTCCCCTTCCTTCTCACACGTCTTGTTTAAAAGAATGAAGATACTAGAAGGAGGAGGAGTGGAGAAGAGAGTTGTGGCCCTCTTATTTCGTGGGGCCTTCAGGGAACCAAGGGAGAGTGGAGAGGAGAGATGAGACCTGGGAAGACACATTGTGGAACCGGAAGATATACCCTCATTTCCAATGACAACCCTGGTGAACTTTATAAATGGGACTGGGTTACTTACTGTTAATACTGGGTATAACCAGAGAAAACCAGAAATATGTCATTTTTAAATCAGATTTTAGACGTATTGACTCTTTTTCACAAAAAATTATAAATGGATTTCGAAAGATTGTTCTTTTATCTAGTATGTATTCGCATGTTTTAAATTTTGAGATTTTATTTTTATTTTTAGTATAATAAGATTATACTATAGGTCGTTGGCAGAATTGTTAAATTTTCAAAAAAGATTTTGTATTATACCACACCCATTTCAAATCATATAATCATGCGGTAAAATAAATCAATAAATTATCTGGTAAAGCTACTTTTCAGAATTGTAATTTTAGTTTAAATAAAATCATTTAAAAATAAATATGTACATGTGTACTATCCTTAGAGATAGAGATCTTCATCGCCAAATCTCACCTGAATATCTGGGAGCTTTCGACGACGAGGAAGATGACAACTTTGCTTTTGGAAGGGGAAAGTTCAAGGCCATTGTTACTTAAACACGCCAAGAGTTTACTAGTATCATTGTTGCTCGCTGATGCTGCGATAAAAATATTGGGAACAGGAACAGCATTATATTGAACCTTAAATTATTTTCTCATATACACTGTGTACGGAAACTCGTAGTACAAGCGGGAAACTGGTGAATCTACATCACGTAGAGAACCCAAAAACACATTTGACAAAGTTTCAAAGTTTTGTTCTTGGTTGGTTGGAAACTGATATAATGCTATCTACTACTACAAAATAAATAACTAAAGTATGTAATCAAAGTAATCTGTATACAGAGTACCGATAAGTATCTAATTACTATTTACTTTATGAATGGTAATTTAGGCAATCTGGTACCATTAATTGCTTTATACAAAAGTGCTGATTATGGATGTTCATTTGGAACACAACTGATGCTATTGGTATCACAGCCGTATTGGTATTACTATAATAAGTTTTTATGTTTCCATGTTAAAATTCGAAGGTATGAGTTTTTTTAATGTTGGCAAAAAATTAAAAAAATTATCTTTTGTGAAATTGCGAGCATTCTAGGCAAATTTATTTATTTCGCTTGATCGCTCCAGTGGATAAGTAAACCGTCACTGCTCTTAAAAAAAAAAAGAATGACAAGGTCATATTTTGGTTTTGATTTATAAGATTTTGATCGCGGGGTCCACTGTTCACAGCACTACTAATTTAATCAACTGAAGATTTTCTTACCTCATATTTGAAGATAACATTATTAGACCAAAAGTCTCCATGGCATATCACATTGTACGGATCACATAATTTAGGATCTATAATATGGTAAACTTTGTCATACACATTCTTCATAAAATGCTCCACCGTTTTTTTGTAAAGTGGATCTTCAATGTACTCAATGGCTTGACTTGTTACTTTCGTATAGAAAAACTTAACATTTTCAGAATATACAAAGTCGCTTTCAATGTTTCTAGTTAATTCCTCGTAGAGTTGAGGATTGTGTGTCTTGAGGGCGAAAGACAAACTGTGGAAGTAAGCAATGTGTCTCATAACCAGCCTCATGTGGTCTATGTCCAAAGCTTCCTTTCTGCTGAACATTTTGAACCCTTTAGGGATCATGTCATCCATTATGATAAATTCACTCAAGTCTGCTAAGCTCGTCTTGTAGCATTTGACGAAATGCATTCGCTGGTCCTCTGGGAGGCTGTGAGCTTCTTGTATCTCCCTCAAGGCTGGTAGCACAGAATTGTAAGTATGCACTTCACGATTATAAAACTGAAGAAGTGGTATTAGTACTCTCATCTCTTTAGAAGTTGGTGCTGATTTTACAAACAGATTTTTAACAATTGGTTCTCCGAGCTTGTTTTTCCCAGCTATTTGAATTTGAACCATTTCTCCCATGTAATTGTTTCCTTTTTCATCATCACCTTCGATGATGATTTCTGGATCAATAATTCCTTCTTCGTTGATAATTTCTTCGAGTGCTTCCTTTTGTTTCTGGCCAAGTTTTGCATTGTTGCAAACATCGTTGAGTGAAGTCATTTTAACAGATGTTTTGAATTAATTTACTCTCAAAAATGAAACTCCCTAAACAGAGCACTGTGACTCTGTACCGTCATGTACAAGACCAGGAACATAAATATACAAACCACCCACCAGGAAGTAAGACTGAAGCTCAGGAGTGAGATAAACAAGTTGATGACTCATGATTTATGTACATACTCACTTAATGATAGAATAAGTGAAGCAGAGGTTGTCAACATCTGCATGTCACATTTTGTATCATTCATGCAGCATTAATATGTCATGAGCCACAAAATACAAATTTTACACTTCTTAAATAATAATGTTTTTATCATCTGTTTTTATTTTATTTAAAAAAGTGGCAAATAATTTTAGCTTTTTTTAGAGAATTAATAAAAGATTGAAACATAATAATTCATTTAAGACATACATTAAATGATTTTGTGGGCTTATGACATTTCGCGTCCTTAACCCCTCAGGCATCAGGGATATTTTGTCGGAAGGTCAAAATATTTCCGCTTTGCAATAAAATTAAAATAAATGGAATATTTCTGAACGCATCCAAAAACTAAAAACTTGGGTTTAAGGATGATGAAAAATGCTTTAAAATTTTGTAAGTTGAAATAAGGGGCCGTTCAAGTATTACGTAACGCACTTGGGGGGGGCGGGGGGTGGGGGTGTGTTGTGAAACGTTACTGTGCGTTACGAGGGGGGGGAGGGGGGGTTCGAACAACGCGTTACGTAACACGTTTTTCTTTATTTAGATAAAAAAAAACTAGGGAATTAAAATCTTCCAAGTTGGCAACGCTTTTCATTCTCGAAATCTCTTGTTTTATTTATTACCGCAAACGTGATAAACTAAGAAAAAAGGTATAAGCGACTTACCAGTACTTTGCGCAACTTAATTGTGACTTTCAGGTAAAAATTGTCACTTGGGTATTACGTAACATTTAGGGGGGGATTGGGGAGGGGGGGGGGGGGGCTACGGAAAAACGTTACGGCGCGTTACATGGGGGGGAGGGGGATTCAAAAATTGCGTTACGTAATACTAAACGTATAATTTTTTTAACAAAAATTTTTAAAAGCAAACATAAAAAAGTTTTAAAAATGGCTCACGTTACCTTTTTTCTAACTAAACGTACCGTTAACGAAAAAAAAAGCACACATTTTGTTAGGCAAAAGTATTACATATAAACATTACCGTAAACTTCTGTCGATCCATGTAATAATAATTAACAAAAAATTCCTTAAGTTTTATGACTTTTTT
The DNA here is from genome assembly GCA_917880885.1 of Limnephilus marmoratus. Lineage (NCBI taxonomy): Eukaryota > Metazoa > Arthropoda > Insecta > Trichoptera > Limnephilidae > Limnephilus > Limnephilus marmoratus. The sequence goes on along the minus strand of OU862918.1, from coordinate 53,251,565 downwards.
TCACATTGCGGTCTGAAACTTTGGTTTCATTGTTTCATAAAGGTGTACATTTTAATTATTTTATCTTTGTAAAAATCCTCCAAAAGGAACCGACTCTTTTCGAAGCATCTCGTAGATGTTCTGTTATTTACTTCTGGCATCAGGAATACGAGTACATGATCTGATCTTACTACATACATCTCCTGATAATCTTGTTGACAATGATGATCACATTATATTGTGGCCAGTTTTTGGTTCTAAGACGGACACCTCTACACATAGACAGTCTGGTTGGAAGCTTTACAAAGCAGAGGATCGTAATATAGATCCTATATTTTGGTTGCGAATATTCTATACAAGTACACAATTAATTAGGCGGGGGTAGTGGGAGGGGGGAATTTGGTGGAGGGGGAGGACGGTGGGAGGAGTCATAATTACATGGAAACATCGTAAGCAGAGGTGATTTACATGGTGCTATTATTTTATTAACTAAATTAATTTTAGATTTAATTTTTTTTTTGATTTCTAAAGTTTCTAACGCGCACAAATTAAAATATGAATTTACATTGCAATGTTTAAACTTAGTTTTTTCTTTTTTGAAGCTATGACCTGTCTCTATGAGATGGTTAGCCAACTCTGAGTAATTATTATTACGTAAACAAAGTTCATGTTCCCTAATTCTGGTTTTAAAATTTCTAGTAGTCATTCCTACATATTGCGCGTCACAATCGTTGCATTCTAAAGTGTATATCCCGTTTTTTTCAAATTTATTAGAAATATCCTTGTTATTAATCAAATTCTTTATTTTAGAATTAGTATAGAAAGCTGGAGATATATGATCTGGTAATATGCGGGATATTTTTAAGGATAAATCGCCTGTATAAAGAAGTTTTTTATATATTAAGTTGTTACTAGGTTTGTTGTTACTATTACCACTATAAATATATTTTTTTGTTAAAAATTTTGTTTGCTTTTAATTGTGTACTTGTATAGAATTTTTAAGTTAGTTTTAAGTTTGCTCGTCAATGATACGGACGTGTCGAAACCGGTAGCAAAAAAATTTAAAATTAAAAGTAACAAATGTACATCGAAAAATAAAACTTTTTAAAACAAAAATGTCTAGAAACTGTTACATAGTCAGTGCCCAAGAAATACAAAAAAACTTTCAAGAAATATTACAGAAAGCAAATCAGAGGTCTCAATGTTGAGGTGCTGAATCCTCCCATTCACTCTCAGTCTTTGACCAAGTTACTTCAAGCAATACAGTAATAGTCACAATTTTGGCTTTAGAATTGTCACCAAGCGATAACAAACACTTCTCACATTATATATTCTGGATAAGCAACGACACACATAATGTTGGAGCTTTACCTACCATTAAAATTCTTATTATGTTGTCTTGCTTCTCCAGAATATACTTAAGCTCTGCTTGGTGAGTCCAAATTGAATCAAAACGGCGTATCAGGACGCCAACAGCTTAGGTGACAAAAGTTACATAAGAGAGGCGGGAAATTCAAGATATAGCAGCAGATACGACTGGCGCTGGCGTGGAATGAGCGCCATATCTCACATTATATATTCTGAATAAGCAAGACAACATAATAAGAGTTTTAATGGTAGGTAAAACTCCATCGTGTGCATTATTTTTCAGCCTACCCTCGTATCTAAGACTGCATAGTTAAGTGTGTCAAGCTGTACGCTTTTATGGTGCCGTTGTATCTTCTCATTTTCAGAACATTCGTTTAAATCAGCTAAAAGTAATTTTCGTTTCTCAATCAAATTGTTTCTCAAATTGATGTCTTTAAAGCGTTGTGCATTGTACAATGAAGCAATTGGTAAAAATTTTCCGAAAAATATTTTCAATGCCTATCTTATTTTATGTAATCTTTGCTATGGTTATTATTGTGTGCTAGTACTTACCTAACTCAAAGTTAATTACAATGTTTATTCCTACAGTGAATAATTATACCAGTGCTCCAAATCATATTATTTGCAAATCATAATTTTAAATTATAAAATTTTTATTAGTTGACTTTGTTTGCTTTTAAACATTATCTTGTTGACAGACTAGATTAGGTATATCATTATGTTTACATGCCAGCTCTTTAAATATAAAATATGTTGTATTCAAATGTGATTCGCCTTGCAGTGGTGTAATGCAGTCTTGTGTTTTAATGGTTTTTTTCAATCAAGTTTTTATTTATCATAAAGGACGAGTGTCATTTTTTTTACATTAGCTCCACACCGGAGGCCCTGAAGAAAATAATTTCCCTCGGGGCCTATGTCATCTTAGAATATGCTGTGTGGAGGATCCTTTTAACCCGGCGTCATTGACGTGAAAATAATTACATGGTCAATGACGCCGGGTAACCGTGACCCGAATTTTATCGACGGGTTGTACCAAAACTGAAAGGGTTATCTTGATTTTGAAAATTATTTATTTTTTATGGGTTCTTTGCTCATAAAAAAATATAAATAATACCATTATATTTTATAAATCAACTTTTTATTACCTTAGTAAGAAACACATGCAAAATCAACTATGAAAAAATAACTATCGAATTTCATTTCAACTATAGGAAATATGTACCTGTTTCAACTTGACGCACGTGTATCTCCTTTCGCAAGCGGCGTCGCACTGAGCATGCCGGCGGTGCAGGTAGAAGGGGGTTGTATCTCCAGCTACTGAAGCGCTTGAGTCGAACGGTTGACGGGAAAAAAAAATATGGCCGTTTTAAATCGCCTCGAGTCATTATGACCCAGCGTCATCGACGCCGGGTTAAGGAAGGGAAGGATAGGAAAAGAAGGTTCTGGGAAGGAAAAAGGTACGAGGAGTGGGTAGGAATCTTTGGGTCAGCGTGTCCGGGAGTGACGGATGTTTGCATCCATCCCTCCAACTGCGGTACAAGGCAATGGGTTGAGAGTCCGGCTGGAAAGGTCAAAAGGCCATCCTCAACCAGTCTCTCGATCCGACCCGCCATGCAGCAGGTGGGCAGATGCATCCATCGCCAAGACCTGGACAAACCTCACTCCATGAACACGGGCATCCCTGCTAAGTCACTAAACATAGCGAATTTCTTGGCAGAGGTGTTGGTTATCCAATAAATGGGCCCGGGGAAGCAGTACCCGTACCCGCCTCCCAAATTGTAAAAACCCCTTCTCAGAAATCTGCACTCAGAAGCTTGAAGAGCGATTCTATATCTATTGTGGGATCGTTATGCGATAACTGACGTGATCCCCTGTCAGTTTTGTGCGATTTTCAATGGCTCTGCTATTTGTTTTTTCTATATACAACATACATTAAATGAATAAATAATCATGCCTACTTGTAGGAATTCGTGTTTAAAACAATTCAACGAAAATATGTGACAGTAATATGTAAAATTCACACAAATCTGACAGGAGATCACGTCCGTTCATCTCATAATGATCCCACAAAAGATATAGAATCGCTCTTCTGAATGGAAAATTGTGCAATTTATACACTCTCACAATGACATAACAATTCATACAGGGTGTTAAGGGGCATACTTAACTTACTTCAAATGATTCTTGACATTATTTGGAATAAAAATGTAAATGATTTTTTCAACTAAAAACTTAAATCAGTAGGTATTGGCTGATTAGGGGCGGGGTGAAGGGTCGGGCGGTTACTCGACTGAGTGACCAGTGAAGACACATGGAAGAAATTTTTTTTTGTTTGACTTTTAAGACATCAGAAAAGTTACCGAAGACCTAAATTAATGAAATGCAAATTTTTGAGACAAATTAATTTTAGACTTAGAATTCCTTTATAATCAATACATTATAATTTTTACTATTTTCATTGAAATTGTTGAAGTTAAGTGATGGAATTTTTTTTGCTGTTATATTTTTATAAAAAAATTGTAAATTATCATGGCCATACAAATTGTAAGTTGGATAGCCCTGATATATCAATTTTGTGTTCCTACCATTATATCAAGAATTCCTAGAATGTATAATTGTGATAATTATACTAGTTTCAGGCTATAATTATGGTATAAAAGGAAGCTAATAGTTTTAATATGTCTCTATTGAGGTATAATAATATCCATACTCTTAGTATAAAGCTGTACTTGCCTAGGGCCTATTTTTTTGGAAGGTCAAAATATTTCCGCTTCGTAATAAAATCCAAATAAATGGAATATTTCTGAATGTAGACGAAAAATAAAAACTGTTTTAGAAGGTGATAAAATGCGCTATCAAATGTTATTGTTAGAAAAAAAACATAATTTTTGAAATATCAAAATTTTAAAAGTAAACATAAAAAAGTTTTAAAAATGGCTCGCCTCACTTTTTTTCTAACCCAAATTACTGATAATAAAAAAAACCACCCACAAGCATTATTATCACCTCACTATTTTGTCATTTCATAAAAAATAATTAATAAAAAATTTCACACAGCTTCTATAATACCTAGTTTTTTTCTCAAATTGCAGTTGGAAACTTTGTTTCATTGAGGTGCGTATTCTAATTTTTCCGGAATTAACTTCGACATTCGAATATAAAGCATTGTGTTTAATTAGCTTTCATTTAAGACTAGATTGATGTCTGTAGACCTAACGGTTCTCTCAAGAACGCCAGATAACCAAAAACAGTCATAAATGGATTTTGGGGGGAAATGCAAATAAACTGTTCTCACGTCTTTTTATGGTTTTATTTATCAAACAGTTACAATTTATTTTTTTTGTTATTGTTGATGCATTTTTGATGAAAAAAAGAAAAGATAATACATCAATAATACCCCCCCATACACACAAGCCTTGCTTAATTATGGGGGTACATCAAATATTCTACTATGTAATTAATTACTGTAAAAAAATTATTTGTAATTTATGTACCTTCTATTACTAATAAAAAAAAAAAAAAAAAAAAAAAAAATCTATCGGGAATTACGTCATCTTCAAAAATTGTTTTATATATCTACTTGCTAAAATGCTTGTACAAACATCGTGGTACCTACTATAAGGACAAATTACATGTACACAAAAAATAAAACTAATATAAATCATGTAGGTATTGTGTCTTGGTTGCCAAATCATGTCTTTCTTTTTATCTTAGATGGCCCGGGTTTAGGGTCGCACGAAGAAGGTGTCTCGATATCTGTGATGGACGCTGGGAGAGGCGCCCAGTCTGTAGTCGGGTCATCTTCATCGTTCGAGCATTTCAGCTCCACATCCGGGACGTTAATGCACAATTTGCCACCGCATGACTGACAGAGGACTGAGCAGTGGAGCCCAGCCTTTCTGCACGAGCAGCTCCCAGAGCATCCTTTCTTGCATTTACATGAAATTTTTCGCAGAAGGGCAGGAGGTGCGGGACCCACCGAGGTGGGGATGGGGGTGAGTCCTTGAGAAGACAGCTTCCACCCCCATTCAGTGGGATTCAAGTTGACTCCCGCCACTTCTGCACTTGGAGGTAGCACCTTGCTGCATGGTGGCCTGCGGCATCTTCCGTCGGTGGCAAACGGGCGAGGTTTATGCTTGTTGAAGTGACAAACGTCTTATACCTCAGGAAATCCAAAGTATCCCTCGCGATGTCACCCCCATATAGAGCCACAAAGCACTTGATGCCTGCTTCACTCACGGCTTGTGGGGTGGAGTCTGGCCGAAGGAAGACCTCCACTTGCTCAGCAAGTGGTTCACTCTTGCTCAGAAGTGTGGTGATTTTGGTCTTTCCTTGGCCAAACGGCGCTGAGATGGCATCGCACCCGGTAAACGCATGGGTGAATAGTACCGTTCCTGGTAATTGCCGGGAGCCCTGGTGGTTGTAGGAGGTTGTAGAGTAGTGACAGCAACCAGCTTCACCCTTCGTGCTCTTCTGAAGATAGACGTTTGTCTCTTCAGCACCTAAACCATTGAGAAGAACGAGCAGGTCGACGTCTTCTCCCACTATGACGACCCGATCGGCTACTGCTCTTTTTGAAAGCGCCATCATGACGATCTCTCGATCCGCATATTCTTCGGCAACAGCTACTTCTACTCCCTCCTTCTGAAAGGCATCACAGAGAAGAGTTATAAGGCGTCTCTTATTGTTCTCATTTCCCAATACATGCTCTTGAGCAATTTGAATTACTGTGGATTCATCGAACGTCAATTCGTAGCTGGAATGAGCTGCGTAGCGCCGGAGTCGTTCTGCTGTTTTTTTTGGTAGCATCTTCGGGATAGCCGTCAAAAACAATGGAGACTTTCTTCCCAATGTGGTTTCGGACGTAGGTGGTATAACGCGCCAAAAGTGCTCGAACCGTTCTCTTCCGCTGCCACACGACCTTGTGCAAGAGGTAGCCACCATCCAAAATGACATGAGTGCTGGCATCTATCGGCGTGTGGCTGGAAAGAGGAGTGAAGGCAGAGTACAGAGTAGATTTTGTGCCCTTGCGCATCCCTTGTTTTGAACAAAGACATCGGGAACGGGGCCAACTCATACTTGAAGTCATCCTGTAAATCCTGTTCAGATTGCTTTGCAATACACACTCGCTGGAAAATTGTGAGCGGATCCACAGCCACTCTTCTGTTTTTGTCTGGCAGTTTAACGGTTGAGGTGATTGATGCCAGCGTGGTAACTTTATTTTTCCGTTTTATTACTACCTTGTCGTACATTTGCCCCACAATTTTCATCACTCCCTCCGTTCCAACTCTCTGGGCTGTGTGGCAATTAATTTCAGGACCTGCCAGTAAACCACTACTGATAGAAATCGAACTGTCAGTTTTGGGAAATGGAGGGTGGAGAGCAAACCAGTTTTTTAGTTTTTCCACATCACTATTATCTCGGATGATTCGAGAAGGTCTCATGTCTACATGCTGCTCTCCAGTAGGATATGAGATGCTGCAAAAATTTTCCAGTTCTTCACAAATGTTCAACATAAACAACAGACTGTTTTTGGTTATCTGCCATTTTTGAGAAAATCGTTAAGTCTACAGATATCCATCTAGTCTCAAATGAAAGCTTATTAAATTTACAACAACTTTATTTCGTATAATTTTTGACATGGGATGCGTATTTTAGAAATTATTTTACAAAATAAGTGACCATTTCGAAAAAATTTCACTTTTTGGAAAAAATGGCCTATTTTCGAAGAACTATATTTTGGAAACCAATGGCTGTACATATATAGCTCGCTTTGGTCTCAAATTATAGCAAATTTAGTCTACTTTAAAAGTATGTATACTGACTACACCAGTCAGACCCTTCCTTCACTGAGATATTGAGCAAAAACTGAAAAAAATCCGAAAATTTCCTGGTTTCTTGGGTCCACCGCCGCTCGCACAGCGCTTTCGAAGTTGCAATTTTTTTTTTTAATACTGGTTTAGGTCCTAACAACATAAAAAAAAAGAATGACCGGACCTTTTGCAAGCACAACCCCCTTTTCATGTTTAACTTGACTGGAGTAATAAAAGATTCGGTCGAGTATAGTTAATTTGCTCCTAAGAATTGTAGAGTTCCGTTACTTTGTCACGGATCCCACAATCAGAACCTAACCAAACTCTCATCAAACTACCCTTGAAGTACATCCTTTCCAATAAAAAATAATCATCGAAATCGGTTGGCGTGATATTGAGTTATTCATACATTTGTCGCGCACATACTTAATTCAAATTTAAGACTTATATGGTTTTCTCGTGGATGCCATTGTCAGAACTGGACCAAATTGAAATGGGACCATACGGGAAGCACCAGCTTTCAAATAAAAAAGAATCATCAATATCGGTTCACCCAGTCGAAAGTTCTGAGGTAACAAACAAAAAAAAAATACAGTCGAATTGAGTACCTTCTCCCTTTTGAAGTCGTTTAATAATAAAAACAAATCGACTTCCAATTACAACAAGAACGATACTGTTACTATTTACATATATTTTTATTGAAAAATATTATAATTGTTAGAATTAAAAACAAAACTTGTCTCATTAATATTTTGATTTTAACATTATATTAAATGTTAGAAAGATGTTGGTGGGGTGAAAGAGGGGGTGAAATGGGATGGCGCAAGGTGGGATATAATAATAACGCCATATAAATATTTTACAAGTATAAATATTTATTCATAAAAGAAATTTCAAGAAATATGGCAATTTCAAATAAATTTCAGGCGGTGGTGAAGATTTCGTCAATGTGGAGAGACTCTTTCAAGAATCAAAAGAATTTCCCTTTTGAATCTCTCCTCACTGACGCCAAATATATCACTCTCGGAGGAGATTTGGTTCAGGAGCAATATACTCCTCCCTACAGGGAGAACTATTGGCAGGTTAGTCCTATAGGCAGGAAGATAGAATAATCTATGTTGACGCCGTCTAAGATAGTCATCTGGAACATAGAGACTCAAATATAGCCTCGCAGCAGTCTGCATAAGTGGGTGGCGGCATACCCCCTCTTCTGAGCTGCACGAAGTGAAGTCCCAGCATGCCTAGAAGAAAGTTCGTCAGGTAGAGCCATAGATAGTGGCCGTACTCCCCTCATGTAGAGAAATCTTAGAAACCTTTTTGAACCCTCTCCAACATGAGGGAGCACCCCACCTCATGAGGATTTCATATAAGCTAACAACTCTCCAGCCTACTGCGAACCAGGGAGAAGTATAAAATCTTCAGAGCACAGGTATCCCGAAAAACTCTGACGGTTCGGAGAACAAACCCTAACATTTAAGGCCGACTGGCACACTCCTTCGATATGAGGACGCATTTTCAGGTTTCACCGCAGGGTGGGCAGAGGGATGGACCGCCAAATAAAACTGCTTGTTTTAATCACACTAAATACTTTAATGCCATCATATAGTTTCACCGCGGGGGTAGGCAGAGAGGATGGACCACCAAACAATTATGTTTCACTGCTAGCTTTAATCACGTGCATATGGAATAATTTATAGTACAGTGACAGTACTTTGAGATATATATTTAAAAATAGCAATACACATTTAATTAATATCAATAACTATAATTAATATCTATAATTACGGTCGTCACCCTCACAGAAACAGATAAGAGCAACGAAGCGCGTAGGCGACTGAATCAGTAGGGTTTGTTGTGCGAAATCTCCGCCAGGCAGAGAGCATTATGTCTCACTGCTAGCTCTAATCACTTATATATGGGATCATTTATAGTACAGTGACAGTACATTTAAATATATAATAAAAACTAGCATTACATATTTCGTCATTTACTGTCCAGTCCTTGCTTCAATGACATTCATACATCATCACATTTACATACCAGCCCATACCAACTAGTTCAGTCATCTCAACATACTATAATACCATCAGATAATTTCTCCGCAGGGGTAGGCAGAGAGGGTGGACCGCCTAACAACTCTGTTACTCTGCTTGTATTTTTTTTTTTTTACGTGAGCTTCACACAGGAGGCCTTGAGGAAAACAATTTCCCTCAGGGCCTATGTCATCTTTGGGGATGCTGTGTGGAGGGTTTTTTTAAGGAAAGGAAGGAGAGGAGAGTTCTGGGAAGGAAAAGGGTTTAAGGGGTGGGTAGGAATCTGGGGTTCAGTGTGTCTTGGTCATCCGCCTCCAAGACCTAGACAAACCTCACCCCATGAACCCGGGCACCGACTCACCGCATTATAACATTTGAACTTGTGATTAAACTGAGGTACATTCAAACTAACAAAGCATAAATAAAAACAGTAGCAAGTAGGTACTCGTTAATGATAAATAATACAGTAGCCTCATTAAAATCCAGAACATTTGAAATAAATTTAATTATTTTTATTTAACAATCTAATGAACTCTTGAATCATGTGATAATTTATTTATCGAACAAAAATACGATAGGTACATTGTACCAAAATATAAAAATAACTAAAAACTTTTGTAATAGTTGCTTTTACTTTTGCAATGTAAGCATTTTAAAAGTCCCACTCTAAAAACCCTGGTTTGTAATGGAAAAAATTAGCTAGACATAAGAAGCCACATTGCTATAAAAGTTTAGCTTCCAATATCAATAAAAATAGATTTTATTAGAGATTGAAAGATACAACAAAAATCAATGCGTTTTCGGTCAGTTCTTTTACTCTAATAGACTAGACATCATAAATATACTAACCCCTAGACATTAGTCCGTTTTCACAACTAAAATATTAGGTATAGGTACCTAATCTTGTATGTATGTATTTTTTTTATATGTATACCGCACAAGAGTCCCAACTGCTCCCGTCTGGAGCCAGTGAGACTATGGTATCCCCATTTGGGGTGTGTTGTGAGGCTGAAGGTAGTGGGGAGGGGAAGGAGATAGGGAAGGTGGGGAAGTACCTGACTATTCAGATCTGGTCACCAAACACGGCTAAAGCCATTTCAAGCAACGTTTCAATTCTGAATGGTGGTCTTACACCAGGGCGATACTGAGAGTATCTTCCACTCTGGAACGTGCCGCAAATATACTATATATTATTTTAAATGAATAAATTTAGAAAAATACACAAATTAATCAAATAAAATTTATTTACCACGCCGGGATTCGATCCCGCGACCTTCGGTGTGCAAGTCAAGAGCCTTACCGATGGACTACGCCGGCCGCCAACATGTCCGTCTGTATGAATGTGATTAAACCGAGCAATGTGACCGTTTTTGTCCATCCTCTCTGCCCACCACTGCGGTAAAACTATCTGATGGTATTATAGTACGTTGGGGTAACTGAACCAGTAGATGACGAAATTTGTATTGCTAGTTTTAATTATACATCTAAGTACATGTACTGTCACTGTACTATTAAAGATACCACAATCTTAAATTTTTTGGAATATAATGCAAGCTATATGGGAATATAATGCATATATTGTACGCATTTAATTATTATCAAAAACTACTCTATAATTACGATCGTCACCCTCACAGAAACAGATAGAGCAACGAAGCCGCGTAGGCGACTGAATCAGTACAGCGTAAATATACAAACCACCACGGACGTATATAAGGGGGGGGTTTTGGGGGTCCGGACCCCCCCCATTCATATCCTTCTTACTTGTCCAACAGAAAAAAAATTACATGCACCGCGCCTAAAATAGACACTCTAAAAACTTTTACTCTGCTCTTATTTTTATTCCCAGAAAAAATTTGTAAACAAATGTATTGCCGTGAGTATAAAATATTTGACAAATGGTAATTTCAGTGTAAGTATATGCGAAATGTATCTAAGTGTCATAAAATAATTTCGCCTTTTAACAGAAAGAAATACAATTATATTTAACAACTAGCTGGTGCCCGCGACTTTGTTCGCGTAGACTTAATTTTTAGTTGAAAATTCTTATTCTTAACATAACTTTTTAGTTTATGAACCGATTGGGATGAAACCTAAACTAAAATGTTACTGGAAGCTTGCCACAACACATCACTGAAAACCGCATATAAAAAAGATCTGGCGGTGCAACTTGATTCCGAAGAAATTTTTAATCAGTTAGCAATAAAACGTAAAAGACTAAATTTATTACTTTAAAGTTTCAACTTTGTTACTTTTGAATAAATATTGCAATACTTACATACATTTAACTTTTTATTTAAAAGCGCCTACTTAGAGTAACCTAAGTTATATATATTATAGATTACCCGCGACTATACTTGCGTGTTATAGTCGCAGCAGTGGCGTAGCGTGTGTTTCGGCCGCCCGGGGCGGAGGAAAATTTTTCCGCCCCCCCCCCGCGCTAACTTCTACAGGTACTTCTTCCGCAGATTTTCAAGCGCTGACCAGCGGGGGGGGGGGGGGGTATCCTACTTTTTTTATAATCCCATGTGCCGTAATAATATCATGCTTATGAATTCTACTACAAATTTATATAAATGCTCTCAGGAACCGAGAATGGTATGCTTGTGATAGAATTTCGCATCTTCATCACGCATACGCATGAAATGCAACTCAAATGCAAAGCTTCACTCGGTACACGATGAATCGGCAACTTATTGTTGGATTGGAAACACAAAACTGGTTTAAAAACTAAATATGCGGTGTACCAAAACTGCACTCAGAACATAAAAATGGTTTTTCTGTGATTCTAGCGGCACTTATATTGTGAACACAAAACTGGTTAATTGAATCTATATGCGGTGAATTAAAACTACACTCAGAACATGAAAAGGGTTGTTCTTTGATTCCGCCTGATTACATTCTGAACACAAAACTGGTTTTAATTAAATCTGTATGTGGTGAATTAAAACTTCAATCAGAACATGAAAATGTTTTTTTTTACTTTAATTCCGCCGGCACTTACATTCTGAACACAAAACTGGTTTTAATTAAATCTGTATGTGGTGAATTAAAACTACACTCAGCTCATCGGGGCGGAGGAAAATTTCGCCGCCCCCTTATTTGGGTACTTAAAGCGGCGCACATACATAGTCTGCAAATAGAATAATATAACTGAACTTCAAATACGAGGATGTTTTCCTTCGAAATTTGTCAATAGATGAACCACAACTGGAAATTACATTCTCAACACAAAATTGGTTTGAATTAAGTATGTATGCGGAAAATTGAAAGTACACTCAGAACATGAAAATGGTTTTTCTTTCATTCTAGCAGCGCATATAGAGTCTGCAACTAGAATTTTATAACCGAACTTCATTCATTTATTATTTATAACCGAATTTTATAACTGAGATTCATCTGCTGACACAATTCAAAGGAAAACTGTTAAACCCTTCGAATAATAAGAAAAAAATGTCTTTAAACTTTTGCCTGTGAATGTTTGCGCACAAAATTTCCAGAATAAACTTAATTTTTTTAATATAGATTCCTTTTCTTAAAAAAAATGTAATAAAACTGTATCTTAACTTTTTCTCGCAATCACAATTTTATTTTAAAATTAAATGTGTGGGACAATTTGCGTCTCCTGTGATTAGACGGGTTAAATTAAGTCTGTATTTTGCGAATTAAAACTACACTCAGAATATGAAAAGAGTTTCTTTTGATTCTGGCAGCATATACCTACATAGTCTGCAACTAGAATTTTATAACTGCACTTCGAATAAAATAATGGTCTCTTTCGAAATGTATCAGCAATACAGCATCAGAATACACAACGGAAATTCATTCGTTAACACATTCTGAACACAAAAAAGCCCCCCCCCCCTCTGAGTCGCAGGCAATGTTTAATTTTGTAAATGATAGATTTAATTGGCGTTAGAGCTCGTTTTTTTTTTTACTTTGGGGACCCCCCCTTGTCAAAGCTATAGCTACGTCCGTGCAAACCACCCACCAGTACAGGGTTTTAAGGTGATTAAGGCCCTCCGTTCATGGAGATACTTACAATCTACGTAATTGTGACGAAACCACAAGTACCCTGCTGATATACTACTTTTTAATGCTAGTCTCCGTACACGGCGCTATCCGAAATATACTGAACTTGATCATTTTTCACGTGCAGCCGTGGAGTTAACACGCTATCAAGCAATGTCATATGATTTTTTTCCAACATCAATCCATGCCTTCTTCACTAAATCCTTTCTTACGTATTCTGGTAAAGTATAGTTATATAAACATGCATTTTTTCCACTCCCAGAACAAATCTAACATTACTTTCATGTTCCGACGCCATTTCTGTCAAACGTCAAACGAATAAGTATCAGACACAAATGATGCGACGCATCGCGTGCGATCAGCACTGTCGGTATCGTGATACTGGTTGGAAACCGACAGCCACCGCGGCGCGTAGCGCCGTGAACGGGCACCAGTAAAATCGTACGTGGGATACTTACGATCGGCGCGTATGATCGAGTATCTTGTAAGTATCTCCGTGAACGGAGGCACTTTTACGTATAACAAACCCTACCTCGTTTCGCGGTAGGGATTGTAAATAATAATAATAATAATGTTTATTCCAGTATGTGGGGAGGATAGTGCAACCCCACACGTCCCATAAAGTTGTACATATTTACACAACAGATAAAGTAAAAAAAGTAAATGGAAAATAAAAGAAAAAAAAAACAAACAAATATTGTGGCATGATGCGGTCTGACGTAACTCGACAGAAATTATCTCGATTTTCGACAGAGAGGTGAAGGTGAGGGGCCCGGGGACGGCCTCGTCTCTGCTAGTTTTATGTCCTCTTCAATCATAGAATGAACTTCCTCGAACTGTGCCTTAGACAATCTAAAATACTGATGATATCTTTCAGCATCGCTCTCAAGCTCTTTAACGAGAATGTGAAACTCGCCTTTATTTATTTATTTATTTATAAGAATATTGTACATTGCATAGTTTTTTTGTGGTGTTTCATCCGCCATGCTAGGGATATCCCTGTGTTATGGCGGGTGAAGTTTACAGATTTGAAATTATACATTTGTAATGGTTGATAAATAAAATTAGAAGTTGTACAGATTAAATTAAATTGCAAAATTTTTTTAATAATAATAATTAATTAATTATGATAATTATGATAATAACAAAAATTAGTAATAATATTGTAATAATAAGTTGATAATAATACATATAAGAAATAGTAATTTAATTATTTGTTTAACTTTAATTTTTGCCTTTAACCTCTCTTTTTCTATTCACTGGATGAACCCAATATCTGCTCTTTCTTTTTTTTTAAAAAGACTTGCCAGCACCATAAATTGAATATCTTCTTCAAAATCTGAAGCAGAACCGGATGATTCATGAGAAAACATTGGGAACGTGTGAACTCCCCGAGAGTTACGACCGTATTGATTTAAAATATCGTCATAAGGCGTCAGAAGACAACTTATAGATGTAAACGCTAGCCATCACGGCAGAGAAAATCACGTCACGTCGCACCTTACAAGTCTAAATCTACCATTAGTTTGACGCTGTGTGTCGTGATGCGTTCTGTCGTGTCGCATCAGAAGCTATCTCGATTTTCGTCAGAGCGGTAAAGATGGGGGCGCGGGGGTGGCCGCATCACGACAGGTCAGACAAGTGTGCACGGGCTGGTGCTGTGTTGTGAAGTCTGTGTCGATTCAAAATATCGTCAGAAAGCGTTATATCGAATACACAACATATAGATGTGAACGCTAGCCATCACGTCAGAGCACATCACGACACGACACGTCAGACAAATGTAAACCCACCATTACGCAGATTTCATGAAAATTTTACGCAGTGCCCGATGGATAACAGCATTTCACTTAGCCGACAATCCGGACAATCTGATCAAATCGGACGGCCGCGGACGTCGCGGAACGGCGTGGCTTACTTTATTACCGATCCAGTTGTTTGCGGGCTTTTTTTGATACAGGCGATTCAGCCTAAAAAGAGAACAAATGAATGGCGCGAACGCCTTCCGATAGTCTGATCAGATAGTCTGATCAAACAATCGGATGTGTGCGGCAGGCCTTACACAGTTATTGCCATACACATATGAAACCGTCCCTAATGCTGAAGTCACAAGGTTCACTCGGATGAAGGTTTACTCGATGAAATGTTCCATTCTCGTTTCATCGAGTGTTCAGACGGTTCCTTCGAAGAAAGAGTTCACTCGACTAGGGATGAAACGATACCATTGAGGTATCGATACTTTTACTCGATACTGTATCGGTCGTCGAGTATCGATACTTACTTGGTATCAGTTGAAAAGTATCGATACTTACTCGTATCGCATCTTTTTTGGAAAATTTGAAAAAAAATATAAGTGTCTAAAATATATATGTACTTACGTTGAAATCTTGTTGTTATCATAAACAGGTGCAATATAATCAGCGTGGCTTTTTAAATGCTTTTGCAAATTAGAAGTTTTGCCACAAAACCGCACTGTTTTAAAGCATTTTTGCACCTTGCGGTTTTCTCGTCGTTTTTCGTGAAATATTGCCACACACTAGGCTTCGGAGACCCCATTTTCAATAACTCAAAAAGTTAAAACACTGAACAAACACCGACTATTGTTAAAGGATTAACGAACATGGGAGCGAAAGTAAACGAACGAAAACATTGTCAATTCCAATTGTCAATGACGACAAAATATGGCGGTGGCGGCGCTGCCTGTTTTTTTTTTTTAAATAGACAAACAAGCTTGCCAACTACACAAAACTAAGACTAGCTAGGGACGCTAGGGTTAGGGTGCCTTCAAAAACTTCAATTTAAGATATGCAATTTTTTTGTGAATGTTAAATAAAATAGTGTCATTACTAATGACACTCATTAGCATACTGATATGAGTACTTTTGACCGATACCTACTCAGTACTCAATTTCAAAGTGTCGATACTAAAAGTACTTGGTATCGGTGAAAAATATCGAGTATGTACTTGTATTTACTCGTATCGTTTCATCCCTACACTCGACAATCTCGACATTCTCGCTACGAAGTAGAAGTGGGTTGATTCACTCATTTTACGGAATCAATTCCGGACCTATATTCGACTGAGTGGACTCGATTCACTGGACTCGCTCCTTTGATTCCGGCGATTCCACCGGACTCACCGAATCAAACTCATTGTGGCGTTCCGCCGGAGTCGTTGAATCGGCCGGAATCAAACTCAGTTTGGCTCTTGCTGATTCAATGCCAGAGTTGATTCCGCCGGACTCGCCGAACCAAACTCATTGTGGCGCTCCGCCGGAGTCGTTGAATCGGCCGGAACCAAACTCAATTTGACTTCTGCTGATTCAATGCCGAGAGTTGATTCAGCTGAACTCGCCGTACTCGGTGGAATCGTGGAACGTTACGGAGTTAAGGAATCATGTGTTTAAGTAGCCGGGCGTGTGTACATTAACATGCTATTGTTTATTGCGAGCGAGAAGTCTTATCTTTATATAGCTAATAATAATGTATTTGACATGAGAGATATCTTTGTCGGCTTTATGAGAACCGTGTAAGATATTTACGATAAATTTGAAACTTACGAACAGTGGAGTCCTTGTATAGCAGTGAGCCATGGAACCGGCAGAGGAAGGATGAAAGTAAACTGAATGCTGTTGAAATGAGATCCCTGAGGCGTATATGTGGTGAAACTATGTATGATCGTGAGAGAAATGTGGAGATCCGCAAATAATGTAAGGCTGATGTAAGCATAATGAGTAAGATTAAGAAGGGGACCCTCAGATGGTTTGGGCAAGTAGAGCGAATGAACGAAGAAAGTAGTGTAAGGAGAATATATGCCAAAATGTGAATGGTGGAAGATGTTGGGGACGCCCGGGGAAGAGATGGCAAGATCAAGTGAATCAGATACTTGAGTCGGGCCATGTCAAAAGTCAGAATAAAAGAAGAGTATGTTTGAGACGATGTATGAATGTGAGTGAGGCAAGGAGTGTGTGCCAAGATCGAGTTGTTTGGTGGTCATTCCTCTCAGGAATGAGAAAAACCCCTGCGGAGAAACGGCGTGATGGTTAGTTAGATATTTTACGTTCTTCATAAAACTAGTAATTCACCAGAGTATCACCGGCGCGAACTTGCGGGAAGGCAAATTTGCTCCGTGATGACCGAAAAAAGGTAAAAAGCAGTGCTCCTTGCTATCTTTTGACTAAGATATAATGCTATTTCTTTTCGAAAAATGTTTTCACGCTGTCATCGCGCCCCGCTTGCGCCACACACCTCATCCCGTGAATAAGTCCTGTATTCTCACTCTGTCACTCGTTCCCGAGTGATAGAGTGACAAATCCCCGCCCGGCCTGCGCCGCGCACCTCCTCCCGTAAATGATTCCTGCCGCCCGGCCCGCGTCGCACACCTCCTTCCGCGTCAACCTCGCCCGAGTGCGAGCGACTCCGGAACTGATTCATAACATTTTGCGGACTCGGAACGAATCAAACGCATTCGGACTCGGAATCTTTGGATTCGTTCCGGCCGGAACGACACACTTCTACTACGAAGTCGTCGAGAGTAGTCGCGGCCGCATTGGAATTCGTCCGGCGCTGACGGCCAAGTTCGGGAATATTTACGATTTCAATTGACATTTCCGATAACGTCGAACTAAATTACGAGAAATTGGCGATTCTTGTAAACAGTAAATAAATTTCAGCACCATAAAATGAACATATTATGGTTAAATAATAACCTGAAAACTGATATCTACCAGTATTTTTGCACCGTGAAAATATTTTTATTCCAAAATAGGCCTCGGCTTGCAATAAAATCCATATAAATGGAATATTTATTAACGTATTCAAAAACTAAAAACTGTTTTGGAAAGGTGATGAAATATGCTTTCAAAATTTATTATTAGAAATAACCACGTAATTTTTTAAATATAATAATTTTTAATGTAAACTTTTAAAAGTTTAAAAAATGGCTCTACTTGCTTTTATTCTAACTAAAATTACTGGTAACAAAAAAATATAAAAACACACACTTATTTTGTTAGACAAATAAATTATAAACGTTTCTGTCACCTCACTTTTTTGTCGTTTCATATAAAAATAATTCATAAAAAATTCACAATGTTTCATAATTTTTTTTTCAAATTCGATCAGAAACTTTGGTTCCATTTGGTTAATTGTTATATTGAATATATAGAACATTATTTTCTCTTTCCAATACCGTTTAGATCATATTTTTCACTATGATAGTAAGGGAGGAACAACGATTTCTATGAGACGTGTAGGAGTTATTTCGAAAAGCGAACTAAAAGAAGCATTTTGACGTTCCGGCTACTCGTCCTCACGCCAGAACATTTCGGCCGACTGATTTGCGAGTGAAAGACTGTTCACTTGAGTGTTCACACACATCATTCGCGTCACGTGATGTTAAATTCCAGTTGCGAGTGAACAGTGCCGAAGGAAGCATTCCAACATTCTTGGAATGCTTCATTCGGAACTGTCTCTATTCACTTTCGTGTTCACACGGTTCATTTCGAGGGAAAGAGGCGGAATGAAATCCCGAAATGAACGATAAATGAATGGTGTGAATGGGCTATAACGAAAAACTCTAATAGCAATAGGAAGTTTCCGGCAGCTGCCGCGCTTGGCAACTAGCAGCAACTAGCAGCAACTAGGCAACTAGGCAACTAGCAGCAACTAGGCAACTAGGTGTGTGGTTTGGTTTATTTATAGCAACTAGCTTCCGCGCTATTACACCACCTTTGTTTGTTATTGCTTACTTCGAGAATAATTTCCAATTATTGTATTTTTTCAGACCCAACGATCCATTTATGTATTGAGAAATTGTGTAGACAAAATTATTTACACGATATATGGTACTTATATCAGTGAATAGTCCTCTTTATAATACCCGACAATTGTATGAAGATAAGTCTGAACTAAATTATCATTTGGCAATTGCCCATTATCACCATGAACTCGCTGAATGCCGTAATTATTATAACCGAGTTTGACTGTAGTTTAATTAACTGAAGTTTTATTTACCTCATATTTGAAGATAACATTATTAGACCAAAAGTCTCCATGGCATATCACATTGTACGGATCACATAATTTAGGATCTATAATATGGTAAACTTTGTCATACACATTCTTCATAAAATTCTCCATCGTTTTTCTGTAAAGTGGATCTTCAATGTACTCAATGGCTTGACTTGTTACTTTTGTATAGAAAAACTTGACATTTTCAGAATAAACAAAGTCGCTTTCAATGTTTCTAGTTAATTCCTCGTAGAGTTGAGGATTGTGTGTCTTGAGGGCGAAAGACAGACTGTGGAAGTAAGCAATGTGCCTCATAACCAGCCTCATGTGGTCTATGTCCAGAGGTTCCTTTCTGCTGAACATTTTGAACCCTTTAGGGATCATGTCATCCATTATGATAAATTCACTCAACTCCGCTAAGCTGGTCTTGTAGCATTTAAAAAAATGCAGTCGCTGGTCCTCTGGGAGGCTGTGTGCTTTTTGTATCTCTCTAAAGGCTGGTAGCACACAATTGTAAGTATGCACTTCACGTTTATAAAGCTGAAGAAGTGGTATTAGTACTCTCATCTCTTTAGAAGTTGGTGCTGATTTTACAAACAGATTTTTAACAGTTGGTTCTCCGATTTTATTTTTTCCAGTTATTTGAAGTTGAACCATTTTTCCCATGTAATTGTTTCCTTTTTCACTATCTCCTACGATGATAATTTCTGGATCAATAATTCCTTCATCGTTGATAATTTCTTCGAGTGCTTCCTTTTGTTTCTCGCCGAGATTTGCATTGTTGAAAACACCATTTAGTGAAGTCATTTTTTTCATTCTTCCAAAAATGAAATTCTCTGAACAGAGCACTGTGATCGTCACGTATAAGAACTGGAAGTTTAGACTTATAAATAAATCATACCACACAAGGACACAAGTAAGACTGAAGCTTGGAGTGAGATAAACAAGTTGATGACTCATGATTTATGTACATACTCACTTAATGATAAAATAAGTGAAGCAGAGGTTGTCAACATGTACCAACATGTCATATTATTATTGTTCGTGCAACCATAACATGCCATGAGCCACAAATTACAAATTTTTCAGGAGATGGAAATACTCGTACCTACATTGTAACATTTTATAATAAATAAAAACGTTTTTAACCCCCGTCGCAAGGAGAGGTGAAGTTTGATGCATCTGTGTCTGTCCGTGACATCGTAGCTCCTAAATTAATGGACCGATTTTGATGCGGTTTATGTTTGTATGAAAGCTGACGTGATCGGATGGTTCCTAGCTACAATTCATGAAAATCTATTCAGGCGTTTCAAGGTTATCAGCTATTTTTTGTGTCGAAGTTACTTAAAATTTTGAAAATTTTATAACCCTCAGCAAATAATTTCAGTTGTTTTTAGTAAATTTATTACAGAATGAAACATAAAAATTTTGGACATACATTAAATTATTTTGTGGCTCATGACATTTGGCTTTATTCAGGCTTAGGCTTCAGGCCTCGGGCTTCGGGGATATTTTGTTAGAAGGTCAAAATATTTCCGCTTTGCAATAAAATTCAAATAAAATTTTCACCGGTCAGTGGTTGAGTGGGCACAGCGCATGGTTCCCACCTGGGCATCGCGTGTTCGATTCCTCGGCTGGCTAAGTCCTCCATCACAACACAAGCAACATTTTCGGCTTTCTGTGGTGGTAGTAGGAGATTTTAAAACATTGTTGGGTTATTAGTAACCCGGGAATGTTTGCCTTTTTCTTTTAAAAAAAATAAAAAATAAATGG
Organism: Limnephilus marmoratus; assembly: GCA_917880885.1. Lineage (NCBI taxonomy): Eukaryota > Metazoa > Arthropoda > Insecta > Trichoptera > Limnephilidae > Limnephilus > Limnephilus marmoratus. The sequence continues at coordinate 53,230,555 of OU862918.1, read as the reverse complement.
AATACTTCTCAATGCCTCCGAAAATTAAAATTGTTTTTGAAAGATGAAAAAATAATAACACATGCATATTTTATTTGGCAAAATATATTATAAACTTTATTGTAAACTCACTTTTGTTGTTTCATGTAAAAATTAATAAAAAATTCCCAAAGTTTCATTTTTTTTTCAAATTGCGGGCGGAAACTTAGGTTTCATAAAGGTATACATTTTGTTTGTTTTGTGGTTAACTTTTAGATTTGATTTTTTTTTCATTTTAACACCGTTTAGATCCTATGAGACCTACATGAGATATTCCGAAAAGCGAAGCAATTTAGCCTGAGGGTTAACATTTTTCAAATATTATAGGTTAAATGTCAGAGTTTAATCAAAGAACTTATTAAGAATAAAAAAATATTTTTATTTTTTTGAACTTGAATTTGAACCTTTTAGATCAGTAGGTATTGTGATTAAGCAATACAGCTCGCGGTGAAGTTTATTTCTGTTATGCATAATCGTGGTTAGTGAAATATGCAGAGTAAATAGGTAATATTTATGGTGCAGAACAGCGGTTGCCAACCTTTTTGAGTTTGCATAGCGTATCCATTGGCTCTTACTACAAATTGTGTACAAATGTATCCCGTAATCTCTACCTATCGTGTACAAAAGTGTAATGAAAGACATGTTTCATTTGTAATTTTTTAATACTCTCATTATTACATGAATTTAACAATCAAGTCATACAAATACAATTAATGCAATTTTACACAGTTTAGTGTAACACGACTTTGGGCATGTATCATGATTTCCTGTTACACCGTATAATCAATCATATGTTAGCTATGACATACTTTAAAAAGTAACTAACATTAAGTAATTATTTGACCGTGTTGCAAGTTATTATGTTATTGCTGTGAATCCTTTCCATTTACATGCTTGTCATTTGACTTACTATTGTGTTCACTCTGGGTTGTAGGTTGTAGGTATGTACATATTATTATTTTTTGCTGTTGTGGAGTGAGAATAGATTTCTGACTCTGACTACTTTATGTTTTTAAATTTAGTAAGCAGTTTATTAGTTTATATTATAGTTTATATTGTGTTTTTATATCTTTTTTTTTTTACAATTTTCAAGGTATAATTTTGTTAACTTCTTACGGGTACAGGACCCTTATTTTTTTACCTATTTAATTATAATTTTAATTGCTTATGTGAAAATCTATTATTGGATATTATGTGTATTATTAATGTTATTATTATACGTGTAAAATACCTGTTGATTTTCCGCAGTAAATAAAATAAAATAAAATATAATGTCAACATTCAATAAACGTGACCTTTGAGCCTTGCGCTTGCTTTGCAGAGCAAATTTTTACAAAGTTTGGCTCAATTTCACACAGGCAGAGCTAAGTTTTAAAACCTACATTCGTGTCACGATATTGCGTACCCCAATTTTTGCTTGGCGAACCCCAAGGTGTATGCGTACCACATATTGAAAACCGCTGGTGTAGAAAATAGAAAGAGTTGCATCATCTCTTTTTATTTTATGTTTGCATATTATATATTTGGAATAACCGGTTTTAGTAGCATAAAGTGATTACACCTTACAGCTGAGAATTTCCTTGGATGTTTATTGAGTTTTGGCCGGTTATTTGGTATTCAAACATTTTTCGTACGTTGAGACAACAGTACCCATTTATCGTCAAAATTAATTTTATATTTTTTTTTCCTTTTTAGGAATATATGAGAGCTCTAATGCTCTAATGTCATTTTAACAGCATTCGGTTTGGAAATTTTCCCCCTCATTCAAAAAATCATACTTCCGATTTTTAATACTGAAACATATATGTTATTTATAGTGTTGGAGAGCCATTGCATGCACCCACATTTGGTCGTTTTTCTCTATATTTTTAGGATTAAAAAAAAAATGATAAAAAAATCATTAAATTTATAAACGCGGGAATTCGCTGCACGTTTGTACCTCTGTTGAAGTACTATTAAATGTTAAGACTTCTGAATGTTGATAATCGCAGATATAAATATAACTTTTTGTTCATATGAAGCCTTCGATCAGATATACCTACTACGTCAATGTATGAAGCAGATACTTTGTGATGTGACATGATAATTTAAAATAAAACAAAACTTTGTAAACACCACTTTCATGTGGTGTTTTATTTTAAATTAAATTCAACTTCTTTAAACACAGAAAACTTATTTTGTGGCACCATTTTAATTCAAAATTAATAAATTTCTTTGTTTTAACCACGTTTATTGTTTATAAAAACCGACATTTTCAGCTTAGTGTGGTGGTAGTAGGAAATTTTCAAACATCGTTGGGTTATTCCTATTCGTAACCCGGGAATGTTTCATGATCTTAGACTGCATAGTTAGCTCTATGCTTTTGTGATGCTGTTATATCTTCTTGTTTTCAGGAGATAAAGTCATTTTCTTTTCTCCATCAAGTTGTTTCCCAAACAAATGTCGTTAAAACTTAGTGCACTGTATATGTATAATCCAATTTATAAATTAGAAAAAACTTTTTAGTCCTAAAGTGGGAATCGAACCCGCGACCTCCGCTCTCCGGGCGAATGCTCTGACCGTTGAGCTATCCAGGGTTCGATTCCCGCTTCAGGACTAAAATGTTATTTCTAGTTTATAGTTTAAAAACTTCTGTCTTTTACTAAAATTTTATTCGTCTACTTTTTTTAAAAAAGCAGTCTTTTATTGAACTGTCAATGTCTATAGCATCACATACCGACATACCTCTTACTCAATAGACAAGATAGCCAGATTGGTTAGCCTAAAAGTACCTACTCATTATTCAATTTTAATTTTGAAAACTTCTCTCACCGCTGGCATTGCTTACGCAATTGTGAGGAATATTCGTAGCATTATTATAATATTGGGCAGAGTATCTTCCAGAAAATTTCGTGCTCATTACAATCAGTCAGAATCGACGTAGGTGCGACAAAAATATGAAATTAGACGGTTCAAATTTTTACAAGATATTATAATTATGTACTAGCTGACCCGGACACGCGTTGCTGTGGCTAACAAAACACAACCCCATCTACTGGATGGTAACCCAAACTTTATAACGACCGCCATCTGTTAATTTGCATACAAATCAAATCCACACTGCCCGCTCGTTCACCACATATAGACATTCTCCTTTATATATTGTATATTTCAACAAATTTACACAAAACCTTAACAAATTATATACCTAAACCTTCCCCATGAATCACCCTATCTATTGGTGAAAACCAACAGACAGACGCGACGGAGGACTTTAATTTATTATATTATTTATAGTGAAATTTTATTTTTTTAATATTATTTAAAGTGTTGCCCGAGGCGGGCCGCTACTAACCTCACAATCGGATGGTGTGGAGGCAACCTCCAATCTGCAGCACTTTTTGCTGTCTTGCAAGAAGTGACTTTAAATTGGGTTGAGTGTAGTGTTGAGTACCTCATACAAGAGGCACCTCAAATGTCCCATGCAAACACGTAAAATGTCCCCCCACCTCACAAAATGTATTTGTACCAGCTCTTTTTCATTGTATTACTACAAATGTCATGTCACGTTGTCGCGCATGGGACAAATACGAAGGGGGACAAATATGAGGTGTGAGGTGGTTGGTTTATTGGACAACATTCATGTCATATTACGTATGGGGCAAATATGAAGGGGGGACAAATTTGTGGTGTGAGGTGGATGGTTTGTAGGACTACATTCATATCATGTCACGTATGGGACAAATATGAGGTGAGGTGTGAGGTGGTTGGTGTATTGGACTACACGTCATGTCACGTTGCCACGTATGGGACAAATATGATGTGAGGTATGAGGTGGTTGGTGTATTGTATGACATTATTGTATTGGAACCGTGAGGTGGTTGGGGTGAGCCATTCACATATATTGCTCACATTTTTTTTTAATGTATTTTTTAATCTAAATTACTGTTAAGTGAATACCGCACAAGAGTACCAACTGCTTCAATTTTTTTTGTTTAATATTTTTTATTGTAAATTAGTGTTATGTGAATACTGTACAAGAGTACCAACTGCTCTAAAATTTTTTTTTTTATTGTAAATTACCGCACAAGCGTTCCCAACTGCTCCGAAAAAAAAAATTTTATTGTAGTCCCAACTGCTCAAAAAAAATAATTTTTCTAAATATTTTTTTATTTTAAACTTTGTATTGTTAAGTGAATACCGCACAAGAGTACCAAATGCTCCAAAAAAAAAATATATATTTTTATTGTAAATTACCGCACAAGCGTCCCAACTCCTCTGATTTTTTTTTCTAAATTATCGTTAAGTGAATACCGCACAAGAGTACCAACTACTCAAAAAAAAATTATTGTAAATTATTGTTAATAACAATACTTGGATGATTTTTATAGCGCCGTTTTTGTGAAAAATCACCTCAAGGGCGCTGATTGTTATGTGAATACCGCACAAGAGTCCCAACAGCTCCAACCGGTTGAGGGAGTGTTGAGATGAGGTGGAGGGGGTTAGTGAGGGGGATCAGAGGGGGGTGCAGGGGGAGGATCAGAGGTGGTGGAGGGGGAGAGAGGGTGGAAGGGGGTGAGAGAGGTAGGGGGGGGTGGGAGGGTAGACCTTTTTTTAATATCCATTTTTCATATTACAAAAATAACAAAAACGGCAGGCGGGTATAGGCACCGCCGCCCCGGGAACCATTTATTATATAACCAACACCTCTAGATAGGTCACCCCAAGTCACTGGAGGGATGGATTAATAAGCATCCCCAAAGATGACATAGAGTCTTAGGGGAATTTTTGTGGATCTGATGTAAAAAAACACCTTCCCTGAAATTCTCTAGCCCCCCCCCCCTCCGTAAGCGAAAATATTTTGTAACACCTCACCTCAAATGAGGTGGGACACCTCAACACCTCATTTCGATATTTGAGTACCTCATACAAACTCATCCTGATGTTGTGTCCTACCCAACACTAGTTGTGTGTAGACCCTAATAGCCAGCTGTGTTACTAGTGCGGTGCACATTATTTCGAGGAGTCTTTATGTAGCCAATACAAAACTGTTGAGAATTAGTGTAATATCCTTTGTCGGCTTTCTGAGAACCGTATAGATGTTTACATTATACTTGAAATTTAGGATTTTATTTATGAACAATTATTATTTCGGTAACTTTAAAAATATTCCATCGCGGTGCATATTCTTCCGTGGTTCATTTTTTATTATATTTAATAATTTCAGGTAATCAGTGTGTAGTGAGTTTATATTTCTTAAAAATGGATAACAAAGAAATCGAAAACTGTATTTTTTAGTTTTTTTTTAGTTTTTCTTTTATTGTTTTTATTTCTTGCTAAAGCAATCCCGATGAGTTAAAGAACTCATTTTAGGACAACATAGAAATCATGGGTGGGAGGAAATAGTTAAAATTTTACATATGAATTTAGATATTAAAAATATAAGTTTCACATACAATATAGACGAAAAAATAAAAGACAGGTTGAGTAGAACAAACAACAATAGAAAATAATTAAAGAAAAAGGGAACAAGGTTATACAGATATGGATGATTACAACTAAATGGAAAAGAAAAGAAACAAGACAATTAAACATGACAAGAAAATTACAAAGTTTCATCCTTAAATATATTTTAAAAATATTCTTTTAAAGCATTACTCTGAATTTTTTATTTTGCTGGATTCTCTTGTACATATCTGGTAGCGAATTATACAGTATATAGTGTATAGGCAACATAGTTCAGAGATGTTATCCCATATTTTGTAGTGTATGTTTGAGGTATGCGGATTTTATTGCTATTTCGAGTATTGTGAGTGTGGATGTCTTGATTGTAAAGTGAGTTGATTGTTGGGTAATTTGTAGGATGGTACTTGTGATTTCATGTTTAGGAAGGACTGTGATTGGAAGAATACCGGAAACTGAATAGATGTCTCTGACATGTGTGTCCCATGGAAGTCCAAAAACATTTCTGAGAGCTCGGTTTTGAACCACCTGCAGATCAGCTATAAATTTCTTTGAGGCAAATCCCCAGATACAGCAGAGATAAGAAAGGTGTGAATGTACCATGGCGTAGTACACTGATGTTAGTAAAGGAACGGGTAGTAATCCTTGGAGTCTATAAAGTACACCAGTTATGTTAGATTGCGATTCTGACTTCTCCATGAGTTACTAAAGCGGAAATAGAGTTGATAATCAAGGGTTTGGGTCTTAAGAAGGCACCAGGGCATGATAGGCTCAATGGCATAATAGCGAAGTAAGTATGGATCCACGCCAAGGAGGAGCTCTTCCAGGTGATGGATACGTACATGAGAAGAGGAACTTTCCCTTCTGAATGGAAGAGGGGCGTGCTTAGGATTATACCAAAGGGGAACGGCAAACCAAGGTCGGACGTGAAGGCCTACCGTCCAATCACCCTGCTACCTGTCCTGGGGAAGATCCTGGAGAAACTGATTAGACAGCGTTTACGTCAAACCTTATCCCCACCCTGCGAGCGTCAGTTTGGTTTTGTCCCCGGTATGTCCACTGAGCACGCCATCACGTATGCGCTTGAATGGGTGAAGGCTTGCCAAAAGAGGTACGTAGTTGGAATCTTCCTCGATATTACTGGTGCCTTCGATCACGCGTGGTGGCCGATGATACTTGTCAAGCTCAAAAATAGGAAATGTCCACAAAACCTGTTCAAGATCTGCGCTGATTACCTCTGCGACAGAGCTATCATCCTTTCTTTTGGAGACTACCTGATTGAACGAGGAGTTGACATGGGTTGTCCTCAGGGTTCAATCCTTGGACCAGAGTTTTGGAATATTGTGTTTGACGATTCCTCCAGGTTGCCCTTACCTGAGGGATGTATCTCGGTGGACTACGCTGATGACAAATTGTATCTTGTCTCGGGGAACAGCAGAACGGAAGTTGAAAGTAAAGCTGAAGAGGTTTTAAGTGTGATTTTAGAATGGGGAAAGAGAAACCGGCTGACCTTCGCTCCCCACAAGACTATGGGACTCCTGATGAAGGGTAACCTCAATAGAAGTAGAAATCCAACCATCAAAATGGGAGATACCAATATCCGATTCGTTGAGAACACTACATACCTAGGCGTCACTTTGGATCGAACGTCCTCGTTCTTGACCCATGTTAAAAGCGTGTCAAGTAAGGCCCAGGCCCTCTTCTTGAAATTGAGAAGAATCTCTACTGCCGAGTGGGGATTGCGCTCTCCAGCGCTCCGTCTCTTATATAGGGGGGTTTACGTGGCGCAAGTCTCGTATGCGGCCTCTGTGTGGGAGCACCGCCTGGAGAATGCACTCATACTCTCGGCGCTCAAGAGAGGCCAGCGAGTCCCCTTGCTGGCGCTTTCGGGTGCTTATAGAACAGTTGCTTCGGACGCTTTGCCAGTCTTGGCCGGCATTTTGCCAATTGATCTTGAAATCAGGGAGGTGCTAACAAAGAAAAGCCTGACAAAAGGAAGACCCGCTACACACCTAGGTGTTGAACTAATACCAGGCGGGGCAGTGTCTCTCCCAGGTCTTCTTAGAGAGATGCGAGAAAGAACGCTGAGAGAATGGCAAGAGCGATGGGACAGGTCGAATACGGAGAGATGGACTTACTCCTTCTTCCCGTCAGTTAAACTCAGAATGGGAGGGGCACACATTGTAAGGGATCACCATGTGACCCAATTACTGTCCGGGCATGGGGAGTTTAGGGGGAGATTGCACAGTCTCTCTCTATCCCCCCATCCAAACTGCGCGTGTGGCAATACGGACCAAACAGCCGAGCACATTCTGTGGCATTGTGAGATTATGACGGATGCTCGAGAGGAAATGTTGAATGGTTTACAAGTAACCACGAGACCAGTATGGAACGCTGATCTCGTCTCGAATAAGGTGAACTTCGAGTGCCTGCGGAAGTTTACAAAGGTTTGGGTTGAGAGATGGCCTGATCTTAGAGTCGCTGACCAGCTGTAAAATCATTGTGAGTTTCAGATGCCTGGTGTATTTGCTCCTGATGACCACTGACTTTTCTTTCTCATCTCTTTTATTACCATTGCTCCGATTTTTTGGTTTTCTATATCTTTATCTTCACTGCCTTTATGTTTCCTTAGATTTTAAAGTTGAACAGAGTTGAAAATGTTTTGTTTTTACTGCGATAAATTCCTGGTGGTTTAAAATCTTTATGTATTTCATGTAGTTCTGCTTTTTCTCCTATTTCAGACTTCGATGTGCCGAATTGAGAGCGAAGGTCCTGATGACTCCTTCGCTCAAAACAAATTGATACATTTCTGTTATTACTGACCAAATTAAAAACATGGTATATAATATATTCTGCTACTTGTAACCAACTGTTATTCTTCATTAAGTATTATGTTCTCTTATTTTTAGTTTTCCTTTTTTTTTGCAATTTTTTTTTCTGTTTTAGCGATTCAGCAATAAGCTCCGACCCTTGTGGCTGAAACTGAACTGTAAATGTTCTGTAATGTCAACTTCCCCATTTTGGGGGTGAGTTAGACCTCGCTCCTGGATACATTGGCGTAAAAAAAATTTTTTCGGAATGGAATCCTCACAACTCATCTGCGCCTCCCCCAGCGACATGTGTGGGCCTGAAGTTTGGCTGGGCGAACTCAGCATCCTTCCGCCCTGCCTCCGGCAACTCGACGCTTCCATCCTTAGGGTCTTCGGATACGTTCCCCTACTTCCCACTTACTATCGTCAAGGCACAACCGAGAAACCGGCTAAAGGGCGCGGATGTTGAGATTCATTCACGGCAGACCGATCACCATACACATTCTGGCTGGTACTGCCAGATGACGAGAGAGGTATCCCACCCGACACAAGCGTTCTTCATATCACAATACTTGTTTTCATTATATTTTCTTGCAGATGCTTGCAACATACGCAAGATGCCATTACCCTGCGAGCAGCCGCCTTTTATGTTTTTCTCTTATCTTTTTTAATTTGTTTATCCCTGACTTGCTTTATATTTTTTGCATTTTGTATATTATGTAAGCACTTGCATACTGCTTCCTAACACTGTATGCAGGGACACTGGAGGTCTAGATTCGTTCAAACTTAAATGTAGATTCGTTCTTTCAAAAAAATTAGAGTCCTTGCGAGAGCCTTGAAGGAGTAACCATCTGTTACTTATACCAGGGCGGGTAAGTGGTGGATACCTCCACTTCTCCATGAGTTACGATGAAGACTATGTTCCAGAAGATTTGGAGAGTTTAGATCATAGGTTCTCAATTAAAGATATTCAAATACAGAAGAGATATGCTATGGTGTCCGCGCAACTGTCGCCGGACTACGCGCTAATTAGCGTAGTTTTCATACAAAAATAATTTGTTCATTTCGTTGATTTTTTGAAAATGTGCATCAATATTGGTTAACAATATATTTTGAATAAGGAAAGAATCGTTCATTTAGTTTAACGTTCGTTTGGTTTATTCGTTAATATTTGTTCTTTTAGTTTATTTGTTAATTGGTAAAGAATATCGGCGACACCCGGAAGCGCAGACCCACATAGTAAAAACAGCAGATAGCACATCTACTTATATTTCAATATCTTTGCTCTCAATCTTATGTATATTGCCCACCGCCCACTTTAAGAATATATTTTTTCTAGAGCTCCCCAATTGTTTTTACTTACCATCTGTCGCGAATCTGAAAAAAATTGTTATTATTTCACTTGCGATTTGTAGGTGCACGTATGTTTAAACCAAATTACGAACCGAATGAATAGGACACCCCGTAAGTGCAGCCTCAGGGAGGGTCGTAAAAACTTGTCTCTCTTCTAACTAGTTACAATAAGTGGGCGTAAGCAAGACAGAGAGCCTTATCGGGTTAGTGGGCGTCGCTTAAGGTTCACACAGACGTCAACTCGTACTTGACTTACTTTAAACAAATGATTCCTGACATTATTTGGAGTAAAAATGTAAATGACTTTTTTTCAACTAAAAACATAAAAAAATCAGTAGGTATTGGCTAGTTAGGGGCGGGGTGAAGGGTCGGGCCGTCGGGCGGTTACTCGACTGAGTGACTTTAAGACATCAAAAAAGTCACCGAAGACCAAAATTAATGAAATGCAAATTTTTGAGACAAATTAATTTTAGACTTAGAATTCCTTTAGAATCAATAGATTATATTTTTTACTATATTCATTGAAATTGTTGAAGTTAATTAGTGCAGGATTTTTTTTTGGCTGTTATATTTTTATAAAAAAATGTAAATTATCATGGCCATCATCATCATCACTATTGGCTCTACAACCCCTGGTGGGTCTTGGCCTCCTCAAGAGTCTTCCTCCACTCATCTCGGTTTTGTACCAGCTCTCTCCAGTTTGGAAGCTCCAAGATAGATATGTCTTTGAGGACGTTGTCGCTCCATCTTAGTCTTGGCCTTCCCAGGCTCCTTCGCTCTATTGGTCTTGAGTTCAGCAGGGACTTTGGTGCTTGATGCTCGGTCATTCTCTCCACATGACCCAGCCACCGAAGTCTTCCCAATTTTATAAATTTTGCGACGTTTAGCTCCTTAAACAAGGTATAGAGCTCATTGTTATAGCGTCTGCGCCAAAATCCATTTTCTAGAACCGGTCCGAAGATGCGCCTCAAAATTTTTCTTTCAAAAACGTCCAGTGCTCGCTCATTCCTCTTAGTTAGTACCCAAGTCTCAGCTGCGTACGTAAGTACTGGTCTGATAAGTGTTTTGTACACTAATACTCGTATCTTCGTGTTTCTGGACAACAGTCTGGACTTTAATTGGTTTTGTAGGCGGAAATAACAGCGATTTGCGTTAACTATGCGCTTCTGGATCTCCTCTGTGGTATTATGGTCGTTTGTTATCAGGGAGCTTAGGTATGTGAATCTTGGTACCGTTTCGAAATTTTGGTTTCCACATGAGAAAGTTGGGATTTGTTGGGTGCATCCTACAGCCATGTATTTGGTCTTTTGCTGGTTTACTACGAGACCCATATTTTTGGCAGAGCTTTCAAGATTTATAAAGGCGTTACGTAAAGCATCTGGAGTTTTCGCGATTATGTCGATATCATCAGCGTAAGCCAATAGCTGCATAGAGTTGTCAAATATCGTTGCTCTTATCTCGATGCCTGAGTCACGAATAACTTTTTCTAAGGCTATGTTGAATAAGAGGCAGGCCAATCCATCTCCTTGTCTCACCCCTCTTCAAAGGGCTCGGACAGATAACTGCCAACCCTGACACGTTACTGGGGACATTGTTAATTTCACCAGATTGATCAGCTTACGCGGTATTCCGAACTCACTCATTGCATTGTACAATGCATTCCTGTTTATGCTATCGTACGCGGCCTTGAAGTCTACAAAGAGATGATGTGTTTCGACATTGTGTTCTAGCGTCTTTTCCAAAATCTGTCTTAAGGAGAAAATTTGGTCAATACATGATTTGCCTGGCCTGAAGCCACATTGGTAGTTGCCAATGATTTCTTCAGACATTGGAAGCAATCTTTTGTACAGGATGTTAGACATAATTTTATAGCCGGTGTTTAATAGCGTTATTCCCCTGTAATTGCAGCACTCGAGTTGGTCGCCCTTCTTATGTAGTGGACACACAATTCCTAGTCTCCACTCTTCGGGCATCTCTGTCCATACTTTTTGGATAAGGGTATGCAGGTATTGGGTAAACTCTCCACCTGCTGCTTTAAATAATTCAGCCTCCAGCTCGTCTGACCCGGGGAATTTGTTATTTTTCAGCCTGCCTTATTTTAGTCTTATTGCCTGCTTCACTTCCTCCAGTGAAGGGGGTTCAGCATTGTCAAATATGCAAGTCATCTCCCGTGCTCTCCACCGTGTTGTGCTCCACCTCTGCCGAGTTGTTATTGAGAACCGTATCAAAGTGCCTCACCCATCTCCTCAGGATGTCAAGCTTTTCACTCAGTATCACTCCGTTCTCGTCCTTGCATATATTTATTTTTGGCTTAAACTCTGCTCTCATGTTATTTACTTTTTTGTAGAAAAGCCTACTCTCATTTTTAAGCCCGAGTGCTTCAGCTTCTCTAATTTCTTTTTGTAAATATTCGCGTTTCTTTTTTCTGTGCATCTTCTTTTCTCTCTTCCTTGTTTCCCTATAGGTGTCCATAAGTTGTCTTGTGCAGCCTTGTTGTAACGTTTTTTGATAGAGTTCATTTTTCTTTTTCGTTACCTCTGCGCAGTCTGAGTCAAACCAATGGTTTCTTCTTATAGGGATTTCTTTTCCCAGGGTTTCGAGAGCAGATGTTGTTAAAAGGTTTTTGCAGGTCGTCCATTGTGACTTGATATCTTGTGTGTCACACTGCGCTATCCTGTTGAGCGTAGTTCGAAATTTCATTTTTGTTTCGGGGTCTTGTAATTTAACTTGGGGTTAAAAATTGCAAAAAGTTGGTCACGTAGTATGGGTACGTTCCCTACATGTTATATTATAAGGTTTATACAAAGAAGAATATTATAATGTTTATGCAAATAAGAAAATACAAAAACAGTCGACTATCGATAATTCGAAACTCGAGGGACTCTTAAAATATTACGAATTATCGAGTGTTTGAAATATCAAATGGTTCGAAATTTGTGAGGGTAAATAAATAAAACTTCGAATTCTTAAGTGTTGATATTTTCCAGGGCTCATGACTAACAGAAAATTTTAATCTGTATACACAACGAAAGAGTAACTGAATGATAACACAAACCAATTCGTTAAAGTGTGTGTCACAAACTAATCATAACAAAAACAATACACGTTTGAACTTGTCGCAAAATTATATTTGTACTAACGTGTGTGTAACAATCTTTCCGCCTCTTTCTCTCTGCAACTTTGAATTGTCGAATGTTGAACGCCAATGAGTTCGAATTAACGCGTCGTTTTGTTATATAGCAATGATTTTTTCGTTTGAATTACCAAGTGTACAAAAATGTATGGATTTAGTTCGAAATATAAAGAGATTTCGTAGGGAACTCGTGATAACTTTGAATTATAGAGAGGTTCGAATTATCGCAGGTTTGAATTAACGAGAGTCGACTGTATACCAATAAAAATACAAAAATAGGTGTTTCATTTATGTGAGGTATTTACTTAGGGTGTAATGACATTTGTTTATATGGAAAGTGTTTAGTGACGATTTGAATTTTTGTGTATCTTGTATTTGTTTAATATTATGTGGAAGGTTGTTGAATATTTTAACGGCCATGTAATATGGTCCTTTTTGGAATATTGTTTTGTTTGCTTTTGGTATTAATAAATTTCTGTGAACTTTGTAACTTTCTGTGAACTTTTCTGTGAACTTTGTATTTATGTGTTGAGTTTTTTTTGTGGGAACTTGTCTGTAGATGATCACACTAACAATCGAGTAAATTACGTTTCTTACCACTAGTGAATAAAAGAGAAGATATTGCTGTTGAATCTATTGTCCTTTTGCGTACATTTGATAAGTTTTCAAACACAACTTGTAATAATTATCAATATTGTTTTGTTGCTGGTTTATAGTCTATTAAATATCAAATTGGGTCAATATTCGATTGTTTTTAATAAGTAGGTATATATGTATGTATATTTTTTATTATTTCTTGCTAGTGCAATCCTTCAATTCACGGTTTGGACGTAATAAGTACAATTTTACAAACTTAATTTAATATCAAAAATATATATTTTAGGAAAGGAAGGAGAGGAGGTTCTGGGAAGAAAAAGGGTATGAGGGGTGGGTAGGAATCTGGAGGTCAGTGAGTCCAGAAGTGACAGACGCATGAATCCATCCCCCCCACCGCGGTGCAAGACGATGTTCCGAGAGTGTAAAGCTGGAGAAGTCAAAGGACCCTCAACCATTCTCTCCCGATCCAGCCTGCCATGCAGCTGGTGGGCAGACGCATCTGCCGTCAAGACGCGGACAAACCTCAACCCATGAACCCGGGCACCCCTACTAAGTCACCAAACGTAGCAAACCACTTGGGGGTGACCTATGGCAGAGGTGTTGGTTATCCAATAAATGATTCCTGGGGCGGCGGTGCCCATACCCGACTCCCAAATTGTAAATGTTGCAAAATAAGCCTGTATAGAGTATTAAACCATAACGCAATAGGTACAATACTTTGTTTTTTTTTTAAATTATTTTTTAAAACTTGTTCAAATGACATTGACGGAGAAATATTGAAGACCGTTAATACTGGTGTAATTACCCAAGGGGTCGTCCATTAATCACGTGATGTTTTTGAAAAATAAATACACGTGTTATCTCACTATATCCCTCGTGATATTTTGTAATTTTTTTCCAAACAACTCCCCCCCTTTCGAGCCTCACGTGATTAATGGACGACCCAAAGTGACAAAAATAAAATTGCAATAATTTAACCCCTCATGCCCCGGGCGTATTCTGTCAGAAGATTAAGTGAATCGTTATGGTTTTCAAACATAAAAATGAATTCATCCAAACAACCTCATTGTGGCTAGATGGAAGGAAAATGGAAGTGAGTCATCGCATAAAGTACCTGGGACATATCATTACAGATGACCTTAAAGACATTCTGGATGATTTTCAGATATATTCTGTTGCCAATATTTTGTTGATATCCTATTTCTATAATTATATGTATTTTTCTAATTGTACAATATTTTGTAATATCTTACAGTATTTTTGAAAATATTTTATTTTCATTTTTGTAACATATTATCTATAAGCAGTTCTAAATATATAACATAGACTAGCTCTCCAATTACACCCGAGAATATTTCTCTACTAATTGGGTAACCACAAAAACTGATGAATGATATGTAACATATTATTACTGTAAACATTTACTGTTTGCCTAAATAAAAAAAAATAAAAAATAAAATATAGAAAGGCAAAGAGGAGCGATATCCATTACAGGTATGCTGTCAAGATGTTTTCCTTTCGGCAGTCCAAATGTAAAAAGAATACTGTTCAACGCTTTCTGCACATCGCTATAGACATCAGAACTGTGGGTTGGCTCTACTGCATCCCAATGGCATAAGATAAAAGTTACCTACTAAATAACGCTTATCGCATCCCAACGCTGGAAGGAATGGGAGAGGACACCCGGAATGAGGCAATCCAAAGTAGGTACTCATAAACTGACCGGACCCCACGGACCAGGAAACTACTCGATGCGGACTGAAACTTTAGGAAACTGGTAGGACTACTAATGGGACACTGCCATCTTAGGAGACACATGCAGCTATTGGGAGCGGAAAGCACCAATAGATGTAGAAAATGTGAAGAGGATGAAGTGTCTCCAATTCTCATATGGTACCAATGTCCCGCCCTGATAGAAACAAGGCTCAGATACCTGGGAAGACATATTGTGGAACCAGAAGAAAAAAAAACACTTATCGCCAACTTTTCCGCCTACCGAGATATTGCAGTGCTACGGAAATACGCCTGGAGGGACACGGAGACCACGAAGCACCGCACAAAGACGAGACCGATATCTCATTCTCTCGCAGGCGAAATCCTATAGATGTATGTGTTTGTCTCTTTTTAGTGTCGCTATTTTTCATTTAATCTAGTTTTAAATCACAACAGTGCTAAAGAAGCTTTAACTTAAAAAAAAAAAATGCAAACCAAAAAAAAATGGCTCACCTTTCGCTTTTTCTAACTAAAATTACTGATAACAAAAAAAAAATACACATATTTTATAAGACAAATGTACTATAAACGTTGTCTTCACCTCATTTTTTATATTTCATGTAAAAGTAATTAATAAAAATTCACAAAGTTTAATTTTTTCTTTTCAAATTGCTTCTGTATCACAATGGTGTATATTTTAATTATTTTGTCCTTAACTTTTCTAACTGTTTCTAACACCATTTCTATCACATTTCTCATTATGCTAGTAAGTGTGGTGAACGTATATCTTAAGGTATGAAAGAGACATGCGTGTATGAGTGAGACAGCATGAGTAACGTATAAAAGGGTATGATTGTTGTCCATTCGTTCTCTTTGCAAATAGGCTTCCTAGAAGAACAACACTGTACAGATCTCCTAATAAACGTAACTAAGTCTACCCACGACTAATTATTGTCTCTCTAACCTGTATTGCGATCACCATCAAAAGGAAACTGGATCCATCAAAGATCGGAAGTCCAGAATATCTCAGTAATGGAGACTGAAGAATTTCTATGAGACCTATGTGAGTTGTTCCCAAAAAAGAAACAAATTAGCCATTTAAACACATCGGCATTTTTTTTACATTAGCACACCACACATAAGGCCCTGATGAAAAAAAATTCACCTAAGGGCCTATGTCATCTTCGGGGATTCTGTGTGGAGGGTCTTTTTGGGAAATGAAGTTCTGGGAAGGAAAATGGTATGAAGGGTGTTTAGGAATCTGGAAGTCAGTTTGTCCGGGAGTGACGGGCGTATGAATCCATCTCTCCCTCTGCGGTACAAGGCGATATTCCGAGAAGTCAAAGGGACTCCCTCAATAATATATTTCCCTGTACCGTTAATATTATAATACAGTTTTAAAATACAATACAAGTAGATTATTACATTAGTAGGGCGTCAATAAATAAATAAATTAGTAGACTGACGTTTCATAAGTTAAGATTCAGTTTCAATAAGTCCAAAAGAGATAAAATCTTCAATCACCCCATTGAAACGGTGTTGGAAATCAGCGACTGACTTCTGGTTCTTGAAACTCACATCCACCAGCAATCGGTCGTTGAGCACCTCTTCCTCAACATCTATGATGTCGTCTCCTTCCCTCATTAAGAAGGAAAGAGATATTGTCGTGAAAATGAAGCCATATTGTGAGAGGTCTTTGATTTGTTGATCGAAGACGTGTCGGGGATAGAGAAGAGCGATGTCGCAGTTGAGTCGCTGCAGAGAGAGCAAGAGGGAGCTGTAGTAGAGGTCCAACAATTCCTGGTAGTGCTCCTTCCTCAGGCTTCGCTCCGTGGCGCAGAACATCAGATGACTCAGGTCCACTATGGGGGAGCAGTGCTTCACCATCTGCCAGTCCACAAAGCGCAGCTCTGACGGGAGACCCTCCTGTAAGACAATATCAATCATACTGCATTATCAATTATCGGGTGGCCTGCTCTGGGTGCCACCCGAGAGGGGGGTGATACTCAACCGTGGAAAAAAAATTACGAAGGATATTGTCACCAAAGTATTGTATACATGAACACGGTCTGTTATTTTCTTTCATATGTTCCATGTGGAGTGCCCCGAATTTTGTGTTTAGGTCTTTTTATGTTAGAATATAACAAACTAATAAGGTTACACTGACCGCCATCTAGGATCTGTTATGGGAAGCTCAGTGTATCTACATGATAAATTGACGGAGATACAGCATTTTATGTGAAACCGCTTGGAACAGTTTGTACGAGTATGTTGAATTATCCTTCAGCAAATTTTGAATGCGTTTTATTTTTGAATGAATTTTATTTTCTATTTTTTATGGTAAATTTTCCTCGTCTGGTATCATAGTCAGGGCCGGATTAAACAAGTCGGGGCCCCTACTCAATGCACGTCTCGGGGCCCCTTTACCATGACGCGTGGCCCCTAGGCAGTGGCCTACACTGCCTTGGGGACGGTCCTGCGGGCCCCCAAACGCCTCCATGTTCCCTTGATTAAACCCTAAACAAGGCTTTAAGACACCACTGTAAAAATTTTTTAATTTTTATTTCATTTTTTGATGGATGCACTTGTTAAGAACGCTCTCACCAATTGTTTTAAGGAAATTCGAAAAATTGACGGAGATACAGCATTTTATGTGAAACCGCTTGGAACAGTTTGTACGAGTATGTTGAATTATCCTTCAGCAAATTTTGAATGCGTTTTATTTTTGAATGAATTTTATTTTCTATTTTTATGGTAAATTTTCCTCGTCTGGTATCATAGTCAGGGCCGGATTTTCATTTCATTTCACTTTTATTTTGCTTTTCCTTGTTTTTTTTATATATGTTTACATATAACGTTTTCGACATCACATCTGGTGTTTTTCAATTTTCATTATTATTATAGATAATATAGAAAAACATAGAAAACATAGAAGGGTTGAAGGAATGACTGAATATATAAATATATATATTTAGTTATTTTTTCAACTTTTCTCTGTTTTTTTTTTTATCTTATCTTATCTTGTCTGTATCTTTATTTATTAGACAGTATAGCTAGGTTATCCCTAGACAGCTTATCTAGCTCCTTACTATATACTTTTAAGTAAGAAAAAAAAACTTAATAACTATAGATTTTTTCATTATTATTGGTGCATGATATGAACATTAGTTATTGGGTTTATAACCTAATTATTGTAATTTGTGATTTTCTAATGCATGTAATGTTATAAACCTGTAAATGTTCCCAAAAAAGAAAATAAAAAAATAAAATAAAAATAAATTAAACATGTCGGGGCCCCTACTCAATGCACGTCTCGGGACCCCTTCACCCTAGGGGCCCCTACCCGATGCGGGCTACTAGGGAGTTGCCTACACTTCTTATGGATATTACGGCGCTGGCTATAGTGACTGGATTTTCGAAGGCGGTGGACAATACGGCCCTGCCAGGGCCGGCTTAAACATGTTGGGGCCCCTAGGCAATGCACGTCTTGGGGCCCCTTTACCCTAGGGGCCCCTACCCGATGCGGGGCTACTAGGGAGTTGCCTACACTTCTTATGGATATTACGGCCCTGGCTATATTGACTGGATTTTCGAAGGCGGTGGCCTACACTGCCTTATGGACAAAAGTAGCCTGCCAGGGCCGGCTTAAACATGTCGGGGCCCCTAGGCAATGTACGTCTCGGGGCCCTTTACCCTAGAGGCCCCAACCCAATGCGGGGCCCCTAGGCAGTTGCCTACACGTCTTATGGATAATACTGTAATGGCTGTAGTGACTGGATTATCGAACAGTTTAAGACTTGTTGCATGGTGCATTCGAAAAAACGTTGTCAACCACGTTGAAAAACGTAGTTTTGAGAAAAACGCGTTTAACAGTTTAAGACTTGGTGCATGCAAATCGGATGTATAGTTTTTCTAATATGTTGTCAACCAGGTTGAAAAACGTAGTTTCGAGAAAAACGCGTTGAAAGTTTTGCTGAAGGATAATTCATCATACAAACTGTTTAAAACTTTCTTTAAATTTTCTTAGAATTTCCTTGAAACTTTATGTGATAGTATTATTAACAAATTAACGCATCTTTTAGAAAATGAAAAAAGAAAAGATGATTTTTTACAGTGCCCTGGTGCCTTAAAGCCTTGTTTAGGATTTGATCAAGGAAACGCGGAGGCGCTTGGAGGTCCCCCAGGACCAGAGGCCCGTGTGAACTGAATAAAAATCTTGTAAAATTATAACAACTTTTCAAACTAGGGGGGGGGGGGGCTCATTAAGCTTTCCTGCCCCGGGCCCCCGGTCCTGGGGGGCCCCCAAACGCCACCATGTTCCCTTGATCAAATCCTAAACAAGGCTTTAAGGCACCGGAACACTGTAAATTTTTTTTGGTCATTTCTTAATATCATTTTCTGAAAGATGCACATGAAATTCGAAAAATAGTCGGAGATAAGTACAGCATTTTACATGAAACGTTTGAAACAGTTTGTATGTTGAATTATCCTTCAGCAAAACCTTGATTGCGTTTTTTTCGAAACTTTTCTAACACATTTTTCAACCTGGTTAACAAAATATTAAACTATACATCCGATTGACATGCACCAATTCTTAAACTGTTCGAAAATCCGGTCTCTATGACACCATGTAGGAGAATTTCGGTACCAAAAAAAATTAAAAAATGGCGCACCAGCGAATTTTATTTTCTATTTTTTATGGAAAGTTTTCATGATTCACAAAAAAATGAAACAGAAGAAAGCCCTTTATAAAACAATTCCTATGTGGTGTCATAGTTAGGGCCGGAAACGTGTCGGGGCCCCTAGGCAATGCACGTCTCTGGGCCCCTTTACCAAAGGGACCCCTAACCGATGCGTGGCCCCTAGGCAGTGGCCTACACAGCCTTCTAAACAATATACCTCTGCCAGGATTAAACATATCGGGGCTCCTAGGCAATGCACGTCTCGGGGCCTCTTTACCAAATGGGTCCCAAACCGATGCGTGGCCCCAAGGCCTACACTGCCTCTTGGACAATACGGCCCCGCCAGGGCCGGATTAAACATTTTGGGGCCCCTAGACAATGCACGTCTCGGGGCCCCTTTACTTTAGGGCCCCCTAGCCGATGTGGGGCCCCTAGATGGTTTAGGTCCCCTAGCCGATACGGGGCACCTAGGGTAAAAAATAGAAAAATGAAAAAATGGCCGATCAGCGAATTTTATTTTCTATTTTTTATGCAAAATTTTCATCGTTCAAAAAAATAGAAGGGGGGCCCTTTATAAAAAAACCCCAATGTGGTACCAAAGTGATTGGATTTTCAAAGAGTTTAAGACAATTTTTAAGAAAGTTTAAGAAGATCGATCTCGTTGAAAAACGTAGTTTCGAGAAAAACGCGTTCAAAGTTTTGCTGGAGTATATTTCAACACATAAACTGTTTAAAAAGGTTTCACATAAAATGCTGTATCTCTTCAATTTTACGAATTTCTTTACCCACAGGAGCGATTTTTGCCATATATTAAACGCTATTTTAAAAGTCTCGGATTGCTTTTCGGTAAAAACGCTCATTATCTCTTGATTCAGATTTTTTTATTAATATTTGTAGCTCCCACTTTGTTATTTTGGACTTAAAATGAAGCTATTGAAATGCTTTATCTATTATGACGATAGATGTCGCAAATTAATACTTCGTAGACTATTTTAGAACGACGTTAAAAATATTTTTTTCACGCCTAATTTTTAATTAGCTTTTTACGGTTAAAATTGAGCTATTTTTCCATAGATGTGTACCTTTCATTATCAAGTATACCACAGACAGCATACAGAAATCGAAAATATTCTATGTGACGCGAATATGACCTCTCACACCAAAGTAACAAACACGCAGGATTCGCGCGGTAATAAATATTACGATTGTTTTTATAAATCCTACAAATATGAGATAAACGATAAAATACAGGTTAATTCATTGGCTATATGACACTGTAGTGTAGTTTTAATGTTGGCGAAAAATTTTAAAAAACATCTACTGGAAATCTCGAGAAATCGAGGCAAATTTATTTATTTCGCGTGGTCGCTCCAATGGTTAAAGCATTTGGTGAGAGCCTTAAAAATAGAAATAAAAAAATCTTTTTTCAGTGTCCTGGTTCCTAGTGCCTTACAGTCTTATTTAGGATTTGATGAAGGGAATATGGAAGCGTTTGCAGTCCCCCCAGGGCCAGAGGCCGTGTGAACTGAATAAAAAGCTTTTAAAATTACATCAATTTCTTACTAGGGGGGGCCTCATTCAGCTTTGCCGCCCCGGGCCTCTGACGGGCTTAGTCCACCACTGGAAAGGACCTAACTTTATATCAACACCTTTGGAGGAATGGTTATTTGTTAGTCCTCCAAATATCTCCGTGAACCAGTTACCAGAGTGTAAGTCAAAAAATTTAATTTCTCTATCGACAAATGTGTCAACGTGTGACGAAGAGTTTTTATTGAAATTTTCGTAATTATCGAAATTACTATGTGTTATATGTTGGTGCCGTCGATTTATCAATAGATAACGTTCGGAATCGATTATCAATTTCAATGGTTTATCCCCACTTTCGTTAAAAGAAAATAATTTAGCCTTGCAATGTTGCATTAAGCTTGTTCAAGCAATTTATTTTCAACAAGATATGAACAATATATCATCCCATCGTATATGCTCAACGCAGCTTCAAAAACTCGCTTCATTTATCGATGCAAATGATGTTTTGAGAGTCGGTGGTCGAATTCGCCTTACACAGATTTCAGAAAATGCTCGACATCCTATTATTTTACCGAAGCAATGTCGTTTTACAACTTTAATAATTTATTATTACCATAGCATGTACCTTCATCCAGGTCCTCGTGCATTCCAATCCATAATATCGTTAAAATATTGAATAATTTTGGCTAGGAACATAATTCGACATCGATTGAGTAAATGCATTTCTTGTTTTAAAAATAACCCGCGTGGTAGTTTCCCTTTGATGGATAACTTACCCGCTTCCCGTTTTCGAGAAGGTCGTCCATTTTTAAATATCCGAACAGATTATGGAGGTCCTTTTTTGATACGCGAGAGTAGACGTCGCGGCGCCAAAACTTATAAGGCCTATTTATGTCTTTACGTTTGTTTATCGACCAAAGCCGTTCATCTTGAATTAGTATCAGATGTATCTACTGAAGCTTTGTGGCAGCATTATGTTATGAAGCAGTGTTGAAATTATTATCTCTTCTCATTTTAAAATATGAACACTGCTTTAAAACATCGATCGTAGCCGCACGAACTATTCAGTTAATTAATTTATGATGATTTATCAACGGGAGTATTTCTACTATCGTGGTACGAGAACACAACAGAATGGAGTTGGCAGGAAAACACTTCTTTTTCTTCTTCTTCAGCATAATTTATTTAATGCAATAAATACATTTATTACAAGAGGGTCTATCTACCCTTACTCGGGTGGTCCACGACCACACCACACTGACAAATATCGAAGTCTCTACTTCGATCTCTCTATTGTCAGTTTTCCAATACTGAACCGTAGGTATAACTCATACCTCCCAGTTTCAGTATAATTACACAAGTGAAGGCACACAGCGTGTACCTTCTAGTTTTACTCTACTAGCAAAACTAACGCAAAGGGCCTATCTTCCCTCTGCGCAACTGAAGATACACCTTGTGTATCTTCCAGTTCAACCGCAATAACAAGACTGATCTCTCTGTTCCAAAATCACAATATTTAAAGAAAAACATACAAATGTTGCAAAATTTTTAAACTGAGACAAAATATTTGAACTGCTCGCACATCTGGATTTTAAAATCCCGCAATAAAACAATTGCCCTAAGGTCGGTCCAAAAGGGCCACCAATAAAACTAAGTACATCATAAAACACTGAAATGGTAGGACTAAGATTAAATATTCTCATATCTCGAATTCTTAAACTTAACCCACAATAAAACAACAAACTTATTTTTAAAAGTTTTGCCAAAACGGGCACACCATTAGGTACAAACTAACTTAATGTTAAGGTACTTAAAAGTAAGATATTAAGTTCATTTAGTTCGGGTCATAAAAGAGCCGCCAGCAAACCCTTTCTATGGGTTCTATTTGAACTGTACAGGTAAACAAACCTACTTAAAAATAAACAATTTAAGAAATTAACCTTTTGTTCCTTATCGGTAAAGGAATGCCCCCATATAATATCAGGCCGAATACATTTATTTCTATAGGTTGGGAGCTTACTTGAAAAACTCAAGGAAGAATTTTATTTGCAGAGGACAAAATACGTTTAACTAAAATTACTAAAACAACACGAATGATACGACTAATTATTTTATTTAAAGCGAAATGGATAAATCGCATTCTGGAACAAACAGGGAGGACTGGCAACACGAGTCGTGACGGAGGTGGGGCCTTTTCTTTTCCGGGTCCGGTAATGAAACCTACTCTCGCTGGCATGATCCTTTGGGCAAGATCATGGTTGAGACAGTCAAATAGATTTAATTAAATATAAGGGACGGAGTTATAAATTTCAGTCGGTTGGCGCGTTAAAATAATGTGAAACGATCTCTGATACGAGATGTTAAAGTGCATCGAAGTATGTAATCAATAATGTCGCGAAATTGGATTCCGCGATAGATCGAAATATTCGAGAAGTTTACTGAAATTATCATGGCGATCGGAAATGGTTTGACGCTACACGGGCCGCGCCGGAGTGTATTTGTCGGGTGCCGACAATAAGATCGACTCATTTATCGCGTGGAGTATTAAAATCACGCTCACCTGCTTGTATTAACAATTACACGAACAGTAATACTATCAGTCCCATGCACTTGCTTGCTATGAAAGCCCCGTAACATCGTCTCTGGTATTCCATTTCCCTTGGAGAAGGCTCTGCTATGCTGCGAAGGTGTCGGGAGGATGCCGTTCTTGCTGATCATCCTATTGCGATCCACGAGTCGTGGATCAGCTAGAAGTCGTGCTGGTCATCCTGTGGCGATCCACGAGACGTGGATCGACTAGAAGTCTTGCTGGTCATCCTGTTGCGATCCCCGAGACGCGGATCGGCTAGGAATAGTGGTGAATTTAGCTAGGTTATTCTAATATCAATCGGTCCCTGAGGGTGAGTAGTTCTGTTCATTTATTGTAACCTGTCACTATTGAAACAATATACGATTTTTACATTTAAGTTACAAATGAGATATATGTTTTTATTTAATACCCTAATAAGCTGGAGATTACATACATTTTGCTCACCCTTTAGATGGAGTTCATGATTCTACCCACCACGGGCATAATTCTGCATAAATGGCAGTTTTTTGGGGCTCGGTTTAACCGTAAAGTTCGTGGTAAAAACCTGACACAAAGAGAATTATACCTACCTATACACAACCCCTAATTACAGCGTAACAATTAGATAGATTCATCTCTGGACGCGGTATATGCCAAAATATCTAAAGCGATTGTGGCACTGATTTTATTGGAATAGAATATACTATAATACTAATAGATATCATACTGGCCTTTCTAAGTTCATACATGCATCTGAAAACACTGACAAACTTGTTGACGCAACTGTCGGTCGTTCAATAACTTGGCATTTTTCTCCGCCCTCCGCACCCCATTTCAATAGAATGTCTGAGGTTGGTATTCAGTCTTTTTTTTTTAATAAATGAAGACAATATAAGCGAAACTCAATCGAAAATCTGGAAACAGAAAAATTAGAAAAACATATTGACACCTCTGGGACTCGAACCCAGGGCCTGGGTTCGAGTCCCAGAGGTGTCAATATGTTTTTCTAATTTTTCTGTTTCCAGATTTTCGATTGAGTTTCGCTTATATTGTCTTCATTTATTTAAATATTACAATTTGAGGTTTTACTCATAAAGTTAAAATAAAAAATAAAAATATTCATCCTAGACTTGCAGAAAAGTCAATAGATGTCGCATATTAAATAAAATGGATAAATATTTATCCAGACACTATCTAGAGAGCATTTAGTTTTTTGGGTTTGAATCTTGCAATCATATATAAAGATAGTTGCCAATAATATGTGCGTTAAAGAAAATGAAGATAATGTAGGTGGTTCTTAGTCGAAGTATGGTACAGTTAAAAGTGACCGAATTTCATATCGACACCGTGGCGCAGTGGTTAGTGCGTTTGCCCGGAAAGCAAGAGGTCCTGGGTTCGAGTCCCAGAGGTGTCAATATGTTTTTCTAATTTGTCTGTTTCCAGATTTTCGATTGATTTTCGCTTATATTGTCTTCATTTATTTAAATATTACAATTTGAGGTTTTACTCATAAAGTTAAAATAAAAAATAAAAATGGTATTAAGTCAACTAAACATTGTTTGAAGAGGGTTGTGGGAGATCAAATCCTTTCCCTCGAAGAATTAACTACTGTTCTGACTGGCTTCGAAGCCATTTTAAATTCCCGACCAATTGGAGCGCTATCGCCGGATCCATCCGAAATGGACTCGTTAACTCCTGCACATTTTTTAATTCGGGCTCCTCTTGTCTCTGTTCTTGAAGAAAATTTTGTGGATGTACCAATGAATCGTTTATCGCGTTGGCAACTTTTTTTTTTTTTTTTTTAATATTTTTTATTTTTTTTAATAATAAGGTTGACATGGTATTTACATGATAATTTTACATCTCAGGTTTTTTTTTACTACCCTTCCATTAAAAGCACTTGCTTGTGTATGGAAGGGGAGTGTACATAAATGCTATTAGTTATTAGTTATACATAAGTTAGTACTTAAATAATTCATTGTATAGTTTGGCAAATAAGTGTAGAAATTAAATCAATTGGAACTAAACGTGTTCATTACTATGGCAACACCGAATTATATGACGTTTCCTATGGCTGTCATGTTAACGCTTGTTACGGTTGATTTATTGTCTTAAATCTGAGTAGAAGATCGCTGATTTGATAATATTTTTATTCATTGTTTGCCTGAATTAAATTAAAATGAATAAATTATTACATAGTGATACAAGAGGGGTTATATTCTGCATTTTTCAACGCTGCCTAGCCGAGTGTCACGCGAAGAAGCTTCTGTCTGATTTAGAAGATGTTTGCAAACGAACTGCAGAAATGAATGGTACGTAGTATAGTTTGTTTAATAAATTTCATTAGTATTACAAGATTTATGCCAATTTTCGAGCGATAATAACCATTACAACCTGATTTGAGGTTATGTTAAAAAATTCGAATTAGACAATTTGAAAATTTTTTGAAAATACAAATACGCTATGAAATATGCATTTTGCCAGAAGTGTAGAACATACGTTCTTTGTCTTATGAGCCATCTTGGTGTTGCCATTTAAAACTAGAAAACGATCGCAGCGCCATCATTTACTTTCTACACTTTCTTGCCAAACTGTACATAAATATATGTGAGCTGCAGTATTTATTTTGATAATGGTGTGTATTTAAAAAAAAGAAAGAATGTTATGAAAAACATAGGATATTTGTAAGATTAATTGACAGTAGTTTTTTTCTTAAGAATATTTTTAAAATGTCTCTTGACAGAGAGCAGTATTCGGGTTTTATCATTAATGCTTCTGATTTCTTCTGGTAGACGATTGAAAAAAGTTCTTCCCTGGTAAGTGTAATGATGCTGTGCAAAAGACGTATTTAGTTTTGGGCATAGAAAAACATGTTTAAGTCGAGTTCGGTTTTCATTTAAAAATGGATATTTATCTTTTTCTTTTATAATTTGAATTAATGAATTTTTAATATATAAATCTTTAAATGTTGGTACTTGAAATTCTTCAAACAGGCGTTCTGTTGGATAGTCCCAGGATTTTTTTAAGATAATTTTAATAATTGTTCTTTGTATAATTTATATTGGAAGAAGGTTACATTTATACGCGGATCCCCAACTAATAATAGCGTATTGTAAAGTGGATTGAACTAAGGCATAGTAGATTAAATACAGATTTTGGTAAATATGCAGTTAGTCCACCTCACGGATAATACGGAACGTTCGTGTTGTCGAAGTTTGATGCACAGATAATACGGAATATTCCTTTTTTAACAAATAGATAATAGACAATCAAATGTGACATTTGCCGAACGTACCAACATCATGAAATAAATTCTTGTATATTCTTGATTCAACTAGTTATATTTTCCTAGTCAGGAATTAATGACGTACAGTACCTACCTACTCACTGGTTGAGCTAAAATACGGTAAATTTTTGAGATCGCTGGCAATGGTTAATACGCACTTTGAAAAAATCGTTTGATTCACCTTACATTAAAAGACAACTATTTGCATTGGGGGAAGTGGAAAATATTTCATTCTAAATTTCGATTACGTAAAATTAAAATTAGCTTTCATTCTGTGAAACGAGACCGTCCATTTTCAAACATTACTTTCAAATGTCATTTTGTTATGTTGGTATAAGTTTGTGTGATATGGTTTATGATACAAAAGAAAGTGCCCCCTTTATACCGCCTGCTCGCGTCAAGGCAAGAAAAACATCCCAGTTTTCAAGTAGTTTAGCGGCCACGCTAGGTTTGTGTAACATGGTTTGTGATACAAAAGAAAGTGCCCCTTTATAACGCCTACTCGCGTCAAGGCAAGAAAAACATCCCAGTTTTCAAGTAGTTTAGCGGCTACGCTAGGTTTGTGTAACATAGTTTGTGATACAAAAGAAAGTGCCCCTTTATAACGCCTGCTCGCGTCAAGGCATAAAAACTCCACAATACTAGTTGGTGTACCTTCCTAAAATATTTGAGAATCAATTTTTCCGCTATGGCAATCTTTTTTAATATTCTAGCTATTGGTACCTTGGAAAATGTGAAGGATTGATTGTCTATGAACATACTTTGACACTTTGGACCATGAAACACTATTAAGGGCAATGGAGGAATGTGGTATTAGAGGTCCTTTAAAAAAATTGTTTAAAAATTATCTGTTTAATAGAAAAATTAAAGTTAAAATTGACGGAATTTTAAGTGATGAAAAGTTGGCAAGCACTGGAGTAGCTACGGGCTCGATATCGGGACCTACGTGTTATATAATGCAAGTAAACAGTTTACCAAACGTAATAAAACGTTGTAAATGCTACATGTTTGCAGACGATACTTGCATTATATGTGCTGACAAAAATCCACAAAAAATTGAGGAAATTTTACAAGAAGACCTTAACAACATAATTAAATGGTCACACGATAATGGCATTATAATAAACGCAAAAAAAAACAAATATATGCTTATTCACTCACCATATACAAATTGTCAGGATAAGGAATTGCATATAAAAAGTCATTCATATGATTGTTTACACACAAAAAACCAATCCCTGCAGTGTAATTGCCCAAATATTGAAAAAGTGTACCAATATACATACCTTGGTCTTACAATAGATGTCAATTTTAACTGGTCAAATCATATTGAAAATGTATGTAATAGATTAAGATCCATATTAGGGAAATTTTATCACCTAAAAAACTTTGTTGATAAAAATATATTATACTGTATATACAACGCATTAGCAGAATCAATTATAGGATACGGAATAAAGAGTTACGGATAAACGTACAAAACGTACTTAAATAAAATAGAACAATTACAAATCCGTTTCCTAAAATTGATATCAGGCAAAAAAAAAGTTCAATTATGTGAAGGCGATTATAAAAAAATTTTCTCCTTGTGTAATGTCCTCTCTATACACAGTAAGGTAGATTATCAATTAACGCTAGATGAATTCTGGAATACAGAATTCAAAAAACCTGTAAACCACAACTACCCTACTAGGCATAGAGAAGCACAAATGCTTATTATTAATAAATCTCAAAATGTATACGGTGATAGAGAAGCACAAATGCTTATTATTAATAAATCTCAAAATGTATACGGTGATAGAACAAAGAGGCATAGAATTCCGAAAATATTTAACGCATTACCTGAAAATATTAAAAATGAGACATCTTATTCAAATATCAAAAAAAATGTTAAATCATTCTATCTCCGTAGAACATGAAAGCAAATAATATTGTAATCAAATACCCAAATCGAATATTGATCAAATACCTGGAAATTACTATCACCCACTGTATTCGTAATTAGTAGTTTATAATAATTAATTAGTATTGTAAATTTTACACAGTTATTACAATGTAAAACATAAAAGTACAATAGTATTAATTAAACAGGAAAAATGAGAGATTTCTTACAATCAAACTGATTGATCAGTTTTGTAAGATTTTTAAGATAAATATTGTAAAATTAAAAAAAGCTGAATAAACATACTTAAAAAAAAATAAAAAATAAGTTGTTGATATAAATAGAATATGGCGAAGAATTTGTAATCGCGTAAGTGAATTAATTTAAACAAAATTAAAATGTTAAATGCATATTTTTTGCATGTTTTTTGGTCTCCCCCGACTTAAATACTCATTTTTCGTGATAATAAAGCTAAATACAACAGTTTGAATAAAAAATATTCCGTATTAACGAGTAAGCGGTTTAATGCATAAATAATTAGATTTTTATCGACAGAAAATTTCTAATTCCAAAAAATATATATATTAATTTTCTGATTTTGTTTACTACATGACATATTTGTTCCTTCCATTTCAGATTTTTATCGATAATTACTCCGCGATATTTAATTTTGTTTGTTGTTTTTAATACTGTACAGTTTGATTTGCAATAATTTTGGCTATGAATTTTAGTATTATCGTGTATGAAAATTATGAAATATGTATTGTATATATATTGAAACAGATGTCCCAACATTTTTGTAATCGTTGGCGGAAATATCTACATAATCTTCAACAACGAAACAAATGGGCAACGTCAACTCCTAATTTGAAAGTTGACGATCTAGTTATGAAAAATAAGCAACCCCAATGCGATGGCCTGTCGGGAGGGTGGTTGAATTATTCCGCCGATGGAATGGTTCGTGTCGCTACGTTAAGAAACCGTCAGGGCATTTTTAAGCGACCCGTGGTCAAATTGTATAAACTACCCATCGATTAATTAATTTTTATTTTTTGTTTTGTTCAATCCCTGGGTTAATTTGATATTTTTCTTTCGTTTTTCGTTGCTTTTCTTTCGTAGGTATATAGTTGTTGAGAAAATATCATATTTCCTCAAGGTTGTATTGTTATAATTCCAGGTAATTCATAATAGGACCACATCTCAAAAGCCTCTAGTCTCCGTTTATCTCTTTCGGACAGGCACCATGTTTCGCAGCCGTACATCAAGATACTCCATACATAGGTCTTGATGAGGAGTATTCTCAGTTTTAGGTCTACATTATTCGATTCTATTATTTTCGACCTTTTATTGAATGCAAGCCTAGCCTGGTGTATACGGCTGTCGACCTCGCTCTTAGACCGACCGTCCAATGTTATTTTACTCCCGAGGTAGACAAACTCCTTGGTGTTCTTTAGTGGAACTCCTGACATCTCTACTCTCATCTGATGTTGCGTTCGGCCTACAATCAGCAGCTTTGTTTTGTCTTTATTTATCTTCATGTTCTAATTGTTTTGAAGAATGCTTTGCATGATTTCAGTTGCATGATGGCCTCTTGCAGTTCTTCTTCGCATATATTGTACGCATTTAATTATTATCAAAAACTACTATACAATTACGGTTGTCACCCTCACAGAAACAGATAGAGCAACGAAGCGCGTAGGTGACTGAATCAGTACAGAGTTTGTATTTTGATTTACGCATAACAATCCCGTGTTTGTAAGGTGATTTATGCACAACAAACCCTACCGCGGTAGGGATTGTAAATACGCAATCCGGTACACAGTAGTATGATATTATTTTTAATTTATAAATTAACGTTTAAGACAAGATTTTTATGCATAGCACAAAGGGTAACAATTATTATAAGCAATAATTTTCAGCCTGAAACACTCATTTACATTGAAAAATCTTCCGAGAAAAGATACTTGCCGCCAACGGGACTTGAACCCGTGTCCTTCTTATTGCCGGTCGGATGCTCTGACCACTGATCTATGGCGGCTTATCTAATACCCGCCAAATAATTCAATATGTACTGGTGTTTCATTCAACAATCACTGATTAATACATTATTCCACCTGAAAACAACCTACTTGATTTTTGCGAGGGAGGTATTGTTAGTACTAAATCTCTCGCTAGGTGGCGTCGAGACAAATTATGTCTACATTTTTTGGTGAAATATTTTTTAACTTGTTAAATATTAATTGTAATTTTTAATTTATAAACTAACGTTAAGACAAGATTTGTATGCATAGCTCAAAGGGTAACAATTATTATAAGCAATAATTGTCAGCCTGAAACACTCATTTACATTGTAAAATCTTCCGAGAAAAGATAAGAGAGTTGGCGGCAAGTATCTTTTCTCGGAAGATACTCAGATTTTTTTGATACAGGCGATTCAGCCTAAAAAGATAACAAATGAATGGCGCGAAGGCCTTCCGATAGTATGATCAGACAGTCTGATCAAACAATTGGATGTGTGCGGCCGGCTGTAACGTAATTATTTTCTTGGTAGTTATTCAGTAGGTACCTACTTGCTCGGAAGGAGTATTATTAATTTCGGGTGCCGTTGAAACGATTGATAACAAATTCAAATTGCCGGAACGTTGTTCGTTTGTTTTTTTGGTTTGAAAAAAAAAACGATTAGAAGGGCGACGTCATGACATAACGATGGATTGGTCGGAAGTTTTATTTTGTAAGGAGTTTTGATACTCCTAAATGATTGTGTAAATTTGCAATATTATGCGTGTAACAGACGTGATGCCTTTACGAGACTGTTAAATAGTACCGGGTCGCGGTACACGCAGGATGTTGATTGTTTTTTCGAGGCGAGGAAAACTTTTATTGTGATGATCACGAGATATCGAGTTACCTATGTAATATTACAATCTAATGGAAGTGTTTATGATGTCTGTGTACCTGGTACCTAAGGTTGGTGTTCTTGTGCTTAGAACTGAGATTCTTGTGCCACGTACAATCCAATATCACCGAGGACAACTTTGGTGAAGACTGCAGGCACTTCCTAAATCACATTTACAGTCTAGAACTGCGGTTTATATCCTTTCAATGCTCAGAGATGGCCATCGGACGCATTGTGACGCCGTTGTGGATGGATCTGGAATCTGTGGGTGGACTGCTTCACGGAGTCATGGGCGTGCGAAGCGGCAGCTCTGGGGCTCTTCTTCAGCTATCTGGAGCCCTTGTCGCTGAGGCTGGATGAGGTGCGCCATATTAACTATCGCAAGCTACGAATGATCATTTGGAGTGGATTCTACTGAAATAACTGAATTATCTCTCTCTCTCTCTTTACACCTTTCTTTATGAGTTTACAAAGGTATTTATGTAGATTATGTTATAGTAGATTATGTTTTTTTGCTTGTCAATAATAACAAGTACATTTAGTTTAATATGAGTTCTTTTATTTACATCAGATAGTAGCTTTCTTTTTATCCCACGCAGGACCCTGAGATGATGATGAGAGCACATGCATACGGAATTTCTCTGCTAACTGAGAAAGGTACCTATGTGTCATTTTTTACGTGTCATTTTTGACGCCCAACGTTTTAAAGAGGGTAGATTACTCTCTTGGTGCACGATAAGAGGCTACTATCTGTTATTTACTATAAAATATTTTTTATTTTTAAGTTATAAAATATATATTTTTTTAATATTTCATTACTTATTCTTTTTTTTTTGAAAAAAAAAAAAATGGCGTTATATACAAAATTACATCGTGGTCCTCTGCATTCTGCGTGCGAGAATCGCAGAAGATCACCGCTCATCAAATTAAATACGGACGCGTATATTTTGATGACAATTTTTGGTGAGAATATTAGCCCTCATGTGTTTATATTAATTTAAATCTTAGGTTACTTGTACATATTTATAGGTAGACGTTTATATATAATTAGCTATATTTAGTTATAGGTATACTTATCTTTATAATTAGTACTATGCGAATATTGTTAGAATAATACTGGTTTTACATAATTAGGTTTATTAAAAAAACTATTGTTTTTTTTTTAATATTTTTTCTTTTTATGCGGTGGCATGAAGGAATGCCAAGCCTTCATACTGCTTCATTATTTTTTTTTTCTTTTGTGTGACACTTTGCTCACGTGTCTTGAAGCTTGGTACCTCCAAGGCATGTGCTCGGAGTGAGCACTACATTCTAGTGTACTGATGATAGACTTAAATTATTTATCCTCGTTGGACTAGAATAGGAACATCTCCACAAGAGATGTTTCTCTGATCTTAGTGATCAGTGGCGCCCAAAAAAATAGTTTAGTTTATAACTAAATCTGTTTTATTGTTTAATATACCTAATTAAATGTTGAATCTGACAATCTGTTAATATTAAGTTAAGTAATTAAGACATTATTCATTAGGAAATTGGTTTTGTCACAAATAAAGGGAAGTATAGTTAAAATGGCGCACCTCTTCTAACCTCAGCGACAAGGGCTCCAGATAGCTGGAGAAGAGCCCCAGAGCTGCCGCTTCGCAAGCCCATGACACCGTGAAGCATCCAAGATTCCAGTCCATCCACAAAGGCGTCACAATGCGTCCGATGGCCATCTCTGAGCATTGAAAGGATGTAAACCGCAGTTCTAGACTGTAAATGTGATTTAGGAAGTGCCTGCAGTCTTCACCAAAGTTGTCCTCGGTGATATTGGATTGTACGTGGCACAAGAATCTCAGTTCTAAGCACAAGAACACCAACCTTAGGTACCAGGTACACAGACATCATAAACACTTCCATTAGATTGTAATATTACATAGGTAACTCGATATCTCGTGATCATCACAATAAAAGTTTTCCTCGCCTCGAAAAAACAATCAACATCCTGCGTGTACCGCGACCCGGTACTATTTAACAGTCTCGTAAAGGCATCACGTCTGTTACACGCATAATATTGCAAATTTACACAATCATTTAGGAGTATCAAAACTCCTTACAAAATAAAACTTCCGACCAATCCATCGTTATGTCATGACGTCGCCCTTCTAATCGTTTTTTTTTCAAAACAAAAAACAATCGAAATTTCTATACGGAATTTCTCTGCTAACTGATAAGATGCGTGTCATTTTTGGCGCCCAACGTTTTAAAGAGGGTAGATTACTCTCTTGGTGCACGACAAGAGGCTACTATCTGTTATTTACTATCGTTACTATCTGTGATTTACTATCGAATTACTGTTATTTACGTTGAATTTTATTAATTGTTTTTAAGCTGTCATAATTAATGACTTTTCTTTGAATGCAGTGTGCTTGGGAACTTGTATTAGAAGTTATAAAATAATTTTTTTTTTTTAAATATTTCATTATTTTATTTTTTTTGAGAAAAAAAAAATATGGCGTTATATACAAAATTACATCGTGGTCCTCTGCATTCAGCGTGCGAGAATCGCTGAAGATCACCGCTCATCAAATTAAATACGGACGCGTATATTTTTATGACAATTTTTGGTGAGAATATTAGCCCTCATGTGTTTATATTAATTAAAATCTTAGGTTACTTGTATATATTTATAGGTAGACATTTATATATAATTAGCTATATGTAGTTATAGGTATACTTATCTTTATAATTAGTACTATGCAAATATAGTTAGAATAATACTGGTTTTTACATAATTAGCTTTATTAAAAAACTATTGTTTTTTTATAATTTTTCTTTTTATGCGGTGGCATGAAGGAATACCAAGCCTTCATACTGCTTCATTTATTTTTTTTCTTTTGTGTGACACTTTGCTCACGTGTCTTGAAGCTTGGTACCTCCAAGGCATGTGCTCGGAGTTAGCACTACATTCTAGTGTACTGATGATAGACTTCATTTATTTATCCTCGTTGGACTAGAATAGGAACATCTCCACAAGAGATGTTTCTCTGATCTTAGTGATCAGTGGCGCCCAAAAAATTAGTTTACTTTATAACTAAATCTGTTTTATTGTTTAATATACCTAATTAAATGTTGAATCTGACAATCTGTTAATATTAAGTTAAGTAATTAAGACATTATTCATTAGGAAATTGGTTTTGTCACAAATAAAGGGAAGTACTGCTTCGGCGTGCACCACTATTAAATAATTCCGATCTGGAAATTGACACTCTACCTTTAATACAGGAGAGTGTAGTTTTTCTTGTACAGTTTTTGTTAGTCATAAGTATAATTTGTTAATTTTAAACAGTAATATATGCCTAAGTATTTCACTGCTAATACCAGTGCTGTGCTAATACAGTGTTAATACTTTTAATAATACTTTTCCATGTTTTGTTTACAAGTTCCGAAGAGATGAGAGTACTGTATGCCGCTACCTACTCGTAACGTTTCGAATTCTTCGATCGTTCATCTTCATTCCAGGAGACGGAGTCAGGGCCGTCTTAAACTAGGCTGGGGCCCTTGGGCACACAAGAATTTGGGGCCCTTTTGGAAAGTAAAAAAAGCGAATTATAATAACATTTTTTTACTTAGTATGACCATTTATTATAGGTAATCAAGTACAGTATGATATAATATGTCATTAATGATATTAGAATGCTGCTGGTTTTTTGGTTACGATTACGATAACGGTTTCTTTCGGGTTTTCTGTTGAGCAAAATCTTCTATTATATCCTTGAAGGATGTCACTTTCTATACACATAATTGACAAATTACTCAGTCGTTCTTGTAACATTGTTGTTCGCAATTCATTTTTATTCTCTTAAGCTGCGAAAATGACCGCTATCCGCTACAATTGGTAACATATTATAATAAAACAAATATAAAACTATGTTCCACTTAATTTTATTTGACCGTAACCGGTTTCAGCTCGTCAAAGCCATCTTCAGACTGGTACAAATGTTTCCTAGTCTACGGTTTATATACACAGCATATTGGGGAGGGGGGGGGGGGGTGGTCTACAAGGATTTTAATCAATTACAATAATTATATTTGTTGCTAAGTCATTTTAGACTATCGAATTTCTGAATATTTTGGTTATTCCAGTAAGCTAATTACATTGTGTTTGCAGCTCACTTCAATGATGATTAGGGAAAAACCTTACAAGTAATATGAGTTACTAATGACCTAATTTTATTGTCAAATCGTTATTATATTTATGAAGTCTGGTATTTTTTATTGCTTTTTGAAGGGATACATGTTTACATTGGAGTTTGAATGGTCTAAAGTTTAGACTCTAAACTAATTACATATTTTGAAATTATTATGAAAATTATACTGGATACAAAAGCGGGGACTTAGCAAATGAATCTAATTGCTTTATCTTTACAAAGTTATTTTAAGAAGGGGTACATGTTTACAGGGGTACATTGGAGTAAGAATGGTCTAAACTAAATACATATTTTAATAAACACTGTTGGCGCAATTCACTTGGTAAACGCGACGTTAAACTGCCCATCGTATTACGTAGGTCAAACTGGGAGGTCAGTCAAAACCCGAATTAAAGAACATTTTACAAACTGGGTGAGTGACAAAGGAGAATTGTCGAATGTAGCATCACACTTATTAGAAAATAAACACTCGTTTGATAAAGACAGAGATGTCAAAGTTCTCCATATTTGCAATAAAGGTCATAAACTGGATAGACTAGAATCTTTAGAAATTACCCGCTTAACTAAAAAAATAGAATCTAACTTTGTAATGAATAAGCAATTAGAAGCATTTACTAAGTCTCCGCTTTTGTATCTATTGTAATTTTCATAATAATTTCGAAATTAAAATATGTATTTAGTTTAGACCATTCTTTCTCGAATGTAAACATGTACCCCTTCTTAAAATAACTTTGTAAAGATAAAGCAAATAGATTCATTTGCTAAGTCCCCGCTTTTGTATCCAGTATAATTTTCATAATAATTTCAAAATATGTAATTAGTTTAGAGTCTAAACTTTAGACCATTCAAACTCCAATGTAAACATGTATCCCTTCAAAAAGCAATAAAAAATACCAGACTTCATAAATATAATAACGATTTGACAATAAAATTAGGTCATTAGTAACTCATATTACTTGTAAGGTTTTTCCCTAATCATCATTGGAGTGAGCTGCAAACACAATGTAATTAGCTTACTGGAATAACCAAAATATTCAGAAATTCGATAGTCTAAAATGACTTAGCAACAAATATAATTATTGTAATTGATTAAAATCCTTGTAGACCACCCCTCCCCCCCCCCCTCCCCAATATGTTGTGTATATAAACCGTAGACTAGGAAACATTTGTACCAGTCTGAAGATGGCTTTGACGAGCTGAAACCGGTTACGGTCAAATAAAATTAAGTGGAACATAGTTTTATATTTGTTTTATTATAATATATTATAATGGAATTCCACAACGAAATATCACTCTCAAAAATAGAAATATTACAATGGGTAACCATTAGTCAAAGGAATATTCTTGTAGCAATTTCTACGTTTGGAAAAGTTTCTTCCAATTTATCTGATTTTATGAGGTTATTAAGGTTGAGATATTTAAATCCGGTGATTGCTTTACTATGTTTTTTAAATATTTGTATACACGGGGCCCCCTAAGAATGGGGGCCCTGGGCACGGGCCCCGTGTGCCCTTATGGTAAAGACGGTATTGGACGGAGTAACTATGGACAGATTGATATGAGAGTCTGTGCCATAGCAGGGCCGTTGCCTGACGTTTCGGAACCGACCAGGGGGCCTACTCTCTAACTTACTCAGTAAGTTTCGGTTTCACAGTCGACTGAGTCGACCGTTTCGGAGTCACATCACAAAATATCTCTATTGACACAAATCGGTTTAGAAAAGCGTCGATGGGCGTCGGTATGTTTGACCATAAATATACTATGTTTGACTTTCACACTCTATATAGAAATAATGTGGATTGTATTGTCTATGCGCCTACAGTCTATGTGAGTCTATGGGAGAAGCGTTGTTTTGACGTTTGACATATTTGACGTTTGTTTCGTATTGTTCAATTTCAATTGTATTTTGTGTCTGCTTAGCAAAGCAAAAGAACTGAATGAACGTAAGTTATATGATTATTTAGTACATTCATGTTTATTTTGTGTTTGTCTTGGTTTTAAAATTGTGTCATTTGAATTATTTATGTAAAAAACGTGATTATTATAGTATCCGGTTGACGGTGGCAAAACAATTATCGAGTATATGGCAAACCATATGAATTTTCGTTTTACCACCGCTAGCGGGATACTGTTATTACCAACCGCATTTGCATGTTTTTATTGATTGCATTGTTAGTTTTAAATTAATAATAATAATGTATATTAATAATTCTTCTACAGAATAAAAGGTCTACAAGCGAACAGTTGGAGTTGCTGGTGTCATGGGTCGCCGACAGGCCTTCCATGGTATCAGGAAGATGTGAGGGGCCGGATGGAAGGATAGCCAGCAAGTCGGAGTGGGACGAGTTGGCCCAAACCCTGAACGCCATCAGGTTTGGAGCCAAGAAACCAGGCGAAAAATGGCAGCAAGTATGTACATAATATACCTAATAATACTTTTGAAACAAACACCTTTCTCAAAATAATCTTAATTTATCGGTTTCTGTATAATAGTTTGACCATTTATCAATTGTTTCAGACTTGGCGGGACCTAAAAGGTAATGCCAAACAGAAGGCATCGCGGCATCGAGTGGAGTTAGTTTTAATTATTGGGCGAGACGTGATTGATGGGACACCGATTTATGAGACGTTGATGGATGACGTTGCAATTGAGGTCCTTCCTCAATTACCTGGGTCGGATGAGGAAGCTTCGTCCGCGATGCCTGGGCTGGTGCCGACAGACGTTTTGCCCGCAACGCCTGGACCGTCCGGCGTCAAAAGAAAGGCCTCCGACAAAGATCTTTGTAAGTACTAACAATGAAATTTCTTAGGGTGAATGGGAATAATTTTATGAAAAACTAACCAACTAACCATCACGCCGTTTCACCGCAGGCGTAGGCAGAGAGGACAGACCGCCAACCAACTTGGCACACATACATATATCATCTCATATTACTCTCCTATTATTCTACTCTTAACATGGCCCGTCTCAAGTATCTGATTCACTTGATTGTGCCATGTCTTCCTCGGGCTTCCCTGACTTCTTCTACCATTCACATTTGTCACATATTCTTCTTACACCACTTTCTTAATTCATTCTCCCAAACATACATGGCCCTCTACATGCCCAAACCATCTGAGGGTCCCTCTTAATCTTACTCATTACGCTTCCATCAGCCTTGCATTCTTTGCGGATCTCCACAGTTCTCACACGATCATACATGGTGGGATCTCGTTTCAACAGCATTCAGTCTGCTTTTATCATTCCTCTGCCAGTTCCATGCCTCACTGCCATACATCAGGGTGGGTACCGGACTCCATTGTGGACTGCTAGCTTCGCTTCTTTTAATATTTTTTTTATTAGCGCCAACGGCATTCAATCCTCCATTAATAGCGTTACCTGCATTTACCCTTCTTTCAATATCCCTCTCAGCCTTCCCATCTCGTGATGTTATGATATTATGTATTATTAATATTTTTAATATTTTACTTTCAGTTACTAAAAGAGCCTTGATGCAGAGGTTTGTGATAGCGGAGGAGGAAAAAATGCAAACCAGAGGGAGAAAAACATAAACGAGAGGGAGAAGCTCCTTCACAACAAGCACAAATGGGAGAAAGTGGAAGAGTTCGGTTCGGTGCGGTTGCTGGCCAGCATGGCCGCACAGATGCTAAATTCAGAGAGGCGCTGATAGCAGAGCTTTAAAGGAAAGTTTAAGATATAATTTATTTATTTACTATTTTGTAAGCCCATGGGGCTTTTACATTTATTTATTTATTTGTTTGTTTACGCCTTGATGTCTTTTACATGTAAAGTAAATTGTACAGGAGCATTATAACAAGTATATATGTAGTACTAGTAGTAGTAGCATTTTGGTATAGTGGTCCTCTGGTGATCCCGGTGCCGCATTTAAAATTGGAGTCATCATGCTTCATGCTGAGTCTCCTGAAATATTAAAATTATTTTTAAACAATTTATTTTTTAAAACAAATATAAATAAAAATTGCAAACTTTAACAAATATTTATGTATACATAAAAGAAATTTACTATAGTAAAATTATAGAATAATAGTATGATATATTATATGACTGTATGATAAGCTATTCTGTAAACATTTCAATAAACGAAATATTTATTTACCATGAGAGCATTCATCGAATGGAAACCTTTTCGGTTAAAGTATGCCTCTTCATGTTCCTTCGATCTAATCATGGCTATGTGGGTTCCGTCTATACACCCAATAACTCCGGGAAAATGATATTTCTCATAAAATCTGAAATATATTCAATTTGAATGCATAGATATAGGTACTAAACTTTCAATATAGTTTTTTTAATTTTTTTTTTGTTATTGTTTCAGAAAAACAAGCTGAGAGCTGCCCTTGTCGAATGGGAGATTTTTGCTGCTAGGCAGAGTTGGTGTCCATTTTATAATACCATTTCTCCTTTACAATATGTTTTCTAAATGTGTATTTAATGTAGCATTTTTTATTTCAAATGAGGAATAGGGTGCAATCACTTTTTTTTATAGACAAAAACATGCTATCACTGGATGAGGACCAAGAACAGTGGAAATACTGTGGAAATTCAGTGGGCTGTTCATATATAACTATTTCATTTTTTGTACACACATATTCTCTGAATGGCTATGCTTTTCTTAAGCTTACTAAAAATATAACGTTTTGTTCGATTAGAATGAATATTGTATTTTTATAACACTGTCATTGCAATATACATGTAATTGCTATTGTTACTATGTATTTCTCCTTTATTATATGTGCTCTAAATGTGTAATCTTCTCTATAATATATTGCTAACTGTTTTAAAGAGACTTAAGTTTTTCTCTATGTACAAAATATAAAATAAGATACTACATTCATCATTTTTGTTGTTTTTGTTTTATTATTATTATTATTGTGCCTCCCTTCGACTTCGATAGAGACGACATGCTATAAAATTAATATTACTGTAATCTTTAAGTTAGACCGTTCTTCGCTTAAATTTCGAAAACCACACTGTGTTTCATCATCATTATGAAATTCAAGTAAGTGTACAAAAGACAGCAAAGGTAAAAGGGTTAGAACCAAATTATTTATTTATTTATTAACGGTATAAATATACCATAAATACATATCACAAAATATTGATTGTACTTAAGAAATAATTTAAAAAAAAGGGTATATAAGTTAATTGTGGCATTTGGTTAAGAAATGACACAATGAGCTACAATTACATACAATACTATAGTAAGTATAAATAAAATTAATACTGATTGAAAATATATGATAGAATAGCCTTCTTATAAGCTAGCTTCCGAGCAGTTAAATAGATCCGCCACATCTGCGTATCTATTACTAACTTCATGTAATCTAGGTAGAAGCAAGTTTTTCGTGTACTCAGTCTGACTTTTGATTCGGCTTCGCCCAGTTTCATACTGATCGATACAAAGAATATTTTTTTGTATGCGCCGCTACGGTTACAGTCATGGTATGGAACGGTGTAGTGGGCATAGACCTTTAGAGGAGATTAATAGATAAACCATAGGTTATAGACAAAAACATATCACTGAATGAGGACCAGTGGAAATTCAGTGGGCTGTTCATATAACTATTACATTTTTTGTACACACATATTCTCTGAATTGCTATGCTTTTCTTAAGCTTAGTAAAAATATAAAGTTTTGTTCGATTAGAATAAATATAGTATTTTTTTTAATACTGTCATTGCAATATACATGTATCATACCATGTAATTGCTATTGTTACTATGTATATGTTTATCAAAATATATTTTACCATTTCGCCTTTATTGTATGTGTTCTAAATGTGTAATCTTCTCTGTAATATATTGCTAACTGTTTTATGGAGACTTAAGTTTTCCTCTATTAACAAATATAAAACATCACACCACATTAATAATTTTTGTTGTTTTATTTTATTGTTATTATTATTGTTCCTCGCTTCAACATCGATAGAGACGACGTGTTATAAAATTAATATTTCTGTAATCTTTAAGTCAGACCGTTCTTCGCTTAAATTTCTAAAACCACACTGTGTTTCATCACCATTATGAAATTCAAGTAAGTGTACAAAATACAGCAAAGTTAAAAGGGTTAGAACCAAAAGGCGCTAAGTAGGTGGTGACATTGGTTTCCATTCAAATCTACATGAAAAAACCCTTGACTCTGTGCAGAAACATGCGGTCCGTTTGAAAGATTCTTCTAACTTAACAAACGTATTGCAATCTTTAGAGCACAGGCGTCGGGTGGGAATGCTATCCTTGTTCTACCATTGCTCCGAGATGCTCCGAGGAACTACTGTCATTGATCCCTTCGTCATCGGTGCATAGTCGGGAAACAAGCCAAAAGCGCGCCCAACATAGTTGACATTTGTCACATGAGCTTCTTCGACTCGTTCTTGAGTTCGACAGAGATGAAATAATATTACATAAAATAATAACATATTATCCGATCATCTGAATAGGTATGCCACAAAATATAATAAATCAGAACATACCCTTGTTTCACAGCATTCCTTTCTTGCTGCGTTCCTGGGAACTTTACGTGCCTACGCATGATTAAGTTTATAGCCGACACTATTTCATGCATGTGTCTGCTAACCGTTTGTTGTGAAACGCTACAGTGGAAGTCGTTTCCCACAAGTTTCTGGTATGACCCTGTAGCTAGGAAAGACAATGTTGTTAGAACCTGAAACATAAAAAAAATTTGTTCATATGAAGCAGATACTTAAGGAATGTGCTGTTAATTTTCAGGATTGAGGTTTGGCATTACTCGCAGTACTCACTTTCAGCTCCAAGGGCACTCCGGATGTTCTCCTAGGTACAGGGAGTAACGGCCTCAACTCGTCACACAACGCTTTGAAGAGGTCCTGCGACAGGCGGTAGTGAGCAATGAATAATGTTTCCGGAATGCTCATGGGGTCTGACAGATCCCTCAACTGTCTTCTACGGGCTGCCTCTACCCTGTTCTCGCCCTCGCGTAAAATTCGCAAAACAAATTGCAGGCGAAAGTAACCTTCCATTGTGGCTAAAATATAACACATACATTATGAATAATATACAGACTCGTACCTATTTGGTACCTACATAGCATTCAAATTCAAATTTTCAACAGTATCCCTTTGCCCTTCGACGTTTGCAAAAGTTTCGCTTCGATCGAAATACGCACAAAACACTTAAATAACCCAAACTAAGAACCTATTTTGTGCAAATACATAGTTGTCAGCTGTAGGAATTGCTAAAACGAAGTGTAATTACGATAATAATTATGAATACGTGCCTAAAAGTACGGCAACCCGTTTGAGGTATCGTTTAATTCCAAATAAATCATATTACTTACCTTTTAAAACAAGAAATTCGAATAGGTATATTAATTTATAGAAATGTGTCATTAGACGAAACGTCAAAGGTTTCATAAAACGGAGGTCCTCCGACCCGGCTTGAGAAACCCGAAATTTATACGACTGAGTTTCACAAACAGCGACAGGGAGTATCAAAAATGACAATACGAGAACGAAACCGGGCGTCGCTGTGAGAAGCAAACACATACTTTTTTGTTTGTAACTTCCGGGTTTCCGACTGATAAAAAGTGTCAATTTTGCGAAACTGACAAACAACTGTCAAAATACGAGTGTGAAACACAGATATTGGCGGTTACGTAAGATAGAGAGTAGGCCCCCAGAGTGAAGACGGAGGATCTGTTGTCTGCGGATGTTTTCCCTGCAGAAAACAGAAGGGCCGTTGTCACGCTGATCATCATTGAACTTACTACAAGTGATAATTAAATCACTAGAACATTCTCAAAAAAAAAAAAAAACAAGTCAAAACATACATAATCCAATCCTATACATTATATTATATTAGACTCATAAAAAGAGCCAATTATTTGTCAAGCCCATATAATCATTAACGAAATAATAAAAAATAATAATAGACATATTTAAGTCTAGCTATATTGTTAGTTGTTGAGATGTATTGTTTTAGGTCTTTAGCTTAGTCAGACATTTTGTTTAATATAAATAAAGGGAGGAGAGAGAGAAAAAATTCGGTAATTTTTATTTGGTTATTTATTTTTTCCGTTAATAATATCCATGTGATTTTTTTTTCTCATCTTCTTCAAAGATCTCAAAAGTGGGAGCTTGAGTCCTCCGTACTCACAAGTGTTTCTGAGAGATTGACTCCCTTTGTGTGAGTAAGTGTTTTACAATCTCATTTTGGAGATGAAAAAGTAGAGATTCCATTCTCATTAAAATAAAATTAAAATAAATATGTGAAATAGTTATAATAATAAATATAAAATTATTAAAAAAAATATATAAACAAATAGGTAGTGTAACTCC
Organism: Limnephilus marmoratus; assembly: GCA_917880885.1. NCBI lineage: Eukaryota > Metazoa > Arthropoda > Insecta > Trichoptera > Limnephilidae > Limnephilus > Limnephilus marmoratus. Next base: position 53,186,123 of record OU862918.1, on the reverse strand, counting down.
AATCTGCGTATTGGCTTTCTTTTTGGGGTGTCCTTGTTATTGTGAATATATATGTATAATTGTTTTGTTTTTTTTTGTTATTCTCTGTGTCATTTTCTTTAATGTTTTAATTATTTTTTTCTCCTTATGTACAAGTGCAGGAGTAGAGAGATATTTCATATTGTTTTGGTATAATTTTACTTCACTCTGCGGCGTAAAATTTCTGGGGGAAGCGGGGAATTGTAACGTAATTATTTTCATGGTAGTTATTCAGTCGGTACCTACTTGCTCAGAAGGAGTATTATTAATTTCGGGTGCCGTTGAAACGATTGATAACAAATTCAAATTGCCGGAACGTTGTTCGTTTGTTTTTTTGTTTGAAAAAAAAAACGATTAGAAGGGCGACGTCATGACATAACGATGGATTGGTCGGAAGTTTTATTTTGTAAGGAGTTTTGATACTCCTAAATGATTGTGTAAATTTGCAATATTATGCGTGTAACAGACGTGATGCCTTTACGAGACTGTTAAATAGTACCGGGTCGCGGTACACGCAGGATGTTGATTGTTTTTTCGAGGCGAGGAAAACTTTTATTGTGATGATCACGAGATATCGAGTTACCTATGTAATATTACAATCTAATGGAAGTGTTTATGATGTCTGTGTACCTGGTACCTAAGGTTGGTGTTCTTGTGCTTAGAACTGAGATTCTTGTGCCACGTACAATCCAATATCACCGAGGACAACTTTGGTGAAGACTGCAGGCACTTCTTAAATCACATTTACAGTCTAGAACTGCGGTTTATATCCTTTCAATGCTCAGAGATGGCCATCGGACGCATTGTGACGCCTTTGTGGATGGATCTGGAATCTGTGGGTGGACTGCTTCACGGAGTCATGGGTGTGCGAAGCGGCAGCTCTGGGGCTCTTCTCCAGCTATCTGGAGCCCTTGTCGCTGAGGTTAGAAGAGGTGCGCCATATTAACTATCGCAAGCTACGAATGATCATTTGGAGTGGATTCTACTAAAATAACCGAATTATCTCTCTCTCTCTTTACACCTTTCTTTATGAGTTTACAAAGGTAATTTATGTAGATTATGTTTTTGCTTGTCAATAATAACAAGTACATTAATTTTGTTTAATGTGAGTTCTTTTATTTACATCAGATAGTAGCATTCTTTTCATCCCACGCAGGACCCTGAGATGATGATGAGAGCTCATGCAAACGGAATTTCTCTGCTAACTGATAAGATACGTGTCACGGCCTTACACAGTTATTTCCATAAAAATATGAAACGGTCCCTAACGAAAAACTCTAATAGCAATAGGAAGTTTCCGGCAGCTGCCGCGCTTGGCAACTAGCAGCAACTAGGCAACTAGGCAACTAGGTATGTGGTTTGGTTTATTTATAGCAACTAGCTTCCGCGCTATTACACCACCTTTGTTTGTTAGGCCTAAACTACACGAGCGGTTCTCCCGCCGCGGGAAACCGCTCGAGAAAGCTGGCGGCACATATCAAACTACACGGGTGGCGGTTTTCCGCCAAGCTACACGAGCGGTTCTACCGGCGCGGGAAACCGCCCGATCCTTTACGCTCACGACCGATAAACAATATTCAGAAATTGTGTAGACAACACAATTTCTTAGACAAAATTATTTACACGATATACGGTACTTATATCAGTGAATAGTCCTCTTTATAACACCCGACAATTGTATGAAGATAAGCCTGAACTATATTATCATTTGGCAATTGCTCCTTATCATCACGAACTCGCTAATGCCATGATTATTATAACCGAGTTTGACTGTAGTTTAATTAGCTGAGTTTTACTTACCTCATATTTGAAGATAACATTATTAGACCAAAAGTCTCCATGGCATATCACATTGTACGGATCACATAATTTAGGATCTATAATATGGTAAACTTTGTCATACACATTCTTCATAAAATGCTCCACCGGTTTTCTGTAAAGTGGATCTTCAATATACTCAGTGGCTTGACTTGTTACTTTAGTATAGAATGACTTGACGTTTTCAGAATAAACAAAGTCGCTTTCAATGTTCCTAGTTAATTCCTTGTAGAGTTGAGGATTATGTGTCTTGAGGGCGAAAGACAAACTGTGGAAGTAAGCAATGTGCCTTATAACCAGTCTCATGTGGTCTATGTCCAGAGCTTCCTTTCTGCTGAACATTTTGAACCCTTTAGGGATCATGTCATCCATTATGATAAATTCACTCAACCCCGCTACGCTGGTCTTGTAGCATTTAACAAAATGCAGTCGCTGGTCCTCTGGGAGGCTGTATGCTTCTTGTATCTCTCTCAAGGCTGGTAGCGCAGAATTGTAAGTATGCACTTCACGTTTATAAAGCTGATGAAGTGGTATTAGTACTCTCATCTCTTTAGAAGTTGGTGCCGATTTTACAAACAGATTTTTAACAATTGGTTCTCCGAGTTTATTTTTTCCAGTTATTTGAAGTTGAACCATTTCTCCCATGTAATTGTTTCCTTTTTCGCCATCTCCTTCGATGATGATTTCTGGATCAATAATACCTTCTTCGTTGATAATTTCTTCGAGTGCTTCCTTTTGTTTCTCGCCGAGTTTTGCATTGTTGGAAACACCATTGAGTGAAGTCATTTTTTCATACTCACAAAAATGAAATTCTCTAAACAGAGCACTGTGACCGTCACGTATACATAAAAACAGGAAATTTAGACTTATAAATAAATCATACCACACAAGTAAGACTGAAGCTCAGGAGTGAGATAAACAAGTTGATGACTAGTTGATTTATGTACATAATGATATCACTTAATGATAAAATAAGTGAAGCAGAGGTTGTCAACATGTACGAGTACCTATATGTCTATTATTATTGTTCGTGCAACCGTAACACGCCATGAGCCAAATTACAAAATTTTCAGGAGATGGAAATACCTACATCGCAATATATTATAATAAATATAAACCTTTTAACCCCGTCGCAAGGAGAGGTTTTATAAGTTTGACGCATCGGTGTGTCTGTCTGTGACATCGTAGCTCCTAAATTAATGGACCGATTTGGATACGGTTTATGGTTCCTAGCTACAATTCAAGAAAATCTATTCAGGCGTTTCAAGGTCATCAGCTCTTTTTTGTGTCGAAGTAACTTAAAAATTTGAAAATTTTGTAACCCTTATCAAATAATAATAATAATAATAATAATATATCTTTATTGAAAGAAATTTGCAAGATTATAACTAAAAAGTACATATTCAGTGTTATGTTTACAGTGGTTTAAAATTACACAAGGACAAAAGGATATCAACAGAAAAAATATATAAATATGAACAGTAGATAAATGAAAAATAGTTATAAATTTTGGTTTTTCAGTAATCTGCCTCACTAGGCTAGCCTGTGTTGAGGCAGTAATTTTTAAATCAATTTATAAGACTTATAGACATATACCTACACTTTTATTAAAAAAGTAATCACATAATAGATTGGTTACATTAATAATAAATGTAAATAAAAGCAACCAATACATTGTTTGTATATTTCCACTGTATAATACCAAATCATTAATAATTTCGAATTTGGGTGAGTGCACCGGTAAAGGCCCTATCATTATTTTTGATCCAAATTTTTATGTTATTTTTGAAAATTTTTTGGGAATCACATTTTTTTATTCTATCTGGAAGAATGTTGTAAAGCCTTGTTGCAAGGTATCTGAAATTTCGTTGACCAAAAGTAGTATGCGTTTTGGGGATTTGTAGTAAGTCTTTGTCATTATTTCGAGTACAGCGAGAATTTAATCTTTTTTCATAGTATTTATGTATATTTGTGTATAGATGAGTAAGGATTGTTTTTGCATATATCTGCCGAACGTCAAACACATTCATAATATTGAAGATTAAGTTCGAGTCTGTAATTAGAGGTAGTCTAAGAATCAATTTTATGATAGTTTTCTGTGCCTTTATGATTGGGTCTAGTGCTGATGCAGTACCGCCTCCCCATGCAATGATACCATACTCAATAATAGATTGACAGACTGCAAAATAAATCATTTTCAAGTGTTGTAAGTCGAGAAAGTTTCTTATCGTTCTGAAAAAGTGCATGGTTTTTCTTATTTTGTTTGCAATTATTTGAGTGTGTATATTCCATTTGAGATATGGATCAATTGTGAGGCCGAGATACTTCATCTGTGTAGTGCGCTCAATGTAGGGACACTGACAAGATTCATCGGAATTAAAACATTTGTGTATTCTAATGGAGACATCATCATGAGGCTGACCTGTTATATTTATGCTTGATGTGACATATTTAGTTTTCTCGGTGTTCAAAGTGAGCGTATTTGTATCTAACCACTTTTTTACAATGTTTATATCCGTTTCAGCTTTTTTGTAGACATCTACCCAAGTGTCAGCTTCAAACAGTAAAACAGTGTCATCGGCAAAACTAACTATTTTTCCCTGAATATTAATGTTACATAAGTCATTGATATATAAAAGGAACAAAGACGGTCCTAATATGCTACCTTGTGGTATGCCATAGTTAGTTGAGCACTGATTGCTAAGAGTGTTCAATATTTTAACTTGTTGCTTGCGCTCATCAAGGTAGCTCTTAAAGAAGTTAAGTTCGTTGCCTGTAATACCGATTATTTGAAGTTTGTTTATTAATTTACTGTGTGATATTGTATCGAAGGCTTTAGAAAGGTCTAAAAATATTGAAATACATTTTTTGCTTCTATCAAGGTTTTTTACTATGAAGTCAGTTACGGCGGCAATAGCGTCTGAAGTACTCTTGTTTTCTTGAAACCCGTATTGATTTTCTGAGAGTACTTTATGGCTAACCAGAAATTTTACCAACTGGGCATTGATAATTTTTTCAAATACTTTGGATAGAGTGGTCAGTATAGTTATTGGTCTGTAATTGTTTATGTCTGTCTTGTTACCTGTTTTATGTATGGGAATAACAATACCTTGTTTCAGGTTTGAGGGGAAGTGTCCTTGACTGATACTAAGGTTAATTAGGTATTCTAAAGGCAATGTAATTTCCATAGCCAGCGTTTTCAATATCTTAGTTGTTATTCCATCTACCCCGGCAGAAGAAGTGTTTTTTAGGGAATTAATTATTTTTAGAATCTCTTCCCCTGACACAGTTTGAAAATTGAATCTTCTTTTGGGAAATTGAAGTTCTGCTTCAGCAGGTAGAGCATTCGCACAATTTGGTAGACGAGAAGCAAGATTTGAACCAATATTTGTAAAAAAATTATTGATATAATCCGCAACGAGCTTGGGGTTTTTTGAGGTGTCAATAATGTTTCCGTCAATACAAAGTTTATTTATGTCCTGTTTGTCTTTAGTGTTTTGTGTATTTGTGGCTTCTCTTAGAGTTTGCCATATTTTTTTGGGATCGTTGTTACTTTGTTGGATTTTGTCTCTGTAGTAGATTTCTTTCGCCTTTCTAATGACTTCGCCGCATGTATTTCTATATCTTTTGTAGATGTTTAGTGATATTATGTCGTAAGGATTTTCTTTAACTTTTTTGTGTAGTGTGTTTCTTCTACGAATGCAGTTGATAATTGAAAAGTTTATCCATGATTTCAAGGGTTTAATTTTGTTAGGATATTTTTTTGTTAAAATTGTGGTATTATTAATTAATTCATTTTTCAAAAAGTCAACAAAATAATTCCATGCATCATCTGGGTTTTGTATTTGGAAGAGCTCTTGCCAAGATTTATTTTTAATTATGTTTTTTAGATTTTCAAAATTAATATTATTGTATATGATTGACTGATCCCTTCTGGTTTTTGTGACGTCGGATTGTAATGTGAATATTGTTGTGTAATGATCTGTAATTGTTGATTTGTAAACGATACTTTTGTTTTGTTTATTAGTTTTGACCATTATGTGATCAATGCATGATGTAGATTCATTAGCTGTTCTTGTTGGTATATTTATTGTACTAATTAATCCATGGAACTCTAACATATTCAGGTAGTCATGACATTGGTGGTGTGGATTATTTGGGAGTATGTTGATGTTCAAATCTCCCATAATTATTAAATTTTTAGTATATGAAAGATTAGAGAGTGTGCTATTAAGACTGTTAAGAAATGGTGTGATATTACGGATGGATGGAGAGCGGTATATTGCTAGAACGCAAGTATCATTATTGTGCATTATTTGCATACAGCTCGCGTCAGTAATGTTTATTTCAGTTACAACATAGTTTAGGTCATTTTTTGTGTATACCACAATTCCATCATTCTGACTATCATGGTTTGATGAGTTGAAGGAAGAGTAGTGATTTATGAATTTTGGAGTGTAAATATTTGTCAACCAACATTCTGTAAGAATTATAACATCAAAGTCTATATTTAGGTGGTTAAGCTGTATCTGGAGTTCATTAAAGTTTTTATTAATTGATCTAATATTTTGGTGCATAAAAGTGGTGTTTTTTGGATTAGCTGTCAGATATTTACATATTTTAGCATCTGATGTTGTAAGCAAATTGTCTTGATAAATTAATTCTTCATATGTTTTGTTAAAAGCCATATTATAATTTATATTACAAAAAAGAAAAATAGTTTAATTAATTTTAATGAGAGCTCCACTAATCCGTGGCCATCACTGGGGATTTCAACCTTTGATTGAATGTGAAGGAGTTGAATTATTGTTGCAATAAACAAATAAAAGTGCGAAATATGACTCACCATACTGAGGGGAATAGACCCAGTGAACGACCGGTGAGAGGGGCTCTCACTAAAAAAGCTAAACTATTTTTTTTAGATCATCCGAATGTTTGATGTATATTATCCTATCACTTTCATTTTTTTTAGCCATTATTTTACATTCTTTAAACCAGACGAATTTGTATCCCATTTCTTTTGCTTTCGTTTTTGATCTCCACAAAAGATCTTTGAAATAGGCACCAAGGATTTCACTAACAAAGATCTTCTGGAATACATTTCCTTGGGTTGAGGTTAGGTTCAGTTGTTTCCTGTTTTGTAGAATCTGCCGTCGTTTTTGGGGGTTGGTAAATCTGACGTGGAATTTTGGGGGGGCTCCTGGACGTCGGTCCGGTATTTTCTTGATATCGAGAATATCTTCGCCTTTTAAGTCAACACCCGTGACTGCGACCACCCGTTTGATTGTTTCTGCAGGCTGCTCACCCTCTCTTTCAGGAATCCCAGCAAATTCGAGGGTGTCTTCACGAGATTTTTGCTCCACTTCTGCCAATCTGACTTCAAGGCTCTTTATTATTCCATCTTTTGCCGTCAGTTCCTTTCTCAATGATTCCACTTCGGAAACCAGTTTAATTATGGTCTCCATCTTGAGGTGGATATCATCGTATTGACGGCTGATGAAGTCTCTTGTGCTTCTGCTTTCTTGGTTTTCATCGTCAATTTTTTTTATTATTGCTTGTTTAATAATTTCAGTTGTTTTTAGTAAATTTATTACAGAATGAAACATACAAATTTTGGACATACATTAAATTATTTTGTGGCTCATGATATTTCGCTTTATTCAGGCTTAGGCTTCAGGCCTCGGGCTTCGGAGATATTTTTTTAGAAGGTCAAAATATTTCCGCTTTGCAATAAAATCCAAATAAATGGAATTACTTCTCAATGCCTCCGAAAACTACAAATTGTTTTTGAAAGATGATGAAATATGGATCCAAAATTTATAATTCAAAATAAAACCTTATATAATTTTTGAAACATAAAATTTTGAATGGAAACATAAAAAGTTTTAAAAATGGTTCACGTCAACTTTTTTCTAACTGTACTTGCTTACTGATAATTAAAAAAATAATAACACATGCATATTTTATTAGGAAAAATGTATTATAAACTTTATTGTAAACTCACTTTTGTTGTTTCATGTAACAATTAATAAAAAATTCCCAATGTTTCATTTTTTTTTTCAAATTGCGTTCGGAAACTTAGGTTTCATTAAGGTATACATTTTGTTTGTTTTGTGGTTAACTTTTAGATTTGATTTTTATCTTTTTAATACCTTTTAGATCATATTTCCAACCATGATAGTAAGAGAGAGGGGCATATGAGACCAAAATGAGTTGTTCCGAAAAGCAAACCAATTTAGCCTGAGGGGTTAAAATTTTTCAAATATTAAAGGTTAAATATCAGAGTTTAATCAAAGAACTTATTAAGAATAAAAAAATATTTTTATTTTTTTGAACTTGAATTTGAACCTTTTTGATCAGTAGGTTGATGAAGATTGTGATGAAGCAAAACAGCTCGCGGTGAAGTTTATTTCTGTTGTGCACAATCGTGGTTAGTGAAATATGCAGAGAAAATAGGTAATATTTATGGTGTAGAACAGCGGTTGCCAACCTTTTATAGTTTGCGTAGCGTATCCCTTGACTCTTACTACAAATTGTGTACAAATGTACCCCCTTAACCTCTACCTATCGTGTGTAAAAGTGTAATGAAAGGCATATTTCATTTGTAATTTTTTAATACTCTCATTATTACATGAATTTAAAAATCAAGTCACACAAATACAATTAATGCAATTTTACACAGCTTAGTGTAACACGACTTCGGGCATTTTAAGTTTCTCATGTAACAGTAGTTAAAATAAAAGCCCGTTTTCCAGTTACACCGTATAACAATCAATCATATAATGTCAGCATTCAGTAAACGTGAACTTTGAGCCTTGAGCTTGCTTTGCAGAGCAAATTTTTACAAAGTTTGGCTCAATTTCACACAGGTAGAGCTGAGTTTTATAACCTACATTCGTGCCACGATATTGCGTACCCCAATTTTTGCTTCGTAAACCCCAAGGGGTATGCGTACCACATGTTGAAAACCGCTGCTGTAGAAAATCGAAAGAGTTGCATCATCTCTTTTTATTTTATGTTTGCATATTATATATTTGGAATAACCGATTTTAGTTGCATAAAGTGATTACACCTTACAGCAGAGATTTTCCTTGGATGTTCATTGAGTTTTGGCCGATTATTTGGTATTCCAACATTTTTCATACGTTGAGACAACAGTACCCACTTATCGTCAAAATTTTTTTTTTTCCTTTCTAGGAATATATGAGAGCTCTAATGCTCTAATGTCATTTTAACAGCATTCGGTTTGGAAATTTTCCCCCTCATTCAAAAAATCATACCTCCGATTTTTAATACTAAAACATACTCGTATATGTTATTTATAGTGTTGAAGAGCCATTGCATGCACCCACATTTGATCGTTTTTTTTTCTCTATATTTTTAGGATTAAAAAAAAAAGTTATAGAAAAATCATTTGTGGCGACGCATTATCTTTCGCCATCTGAAAGAAAGTACCGATACATTCATATTCCCTGTACATTAGTCTTTAGAACATCAAGCAAAAACAAATGGTCCCGTACTTCTGTCACGTTCGTTTTTTCCGATATGATTGTAAATTTTTCTAGTCAGTAAAAACTATCACCAAGTAACAGATCTCCGCACAAGTGCTCCTGCACGGCATCTCTACACATCCAGGGCAGCTTCCGCGAGGATTCCATCACGTCTCAGTTATAAGGCCCATCGTGTCTTCAGCTCCTGAGAACAGCTACATCCCGCGAATTATAAGGTTCGACGCCACCTTCAGTCAAGGGATCAGCTCACCTTTTCATGACACCCCGAAGCCCACCGTGCTTCGCTGCCATGGAAACACGCTCCGCTTCGCCAGGACTACCTGCTGGTGGCTCATCTCACCGAGCCACTCACCGTTCATCTCCGCGACTCAAAGCGTCGAGCAACGGCCTGGAAGATAGGTCGTCTCCACCGCCATGGTGTCGAACAACGCGCTGGTGACATGCAGACCCGAGGTCTGCTCCACCACAGCATCATCGACCTTCACCACACCATCACCTCCGCAGTGGCGGCGTAAGGGGGGGGTGGAGGGGGCGGTCCGCCCCGGGTGCCAAGCACAAAGGGGGGTGACAACGACAACTCTTTCGTACAACTAAAGAATGCTAAACTAAAACTATTAAACTACTAACTATTCGTACAACTAAAGGTTAGAACTTGATTATAATAAATTTAAAAATAAAAAAAACTATTCTATCATAAATAATTTAGCTAATTAGAATCAATTGACATCTTATTTTTCTTATTCTATTACTTTTTAGTGTATCTAGTACTTTTTTAATATTAATTTTTTTTTTTTGAATATTTAACTTTATATTATTAGGTATATACAAAAAGTTCTTTTCACTTTAATATGTACAAATTTTTTTAGTGTTTTTTCTTCGCACTGAATTTTAAGTTATAGTTTTTAGTTATTTATTAATTTTTATTTTTTCCCCTTTACACACGAGTTTTTAACTCTCATAAAGGTAAATATGTCTAGTTTATAATTTGAAATATATATGATCATGTCAATTTAAGTAACTTTATGATTGTAATAAATAAATAAAATAAAAAAATAAAAAAAACGCGCACAAAATCTCCCTCTATACAGGCGTATCAATTAATAACTACCTACTCTTGTGCCTACCTGCTTACATACTAATATAATATTTTGAAACGCATCGCGACTATATTTTCATTACTTTTCGAATATAATTTTAATTCCTAAAGGAAAGAATTTATGTTGCTTTTGGTCTGATCCTATACCGCGCGTAAAACGTCGAGCGCGAAGTGTCCATCGTGGCATTAGAGTGAATAATAATAAATCGTACCTACTGTGAACTGCGCCGTTCATTGCGCGGGCGAAAAGGGTAAAGAGGCGCAATGGGATAGGATGGGGCGGGATGGGATAGTGAAAATATTCTTCGTAATTTTTTGTCGGGGTGTGTCTTGCCTCCCACCGAACCTCTGAGATTGGCTCACCGAACCCCTGGAGTTCGATCGAACCCAGGTTAAGAACCACTGAACTAGACCATCGTTACAGGGCAATGGATTTTATTCTGGTTACATATAGTGTTATTCAGTCTAAAACGTTGGTAACATCACCAGAAGAAGCTCTAAAACATTGGTAAACATCACCAGAAGAAGCTCTTTGTGGAATGGTTCCAAATCCAAATCAGAGGACGTCGTGTTGGAGATTTTACGATTGTCTCGCCATTTGGAAGCCGCCGACATTTCTGCCCAAGAAGCGATTCAATGGACCACATTGGAGCTTCTCAGATTCATTGTAAAATGTGGCTATTCTGAGTCTGTTCCAAGTTTAGCGGTGTCTTAGATTTTTTTTAACAATTTGTGTTTTGGTAGCTTCATATGAAAGAAGCCTTTCAACATTAAAATTAATAAAATCTTACGTAAGGTCCACAATGAGCCAAGCGCAACTAACCAATCTTTCGATTTTATTAATTGAAAGAGACAGGGATATATCAATTTTGATAATGAGATCGAATATTTTAGTAAAATAAAGTCTCGTAAGCGTGTTTAGTATTTGGTGTTTTATTTTAAGTAGGGGTGCTCAATGCAAAACCGCCCCGGGTGCCAAACTATCCTACGCCGCCACTGCACCTCCGTGTGCCTGCAGCATATCCTCCACGGCACTCCGCATACATCTTGTTACCTTTTCACCGACCTCGCTACGTAGCCCAATAAACGACTGACTCACATCTTTGACTGACGCCTTTTATTCACGTCCCGTCTCTACCGATCCGGCCCGCTCCCTCAAATTTATAAACGCGGGAATTCGCTGTAGGTTTGTACCTCTGTTGGAGCACTATTAAATGTTATGACTTCTGAATGTTGATAATCGCAGATATAAATATAACTTTTGTTCATATGAAGCCTTCGATCAGATATACTACGTCAATGTATGAAGCAGATACTTTGTGATGTGACATGATAATTTAAAATAAAATTATAACTTTATAAACACCCCTTTTATGTGGTGTTTACAAAGTTATTGTTTTATTTTAAATTAAATACAACTTCTTTAAACACAGCAAACTTATTTTGTGGCACCATTTTAATTCAAAATTAATAAATTTCTTTGTCTTAACCACGTTTATTGTTAATAAAAAACCGACATTTTCAGCTTAGTGTGGTGGTAGTAGGAAATTTTCAAACATCGTTGGGTTATTCCTATTCGTAACCCGGGAATGTTTCATGATCTTAGACTGCATAGTTAGGGAACGTACCCATACTACGTGACCAACTTTTTGCAAATTTAAACCCCCCCCTGGTGACCAAAAACCTAAGCAACCCACCTCTCATTTGTACCAAGCGTGACATTTTAAATTGGGTCGTGTGTAAACCCTAATAGCCAGCTGTGTTACCGTTTAGTGCGGTGCACATTATTTCGAGAAGTCTTATATTTACATAGCCAATACTAAACTGTTCAGAAGTGTGTTATCTACCATGTTGAGAACCTATGGTTTAGATCAGGGTTTCCCAACCAGTGGTCCGCAAGAAGATGGTCCGCCGGTGTGCGGGCGGTCCCTGGTCGAGAAGTCTGAATAAACAAATCGGGACAATTTCAGTTTATCATTATTATCTTGTGGTCAGTGGCCATTAAGGTATTCCATTTCGCCCCATCCCACGCTACCCCGTTCTACCCCTGTGTTGTGGTAAATATTCTGCTATAGCCCGTCCCACCCTGTCCCATTCCGCCCCCTCCGTCGTGGTAAATATTCGACTTGAGAATTGTGGTCTTAGGGTGAAATTCGGTCCCCCGGGGTGCCGCCCCCCTCGCTACGCCACTGCTGGTGGTCCCTGTCGAAAAAATAAACGTACAAATGGTCCCGGGTCGGAAAAAGGTTGGGAACCACTGGTTTAGATGAATCCGAAAACGCAGATAATGTAATTGACAATTCTGGATTGGGCGAAAATTCCTCCTCTGATTTAAATTTTATGAATTTCTCGCCAATTGCCGAAATGGGAAAGTGGAAACAAGATAAATGAAAAGGAAAACAAAGGATCCAATAATAAAACCCAATTGTGTAATAAATTATAACTAGAATATGGGGGGTGTTGGTAGGTCGGATATGTTGATGACATTCGTGCAATTTGTTCGTAAAACTGTTAAGTGGTATAAAAAATATTACGTTTCGGACAATCGATGTAGTTTTAATAAATGCCCAATCGATATACAAATAAAAAAAACCAAAAAGAAGTCAGCCTAACAGATTTAAATTTCAATGTTTAGAAGTCATAAGGTAACTCATTCAAAAACATCATATTCCCGGCTCAACAAAAAGGGTTAATCAAGTTGGTGAATATCCGCTAAGACTAACTGCCAGACATTTTCTGTCGGATGTTCCCCAGTCTGCAAATTCTAAAAAAAAAAACAGTTTACCGGAAGTGTTATGTTTGCAAAAATTGCAAACACTCAACATGAAATCCAAAGCGGGACACGTTATTGGTGTTCGCACTGTGAAGTTAATCACTTGTTTTAAAATACGTGTGTATCATACTGTAGAGAAGTTTTAAAAATTAAAAGTGTCCACCGCGCTTAATTTTATTTAACAATCTTATGGTGACCCTATCTAATATGAGAAATCTATAATTGAAATCAGTGTGTAAATAAAACTCCAGAAAAATCTTGATAACACGTTTGCCAAAAGTACATTAATGAAAAGAAAGATTTCTTCGATACTGCGATTAATAAATAGACTGTGAGTGATTATAATTCGAGTGACGGCACTTTTAATCTAATTTATTTAATACTAGCAGACCCGGCCACTCGTTGCTGTGGCTAACGAAACACAACGCCATTACCCAACCTTTATAAAATCCACACCTCCCGCTTGCCAGCTGCCCGCTGCCTGAATTGAATATTTGAATTTCTCGGCTTTTCTCTGCTATAATAAGCATGTATTAAAGATATAAACCTTCCTCTTGAATCAACTATATTACTATTATGTATTTACATAATAATATAGTTAGCGATCGCCTCTAATTATTCAATGCTTGCAATGCAACACTGGATATTTGAAAAGGGAAAATCAAATACCTACTTACTCTAGGACATCTATTTTTCAATTTCTTCCGTAGAACGAATTTCAAAAGTGACTATAGTACGGCCCGCCAGCCGTTTTAAATCGCACAAAAATATGTTTTCTTTGAATTTCTCGGCTTTTCAATAAATCAATAAATCAATAATTGAAATCAATGTGTAAATCAAACTCCAGAAAAATCTTGATAACATTTACATTATTTATATGAAAAGAAAAATTTCTTAGATATTGCAATGAATATATCACTGTGAGTGATTATAATTCGAGTGCAGTAGCAGACTAACGAGGAGGCGGAGGAGGCCCCCCAGGCCCGCCCCTGCTCCTGGGGGCCACCAAATTCCTCCATGTTCCCTTGATCAAATCCTAAACAAGGCTAGCACCAGGACGGAACTGTAAAAATTTTTTTTACATGCATTTTCTGACAGATGTATTTGGTAAGAATGCTGTAACCAAATGTTTTAAAGATATTCGAAAAATCGGCGGAGATACAGCATTTTACTTGAAACCGTTTGAAACAGTTTGTATGTTGAATTATCCTTCGCCAAAACTTTGAATGCGTTTTTCTCGAAACTTTTTTTACACATATAAGAAAAAAACTATACATCCAATTTGCATGCACCAAGTCTTAAAAAGTCTTGTTCGAAAATCCAGTGTCTATGGCACCCCATGTAGGGGAATTTTGATATCTAAAAAAATAAAAATATAGAAAATAAATTTTGACATTCATAAAAAAAATTCCTACGTGGTGCCGACTGGATTTTCTAATATGTTGTCAACCAGGTTGCAAAACGTAGTTTCGAGAAAAACGCGTTCAAAGTTTTGCTGAAGGATAATTCAACGTACAAACTATTTAAAACGGTTTCATATAAAATGCTGTATCTCCGTCAATTTTACAAATTTCCTTAAACATTTAGTGAGAGCATAATTTTTTTTACAATGTCCGTGCTTTAAACCTTGTTTAGGATTTGATTAAGGGAATATGGAAGCCCCCAGGACCAGAGACCCGTATGATCTGAATAAAAAGCTTGTAAAATTACATCAACTTCTTTAACTATGGGGGGGGGGGGGGGTCATTCAGCTTTTCCGAGTGGCGGCATTTTAAATCTAATTAATCTAATATAGTTTAATCAATCTGTAAAAAATCTTTATAACATGTTTGCCAAAAGGACATTCTTATATTGCAATTAATAAATAGACTGTGAGTGATTATCAGAAACCAAAACCTAATGCTAGATTTAAATATATAATATTTCAACATAAGAATAAGAATGCATTAAAACAAGATTTATAACTGAAAACCTGGCAGCTTTAGAATTTTTTAAACAAAGAACCAAAATTTCAGAAATTTATGTCGTTCCGGGCAGCCTTCTCAGTGCCTATAATATGTACAATGTACCTACAAGTAAGCAAGCTGTACTTTAGCAGTGCATGCGCACAAATTAACGAGGTCACTGCATAACAGGTTTTTTGTTTGCTTCTTTGTTGATTTCGTTTACTTTATACTCTTCGATCATACGTCAATGTTTGTTCTATGTTTGTATGTTTATTCTTTTTTATGTTGTTTTGTTAGGTTATCAATTTTATAATTTATTTTCCTCTTTCAATTTTTAAATTTATTTTTCCTCTTTCTCTTTCTATGTTTAAATTATTGGTACTTTGACTGTAAATGACTATCATGTTTTCGATGGTTTCACCTCCGATGGTTTCATCTCTTCCTCACACTCGATAAATGCTGGCGTCCCACAGGGATCGGTTCTGTCTCTGACTTTGTTTTTTTGCACATAACGACCTTTTGTCATGTGCACCAATTCATTATTACGCGGATTACAGTACAGTCCATGATAGCTTTTTGTTTGACAAGCCCCGAAGGGCTCACAAACTCCAATGGCTCGGAGGGCTTCGAAGCAGAGAATGGACGGTTAATTCGAGAGTGTTTTCTCTTGGGGTAAAAATAATCTCATTGAATTCGATGTTTCAAAGACCCAATCATGTCTGATTACGTCGAAAAGGGATCGAAATGAAAACCTAGTCTCCTTCAACGGAAGCAATCTTCCGAACAGGCCCTCCATTTTTAGGTATGCTTGGTGTAGTTCTAAGTGACCAGCTCAGATATGGGGGTTCCATCGAAGCCAGAGTAAAGTTAGCCTCCCAAAACTGGGCGTACTGTACGGGGCCCGCAGATACTTCAATAGTACACAACTGCTAACTATGTACAAATCACAAGTGTGCCCCACGGTTGAATTTGCCAGCCACCTCTAGTCTGGAGCTCCAAAATACCTGAAAAATACCCTCGACTCTGTGCAAAAATGGGCGGTCCGTTTGATAGATTCTCCCATCTTAACAGACGGTTTGCAATCTTTAGAGCACAGGCGTCAGATGCGAATTGTATCCTTGTTCTACCGGTATTACAATGGGAGATGCTACGAGGAACTAGCGTCATTGATCTCTTTGCATCGGTGCATAGTCGGGATACACGCCAAACGCGTGCCCAATATACATACGCCGACGCGTACACGTTTAAAATTTGTCACCTGAGAACGGGGCGCTTCTTTGACGATTTTCCGGCCTCTGTGTTTCCTCCTTCCTACAACATTGATCTCTTCAAGACCAATGTTCATTCCTTCCTCTCCTCAAAAATACCATCCACACATCATCTCAGATGACACAGGCCCTGAGGGAAATTATTTACCTGAAATGCCCAAAGGGCTTTTAAAAAAAATGAATGAATAAAATAATAAAATAAAATAAACTACTCTCAGGCGGGCTAAAGCAGATAGAGAACTGCTTACATTAATAAAAATCAGGAAAATTTCATATCTGGGTCATATACTTCTAGGGGAGAAGTATCACTTGCTCCATTTAATATTATAAGGCAAGATAGAGGGTCGCCGAGGGCCTGGTAGGAGACAAATGTCTTGGCTGCGAAATATACGAGAGTGGACCGGTAGCGTATTTACAAAACCTATACTGATTCAGTCGCGGTAACGACAATTTACCTTATAAATATACCTCTAAATTGTTTATTTTTTATCACATTGCAAAAACAAAAATTGTTCTAAAACCTAGATAAAATAATCTTTCTTATATGTACATTAGAAATTAATAATTTTATTTCTAAATATTTAAATTTTAATATTATTCCCATATATTGTAAATACACCTCTATTTTGATAATTTTTTATCACTTTGCAAAAACAAAAATTGTTCTAAAATCTAGATAAAATAATCTTTCCAATGTGTATATTAGAAATTAATAATTTTATTTCTAAATATTTAAATTTTGATATTGAAAATTTAAAGCGACTGAAACGCGGCAGGAATTGTAAATACGCGGACCGGCAGCGTATTTACAATCGCAGGTATAATTACGGTCGTCACCCTCACAGAAACAGATAGAGCAACGAAGCGCGTAGGCGACTGAAACGAGGTAGTGTTTAGGGTGATTTATGCATTACAATCCCTACAGCGTTTCAGTCTGTAGCGTGACTGAAACGCGGAGACGAAGACGAATGTTGGACAGCAGCACCCTGGGCGGTAGGTCTTCCGTTTTGTTCTGGCGCGGAGGGTCACACAACTTACATCAATCCTCGTTGCTATCGGTCAAGAGTGGTATTTTCATTAGATTGCTAGGTAATACATTTGGTCGATCCTGGGGTAAACTACCATACAATATTATCTTATGTTCCCATGTTATAACTGTATTTAATTCATAAATGTAATTTGTTATTCAAATGAATACCGTTTATCATTTCTTATCCTAAGTATTGACTATAAAGTATGTATTTCCCAAGGCCCTGATAGAGGATTTTGCTCTTCCCACTGTTATGTTAGCCTGGTCCATCGATCAGTGACGCCCTAATTAAATAAAAGCTAACAGATTCGGACAACTTCGCATAATACCTAGAAGCTTTTATCGCACAATCATAAATACCTACACATCCGTTAATACTTTTTGCTCACCACTGTTGGTGAAAATATTAACAACAATAACTGTATTAAGATGAAGCCATAGTAAATAATGCAAAATCATACAAAATCATATGTTTATGTTTTGAAAATTTGATCGCTTAGAAGTATTATAGATGCTTCAATTAAATACTGCGTGTACTTGGCCCTTAAAAATATCGGTCTTTTAATAAGCCTATAAAAAAAATAAAGTATAAGGTCTAAAAAACACACTTTCAAGTCCAAACTCTCCTATTTATAAACCCCTTTTCGGATATGGTTTTATTATATAATGTGGCAAATTCAGTTTATTTTATAATAATCGCAAAAAAAGTTGATGTTTACTCCCGATCTTCCCAAAATAAAATAAAATATGCATTTTCGCCTTGTTATTTTACAATACGGCCGCTAGTCGACGAATTCGGTTTTTCAAAGTGAACCCTATGGCGTCCACCGAAGAACCACTGTCCACGCCACAGTCGCCAAACCTCCTTCGTATCAGTCACGCCCCGAACTGAGCGGGAGATCGACGCGTCACTCCGCGTCGCTTGATTTCGTGAAATCAATTTTAAATATCCGCTTTATTACAATAAACAATGCGTAAAAATGGAGTTAATGTTTTTTACAGGTTTTTACGAAATCAACCTGTAATTTTTTTTTTCTCAAATTTCTTTTCCAACCTTACCAAAGGCTTTTTCTTAAGTATTTTCAAACTCCTCCCATAAAGGGGCGTGAATTCCGATTTCGATTTTTTCCTGGCGGTTTTACATATATTCATCCTCTTAAAAATTATCCCATCAAAACCGTGTTTTCAAAAATTCCCCCATTTTCCAAAAAAGAAAATTCCTAACTTATTCGAATAAGAATTGGACATTGTTCCGTTTCTTCTCACCTTTTTAAAATTCAAATCCTTGACTCCCCAGATTGTACATTCCGTGGTCTAGATGTGGGAACTTTAGATCACATATTTTTTGGTTGTCCCTCTCTAAATAAATATCCTCTCTTCTATCAAGGTTTATCTAAATTGCCCCCCCTCCATTCAACATTTCATCTCTTCTAAGTCTGAACTCGATTACAATCTTCCATATAATTCTGAAATTTGCGCAATTAAATAAAATTAATATATAAATTCACCTTCCCTTTCTCTGTAATTTTAAATGATGACCTAGAACATTCTTGAAGGGTGAGAAAGCCAACATAATTGAAAAAAAAAACATTTTACTGTACACAAACATTTTTGAACATTAAACTTTAAAAAATTAACACAACTTAACAAAAAAGAGCACAAAAGGTAGGGTTTTAAAAAAAAAATTCTTCCAACCCACCTTCAATTTCTTGCAACCCACATTTACTTGTTCCATCGGAGATGCGCTTGGAGAGATTATTTTTTTAAAACTAGCAATAAAATTTGCTTAGGGGTCGTCCATTAATCACGTGAGGCTGGAAAGGGGAGGGGGGGGGGGTATAATGAGATGTCACGTGTATTTATTTTTCGTGATAATATTCTGAAAATTTCAAAATACTTTGTACTAAAAAAAATACACGTGATTTTGGGTTAAGGGGGGGGGGGGTTAGTCTAAAACATCACCACATATCACCGGGGGTGAGGGGGGGGGGGGGTTTAAAAGTTGCTAAAAAACATCACGTGATTAATGGACGACCCCTTATTCAATAAAAAATCAACAACTAAGAAAATTAAAAAGACTTAAAAGTAAGAGTATAAAGTTTGAAATTAAACCATTTATCATCACAGCATCTTTTTTTCTTCCTAATATCTTGTCTTCACTTTACACTTTTACTAATCAATACCCGCATTTTCCCCGCCAAAAGCTTTTCCTCGCAAAAGCTTCTCCCCGCAAAATACCCAATTCTTCAAAAATCTTAAAAATTCCCTGCAATTTGGGGAATTCACCGCAAATTAGTAACCCTTTACATTGGAGGCGTCTACTAATATCTACAGGAATTCCAAAAACTGAAAAAATCGAACTAATATCTATGGGAATCAAAGTGTTGACGAATATCTACAGCTCAAACTGTTGATTAATATCTATGAGAACCAAAGTGTTGACGAATATCTACAGTACTGTCAGAGGTTGGATTTGCAATTATGTATAGCATATTGAAATAACGTAATATTGCGTATGCAGTTTAAAAAACTTAATTTATGTAAGTATGTATGTAAAAATCCCTAATATCAGACTATTGGACACATTTAGCTGATTAGTCCAACCTACGCTCTGTAGATATTAGTTCAACCTACGCTCTGTAGATATTAGTCAACACTCTGAAGTTCGTAGATATTAGTTCAACATATGAGCTGTAGATATTCGTCAAACATACAGGCTGTAGATATTAGTATCTGGAGTCTTTACATTCAGTCAGGAGTTTATATTTTGGAAATCCCCAAACTGTGTAGACAGTTATAACATTGCACATGTGTGCGCGCCATAGTTTATGCCGGGGGAAATCCCTTGGCACTTTAGATGATTTGGTTGCAGTAATAGTACAGATTTAAATCATGAAGAGCAAAATAACATACTTTTATCATTTTCAAACTGAAGATATATACGGTGTATGGAAACTCGTAGTACAAACGGAAAAATTGTGAATTTACATCATATTTAGAGTCGATTTCATGGAATAACTTTTTTGATTTGAGCTTTTGTTTTCGAGTAAATTGAGTTCAAAGTGGAATTTCTTTTTTTAAATTTGAAAAATATCAATCGCTATGGCGTATATCAGCTGTGTAATGTCTTTTAAAATGCGTTAAAGCGTAGTCCCGGCTACAATTTTTTTAACCCTTTAGTTGCCAAAATGGAAAAAGTTTAATTAAATCAAAAAATTCAAATGCTGAGATAGAAAATAAAAAAAAAATATATAAGTGAGATATATTTGAGTCTCCGGATACCGTGTATGCAGATGTGTACCTACCTTTTAAACGACTTCGAAAAGGAGGAGGTTCTCAATTCGACTGTATTTTTTTTTTTATGTTTGTTACCTCAGAACTTTCGACTGGGTGAACCGATATTGATGATTCTTTTTTTATTTGAAAGCTGGTGCTTGCTGTGTGGTCCCATTTTAATTTGGTCCAGTTCTGACAATGGCATCCATGAGAAAATCATATAAGTCTTAAATTTGCATCAAGTATGTGCGCGACAAATGGACGAATAACTCAATATCACGCCAACCGATTTCGATGATTCTTTTTTTATTGGAAAGGATGTACTTCAAGGGTAGTTTGATGAGAGTTTGGTTAGGTTCTGATTATGGGATCCATGACAAAGTAACGGAACTCTCCAATTCTGAAGAACAAATTTACGATACTCGGCCGAATCTTAATCGAATTAGTTAGTGTACTTCAGATTCACTAAAAATCAAAAAATAAACAAAAATTTAACAAAACAAAAAAACGACTTCAAAAAATGCACTAAAAAGTAAAAAAAATAATTTCGTATTCTTCTACAACTTTATAATCAACTTACCTTTTCTACTCATCAATATGTAGGTACGATTGTTATTTTTGGAGTCGGTGTCAACCAAGGTACCCGCGGCCCGGCGTGTTCACTTGACAGCTCCTCTCCCGCCGACACCGACTCCAAAAATAACAATCGTACCTACATATTGATGAGTAGAAAGGGTAAGTTGATTATAAAGTTGTAGAAGAATACGAAATTATTTTTTTGCTTTTTAGTGCATTTTTTGAAGTCGGTTTTTTGTTTTGTTAAATTTTTGTTTATTACGTACATACTTATCATAGATACTGGTCTAACAGGGAACATCTTTTGAAGGCAATTAAAAAGTTTGAAATATCTTATATTTATTTATTTTTATATGTGCTTATACAGTCTTTTACAAACACGTCATGTAAGTTTATAATAATTATGTGTAATCATGAAGAAAAATATTCTAATTAAATTACGTAGAACCCATGCAGAAAAATATTAGGTATTATGCCAACATTCAGTGGCGTAGCATAGGTGGCACCCGGGGCGGAAGTCACTCCCCCCCCCCCCCCGGGGGCGTGGTGTCACTCCCCCCCCCCCTCATATAAAAATACTTCTCCACAAATGTAGGCTATTTTCGCCTATAAAAAGACCGAGCGACACAAAATTCGGGGCACTCCACGGGAAGCCATAGAGCTATGAAAATAACAGACATTGTGCATGTGTACAATATTTTGGTGACAATATCCTTCGTAATTTTTTTCCACGGTCGGGTGTCACCGCCCCCCCCCCCCCATCGGGTGGCACCCTGTATGCGGTGAATTACAACTACACTCAGAACTTGAAAAGTGTTTTTCTTTGATTCTGCCGGCACTTACATTCTGAATACAAAACTGGTTTTAATTAAATCTGGTGGTATGTGGTGAATTAAAACTACACTCAGAACACCGGGGCGGAGGAAAATTTCGCCTCCCCCTTATTTGGGTACTTCAAGCGGCGGGGGGGGGGGGGGGGGGGGGATGTATATGGAAATCCTATTTTTTTATTACAACCTATTTATATACGAGCCGGATTTTTTTTTAATAATCACATTTGACGAGTATTATTTCAACGAAAATCATGTTTATAAATTCTACTCCAATGTTGATTGATTGATTCTGTGTTAGAGCCCCCAAATAATAGTTACACACGCAACAATCAATTTCCAGAATTTTACAGCATTATTAACTCAAATGCAAAGCTTCACTCGATGCACTATGAATCTGCAACTCGTTTTAATTTATCATTGTATTCTGAATACGAAACCAGTTTGTATGCGGTGAATAAAACTACACTCAGAACATGAAAATGGTTTTTCTTTGATTCTGGCAGCACATACGTAGTCTGCAACTAGAATTTTATAACTGCACTTCGAATACTTTTTCTTCCGCTCTGCTTCTGGCAACTCGACGCTTTCATCCTTAGGGTCTTCGGGTACGTTCCCCTACTTCCCACTTGCTATCGTCAAGGCACAACCGAGAAACCGGCTAAAGGTCGCGGACATTGGCATTCATTCACGGCAGACCGACCACCATACACATTCTGGCTGGTACTGTCAGATGACGAGAGAGATATCCCACCCGACACAAGCGTTCTTCATATCACAATACTTGTTTTCATTATCTTTTCTTGCAGATGCTTGCAACATACGCAAGATGCCATTACCCTGAGAGCAGCCGCATTTTATGTTTTTCTGTTATCTTTTTTAATTAGTTTATCCCTGACTTGCTTTATATTATTTGCATTTTGTATATTATGTAAGCACTTGCATACTGCTTCCTAACACAAGCATATGCAGGGACACTGGAGGTCTAGATTCGTTCAAACTTAAATTTAGATTCGTTCTTTCAAAAAATGAGAGTCCTTGCGAGAGCCTTGAAGGAGTAACCATCTGTTACTTATACCAGGGCGGGTAAGTGGTGGATAACCTCCACTGCACTTTGAATAAAATAATGGTCTCTTTCGAAATGTATCAGCAGATGAATACACAACTGAAATTCATTCTGAACACAATTCTGGTTGTAATTAAGAGTGAATCTGTTTGCGAGTTATCAGTTTTAATTAGAATTACTCATAATATGCGTACGGCTTTCCTACGAATTGCGAAATTTGCAGCTTAAAAAAGTATAATTATTGATATTTTTAATAAATAATAAAAAAAAGAGTTGGATTCGTAAACGAAAGTATCGTGGAACATTTTCAAATAACGATTTGAAATGGTTTAAATTTCCAAGATAATAAATATTATTTTTTATTGTGAAAATTTGCCGCCCCTCTTAAAAGTGCCGACCGGGGCAGTCAAGAACAAAGGAAAGTAATACATAAACTTTGACAAATGTGTAAACAGTGACATTTATACAAGCAAACGATTTTAGATTCGATATTGTGCTGCCTCTGTTCACATTATTTGTTTTGCCTAGGAGCCGGAGCCCTGCAATAGCAGATTGAAGAATTATGTCTACACAGGCAACCAAAAACCGACCCGCTTTTACATCTGTATCCATGTACTACATCACAAACCACAAACTGCGACTGCGAAAAAATTGACAATTCGGATAATATTAAGTATCTTGGTTTAACAGTGGATTGCAAACTAAAATGGGAACTTCGCATAAATTCACTTGTAATGAGAATCCGGAAAAAAATATACATTTTTAAAACGATTAGAAACATTATGTCACTTAAACTACTAAAAGATGTATGCTTTTCCCTTTGTCAAAGCATTTTAATTTATGATATATCGGCATGGGGTAGAGCCGCAGACACATACATTAGGCTACTTAATACAGCTCATAAATCACTTATTAGAACTATGTTTAAAAAACCATATCTTCATCCCACTGAAAATCTTTTAATTAAAAATAAAATAATTGATATCAGGAAATTGTAAAAAACATTTAAAATTAAAAAAAATTGGCACAAATTGTATAATTGTATTTAAAATAATAAATACTGAATAAATCGACTGCCGGGGTCAAGTAATTCCATAGGGATAAAAAAACAAAACTTTTCCCCCCTCTGTAATTGTCTTTGCTGTAATTAAAATACAAATTACAAAATACTTTCCGCATGTATTTAAAATACGAAATACAAAATACTTTCAAGTCGTGTAAGTATTTGAAATACAAAATACACAGTCTTTTAACCATTTTTTAATTTCAAATACAAAATACAAATTATAAAATAAAAATACGTTTGGTTTTGGTAGAACCTTTGGTTGCATTAAATTGTTAGTGTAAGTGCCCTTGTAAGTGTAATTGTAAGTGTAATAATTGTAATTGTAATAATTGTGTGTTAATAAGTGTAATTTAAGTGTAATAATAGTGCCCGTATCGAAGGGTGCGTTTCCATAGAAGCAAAGCTGAGCAGAGAGAAACAGAGACGTGCAAAAATTGACCAATCATATTGCTCAGAAGATACATCTCGGCTCCGCTCCACTTGAAAAGGTTTGTGGTATAGTACTTAGGTGTAAGATAATAATTATTATAATAACACTAGCTGTTTCCCGGCATGCGTTGCAATACTATATTCAAAGAAATAAATTGTTTCTCCCTGCATGTTCTTTCCCGTGCGTCCCCGTCCCCCTCCCGCATCCCCCGTCCCTCCTGCGCAGGCTTCCACCTTCCCTGCCTACCCTCTCACCACTCCCGCTTCCCCATCCCGCCAACCACCCTCCCACGTTCCATATATTCAGTCCCAGTACATTCAATTTTCAAACAACTCGCATGCCAGCTATTACATTTTTTTAATTCAAATTATTATTTTTCACGTATTACAAATATTCATTTTTGTATACAGGGTGTCCGGGGGTAAAGTGCATTAACTTCGGGAGGCTATTCTACATGATAGTACAAGTAAAAAAGGTATATAACTTTTATCGAAATTCCAACTTTTAGGGGTAGTTTTGAGGTAAAAAGATAAAATTAGTCCGGCGTGTGCGGCCAGATTTATTATTTTCCGCTATTACGATACGGGCCAATCACAATCGAGTCGAGCGCCCGGCAGGCTCTCAGCAAGTAAGATCGTACCTCACACTAAGGATTTTTAGTAGGTACGTCTTTTTGTATGGGAATAAAAATGTTGGAATTTCGGAAAAAGTTGTTAATCTTTTTTACTCCTACCATCACGTAGAATCACCTCCCGAAGTTAATGCACTTTACCCCCGGACACCCTGTATATTATAAGAACAATCAATGGTATAGATATTTTAAATTGGTACCTAACATAGGTACCAATTTAAAATATCTATAATTTAAAAAATCTATAGACAATTCTTTTGTTACAAAAAAAAACAGCTGCCTGCCAAATTCAATTTCATCAAACGCGTGAACTGTCAAACGTGCGAAGTTAAAATAGTCGTTAAGTTTTCTGAAATCATCCAATTTTCTTAATTTTTCTTTCCGTAAGAACCTTCTACAAAGTATTAGAAAACTTAAAAAAAAAATGAATGAAATAGGTAAAGTCATTCTGAAGTTATGGCGTGACCAAGGGAAACAAGGATTCATTTTTTATATACCTACATAGATGACATTTGTATAGCGCAATTTTGTGTTATTTCACTTCAAGTGCGCTCTACAGTAATTAACTTAAAAATAATCTAGTATTCAGTCAAATTATTCCTACAGTGCTTGATCTAATACACACTATGATTCAAAAATTTACAATACAAAGCAATGACAAGTATAATATAATATGATACAAAATGTACAATAACAGTACTATTATAGCACAGGACAATACTAATAACTAGCATGACATTAAAATAATGTACAGTACATTATAAAGCAATGATAGGAGAACTACAAATAATCATTAGTAAGAATGCTATAGCATTGGACAACAGAACAATAGTACGGGATTCCAGCATTTTTAGTCTATGTATTATCTATGTCAGTTTATTTTTCATTAACATTATTAAGATCGCTAAATGTATTTGAAAATGTATTTTGAAGCCTTAAGTATTTGAAATACAAATTACAAAATACCTCAACGGCAGGTAATTGAAATACTAAATACAAAATACATTTTTAGGAAGTAATTGAAATATAAATACAAAATACGTATTTGTATTTCAAATACGTATTTCAATTACAAGTAATTCAAATACTGCCCAGCCCTGGCCATTCATATCTCTTTATGCACCCCATTTGTGCAAAACCATGTATTGTTTGTTATCCTGCACAAATTGGCTCTATGTAATCTTTTCTTCTATTTTTGTGCAAAGTGATTATTTGTGTACATACCTACACACGTCTTTGTTACTTTCATAAAATCATCTCACTGTTGTGCAAACTCACTATTACAAAATAAATATCGAGGGAGCGTAGGGTGTCGGGAAGATGTTACGAGATTATAAGACGCCCGGTGACCGCCGGCGCGTTAAAAACCTTTGCCCGGTCCGATTCCAGGATCTCAGTTCCTGGAATTTCGGGGAGACAAAAGGCTAAGGCCCGCCGTTTTTTTTTTTTTTTTTTAAATCGTATCGAACATTATTGATGTTGTAGCTGAAAATAATTTTTTTTTTTTTTTCGAAATTCGAATTCAAAAAATGCCACTGTCTCGTACACATCTTTACCTGCCCTGCGCTCCCCGATCGAACTGCAGCTTGGACTTTCTCTTCTTGCCCTGGCTTAATTTCTATTATTTATTTATTTTGTATTATATTGTGTGTGTTTAATTAGGGATTTGATTTAATTTTTTTATGTAATTTAATTTTTTTATTTATTTCATCTTAATTTTATTTTCTGTATTTTATATTGGAGACACCGCTGAAAACCAGCCGCATTCCAGGAGAAATCGTGAATTATTGTAGCTGAGCAGTGTTTTCATTAATAGACTCAATGATCAGGGCTGGATCTACGAAATCTAGCGCCCTGTGCAGTAGGTACCGATGGCGCCCCCCCCCCCTACATTTTTATTTTGATTAAAAATTCGTTTACCCCAATTTTTTTGTTTTAATTTAATTTTTTTTTTACACTAATTTATCAAATAAAATCAAGACATATAAAGGGTGTAACCCTATCTAAAGTTTAAGAATAAATAAGCCACGATCTATGTAATTCTTCTCCATTAGGCAGTTTCTTGTAATAATACTTAGTATTAAATTTACGCTTGTTCGTAATAGGAAAATCAAAACCTTTCAATTGTACAGGACCTTCCTGAACTAATAAACTAATGGAATTTTGAGATAACTTTGGCCAGCATCCGGGATCTTTCAATTCAAGCTCTGAAAACAGAATTAAATTTAAACTGCTATCAGTAACGTTATTTTTATCTTCTAATAATTCGACCGGAGGAATTTGTGCGATAGATATCTGTTTAGAAGTGCTCGGGACCATTGTAACGTCATTGCGCGGGACATCATTTTTTATCGGTGCTGGAGAAATTGGAATTAAAAAATTCCCAATGGAAACGAGTTTTTTTATGTCATTATGCTCTTTAATTCTAAGTTTTAGATTCTGCAAGCCTGAAAGTTTTTTTAAATTATTGTTCTATTCATTGTAATCCACAATCCACAACCTCTAACAACCAATAGAAATGTAGTTATAAATTAAAAAATCTAATAATATAACCTCAAATTTGTACCTTGCATTTCCATTTCCCCTGTATCTATGGTATCAACGGCTTACGAAAGACGCTTACACTGATTATTACTGACTGTAAAATAACAAATCTAATAGAAATTAATTATAGGTACATTTAGGGAACTTCAACTGTCAAAACAATGATGAAACTGTTAACAAGTTGCAACCTTGCAAACCGTGCGATGTTTATGCTAATGGAATTTTGAATTTACTGAAGATTTCATAAGAATGGTTTAACCACATTCTCCTAGAGACTTAAATCGTGCAAAAGCACTTTGAAAGGCGCCGTCGGTTTGTTTGTTCTGTTGAATAAAAGTACGGCGCTGTGATTGGTTAATGAATTTGGATCACACTCATTCGTCGTAAAAGACAGTAAAAGATATATGGAAAAATAGATCTTACGTTTAAACTAAATATATGGAATCAACAAATAAAAGAAAATTTTAACAAAACAAAAAAATGACTTCAAAAAATGCACTAAAAAGTAAAAAATAATTTCGTATTCTTCTACAACTTCATAATCAACTTACTTTTTCTAATCATCAATATTGTAGGTACGATTGTTACTTTTGGAGTCGGTGCCAGTCAAGGTAGGTTTGTAACTACATACATAGTTATAGGTGAGATGTGCTTGTGTCGCACAAGCGACTTTACGAGGCGAGGGCGGGGCCGCGGCGGCGCGGGGAGCTGTCAAGTGAACACGCCGGGCCGGGTACCTTTGCTGACACCAACTCCAAAAATAACAATCGTACTTACATATTGATGATTAAAAAAAGTAAGTTGATTATGAAGTTGAAGAAGAATACGAAATTATTTTTTTTTTACTATTTAGTGCATTTTTTTAAGTCGTTTTTTTGTTTTGTTAAAATTTTTGTTTATCAAATTGAATTCTAGACATGTTGACTCTTTTCTACAAAAAAGCCTAAATTGATTTCTAAAGATTGTAGAATATTAATTGCAATTGTTGCAGCAATACGTTGTACCTACGTCATCCGACAAGTGATGAATTGGATTATCCATGGTGGGACCAACTTCAAAAATAACACATTGCCATTTAATCTGTAGTACATATTAAAACTGCCCTGGTCCTCCCCGTGTAATATCTGCAGCTTGAAAATTGTAGTTTCTCTCTTCAAAGTTCATAGGTGAAGTGTGTTAAATTAGTTAATATTATAGTTTCTTGTATAAACAAACAACATTCCAAATTTGTAATGGATCTTGTAATATGAAATCTGAAAAAGGGCACGGCTCTACACTAATGAATAATGTATATGGGCAGCGTCTCAGGTCCTTTGGGGACCTTACATCTATTAATTTGATTAATTTTGCCTTAGCACATTCACTGCTAACCACACCCTCAACCAGTGGGGTGGGTGCACATAGTTTTAAATCAGGGTAAGCAGTAGAAAAACAGCAAATTAATTGATAACACTCCTTTAATGATAACATGAAAATGCTTAAATTGTCAGACAGAAGAATTTTCACTGACTTGGTATTTCTAAATAAAATGTTAAATGACCAATTTTGATAGTCCAGAATTGCTTGCATTGGTAAGCTTTTGGATTCCAGCATGTAATAATAGAAGTCGGGATTTATTACAGTTCAGTAATTTTGGGACTAACTACCATATGCATTCCTCTTCGCCTAGAATACTTATGGAGGGAAATAATTATAGGTACCAATTCAGTGGACATTTTTAATTTGTCACTAAACAATTACAAAATGTTGTTATTGAGGCAGTTCAGTTGTGTATAATAAATACTGTATATTTTTAATATGTATATTTCTTACTATTAATTTCGAAGCCAGTGTTAAGATTGCCTCTCAGAAGCTGGGTGTACTGTACAGGGCCCGCAGATACTTTAATAGTGCACAACTGCTAACCTCTTTACAAATTACAAGTGCACAGCCACCGGACAGAATTTGGCAGCCACCTCTGGTCTGGAGTCCGAAAATACTTAAAAAGCCCATGGCTCTGTGCAGAAACAGGCGGTCCGTTTGATAGCTTCCCCAATTACAACTGGATTGCAATCTTTAGAGCACCGGCATCAGTTGGGAATGCTGTTTGTGTTCTATCGGTATTTCGATGGTAGTTGCTCCGAGGAACTAGCATCTGTGATCCCTTCGGCACCGGTGCATAATCGGGAAACACGCCAAACATGCGCTCAACATATGTAGACAGTTGATATTAGTCACATGAGAATGTGTAACGAATTAGGCTCGTATTAAATATATCCTGGCGGCAGAGCAGAGATCCAAACTCGGGATAGTGGGCCAAGTAATTCTCTATCATGTAGGTAGGGATTCAATTAAATCAAAGAATATTAACTTTTGGAAAAATATGTATTGAACACAAAAGCAACACGGAAGTGTGCAAACTTCCCATCAGGTTATCAAAATGAAATACAGAAAATTAACATACCAGATGGACTCGCTAAACTATCTATACTGAAATAACCCCGGAAGACGAACGCGATCTTGCTTCGCAGAGAGAGAACACGGGACGGGACGGCATCTCCAGCCTTCCCATCCGGGGACGGCGCGGAATCCAGAGCACCAAGGTCGTCCTTCTAATTGAGCAGGAGGCGGCTATACCCCCAAGGAGCGCATTCAGCCTCGGGCCATCTCAACGATCTCCAATCAAAAGGCACGTGGCCCCCAACAGTTTCCAAGTCTGGCGTATTACGGTAGTACTGGTCGCAGTCCGTGATTACGCGACGCGGGGTCGTGATGGCATATTCTAGTAGCCAACACCGGGACCAATTCACTTCACGATTTCTTTTCCATAAATACTGCCACAAAATGGCCAACCAACCACATCGAGAAAAAGTGGGACTTTTACGTCATCCACTATAAAAACACCGTACACGAAACTCTCGTGTCACGTAAAAACCACCCCGCGTCTTTTAAGTTTTAAATCAACTTAGATTCTCATGATTAACAGTGATTAAAACACCTTGATGGCGAGTGACCAATTCACGAACAACCTAGTCCATGGCTGCTCGGGAGGAAGTGCCCATAAACAAAACTGCTCTTCTTTCTTTTCCAAAAATTACCAGTGTCCAAAAAAACACCATAGACAAAAAAAACACCTAAGCAAGAACTGCATTAGTTACATAATTATTTATGTGACAATTCCCCCCTTCCCACGAAAATGTTTGCCCTCAAACATGAAAAATTAAGTTCATAAACTAACTAAACTATGAGTCCATCAGGTATCTAGAAAAATGATAACAAAACATTGATTAGTAATTAAAATAGCAACTTAGAACTAAATTTCTTAAAAGTAAGTCTCTTAAAAATAAATTTCTTAATAATAAAGAACAAATAAGAAAAGAAAGGCACGAAAACAAGGAGTCAACCAACATCTACTAAATTAAACAAAGTTTTCAATTTACTTTTTTTTAAAAAAAAAGGAGACCTGTTGTTTTCGTGTCAACTTAACAAAATTTATAAATATAACATACTCAAAATTATTTATTTAAAAAAAACACAACCCAATATTTTGCCGAAAAGAAAAAAAATCACTTTTCCTTGCATAGGAAATAAAGGCCGATTTGGTTTCACTTTAGGGTCAAACAGCCCTCACTTACACTGAATTTACGCTATATTTAAATAGCAAAATGAGTAACCTATCTAACTAAGTCCATCCGGTTTAACATTCTTATGACAAAACTTAAAATTAAACAAATACTTAAAATTAAAGAAGCCTAAATTATGAAAATATCTTTATAGATATACATTTTTCAAAACTAGGACACAAGAAAATACTTTTCTGTGTCAAGTAATATCGAATCAGTTTACAAACTGTCTATCATTTGTGGACAGAGTAGGGATCTTACATTGGATCATCTAACTGTCATCATTGAACCAGGATTTACAATTCCGAAGAAATACCTATTTGTAAGAAGGGTCGTCAAACTAGAATAATATTTAAATTATCCATTTTTCACAAAAAACAAATCAAGTCAGGTTCTATAAAACAATAAATACCTGCCAATCAAGGTGGTCGGTCAGACTAGGATTTACTAAAGTCAATTGGTACTCAACAGCAAAACAGAAAGTTAAGCTCGCAGCTTAGGATATCCAAAAATCCATAAAACAACCTGCAGCAAACACTCAACAGAGTGACATTGTTTGTAAAAAAAATGAGACCAAGGCAATACCCAAGCTGGCATTCCTTAAAAAAAACACTCCACGTGTGGACAAAAGTCAGCATTTCTTGTACAAACAAAACAAAATGTGTGATCAACTATGGCTTTCAGTGAGTTGACACTATTCGAGGGGTGATCAATTCAAAATTTTAATGAATGACACTAGTAATACTTAATTTATAGTTTAATAATAATACTAACAGTAAGACACTAATGTTTATATTATTTAGACTAAAAAACTATACAGAACACACTTTCCTGTATTAGAGGCAAAGCGATAATTCCAAAGGAATTAATCATTAGTTAAGCATGCCAAAGCAGTACTTTCTTTGTTAGAGACAGAAACAGCTTTCTTATGAACTAAGGTTTATATAAAGAACTTTTTAGGAAAGCTATACTTTTTTATTTTTTTTTTTTTATTTATTTAACCAATACATATAATATATAATTAACCAATGTATATAATATATAATATTAGTGGTAACAATACCTCCCTAATTGAGAATTTCTCGTGTTTAGAGAGGGAGCACTATCAGATTGACAGTACTATACATACTTAACAGTTGTTACAATTTGGATGTATTATGTAGAACTAATTTTTTTATAACAAATGAATAATCAGTTGACATTTTTTTGTAAATAATGGAAAATTTTTATACATAATGAAAATATAAGTAGGCATTTTTTTTTTGTACATAATAAAAGATAATGTAAAATTTTTTACACGTAGAGAAAATATAAGTAGGCATTTTTTTGTTCATAGCGGAAATATAATTGGCACATCGTAACACATACTATACTTGAACTTATGAAATACAAACTATCAATAATAGAACTAATAGAACTTTTGTGCATCAGAAAGTAGCTCAAGTCTCTGAGACACAAAATTCCAAGATATTTCTTCTCAAGTTCCCTGGAGGTTCTGTGGACTATGGTCAATAAAAGAGCCTCCAGTGGACCGAAGAAAGAAAGGCATAAACTTAAAAATAATAGCATTACAACTTAATCCGTTAAACAGACGGAACAAGGTATGAAATCAGTGTGTGTGTACTTATGTGAATAGGTATATTATTACCAAAATAATCATACGTTTAATAATACAAAAAAACTCGAAACTAGAGCATGTTATTATTAACAGAAAAGCATAGGAACGGAGGAAAGAAAGACTTAACTAACAAAATTTGGGCGCCAGTGACCACAAGGATCACATTCCAGTTTACCGAGGGTAAATAAACGTTTTATCGTCAATGAACTAGAATAAAGTGTTCGCACTGAGCACAAGATTTGGAGGTACCAAACTCCAAAGCATGAGACCAGAACAAGCACAAAAGAAACAAATGTAATAATGTGAAGGGTTGGTAGGCCTACACACTACAACATAGGCCTCCTTAAAGAAAAAAAAACAAAAACTAATCTATCCGAACAATATCTTTGACGTGAAAATTACCAACAATTCTACCTTGCATATCTGCCAATGTGTACACTAAATCCGAGACTCTATTTTTTATCACATTACGAACGAATCTAGGTGCCAACTTATGGGAAAAGTAATCCGGACCACTGGATTGAGCAAAATTCCTCCTCCAAATGACATCACCTACATTATAAACCACGGATTTACGGCGTAAATTATAATGTTGGGCATTCTTTTTAAAGGCTTGTATTAATGCATTTGAAACTTGTTCGTAAATAGGAACTAAGTCTTCCAACTTTTTTGCAAATTCGGCTCTAGACTGATCTAAAGGTATGTCCACGACACTAGAAGAAACATTAATTTTGTGTAAATTGCCATCAATAATTTGTTCCCTGCCGTGCATAAGGAAAAAAGGCGTGAAACCTGTTGCAAAATTAACAGTATTATTCAAGGCTGACTGAATCTGAGGCAGAAATCTGGACCAATTACGATGGTCAGACTCGGTCAAGATAGACAAGGCAGTCTCGATAGTTTGGTTATAACGCTCCACTACATTATTTTGCGGGGTGTAATAGGCGTTTTAAAAAGGCATAGGAACGTTATAATCGGCCAACAATTGTTTAAACTCTTTTGAAACAAATTGTTTACCATTATCACACACAAGGGTTTGCGGAACACCGTGGACTAGAAAAATAAATTGTTCAACATTTTTTACAATGCTTTTCGCAGTAGCATTTCTGAGCGGAAAAATCCATGTATATTTGGAAAAAACGTCAACAACCGATAAAATGTACATAAAACCCGCGTAACTACGTGGAAGAGGTCCTACAAGGTCGATAGACAACATTTGCATCGGTCTGTTGACTATTTTTGGATTCGTAGAAATACCCGCCGGCGCAGATGTATTTATTTTATGTGCTTTGCACGTTTTACATTTACTGACAAACTTTTTGACGTCATTATACATACCCGGCCAAAAGTAACGGAGTTGAACTTTCTTATACGTTCTGAATACACCGGGGTGGCAAGAGTTAATAGATTCGTGTTCTTTACTTAAAATAGCGTTGCGGTCCTCAAAAGGCACAACCAGCTTCCAGGCTGTATCCTCTTGCAAAGCGAAACGAGATTTAGAATGTCGAAATAAACAATTATCTTTAATTTGGAAGTTATTGAAACGTTGGGGATTATTCATACAATTGGAAAACAAATTACTATACCAACTATCCGAAGTTGTAGGCAAAGAATCTATGGCAGCAACAGTAAAATCGTCTTTACGAGAAAGAACATCTGGAACAGTATTTAATTTACCCTTTCTGTGCAGCACATCAAAAGAATATTGGGAAAGACGCGTAGACCAACGCGCAAGTCTACCAGTTGGATTGGACAACGAAACCAACCACTGCAAACTGGAGTGATCTGTCACCACTGTGAAATGAACACCTTCTACGTAAGGCCTGAAATGATTGACTGATTCTAACACCGCAAGGAGTTCGCGCTCCGTAACGCCGTAGTTTCGTCCGTGAACATTTAAGCACCTAGAGAAAAAAGAGACAGGATGTTCTTCACTGTCAAACGCCTGAGTAAGCACGCCGCCGATTCCAACGTTGCTCGCGTCGCAATGTATAGTAAAGGGCAAAGAAAAATCTGGACAACTAATAACGGGAGCAGAAGTTAGAGCTTTTTTTAATTTTTTAAACGCGTCTTCCGCTTCTGAAGTCCAAGAAAAATTACTTATTCCCATTCTAGAACCAGTGAGTTTTGTCAACGGGGCCGCAATAGTAGAGAAATCTTTGATAAAACGCCTATAACAACCTATAAAAGCTTTAATTTGCTTCGAATTCTTAGGGGTAGGGTAAGTACGAATGCATTCAGGGCCGGATCTACGAAATCTGGCGCCCTGTGCAGTAGGTACCGATGGCGCCCCCCCCCCTACATTTTTATTTTGATTAAAAATTCGTTCACCCTAATTTTTTTATTTTTTTTTTTATATTTTTTTTTACACTAATTTATCTCACTAATTTATCTAATAAAATCAAGACATATAAAGGGTGTAACTTTTCCAAGTGACCTGGCGGTAGCTCTCACACTCGTTTTTTTTTAAAGAAAGAATCGCCAGGAGCCCTATACTCTCTGAATCTATTGGGTAAACATAAAATTATGGTGCTATTTTAATTATTTTAGGAAAAACTCTTTTTGCAAGTTATGCTTTAAAATAATACAACGAATTGTTTGTTTGTGCCCGTACCATGATTTAAAATATAGGTTACGAGACAATGCTGGTATTTTCGCTGAACTAGGTCCATTAGACATTCTTGAGATTTACTGCGTTTATGTATATACCCAACGCGAATATTAATAGAAAAAGCAAATACAAATACGTTCTCATGGCAACGTACAACACAAGAATAGCATCTACAGCTTCTGACTAGCAACAGGCAGTCCCGACGAGAGACAGTGAGCAGTGAGACGGAAGGCACTACCACAGTACTTTTAAGTTATAAATTTAAAAATCTAATAATATAACCTTAAATTTGTACCTTGTATTTCCATTTCCACTAGGTTCTGTGTTGACTGAACAAACACCATAACTTGAAACACTAAACTAACGTATGACGTATGGTATCAACGGCTTTTACGAAAGACGCACTCATAAATATACCAAACTACCCACGACTCATTGACACCGTATGACCGTAACAGTAAAATAACAAATTTAATAGAAATTAATTATAGGTACATTTTACGAACTTCAACTGTCAAAACAATGATGAAACTGTTAACACGTTGCAACCTTGCAAACCGTGCGATGTTTATGCTAATGGAATTTTGAATTTACTGAAGATTTCATAAGAAAATGGTCTTTAACTACCCTTCTCCTAAAGATTTAAATCGTACAAAAGCATTTTGAAAGGCGCCGCCGGTTTGTTTGTTCTTTTGAATAAAAGTACGGCGCTCAGCCGGCGCTGTGATTGGTTATTGAATTTGGATCGCACTCATTCGTCGTAAAAGACGGTAAAAGATATATGGAAAAATAGATCTTACGTTTAAACTAAATATATGGAATTTGTAAAAAAATTCTGTAACTGACTATAAATTCGTAAATCGTTGAATTTCGTCGAATTCAAACCAGATGCGTGCGCAGTCTGTATCTTTGGAAAGTGTTGCTAGAGCGTAATAATTATTTCGTACTATGGGTAATTTTTAAACGATTCAGGGAATATTATAACAAATTTTTAATACAATATTTATTTTCTCACGGCGCCCCTTCGGAGTTGGCGCCAGGTTTTTTGCACGTTTTTGAACGTATGGCAGATCCGGCGCTGAATGCATTCTAATTTAACGGGGTCTGTACGAAGACCTTTCGCGTCTACGATATAACCTAGATATTTTAACTCTTCCTTACAAAACTCGCATTTTTTGAGGTTAACTGTTAAACCCGCATCTCTTAATCGTTCATAAATTTTATTCAAAATCTTCAAATGTGACTCAAAATCTTCCGAAATAACAATTAAATCATCGAGATAACAAAAGACGTTCTCGTCAAGGACCAGGTCAGGACCAAAAAGAGCATCCACCAGACGCTGCAATTCGCTGGGAGCATTCTTAAGACCGAACGGCATCCTCACAAATTCAAATAAACCATGGCCTGGTACAACGAAAGCCGTTTTAGGACATGATCCCTTATCCAAGGGAATCTGCCAAAATGATTTGCTCAAATCTATAGATGAAATAAAACGAGCACCCCTTAGTTTATCTAAAATACGCGAAATGTAAGGGAGGGGGTAGGAATCTGCCAATGTGACGCTGTTCAAACGCCTCGAGTCCAAACAAAACCTGACAGAACCATCCTTCTTAGGAACAATCAAAACTGGGTTTGACCAAGCCGAACGAGAACGACGGACAACACCTAAATCTAACATTTCTTTTAATTGTTCTTCTAATTGTTTCTGGCGAGTTTGAGATAAAGGATAGTAACGCTGCTTAATAGGATCCCCAGTTGTATTTATTTTATGACGTACTAAATGGGTTTTACCTAAACCACGTTCTTCGAAAGAAATTGATTTAAACTTAACTATAACAGAATTTAATTTGAGATTGTCTTGGGGGGACAGCAAGGAAGCTGATGTTAATTTACGAACCTCACCGACAACCTTCCCAAAATTAACATTGCTGTCGACTTTTGGAAACAACTGAGGGGCCACGTCGAATTGCTTCCAAAAATCTACTCCCAAAACAATTGAAGAGGACAGAGACGGTATAACGAAAAACTTAATATATTTCTTAATATTATTATACAATACTAGTACTCGCATAGTACCAATTATATCCTGACGTTTGCCATCCGCGGTGGTAACGTAGGAATCTAACTTATTTAACTTATATCCTAAACTTATGAAAAAATTATACACAGAACCCCCGAAACAACTGACAGTAGCTCCACTGTCCAAAAGCCCTGAAAAAACCAAATTCTTAATTTTAATATTAACATGTGGTCTAACATCACGTCCACAATCAGCTAACGGCACACATGCGTCCATGTTGTGCGTGGTAAACTTAGATACATTACTAGGAACTGACGACGACCTCCTGTCATCCTTGTGCACAGAACGCAAAAGATCGTCGGCTAGTTTTTTGAATTAAACTTATTTGTTTCATTATGCTTAAGAGAATCCCTTTTCCATTTTTGACAAAATTGTTTCGTATGCCCCTGTTCCTTACAATAGAAACAATTAAAAGTTTTCTTACTATTAAAAGCAGAACTAGGAGAAGACGCGCGTGGAGAAAAGGAAGCTTGTTTATAAGTAGCGCGGGGAGAGTACGAGCCTTGAGCTTGTGGCGGGTGCGACGGTTGATAATAAGGAACCCGATGAGAATACGACGTTTTATGAAAAGGAACTCGCGGAGATGAATTAAATTGAGGTACAGGTTTGTCTACCGAAAGCTTTTCGAATTTACGGCATACACTTACTAAAGCTGAAAGATTCTTTTCCGAGAAATAGGCAATGGCCAAGGCATACTTCGGTTGTAGACTGTCACAGACTAAGTCCACCAATTGTTCCTCAGAAAGTGGAACATCCAACCTTAAGTTTGCTAACTGAACATCTTCGACATATTCCACTATAGCCTGGTTAAATTTTTGCTTCATAGCGAACAAGGCTTTTAAAGCTTCCGTTTGATTGGTACAAACGTCAAAACGAGAAATGAGGAGCTTTTTCAAAGTTGCCCAAGACAAAGAATCATCAAAAATAGTTCTAAACCAGGAAAGTACCCTTCCCTCCAGGAGGTCAGAGAAAGAGGTAACAACCGCGGACAACTCCACCTTCCGGCATCTGGATAATTCTTCTATGCGTAAAATGAAATCTCTGACATCCGAAGACCCAGAAAATTTTAAACCCCAAGAATGAACGGACGAAGAAGAAGTTGGAGGAATAGGCGACTGGTAATAATTATTAATTACGGTTGTAGTATTTTCTAAACTAACTGTATTATCATTACCTATATTCATATTGGAACCACTCCCTGTATTATCATCACCTATATTCATATTGGAAGTACCTCCTTCTTTCAAACTTCTATTAAAAGTACGAGCCTGTTCGCGCATACTGGCTAATGTTGCTTCCGGAACTATCTCACGATCCGTTAATAATTTTGTCATTTCCTCCTTTGACAGTCCATTAATATCGGAAATCGCCATTGTTGAAAACAAAAAAAATTTCAAAATAATAAAAAAAATTATTTAAATTTAAATAATTTAATTTATAATTGAATTATTGTTCATAAATAATTATATTTAATTAAACGTAATAATATAATTATCCACCCTGAAATTAATAATAATATAACCGTAACACTTTAATTACCAAACACCCTGTACTTATAAATTCAATAAAAAAATTATTGTTTATTAGTAACGATTATGCAACCTAAAACTTATGTAAATGTATTTCCTTCAATGCAGTAAAAGTATTCCATTAATATAAGCATAAATAAAACCTCGTTTTATCCAAAATCGCCTAACAATAATGTCAGCCCTTACAAGACATCATGAACATTTCCACACACTCACGATGATGGTAAAGTCAAGCAAATATTGCCTCACAATAATGTACAAATTGTTTCTTCAGATTTGAGAATATAAGTTGCTCATTTTAAATTATAATTAATTTAAAAGGAATTCAATGTATTCAAGTATTTATACGCATTGCTTACGTACCAGGAACTGTATTTATAGATAACATTTATTTACGCACTCTATAAAAACGCACAGTAAGATTACATTCAGTTAGACCAATGTATTCTCTCAATAAGTCAGTGACGCAAACTCACGCAAACTCAACAACGCCAACAGCTGACTGCGTATCAACAACATTTGACAGATGCAAAAATTGCCAGTAAAAGAAAAAAAAATTCCGTACCGTAAAATAAAAGTACCGGATCAAACTTCAAGGTAATATTATTTATTACTTTCCTTGTTTAATCTGAGTGGCAACACTTAACGTTAGTGTCAATATAATTGTACGATGTAAACAAACGAGAATAAACCTCATAATGATCACAAGACAAAGAGTTGTATTTTCATAATGACACACAGAATCCCTGCAGACCGGTTAATGTCAGAAATATAACCAAATAAATGCACACACACCGACTCATCTCTGAGTTCTGTAAAGTTATCAGCAAAAGTTCCCAAAATCTATCCCACATGACAGAGAAGTACCTATGTTTCGGGCACCGAAAATAACTGATTTTACACGTTGAAGCGCCACTGTAACGAATTAGGCTCGTATTAAATATATCCTGGCGGCAGAGCAGAGATCCAAACTCGGGATAGTGGGCCAAGTAATTCTCTATCATGTAGGTAGGGATTCAATTAAATCAAAGAATATTAACTTTTGGAAAAATATGTATTGAACACAAAAGCAACACGGAAGTGTGCAAACTTCCCATCAGGTTATCAAAATGAAATACAGAAAATTAACATACCAGATGGACTCGCTAAACTATCTATACTGAAATAACCCCGGAAGACGAACGCGATCTTGCTTCGCAGAGAGAGAACACGGGACGGGACGGCATCTCCAGCCTTCCCATCCGGGGACGGCGCGGAATCCAGAGCACCAAGGTCGTCCTTCTAATTGAGCAGGAGGCGGCTATACCCCCAAGGAGCGCATTCAGCCTCGGGCCATCTCAACGATCTCCAATCAAAAGGCACGTGGCCCCCAACAGTATCCAAGTCTGGCGTATTACGGTAGTACTGGTCGCAGTCCGTGATTACGCGACGCGGGGTCGTGATGGCATATTCTAGTAGCCAACACCGGGACCAATTCACTTCACGATTTCTTTTCCATAAATACTGCCACAAAATGGCCAACCAACCACATCGAGAAAAAGTGGGACTTTTACGTCATCCACTATAAAAACACCGTACACGAAACTCTCGTGTCACGTAAAAACCACCCCGCGTCTTTTAAGTTTTAAATCAACTTAGATTCTCATGATTAACAGTGATTAAAACACCTTGATGGCGAGTGACCAATTCACGAACAACCTAGTCCATGGCTGCTCGGGAGGAAGTGCCCATAAACAAAACTGCTCTTCTTTCTTTTCCAAAAATTACCAGTGTCCAAAAAAACACCATAGACAAAAAAAACACCTAAGCAAGAACTGCATTAGTTACATAATTATTTATGTGACAAACGGGTCATTTCTATGACTTGTTATTACTACAGCTCAGCTGTAGAACGATTTTCCGGCCTCTGTGTTTCCTCTCTTCTACAAAAAAGAAAAAAACTTTCCTTCCTCTCCTCAGAAAGACCCTCCTCACAGCATCAATTCAGAATAAATATATGAATAAAAAAAAGCAGCAAAAAAGCACTGCAATTACTACTTTACGCATTGTTTCTTACAATAATTTCATATAATGTTAATATTATTTATATTTTTATACAAGTAAGGTAAGGTACTCGTAGTAAGGCAGTGCTTATGCGTCTCTATGGACTGCACTCCCCTGCCCACACCCATCAATGTAACGGCTGCACCCACTAACAGACATTCCCCTTTCGAATTTTATTTTCAATTATAAAATATTTTTATTTATTTTTGGTAGTCTCCATAAAACAGTTTCATTTCATTCACCAATTTATAACAGAGAAGATTACAAATTTATAACACATAAAGGTACGGCAAATGAGAAATGGTAAAAATATATATAAAAAATAACTGTAATAAGATTCAAAACTAAAACCAACCTTCAGCATGCCAAGAGGCAAAACAAAACTTGGATTGGCATGAGGGGTGAATCTGTTACCCCATCAATCCAATTTTTAATAGTGCCAGCATGTGAAATGATGCGCTTCACCCACGAGGCAGTTACCGTGCACATGTAATGGCCGAAACAAATGTAGTATTTTTAACTATAAATAACCAAAAGGAAACTAATTGTTCCCTAACTGTTCGTTACCTTATAACAAAAGGATTATGAGAATCTTTTCTTTCTCTGGAGACCTGAAGTTGTGTGGGCAAACCTGGAAAGCAAACTTAAACTCTCAAGACCTCACATGTCTTTATATCGGTCAGCCCATCTGTAAAACTTAACGGTGGGATGGAACCAATAGCATCCGTCATCCCTAAACCGTAAGAGAGAAGTGATGCGAGAAAGGGAAAGTATTTGGGATTGAACATCAATTTAGGCTCGAAATAATTAGATTCGCTACAGTAGATTATTTGTTTATTAAATTTGTAGGTATATAAAAAAATACCAAACTATAAGATCTCTGTTAAAAAATTATACATAGTTTTTTAAATTTTAGGTACCCCTGTTGGCAAAGGGAAGGTGAAAGATAATAAAATTAAGTTTAAATGATTTATAGAAAGTTTATAACATTAAAAATAAGTTTTGCCA
This sequence comes from Limnephilus marmoratus, assembly GCA_917880885.1. Taxonomy (NCBI): domain Eukaryota; kingdom Metazoa; phylum Arthropoda; class Insecta; order Trichoptera; family Limnephilidae; genus Limnephilus; species Limnephilus marmoratus. The sequence continues at coordinate 53,143,753 of OU862918.1, read as the reverse complement.
TTAATTCATTTTTAACAGTACAAGAATAGTTTTGAACTATTCTTGTAACAGTGTAGGCAAAATTGAGGTATTAATCCATTGTATAGATGAATTGTTATTGTAAAGATAACACAAATGACTGATCTTGAGATGCATTAAAGTTAAGTTATTGTGATTAATGCATGTTTAATATAATTACAATTGATTTATATTTAATTTGTGTATGGCGCTATCTAACCAGACATTATAATAGTTGCCAATTTGAGCCAAGGGATATTGAATCTTATCCTCCCCAGGCTAATTAGTTCATTTTTGGGAACAGCTCGTATAGGTTTCATAGAAATTGTTGTGTCTCCCTTATTACCGTGGTGAGAAAAATGATATCAACGGTGTGAGAAAGAAAAACACCGCACTTTTTATTCAAATCTAAAAGTTAACCACGGAAGTATACATACATAAAATCAAAGTTTCCGACCTCAATTTCAATTTTTTTTTTGAAACTTTGAAATTTTTATTAATTATTTATACATGAAATAGCAAGAAGTGAGGTAATAATAACATTTATAATACATTTGTCTAATAAATTATACACTTTTTTTTTTTTTACTATCACCAATTTTAGTTACAAAAAAACATAAGGTGAGTCATTTTCAAAACTTTTTTATGTTTGCATTCAAAATTTTCAAAAATTATATGTTCATTTTGAACTATAAAATTTAAAAGTGTACCTATTTCATAATTTTTTTAATTTTTTTATTTATTTATCTATACATATAAAGTATGTTTACATTACATTATTCGATGCCTGTCAATTGTCAGAACAGATTTTAGAATTCAGGTGTGTTCAGAAATATTCTGTTTATTTGGATTTTGTTACAAAGCAGAAATACTCCGACCTATAACAGCATGTGTTCAAAATATAATGTTGTTAAACTATTATATCTTAAAATAATTATTTTGGTAAGTTATTATTCGAACTTAGTTAACATATTTAAATACTGAGAAGTTAATACTTGATTATTATTTTAAATTATATTGTAATAGAGTACACTATCGCCGCTCGATTATCCGACATCTCCTATAATTTTACTAGTTGAAAGCACAAATCAAACTTTACTATCCGGTATTCGTAGCAACTTTGTTTCGGTCAGTTCATTCTGCTACGTTTATGTTTGAATAAGTATACAAAATTGGGTCTTTTCGCAAGCGTAAACATGACACCTTGAATTTAAACCAAAAAAACAAAATTTTACAAAAGTTTGATAGCGGTGTTTGTTTGTTTTTCAAATTACCTGTTTTAATTTTTAGCATATTTTGTATGTATGAAAATAATTTTCCACTTTCACTAATTGGACATTTGTCTAGTTTTTGAGGTGACGGATTAGTGAGAGAGTAGAGAGTTGAATGCTTAAAAAAGGTCTAGTGTTATAAAATCAATTATCACACCTTTTATACGGTGTTTAAAATCATCAATTGATTTCTGATTTTTAAAAGTAAAGTCAGCCTCTTCTTCGCTTTGTTTAACCATTCCTTCCATATCGAACACATCATCTCCCTCCCTCATTAAAAAGTTTAAAGATGTAATTGTTAAAAAGAAGCCGTAATGTGAGATGTCTTTGATTTGTTGATCGAAGACGTGTCGGGGATAGAGAAGAGCGATGTCGCAGTTGAGTCGCTGCAGAGAGAGTGAGAGGGAGCTGTAGTAGAGGTTCAGCAGTTCCTGGTAGTGCTCCTTCCTCAGGCTTTGCTCCGTGGCGCAGAACATCAGATGACTCAGGTCCACTACCGGGGAGCAGTGCTTCATCATCTGCCAGTCTACAAAGCGCAGCTCTGAAGGGAGACCCTCCTGTGAAGAAATACATTCATCAGTGTCAGATTTTTCCACAAAACAACAAGTCCAGTTATTTTGCAGAAATTCAAATGTTTGTTACAAAATGGCCATTCAGCGCCATTTTGTTTTTTTCATATTTTTGAAAAGTCTCCGTTAACGTAATTCTAGGTGCGTTTCAGCTTTCCATTAAATAAGGGGTAATCCTTAAATTACGTCACAAAGTCAAAGGGTGAGGAGGGGGGAGCAGACAAGGGGTATGGGGGGTCATCAGCTCTGTGACGTCACATGTAAAAAAATTTTGAACTACTGTTTTGATTATTTTTAGATGTAAAATTGCAAAATATGTGACGTCATACTAAGGGGGAGGGGGTCTCACAAATGTGACGATGTGTGACAGGGATGGGGGAGGGGGGTCAAAAAATCATGAATTTTGTGTGATGTAATTTATGAATGGCCCCTAAAGCTGACAAGCTTATCAAAAATATGGTTATCCTCTTTTGCGGATCACAATTTGTTAAAAAGCTGAAACGGACCAAGAATCCATATTTAACGGAAACCTTTCATATGTTGTTATGGAAAAAAAAAATTAAATCTTTGATTCTGAATGGTGGTTTCTCACCAGGGCGATACTGAAAGTATTTATCGCTTTGGAACAAGCCGCAAATATGCTATTTATTATTTCAAAGGAATAAATTGTGAAATAAGACAAGTTAATACAATTTTATTTGCAAGCGCAAAGATTTGAGCCCGTAAACTAAGAATTTGTAGCAAGGATCGTAACCACGAAGGCCGAGGAAGAAATTATGAACAACTATGAAATGGTTAAAAAATGAAAAAATGTCATGAAAAGGTTTTCACTCACTTGATATTTGAAAATGATATTATTGGACCAGAAGTCTCCGTGACACATCACATTGTATGGATCACATGTTTTATAATGTGAGGCTTTATAAACTTTGTCGTAAAAATTCGTTCCCAAATTCTTTACCTTCTCTTGGAGAAGTGGATCGTCGATATACGGGATACATTGTCTTACTGTTGTATTTATGTAAAATGCGTATTTATCCGAATAAGACTGGTCTCTTTCAATGTCAGTAGATAATTCCTTGTAGAGTTGAGGATTGTGTGTCTTGAGGGCGAATGACAAGCTGTGGAAGTAAGCAATATGCCTCATTACCAGCCTCATGTGGTATATATCCAGAGATTCCTTTCTGCTGAACATTTTGAACCCTTGATGAACCATGTTGTCCATCATGATGAATTCATTCCACTCCTTTAAGCTGTTCTTGTAGCACTCGATGAAATGGAATTTCTGATTCTCCGGGAGGCTGTGTGCATTCTGCACTTCCTTCAAGGCTGGCAACACGTGGTTGTATGCGTACACTTCTCGACAATAAAACTGTCTGATAGGAACTCTCTCTCTTATCCCTTTATAAGTTGGCGCTGATTTTACAAATAGGTGTTTGGATATTTTTTCTCCGAATTTATTTTTACCGGAAATGTTGAGTTCGGTCATTTCCCCCAGATAGTTATTTCCTTTCTCTTTGTCATCTTGAATAATAATTTTTGATTCGGCAATTTCTTCTGTGTTTATCAACTCAATAATTGCTGCCTTTTGGTCTTCCCCTAGCCTTTTGTCAAAATCTCCCCAAATAGTAGTCATTATTTTGGATGTGTATTATTTTTTCACTTCACAAAACAAAAACAATTAAACTGAAGAGAGAATTAGAAAGCACCAGTCCAGTCTGTGATGGTGAGTGACTGAGTGTGATTATATATTACATGTAGTTGTTTGACAATTAAATTGATTAGAATGAGATGGGACATGTGTGTTCAACCTCGGGTAAGGGTGTGATGGTATAAGCTGTGTGTATTGTGTACACCAGAGCCTTTCAACATTGTGGAAATAAATTTTTGTTTGGAGTTCTCTTATTATATTTATCTATTAATTAATGCCCCTTTTAAGTGCTTTTACATTCGGATAGTAAAAATTACAAAGTATTTATTATACTTAATTGAACTGCCCCAGTAACATCTTGAAAGAAGAAATCTTAAAGATGTCCACTGACCACTGGACTTAGTGTAATTTTTTTTATTTTTTTTATGTTTCTTTATTCATTGAAAAAAATCTTTTTACAAAAGTTGGGGATTTTTCAACCACCATGCTAGGCACATGCCCGTGTTGTGGTGGTTGATTTTTTAAACAGTAAATTAATATATGCAATATAAAGAATGTGTGAGAGTATTAAGAAAATATATACATAAAATAATATAATATTAAAGAATATTATAGAATACAAAATAGTATACTTAATAGAATTTAATTTAAAAGAGTTACTAGTATAAAATCATAGTGAGTACTATATGGTAAGTTTATTGCTGGGAAGTACATATGGGACTTCGTCGGATTCAATACACAGTGGTGCCAAACAGTTTTAAGTAAATAGTTTAAAAGTATTGTAAACTTTTAAACTATTTACTTAAAATAGTAATTATTTACTTATATTATAGTAATTGCATATAGTTCTTTACAGACAAAAAACTTTTATTGGTGGTAAATAATCTATTACTTATCAATTTTATTTATAAAAAGTAACTAAAACTTGAATACACAATTTCGTCGTGGAGCTGGTGAAATAAAACCAAGAAACAAAGAACAAACAAAAAAAAAACATAAAAATAAAAAAGGCTTAGAGTGGAAAGGGCGAAGAAATTAGAAATTATTATATCCCTCCAACAGTATTTTGGGCAAAGAGGAATACATAAGGCAGTTTCCCAGAATTACTGCACTTAAAGATAAATATTTTAGATAATTATCAAAGAATAAAGACGAACAAGAAGTGTACATTGAAAATAAAATAAATAAAAAGTTTTTGTTAAGCAGATTTATACAAAAATGTTTAGAGGCTCTGGTTGTATAGCAAGTCATGCAAGTCATCACGTAATTATCTAACTGGTTGACAATTAGTTACATTGTCCCAAGTATTTATTGCTAATCTTTGCACCTTGGTATTTATAGAAATAGTAAAATACCATAAAAAAATCTTCCTAGTCTCTTTGTGGGATCGTTGAGATAATGGATGTGATCTCCTGTCAGATTTGTGTGATTTTTATGGCTGTTATTTGCTTTTTCTATGTAAAACATACATTAAATGAATAAATAATCATCATACTTGCAGGAATTCGTGTTTAAAACAATCTAAATTAAAATATGTGACAGTAAATACGTAAAAAATAACACAAATCTGACAGGAGATCACGTCCGTTATCTCAACGATCCCACAAAAGATACAGAATCTCTCTTCTGAATACTTGGTGGTATTTTTGTATGTATTGTTTCTCTGGGGTTGTTATGAGGTTTAATCATATATGAAGCTTAATATTTTATTTTGTGGACTCCCTGTTGTTGACTTCTGTTTAATTTAGAATAAAAGACATCATTAAAAAAAAGATTTTATTCTAACAATAACGCCACTAAACTGGCGGTCTGCCAAAATCCTAAACTGTCTCCATGACATAAAATGGCTTCGAATGCTTCACTTGGCACACATGTTTGCAAGGATTTTTATTTAAAAAATGGCACAGCAAATGAGTAGGAATACATGGTATATTTATTTGTATTATGAGAAGAAACATGGGTTTTTTTCCTCACCTACTAATAATTCCTTCTTTAAACTAACATAACTTTAAAGTTCCCTTATAAAACCCTTCAGGCGGGCGAAAACAAGGAAACTATCTTTGATAAAATGGTATTGGTTTTAAACCAACAAAAAATAATATGTACATTGACCGTCCAGTTGATTAGTCATCTACATCTTCAAATATTGAGTTTTGAGATAGTGAGGAATGGAATATTTGAATGCTTATCAAAAATCAAATATTATTTGTACCTATGCTGTAAAATTACGGTGACCGGAAAACTTAGAATGAACTCAACGCAACTCCTTTGAAAAGTCATTAAAAATGATGAAAAAAAAAAATGTTAAAAATGTGTTAAATAGGTTAAATAAGGTTAGGTTATGGGAAATTTTTTATTTTTATTTTTTGTAGATTTTAACGACTTTTTGGGGGGGGGGAAGGGGTGGACCGACCCGGGCCTCCGGTCCTGGGGAGCCTTCAAACGCCTCGATCATGGGAGCCTCCAAACCGTGATTCATACATCATGAAGATCTGCTTCCCTTGCAGTAACGGCATTTAAATCATTAATAATTTAATAGATAGCCCATACCTCCTGGAATTTTATAATTTGCATGTGTCGAGCAACTACAGCCAGGGACGGTACCACGATCTTCTATGTATCCCACATAGCAGAATGGACGTACTGGCTCGACATGGCACGACCCGAGGTATGGTGTTGTTAAATAACGCTTCCAAAACTGTTGACATCTTTAACAGTAGCCTTGAAGAATTCAAGAGGCATTTAAGTGCTACTCATTACCCGCTACATAGACATATGAAAATTAGTAGACCAGAACATAAAGGTGAGGGGTAGACAACTACAGCGGGGCGCAGAGCGGGAAGATGACTTTGGAGATATGTGATTCGTCGATAACTCAATGTGACAGTATATAGGCATCTCGCATTATAATATCACCATTTAGTTCTTAAAAGTAAACTCTGCTTTGAATGAGTAGACCTTTTTACACGGGAGTGTGAATTTCTCGCCGCGTATTGAACAAATTTGCGAAGTCTAAATGCGGCAAAGTAAAGATTGATTATTTTCAGGCTCCAATATTTTGTTGCCATATTTAGTTAGGACACTTTTACAAATGTTTCATAATTTACTTACCCCGGTAAACATCGACGAGCACACGTCATATATCTAAAGATGTATTTGTTAAGAATGCTCTCACCAAATGTTTTAAAGAAATTCGAAAAATTGACGGAGATACAGCATTTTATGTGAAACCGTTTGTATGTTGAATTATCCTTCAGCAAAGCTTTCATTGCATTTTTCTCGCAACTTTTTTAGCACATCTTTCAAAATGGTTGACAACAAATTAAAAAATTATACATTCGATTTGCATGCACCAAGTCTTAAACTGTTTGAAAATCCAGTGTCTGTGTCGAGAAAAATGCATTCAAAGTTTTGCTGAAGGATAATTCAACAAACAAACTGTTTAAAAAGGTTTCTTTCAGTATTAAAGAATTTATAATAATTAAGTACTAGCTGGTTCCCGGCATGCGTTGCAATGCCATATATTCAAAGAAATACATTGTTTCTCCCTGAATCACTTCTCCCGTTCTCCTACCTATCTAGCTTTGTAATTATAGCCTATATGTCATTCTGATGTATGGTATGAGCTATATTATTGTAAAGTTTCATTAAAATCCATTTAGTAGTTTTTGCGTGAAAGAGTAACAAAGACACATACATCCATACAAACTTTCACGTTTATAATATTAGTAGGATTTATAAGTTTTCAAGCAAAATAAGTGTGTAAAAAATCTGAAATACATTAGTTTTGTAAGACCGTAAATAAATAGACAAACTGAAATATTTTCGTCGTGCGCGGATTTTTTAAACTGACATTAAAAATAAAATTCTGAAAATTAGCTTTCCTAAATAATTTGTTGATTTATTTTACTGCATGATTATACGATTTTAACATTTTGTTTGAAAATTTATCAAATCTGCCAACGACCAACGGTATATATAACCTTATTATAATGAAAATAAACACACTTTTTCAATTTTTAAAACATAATTTTACTAGATAAACTAACAATCTTTCAAAATAAATGTATACTTTTTTGTGGAAAAGAATCGATAAATTTAGAATCTGATTTAAAAATCACTTATTTCCAGTTTCCGGTTGTGTCTGGTTATTCCCTCATAATAATCTTCACACTCCAGAGTGAAAGCCAAATACTTAGAATACTTACAATCATTATTATTGTTAGTAAAGTGAATAAAAATTGCTGAAATGTCCACAAACCTAGGTTTTATAGGCATGTCATTCTGCAGGATAATGTTTACTCTATTACTCTATGCAAATATGTCTACGACCCGGAGTTTAATATTATATAAATAATTGACACATGCAAACAGAGTTAAGTATACATCTAGGTGTCTTATGTACATAATTTATGTTAGCTTACTTTTTATAGTTTATTCTGTTAATTATAATGTTAGTGCGTCTATTTGTCTTTTGGTTGCGATAGCTTAGTGGGTGATATAGTAATTTTGACGTACTTTCCCCTCTTCTCATAATATAAAGAAGATAACATTATTTGAACAGAAATCTCATGGAAATCTCTTTGATGTATTGTTCGTATTTTATTTATTTATTTATTTATTTATTGATTTATTGTGAAAAACAGTATAATCCATTTACATTTCACAAATGACAGTTTATAAATTACAGTTTATAATAAGTAAGTATATACATTTATTTGCATGAGTAATTACATCAATACTATCTGATTAGCCAGATTTGGTAAATAGTATGCTTATTGCTGTCTTAAATTCTCTTTGGTTCAAATTAAAAATGTCGATCACAGAAGAAATGTGATTTAACAAAGTAGTTATTCTCCCCAAAGGCATGATCATTGGTAGGTTGGTCCTGCCCCTTGGAAAAATAAATAATCTGTGCTGTCTAGCTCTGATGAAATTATCAGGGACATAAAAAGAAATTCGTTCCAGAATATCTGGATTGCAAGTGTGCCCATTTAGTAGCTTGTGCGCCACTAACACCATTGCAATATTTCTCCTGACGTCTAGACGTTCTATCCCCAGCATTCCAGCGAGAAAATCAGAAGGATACAATAAAGGGTAATATCCGAACTCTAGCATGTAGAGGTATCGCATAACATAGGATTTGAGCTGCCGTCATAGTTTTGCAGTCGTCAAGGATTTGGAAGCTTCGGAATATGTATTTGTAGTTGCTTTCAATATTTTTACGTATTTCCCTTTTCATTCGAGAGCAGGCGCGGCTCGTGCATAAAAATTTTGGTGGTTCACCGAATAAAAAATCAAATACGTAATATATAATTTAATTGGGGGTAGGTAGCTATAATATTTATAGAGAAAAAATAAATAAACTTCTTCGGTCATTTTAACAAGCGAAGACATCATTCACCTAATGTTTTCAATAAGCTTCTTCCCAGTACCCGGTGCACACACATAAAAGGTCACTTTTAACTTAAAAACTAATATCATTGTCAAATAGGTTCTCTAAATCCCAAACATGACAAAACTCATTTACTTATGGTTGAATTTTGCAAGCTAAGTATTACTATCCTGTTCAAACCTGCAAGAATAGTAGTTATTTCGCTCGAGCCCTATTCAATACGCTTCGTTTCTTGTACGCGCCGGAGGCGTACAGCCAGAGGCATATTTTTTCAACATTTTGTGTTTTTGACGATCTAAACATGTTTACCATACACCATACAAAATGACAATTCCCAAACGGGGTGCTTTTTTTTTCATAAACTCCACATAGGAGGCCCTGAGGAAAATAATTTCCCTCAGGGGCTATGTCATCTGAGATGCTGTGTGGAGGGTTTTGTTGAGGAGAGGAAGGAATGAACATTAGTCTTGAAGAGACCCATGAGCCAGCCGCGCCTGCTCGAAGGCAAAGACCCAATTGTTTTGCAGAAATTCACGCGTGACAAAGTCATCATATGGTCATTCGGCGCGATTTTGTTTTTTTGACAGTTGAAAGGTTCCCGTTAGGTTGCCAATTCTAAGTCCGTTTCAGCTTTTGAATAAATTGTGATTAGCAGAAGAAGACAACTATCATATTGTTAAACTGTCACAGCTTTTGAACAAATTGTGATTAGCGGAAGAAGACAACTATCATATTGTTAAACTGTCACAGCTTTGAACAAATTGTGATCTGCGGAAGAAGACAACTATCATATTGTTAAACTGTCACGGCTTTTGAACAAATTGTGATTAGCGGAAGAAGACAACTATCATATTGTTAAACTGTCACAGCTTTGAACACATTGTGATCTGCGGAAGAAGACAACTATCATATTGTTAAACTGTCACGGCTTTTGAACAAATTGTGATTAGCGGAAGAAGACAATTATCATATTGTTAAACTGTCACAGCTTTGAACAAATTGTGATCTGCGGAAGAAGACAACTATCATATTGTTAAATTATCAGCTTATTAAAATTTGATAGAAAGCTGAAACACACCTAGAATCGGCGTTTAACGTGGACCTTTCAAATGTCAAAAAAACAAAATGGCACTGAATAGTCATTTGATGACAATGTAACATTTGAATTTCTGCAAAACAACTGTGGAGGCAGATCTCATGGTAAATTTACATATAAAACCTCTCTGCCGAATATTGTTCTAATTGGCTAACTTACATATGTGTCACACAACACACATGTGCCGCTCCCAATTAGCAAGTAAGTTAACCACTTGAGATACAGCGTATCAGCCACAGATACAAGATTGGTCAACTCTATGGATGGGTTATTTCACAGAATTTGATCAATTCAAAAAATGGTATCTGGTCCTTGACGGCTATACCAAAACTAAACACCGAAAACCAATGACGTTACATACTATATTAGACGAGGGGTAGAAATCTCAAAGTGGGAAGACAATCGCAAGACAATTGTACCGGTCTCGATATCTAGTACTTAAGTACTAAACTGCTACGCGTCGAGTAAGGTTGCGTCTTACCAGTACTTACCAGTAAGTAGATTGCATTTTAAAAAGTGTCAAAATGCCCTCCTGTGTGATGAGAAAATGTTTCAATTACACTGCAAATAATAGTAAAGGCGAATGAATAACACTTCATTTGTAAGTACACGCAAATTACTTAATATTATCGATTATTATAAATATTACAATAAATTTTCATGTTTCCCGCTCGCGGTTTTACACGTCATTACGAGACAGAGAACGTTGCATCAAAAAGTAACGAGCATAACAAAGACAACCTGCTAACAGTAGGTCGGTTCACACAGCGTCCCGCACAAGTTTTCTTCTATTGGGAAAGATGGGGTAAAACGTACACAGGGTAAATCGTTAATTAATTTAATTATGTTTGAATTGTCATAACTCATACATAACGCTCGAACCGAGCTTCCTTGCTGACAATGACAAGACACTATAATTTAATATACGTAAACACGCTAGTTGTAGTTAAGCTCTATTAATAATTATAATTTAAGCTGTGACTTTATAAACGTAAAATGACAATTAATTAAATATAAATTTATTATGACTTATCAAATATGAATTTTAGGTCTCCCCGTGATCAACTACGACGACAGAAATGGACCACTGTTGTTCGCATTCAAAGATGCGAACATGATTGGACACCTTCGCTTTACAGCACAATATGTTCAGTTTATTTCAATAAAGACGATTTACATACCACGGTCAAAGGAAAGCGTTTTATAATGTCGTTGATGAAAATTGTAAATAGATTTGTATACTCATTTGAACCTATGACCTGTACTGTATAATAAAATATGTTTTTAACAATACTACTATAATAGTACCAATATTGTATTACTAATGATAACTCATATAATTATAATAAAAAATATTTGCCCGTGTGTCTTGTTTTACCTGCCTTTACCCTCCCCTGTGCGTAGTGTAACCGAGTGAGAGTATCTTGTTATCTCAGTCACACCCGTGATGTGAAAGCAGTATTCGGCAAAGAAATTAATACGCCGCCCGCTAATGTATCCGTGCCATTCATACATACACATTATTTGATTGTCTATCTTTATCACACAGGAATAAACTTTTGAATTGAGAAATTATTGAAAATCGCTGAAAACAAAAGAGTGTTCCTTACTTTCCACATTATATTGTGAGTATGTGAGACTATAACGAGTCTATTTATTTTATATAACGTCATTGCCGAAAACCATATTAATTCAACTAATTATTATAACTGAAATACCAAACCTAAGAGATTTAATGCGTGTAACAAGGTATCTCTTCTACATATATAAACAAACTTCACCACAATCTACATCTGCCCTGATGTGGTGATGGGCACTGTAATGATGCCCAAAATGTTGGTTGAAAAAGAAGGAAGTGCAACATGACATAATAACCCAAAAATTAATCATGAACCTCAAAACGTACCAATCGTAAATCTACCAAGATTGTATAGTCCGTCAAAAAAGAGTAGAAAATATAAAAACTTGAACTACTAAATTTGTAGACTGGCAACACCAATTTAACTGTCAAATATTTTTTTGAAGTGCAATGACACTGAATGTATAGAACACAGTAAACCACATTTTTCCTTCATGACATAAAATTGATTTAAAGGTGATTTATAAAGCGATTTGCTTTAATTTAATTTAACATAAATTTGAATTTAACAATAGATAGAAAGGAAGAATCACTAATGGTGAGTTTAGTAACACTACTTTTAGATCTGAATGAGTTAAATGTATTCAGATCTAAAATTAGAGACATGATCTAAAGCCCAGGCAACGCTAGGTACTTTATCTAGTATTAAATAAACGTGAGCAATTTCTAAACTGTGCTTTATATTTTTTTACATTATAATTATTCTTCATTATGTTAACACAAAATTGCAAAGGTATAATAATAATATACCTATAAGCAATTCTAATTTTGAGATCGGCGGGTATCTATACTGCAATGAAAAAATATTTTATCCGCTATTATGCCTTTTCTAATTTTTTATAAAAATGTAGGTTACACAGCTTTACTTTAACACCATGAGTTATGTGTTTAGTATTGCCATTTGAACAACAGTGGCGCCCTCATATATTTTCTACTCTTATTTGACAAACAGGGGGCCAAGTCTCTATCTTTTATTGTTTACTAACAGCCTGTTACTTAACATTAATTACGTCACAAACACGTATTTTGACCTTAACGCTATTTTTTGTAGTCTCTATTATTTCGTAATGCGGAATTTTGTGACGTAATTAACGTTAATTACGTCACAAAATTCCGCATTACGAAATAATAGACTACAAAAAATAGCGTTAAGGTCAAAATACGTGTTTGTGACGTAATTAATGTTAAGTAACAGGCTATTAGTAAACAATAAAAGATAGAGACTTGGCCCCCTGTACAGTTAAAGAAACAGATTTTTTTTACTCAAAGTTGTTTATTGTTTTTAATAGTAATACAAAATTACATACAAGAAGGGAAATAACATAATGAAATTGCTATCAGATATTGTGAAAAGCGTTTTTTACTTATAATTATGAAATAATAAAAAAAACTCATTTTAAACCAAATTTAGATACAAATTTCAGTCACCAGCCACAACAAAAAACAACCAAAATGAAAAATAAATAAATCACTTATAAAAAAACTATAAAAAAGCATATAAGCGCAGATGTACTTTGTATATAAGTACAGAATTATTTTGAATAATAAATTGCGAGTACATAAAAAATTTGCAGCTTGTAATAAACAATTATTTTTCAATTACTACAACCACAACATGTCTTAAAAATGCCTTATCACAAATAAGTTTAGGATTATTATTATCACACAGTTAGCAATATAAATCAATTCAATTTATTTATTGTGCATACATCAAATTATTATCGAGAGAAGTAACTTTAACTCAACTTTTTGTTATTTCTTGTGCAATAAATGCATTCGGAATAAATATCAAAAACAAATGTTTATCGATCAAAAAATGTTAGAGGGACTAAAACTAGTACATTTTTGAAAGCCATTTTAGTCAAGAGTAGAATCGTATTTTTAATTTTAAAAGGTTTAACAACCTTTAGATCGCTGGCTGTTGGTACAGTCTATCCTGTTGTTGATGATTTGCAATTTTGAAGAGGAAAATTTTTATGTAGACAAGGGAACCACAGAGGAGACGATAAAACAGGAATCTACTAATATTGTATGAAAGAAAAGTGATTACCATGGTTATGGATGGTAAAACAGAAATCTACTAATATTGAAAAATTAAATAGATTGCAGAGACATCTGTCAACATATAAACGTAGCACAAAATTAATATTTTATGTATTTTAGTGAATCTTCACGAATCACATACGCGATATTGGTTATAGAGATGGTCACCAATGGATATGCGATAGCTGCGTTAATCAAATTCATCAATTCTGACGCCTCTTGAACCATCAATAATGCCTCTAAGAAGCATATTTTGTTAAAAAAAGGTATTTATTGGTCTAAGGGTCAATTGTTTACTACCCGATTAATTACTGAGGCCTATAACAAGCATAGTTTGTAACAAAAGGTGTGAATTAATGCTTGAGCTTTAAAGAATGATATAATATATCCATAGTTTGATCTATATAGTTTTAATTTTATTGATGCAGGAAGGCTGTTGTGAGATGTATAAGGCTTGCGGGTGGTTGTTGTCTATGGCTTGCAGCGGTCGAGGAAGCGGGGGTAGAGGCAGACATCCCTGATGTGGTGGCGCCCAAGCAGCCAGCAGAGAAGGCGCTCCAAGCCCAGGCCGTAGCCCCCATGGGGACAGGAGCCCAGCTTGCGCTGGTCGGTGTACCAGTAGTAGGGAGCAGGGTCGATACCTTCACGCTTGTAACCTGATATAAAAAGATTCACAATTAACACTGAGAATGAATCCTATTCAAGAAATGACGGTGACAGACTTGTCAACAGATGGTCAGTTAACAATCTGACGTACCTCTGAGCAGCTCTTCGATTTCCCAGATCCTCATGGAGCCTCCGACAATCTCACCCACGCCGGGCAGCAGCACGTCCACGGACTCGGTAAGGCGCTCGTCCTCCGGGCAGCGGGACATGTAGAAGGACTTGATCTGATAGGGGAAGCGGCACAGCATGATGGGCTCGTTGATTTGGTCCGTCATCTTGCGCTCCGGCATCTCGGGGATATCCTGAATTTATAACAAATTATTATTCATTGATCGTCACATTACACCGGCGTACATGCGTGAAACTCGACGGACACGAGCGGAACACCCGTTCACAGTTTGCTTCATGAGATTGGATTGTTTTTGTGTAAGTCAGCTTGTACAGGGTGGGGCAGAATGGGGTCCGTAGTTTCAAAAAATCACTGGAGGCCCCTCAGACCGAATAGAGGGGTGGGGCGGGTGCCTTTAGATTAGGGGAACATTACCGTTCTCAGTAGTGACCATGCCGTGGTCAGGTGAGCATCGGGGCTTCGTTGTGGGGACATTCTTTTGGAGGCACTGTTTTGTGGACTAGTGACAAAGAGCATTTTCATCTTTGTGGCACAGTAAATAAACTAAACTTTCATTTTTGGGCGTCTGACCTCTTCACAGCCCCTAAGCATCAGTGTGGTGCGCTGTGTCCTCTGTAAGCATTATTGGGCTTTATATTTTTGAACCCGAAGGATTAACCATCACCGTGACTTCGACTCGCTATTGTGAGATGTTGGAGAACCTTCCGCATCCCAAAATGGAAGAGTGTGGCGAGGAACACGACACAGAAGCCTTCTGGTTTCAACAAGATGGAGCCACGGCTCATACTGCCCGTCGTTCACGCAAAATTTTGTAAGAGCTCTTTCTCAGTCCCTTAATCTCTTTGCGGGGAGATATTCTATGGCCCCCTCGCTCCCCCAACTTGACGTAAAATGAGTTTGATACATCAAAGCTGAGGTACACAAACTTCGAAACATAATGAAAAAAAAAGGTATCATGTGTACTTTTGAGCAATAAAAACCTTGTTTATGTATATTGAAGTGGTTTTTTTCAATTCCCCTTCAAATCAGAGACTGCATTCTGCCCCACCCTGTTTATGAAACGAGCTACCGTTATCTGTTTTTCCTCCTTCATATAATCCGGACCTCTCAACACCCACATTGATTAATCCCTTCCTGCAGCCCCTACTTTAACCTGCTTCACAACGCAGCCCAACAGGGTGGCGCCATGGTTCCCCTTTCTTTACACTGTTCAGACAGGGGCGCTCTTGTGAGGTGTGACATAAGAAAAGTACAACTTGTTGTAATTTTTGATGCATGGATCGAAAATTGAGCATGTCTTTTGAGTTGGAGCGGAGCATCTGAAAAATTGTTCTGCTTCAAATTGCTGTTTAAGTATTTTACCTCTCCAAACTCATAGAAAGAGCCATCTTCCTTGGTGATGTTGTTGGCCTTCAGGTAGTCAATGGCCTCAGTGTACTGCATTCTCTTGAAGGGGCGCTTGGGCACCTGGAAGGTGGGGTTCAGCTCCTTGACCAGGTACGCCAGAGGTGAAGCCAGCACACGCTCCACTACATCCACCACCAGGTCCTCCAGGCGATCCAGCAGATCGTCGAAGGAGATGAAGGGGCATTCTGCTTCAACGTGGCTGTATCTAAGAGTAGAAGCATGATAGATGTTAGTTAAATCCAAAAGTGACATTTTTTTTGAGGTATGTACATTAGGTTTTAGTTGAGTACTTACTCTGCCAAATGTCTCCTGGTCCTGCTCTGCTCAGCTCTGTAGCTCTGGGCGATGCAGTACACATCTCCGAGGGCGGGGATCACGGTCTCCAGATAAAGCTGCGAGCTCTGCGTTAGGAAGGCCTCCTCACTACAAAAATAGATAAATTGTCAATTTGATATTTCAGCAGCGAGTCAATTACCAAATATAGAAGTTGGAATGTGCGATAGTTCGAGCTACAAGATATTTATTTATTTATTTATTTAACGCCATTTTTACATTTTGGTAGTACAAATGATTCATGACAGATTATTTAACATATACAGAATAATAAAAATAAAATTTGATAAAAAAGCACACAAGTCATAAAAATACAAAAATAAAGATATAGATGGCTCTAGTTTAGATACACAGAACTTAGAGGTTATAGAATTATCCAACAGATGTCGATAGTATATAGGGTTGCCCCTCCGTGGTGGGTACATAGATTCAGGAAACCATGATGTTTGAGAATCAGAGGGATTTTGTTCGGATAAAAGCCTCCAGGCCATCCTATACGCTCGTTCCTTATAAGAGTTTTTAATCTAAATTAAGAAAAGCAGTTTTTTTTACATTAGCTCCACACAGGAGGCCCTGAGGACAACAATTTCCCTTGGGGCCTATTTCATCTTTGAGGATGCTGTGTGGAGGATTTTTTAGGGAAAGGAAGTTCTGGGAAGGAAAAGGGTATTAACCTGTGGAAGGCCATCAAATTCCAGGAAAAATACGGAAATTTCCTAAAAAACCACCATTTTGAAGTTTGAATTGAATGTTTTGTGGATTAATTTTGAGATATCGTATATTTTATTGACCGAAACACATTCCTAGAACAATAAACTATGTACCAAAACAACATTACTTGCGTTAATTACGTAAATTAATAGGTTTTACGATGTTTTAGTCGAGGAACACGCATTGACTTTGACAAATAAAATTCGCAGCAAATTTGACATTTTCATGCCACAGATAAAGTCGTTTAAAAATATTCTGGGGTTGCAAGGTGAATGAAATTCTTACCCGTCTTTTGGGGAAATGAGGGCACAAGAGATTCTGACCTTGTCCTTCATACAAATTCTGTACATAGAAGGGTCAAAATCGCAGACAAACATAATTTATTCTAATTTTTTTCCCGCGCATTCGCCCAATACGCGCGTCTCCGGCCGATTACAGGTTAAGGGTGGGTAGGAATCTGGGGGTCAGTGTTTCCAGGAGTAATGGACTTATGAATCCAACCCTTCCACTACAGTGCAAGGCGATGTTCCGAGAGTCCTGCTAGAGAGATCAAAAGGTCTCCCTCAACCAGTCTCTCCCGATCTGGCCTACCACGAAGTTGGTGGGCAGATGCATCCGCAGCAAGATCTGGACAAACCTCATCCCATGAACCCGGGCATCCCTCCTAAGTCACCTAACATAGTGAACCACTTGGAGTGACCTACAGCAGAAGTGTTAATTATCCAATAAATGGTTTTCAGGGTAGCGGTACCCATATCCACCTCCCAAATTGAATGTAATGAGTACAGGTTAGGTTAACACTGTTTGCCTTAAATGCACTAATATAAAAAATGTGCAGAATTATTCAACTCCATGGGACCAATGTTATAAATAAGCCTGGGATAGTTTGATGCTTGACTCAAAAGGGTATCATTACAATGAAAACCCAATCAGATGTACAAATTGTTGCATTTAATTGACTGTATTATTTGAATTTCTTTGATATTCCAAACAATAATCAGTTTCAAGGGAGATCATCATTTGATTATTGTAGAATTAAACCCAATTCCTTGAGATAAAAATAAGTTACAGATGAAGTGATTGAATTACCCGAAGAAGTCCATCTTGAAGAGTGTGGAGCCGCCTTCCACCTGGGTCTGCACCAGCGTGGGAGGACACACCTCGATGTAGCCTCGTGACTCAAAGTGCTCCCTCATGCAGCGCGTCACCAGCGCACGCATGCGAAGTACTGCCGCCGTGTTCTCTCCACGGATCATGATGTGCCTGAATAAAAAAGAACATGTGATTATTGCATGCGTTTAAATATTGGGATATTCGGGCTAAATCATGTAGAGATCATTGTCTCCCTTTTTATCATTCTTAGAAATATGATCTACATGGTGTTAAAAAGAGAAAACACAACGCTTTATATTATCAAATAATTAACCACAAAACAATTGTAATGTACACCTTTACAAAACCAAAGTTTCTGACTGCGATTGGAAAAAATTATGAAACTTAGAGAATTTTTTAATAAATATTTTTACCTGAAACAACAAAATAGTGATTTGACAATAACTTTTATAACACATTTTCCTAAACAAAAAAAATGTGTGTTTTTATTTTTTTTTCGTATTCAGTAATTTTAGTTTAAAAAAAGGTAAGATGAGCTATTTTTAAAACTTTTTTTATGATTGCATTTAAAATTTTTATATTTCAAAAATTATATGTTAGAAATACGAATGACGACACATTTTATTCAAGAAATGCACAAAACCGGCTGGTGCCAAAGTTTTGTCACGTGGTTGCTTTCAAACTGTTGAAATGGTTGACAAATTTGGCTTTAGAGCGTGTCTATTAAATCTGAGATCAGTGCAACCTACCCAGGAAAATTCCGTAAATTAAACACACACACAAATATAAAGGTTTCTCAGTTAGGTAAATTATACATGTATAAATTAATGAAATTGTGAACTGTTGATTTCTCTAAAATAAATAAATGTAATATGTAAATAAATTTTATAAAAAAATGTGTACCTGTTGTCTAGCTGGACATCAGGTAACGCCTCTTCATTGAGGATGGCATCAGCACCTCCGGGGGGAGCAGCCCCGATCAGCTCCCAGTAGTCTACTGCTAATTCATGTCCTCCTGGTGCCTACCAATTAATTTTAATGTTCTTTAAGTGATTGAGATTACTCGAAATATATTCAGGAAAACTCCAATAAAGATCGAGGTTCGTTGAGTAACAAGTTGCTTTATTTACGTCATCATAAGGATTTCAATGAATATTTAACTGGACCAGATGTCACGCCCATTCGCCTCTTAATCTGGGCGGAAGCTAAAAGACCCGCTCTACGTCCTAATGTAGAAGGCAGAAGGAACTCGCAGTTACAAATTCGTTGGATATCGCCATAGACATATGAATATTAATAGACCAGAACATAAAGGTGAGGGGAAGAAACCAACTACAGCGGGGCGCAGAGCGGGAAGATGAATTCGGTGGTATGTGATTCGACAATAACTCAATCTGAGAGTATATGGGCACCTCGCATTATAATATCACCATTTAGTTCTTAAAAGTAAACTCTGCTCTTTAATGAATAGACCTTTTTACATGGGAGCGCGAATTGCTCGCCGCGAAATGAACAAATTTACAAATTCCAAATACAGCAAAGTAAAGTTCGCCTATTTTCATAGTCCAATATTTTGTTGATGTATTTAGTTAAGACACTTTTACAAATGTTTCATAATTTACTTACCCCACAAAACAGCGATGAGCACACGCCATGTGTCTCGAGTGATAGTGTGTGTTACAAAAACGACCATATTATGTGATCTGAATAAGCTTATAATAAAGTAAAATAATGCTTGCCTATGGAATGTAATACGACAATTGGGTTTATTCTCTTTTTCACTTTTTTTTTACACGTTTTCAAAACACAAGCCACTATTTTTGCCGTGTTATTTCGTAAAATGCACCGATGAGTGCTCGACGCTGGCTCGCAGAAGAATGATGATGGGACATTTTTTAGATTCACGCGAAGCCATACTCGATCCAAGCCGGTTCCAATGGAACCGGTATGGGGAGGGGGAAATAATACACTTTTATCGCTTAGGGCAGGTCTATTAATATTCATATGTCTATGGATATCGCCTGTTAATTCACTGAAAAAAAAAACATCACAAAAAGCAGGTTTTATTTTATTTCATAAATATTAAAATGTTTTCTGATCATTATCTAAAGACGGGTACAGACTTGCGAAATGTAACATGCAAAGTAACACGCAATGTAAGAATTTGCCGTCCACATTGTCGCAATGTAACAGAATTTCCATAGTGTGTACGCCTTCCGCGCACGAACCGTGCACACTACGCGCACAAACAGAGCATTTCAACTCGTGCACGCCGCAATCCGCCAAGTGTCAGTTTTTTCACCGAACACAAAGGAGCGCGCAGTGTGCACGGAGCGTCACTGTGGACGGGTTGTTTGTGTCTATATGCAAAACGCGCGAGAACAATGGAGGACTTGTTCTCGGCAGACTGAGCTATGTTCACCGCACGCACGCCGGAAACAGATGCGAGTAGGTACATGCTCGGTTCGTGCGCGCACTGCGTCCACACTTATGAAATGGTCCTTTCATGTTACATTGCGTGTTACGTTACAGCAGTCTGTACCCGGCTTAAGAAACTTAATTAGCCACATTATTCAATAAAACCATATCTGAAAAAACACAAGATTTCAAACCCTTTTTATGGATTCCTTTTTTTTCTAGGCTTATTAGAAGACTTATGAACAAAAAAACTTTAATTATTTGAAAGGCCAAGATGCGTTTTACTCGCAGTATTTAATTAAAGCATCTCCATAGACATATTATTATTAGATTATTCACAATTGTTTTCAAACATGTAACTGCAACCCTTTAGAAAATGTAGTCAGCATCAAATACCTTGGTGTAAAAATAGATAAATTCTTGAGATGGAATGATCATGTTAATATGTTAGTAAATAATATTAGGAGACTTACCTATATCTTTAAAGAACTGAGACATATACTAGACAAAGAAAAATTAAAAACTGTTTATTTTGCAATAATCCAGTCTCTGCTTTCTTATAATATAGTGTGCTGGGGATCCTGCGCAAAGACTTATATAGAACCACTTAATATTGCCCAAAAAATGATTCTTAAAGTTATGTTCAAGAAAAAAATTAAATATCCAACTCATTTACTTTTTAAGGAATGTAATGTAATGAACGTAAAACAGTTATATATTACACAAACGCTTTGTAGATTTTTTAATAATATTAATATTGCAGAAAGAACACAGCAAATTCGTACTACGAGAATTGGCTCTGGTCTGAATTTTATGGCAATTCAAACTAAATCTTCTCTTGGTCAAAGAAATTATTTTTATCAAGCTCCACTCATATTTAATAGCCTTCCAGAACATATAAAATCATCTAATTCCTTGTACACTTTTAAAAAGAATCTTAAATTATTTGTGTTAGTCGAGGATTGCCAATTAATTTTCTCTACTTTGTCCTTTCTAAATTATTAGCTAAATGAGTATGTTTATAAAATAAGCTAAAATAATTTTTATTTTTGTTTAAACTGTTTTTTTTTTTCATCTTCCTCCTGCCAAATCTATAGCATGTTAAATTATATACATATATTTATTATTTACAACTTAATCTTAAAAACAAAACAAAAAAATACTTTATTTTATTTTGAATCAGATCTCAAAACTATGGTCACCCTAAAAGTGTACATTAATGTACTACCTAGCGCCATCAGTTTAGTGGGTACTGGGTACCCATAATCTCAATCTGTAAGAAATACAACAATATTGTTCTTTCAAAATCTGTATAATTTTGTGTTATTTTGTTAACTTGTATAATTATTGTTAACCTCAACACAGGCTTGTCCTAGTGAGGTAACAAATTGTATTGTAAACATTTTTACCTACAGTGTAAAGAAACAATAAATAAATAAATAAATAAATATGAATATTAGTAGACCTGCCCTAAGTGATAAAAGCGTATTATTTCCCCCTCCCCATACCGGTTCCATTCCATTCCATTGGAACCGACTAGGGTTGAGTATGGCTTCACGTGAATCTAAAAAATGTGACGTCATCATTCTTCTGCAAGCCAGCGTCGAGCGCTCATCGGTACATTTTACGAAATAACACCGCAAAAAACATGGTTTGTGTTTTGAAAACGTGTAAATATATACTGTAACATATCTATTTCGTGAGCAGGTACTGCTCAAAATAGGTACCGTTTATTGTCTATGCTTTATTTATTTTTTCTTTTTTTTATAACTTTGTTGGTTGGCAAAACCGCAAGGGGACCGGAAACGTCATTCGAGGAAAGATGGCGGCGGACATCACATAATTTTTTGAGGCAAGAGGAGATTTTTGGAGGAGGAGTTTTTTTTACCAAAGATTCTAGTGCAATGTAGCCTAGAATGAGTTTTATTTTTCGTTCTGTGAGTGTGTGACGACTCAAATGGCATAGAAGCCTTATTATTTTGTTTAATTCCTCGCCGGATGCCGAGTGATTGCTTTATCCGCGTGCGGAAGTGAATTTAAACTGTAATCAACGGGCAATGTATTGATTACATTGCTGTTCCTTGGGGGGCCGGTGAGATTTCTACACGCCGCTTGATGGATGTAGATCAGCTGTGCCTGGTTGTTGGGTGGAATCCCTTTAAATGATTCGGCTTTGCGACTCTGAGGGAGTGCGCCGACATTGCTGTTCCTTGGGGGCCGGTGAGATTTCTACACGCCGCTTGAGGGATGTAGATCAGCTGTGCCTGGTTGTTGGGTGGAATCCCTTTAAATGAATCGGCTTTGCGACTCTGAGGGAGTGCGCCGACATTGCTGTTCCTTGGGGGCCGGTGAGATTTCTACACGCCGCTTGATGGATGTAGATCAGCTGTGCCTGGTTGTTGGGAGGATTTCCTTTAAACTTGTGGCCCCATGACGTGCTGGACGGTGTCTTGGGGATTGCGGTCGTCGTTTGGAGGAGTGTCACGACTGTCACGGCGACGGGACGTGTGCGGTATTAATAATTAAACGTAATTTGCTGACTCTCTCTTTCTACATCAGTTGATAGTTGCTCAAGGTATTTATGTATTGTTTACTTTTCCTTGGTTCAATTTTTCTCTTGCAAACTGCAATAAAGTTAACATTAATTTTCACTAGTAAAACCAGCGTTTTTTATATGCATGACCTCCAAATCCTTATCTCCACTATCCTGCGATGGAGTTCTACTTGCTCTGGGAAGACAGCGGTCGGATGACAAAAGGTATAGGTACTACCTACACTAAATGCTATTACCTTAGAATTCACATTACATTTTATAATATATTACAATACTATCACTCGAGATACATGGCGTGTGCTCGTTGATGTTTACCGGGGTAAGTAAATTATGAAACATTTGTAAAAGTGTCCTAACTAAATAAGGCAACAAAATATTGGAGTCTGCAAATAGGCAAACTTTACTTTGCCGTATTTAAACTTCGCAAATTTGTTCATTACGCGGCGAGCAATTTGCGCTCCTATGTAAAAAGGTCTATTCATTCAAAAGCAGAGTTTACTTTTAAGAACTAAATGGTGATATTATAATGCGAGATGCCTATATACTGTCATATTGAGTTGTTGACGAATCACATATCTCCAAAGTCATCTTCCCGCTCTGCGCCCCGCTGTAGTTGTTATCTACCCCTCACCTTTATGCTCTGGTCTAGTAATATTCATATGTCTATGAGCATCTCTAATATTACCAAGCAATAAAATTTTTAAATCTAAAACATGTGATTTTGCATTACTTTGCATTGCATCACTAGGGTTTTTCCCAGTTTACCCACAATATACAACGCATCTGAAAAATAAATATTAAACAAAACATGGTCTTTCCGTTTCTGTAGGCGTCCTTAGTGAATAAATAAACAAAGCATCTGAAAAATAAACATTAAACAAAATACGGCTTTTCCGTTTCTGTAGGTGTCCCCTTTGTGGATAAATAAATAAATCCTGAACTGATGACATTGACACGAGAGGGGCCCTGTAAATAATCTGATTGCATTGGGATTCAGTTTGTATGCTAACTTAGCTTTCGAAAATTTATAATTTAAAAACATTATAACAATCTAAACAAGCACATATATACGTTGAACACTTTTCAGCAATCTCTTAACAAGGGAAACAGCTTGAAAATATCAAATAACAGGAGCCTTTAAAACACACCAGCTGCGACTGAGATCCAACATACCTTCATGGAAAAATACAATTGCATCAGAAATTTGCAATATTTGTAATATCTTTTAGTGGTAACCTTTTCTTAGGGTGGGTACAGTTTTTCAGTGTTTATGGATTACACACCACTGTTAGTAACCAAATAAAGATATAAACTTCATCTTTAGTTTTAGACCTCCCTCAAATGTCTCCTGTTTGCCGATTATTGGCAGTTACTGGAGTTAAAAATATGAGTTTTGGCTTAATATCCATTTGATTAATCCCTGTCTTAAGATATGTGGGACTACCTTTATTGGATAACCAACACCTCTGCCATAGGTCACCCCAAGTGGTTCTCGCTACGTTTGGTGATTTAGCAGGGGTGCCCGGGTTCATGGGGTGAGGTTTGTTTAGGTCTTGGAGGCGGATGACTAGGACATACTGAACCCAAGATTCCTACCCACCCCTTAAAAAACCCTTTTCCTTCCCAGAACTCTCCTCTCCTTCCTTTCCTTAAAAAAACCCTCCACACAGCATCATAGGTGAGCATAAAGATGACATAGGCCCTGAGGGAAATTATGTTCCTCAGGGCCTCCTGTGTGGAGCTCACATAAAAAAAAAAATTTCATCCACAATTGGGGGAATGTTAAGATGTATGGCAGTGAGGCATGGAACTGGCAGAGTAAGGATGAAATGAATGCTATAGAAGTGAGATCCCTGAGGCTTACTTGTGGTAAAACAATGTACGAGCAAGTGAAAAACGTGGAGATCCGCAAAGAATGCGATGCTGATGAGTAAGATTAAGAAAGGGACGCTCAGATGGTTTGGGCATGTAGAGCGAAGGAACGAGGAAAGGAGAATACATGACGTAAATGTGAATGGTAGAAGAAGTCGGGGATACCCGAGGAAGACATGGCACAACCAAGTGAATCAGATACTTAAGTCGGGTCATGTCTAGGGTCAGAATAATAGAAGAGGATGTACGAAATTGAACGAGGCAAGGAGTTGTGCCAAGACCGAGTTGTTTGGCGGTTCGTCCTCAAATATGGTGAAGAATTTTTTCAAGCAGCTTTGAACTCACAGTTTTTCCTTCAGGCAGCAGGTTCAGCGTGCCCCACAGGTCCACCGTAGACTCGGTGGTGAGTGCCACAGCATCGTAGGTCTGGCAGAGTTGATCATTGAGCACACACTGCAGGTAACCGGTTCCATCGCGCAAGTTGATGAACATCAACGCGCGGCCCTGGCGGCGCAGGCGGTGCACCCAGCCCTTCACGCGGATACGCTTCCCGCGATAATCTGAACCTGGAGATGGTATTAAACATTGTAATGTGAAGGGCAAACCAATATACTTCCAACATCTGTTGGATAAGTCTATAACCTCTAAGATTTATCTACACTACAGCCATATATGTCTTGTAATTCCAACTATCAGAAGTATTAATACACATAAATACATAAGTCCTCAAATCATTGCATTATTTATACTTTTTTTTAAAGATGGACTTAAATTTTTGTGTTAACAAATAACCTGACAATATTAGGAAAACTTCTACCATCGTGGACTTAGCTAGTATTGAACCTACGATGCCTGGATGGATGGGGCCAAAGTGTTTCTCTCAACCGGCGTCTCCCAATCCGGCCCACCACACAATCCGGTCACCCCTGCTGAGTCACTAAACGTAACTAACCACCTGTGGCAGAGGTTTTGGTCTAACAATAAATGGTTCTATCTTTGCTCTCTCATTTAACCCGACATTTGCCGTTCGTGCACCGGTGTGTTTAAGATTTTACACGCGATTTTGACCCTTATGTATAAAGAAAGTGTATGAAGAACACGGTCAGAATCGCTTGCTCTATTATCGCCCTTTACCATAGAGAAAACCGCAATGCGCCTGGTCACTCCAAATAATTTATATTAATAATTTACCGGAGCGCGGAAATGTGCGCAGTTCTTGCGCATGCGCGGGAAAAATTCCTTCATCTACGATTTTGACCCTTCTATGGACAAAATTTGTGAAGGACAGTGTCAAGAATCGCTGGACACGAAATGTCATTGGGTGTCATGGATGCCGCGTCTTAATTGGTGGTGCTTTTTGCTGGCCTACCCTGGCAAACAACAGGTTAATTCAGGCATCTCTAATACCTACATCAACCAATTCCTTAGTACAGCCCTTTCATAAACCTTTGCCTGCCTGCCTTGGTTGCAATTTAGTTTCCATAGACAAGACGGTTCTTGTGAGACTAACTAACTAACCATCACGCTGTTTCCCCGCAGGAGTAAGAGGACAGACTGCCAAATAACTCGGTTTTGGCACACACTCCTTGCCTCACTTACATTCATAAATCGTCTCACACATACTCTTCTATCTCAACTCAAGTACTTGAACGTGCCATGTCTTCCTCGGGCATCCCTGACTTCTTCTACATATATTCTCCTTACATCCTTTCTTCGTTCATTCGCTCTACATGTCCAAACCATCTGAAAATCCCTTTCTTGATCTTACTCATTATCAGCTCATTACTCATTACATCAGCCCACCTCTGCCAGTTTCATGTCTCACTGCCATACAAAGTGGGTACCAGCACTCCGTTGTGGACTGCTAGCTTTGATACTTTGGACAGTATTTTGTTAGCGCCAACGGCATACATTAATGGTGTTTGCATTTACCCTTTCAATATCTCTATCAGCCTTCTCACATACTTTCCAGATACACAAACTCATCCACCTGCTCCGAGTTTTCATCATTCACAACTATATTGCACACTGTTTTCGTACTCTCTCTTTCAAACACCATAACTTTAGACTTACTTTCATCATTAACTCATTCTTCGTACATACTTCGTTCATCCTAGACACGAGAGTCTGTAGATCTTCCATAATGTTAGAAATCAGCACCACATCATCAGCCTACACTTGTGAGGTGTCACGTAAACATATTTGCCTGACAAAGTGAAATACTGAACACATAAAACAAACAGCACTGCTTGGAGAGATATATGGCCTATATGGATACACATTAATTCTACAGATTACTGAATTTGCATAGTGTGTAGTGTGAATTTAAATTATCGTGGATTTGTTCAGATGAGCGAGTTTGCTTGCTCATACTTTTTCAATCAGTGAAAGTAAGCTACGATTCAATACGATACTTGATAAATCAATTTTCTCAAGCCCCTAATGAAACATCTACTGATATTATTGTCATTTGTTATCTAGATATTTGAAATCAGTGCTGATTAAAGTAGTTACTTACTGAGATACAAAAATATATAATATAATCTTTTCCAGTTAATCTAATCTAATTTCATATAAAATTTACAAACCGTCAAATGATGAAACTTTGTTGATGATGAAATTTGTTTTGGTATGAATTCAGCTACAGTAAAATTCGGATTCAACGACTTTGCATATAACGTCCGACCATTTTTAGCGACGAAAATGTAAACTGAAGTTAGGTCACATAGCTTTTAATAGAAAAACGCATCCGTTTAGTACGACTCCGTTTTAAACGACCAACTGCTTAAAGCGACCTATTTTAGAACAACATGTAGTGTTTTGTTTACAAACGCGCTTCGCCTACTCCCCTTGCCATGTCTACTCCCCGCGCCCAGCTATCCCCCGTGCCCGGCTACTCCCCGCGCGACACAGTCAGTGTTTATCATCTGTTGTAACAAGGACTTTCGACACAAGACACAATGAGTTCCGTGAAGCAAAAGTGTTTTTCAATTAAAAAAAAAAAGTGCCATATTACACCGTTTAGAAGCCGGTGAATCAAATGTAACCCTCGCGATGGAGTTCGGCGTGTCTCATTCTACAATATCCACCATAAAGAAAAATAAGATAGGATCCCTGTTTAATGCCAAAGCTTTGAAATGTAAACGTGTCAGGACATCAACTCAAGAAACAAACAAAAAACTCAAATT
Organism: Limnephilus marmoratus; assembly: GCA_917880885.1. Taxonomy (NCBI): domain Eukaryota; kingdom Metazoa; phylum Arthropoda; class Insecta; order Trichoptera; family Limnephilidae; genus Limnephilus; species Limnephilus marmoratus. The sequence continues at coordinate 53,115,700 of OU862918.1, read as the reverse complement.
ACAAACTTTCTTAGTAAATATATATTTACTTGCATAAAATGTAGGTACATTGTATCTTTTTGGATTACAGTACATTATGTATATTTGTTACGTGGAATGTTTTAGTACCATTAAAGTTATAATTTGTATTAAATATTTTATTTACCTAAAACGAAATTTATCTATTATACCATTACATACATATTTCATAACAATAATTACAATAACATTAATATGTATCATAATAAAAACATGCTTAAATTATCCTTCCGTTTTGTGCGACTAAGTATCGCCGGTCCCTTGGAGGTTGTTATATCCGGATTTTACTGTATAAATTATTTCAAAGATTATTTTTAATATTTTTTTTAGCATTGAGCTAGAGGGCTAAGAAAGAAAAATAAGACTTTATTGATAGAGTTGTAGAGAATTTTTTTCCCAAATTTCAATTTTTAATACAAACGTTTTTCAGTTATTTGGGGAAGTTCCAACTATTAGGTAGGTAATAGTGTTTCGGAATTCTCATAACCTAAACTAGTAGGTTTTTAGGATATATTTTAATTATATCTTATCTTCTTGTATATAAAAATCAATATTTGTTTGTTTGTTCGTACTTTATGCACTGCCATACCGTTCATCCAATTGCGATGAAACTTTGGTGATTTGTTGTACGCAAGCCCGCGAAGGTTATAGATATATAATGGTAAGCTCTGGCATTATGAAATTTGAATAAATGAAAATGTGTGTATTTCATATACAAGGTGTTAAGGGACGTACTTGACTTACTTTAACCAGTGATTCCTGACATTATTTGGAGTAAAAAATGTAAATAAAATTTTGGTCTCCGGTGACATTTTGGGAGTTTTTTTTATTTATTTTTTCTACAACAACATAAAAAAATGGTAGGTGTTTGACAGTTGGAGGCGGGGTTAGGGGTTGGTCGGTTACTCAGCTGAGTGACCAGTGACGACATGCAGAAGAAATTTTTTTTTGTTTTATTTTGAAGAATAAAATTAAAAAAAAAAAAAGTCATCCAAGAAGTCACTGGAGATCAAAATTTCATTTACATTTTTTACTCCAAATAATGTCAGGAATCACTGGTTAAAGTAAGTCAAGTACGTCCCTTAACACCAATGACGTTACATACTATATTAGACGAGGGGTAGAAATCTCAAAGTGGGAAGACAATGGCAAGACAATTGTACCGGTCTCGATATCTAGTACTTTAGTACTAAACTGCTACGCGTCGAGTAAGGTTGCGTCTTACCAGTAAGTAAATTGCATTTTAAAAAGTGTCAAAATGCCCTCCTGTGTAATGAGAAAATGTTTTAATTACACTGCAAATAATAGTAAAGGCGAATGAATAACATTTCATTTGTAAGTACACGCAAATTACTTAATATTATCGATTATTATAAATATTACAATTAATTTTCATGTTTCCCGCTTGCGGTTTTACACGTCATTACGAGACAGAGAACGTTGCATTAAAAAGTAACAAGCATAACAAAGACAACCTGCTAACAGTAGGTCGGTTCACACAGCGTCCCGCACTCGTTTTCTTCTTTTGGGAAAGATGGGGTAAAACGTACAAAGGGTAAATCGTTAATTAACTTAATTATGTTTGAATTGTCATAACGCTCGAACCGAGCTTCCTTGCTGACAATGACAAGACACTATAATTTAATACACGTAAACACGCTAGTTGTAGTTAAGCTCTGTTGATAAATATAATTTTTTGTCATTTCATATGAAAATAATTAATACCTAATAAAATCCCAAAAATTTAAAAAAATTCAAATTGCTATTCAAAACTTTACGTTTTACTTTTTTGGTGGTCATTTTTAGATTTGAATATAAAGCGTGGTATTTTGTCTTTCTAACACCGTTTAGAACATATTTCTCACTCTGTTAGTAAGGGAGTTACAGTGATTTATATGAGACCTGTGTGAGCTGGGACAAATATGGTCTCGTGCTATTCAACGGGTTAAGCCTGTACAGATCTTTTTGTAATTTAAAGCAGTCAATAAGGCGTTAATAGGAAGAAATATTTTGATGTCATCAGCGAAGAGTAGAACATTTGCATAATGGAAGCATTTTATAATGTCGTTGATGAAAATTGTAAATAGATTTGTATACTCATTTGAACCTATGTCCTGTACTGTATAATAAAATATGTTTTTAACAATACTACTATAATAGTACCAATATTGTATTACTAATTATAACTCATATAATTTTAATAATAAAAATATTTGCCCGTGTGTCTTGTTTTACCCGCCTTTACCCACATATGTTTGTCCAATCCCGATTTCGAGGACTTCAACTGGCTACCCGAATTCGAGGTCCTGTTATATTATATAAAGTAGACATATATTCTACACTTATACGTATACTCAAGTTAATCGTGATCGTTGCTGTCTATTCGGTTTCATCATACACCCGGTAAGCACCTAGAAAACGGTCCTCAAAAAACCGGAATACACACCCGGTAACTGAGGACTTCCCATATCCGAGGCCTGTCCACGTATTCAGGATTACACTTACGTAAAATACACGGATCTCGGAAGGTCCTCGTTTATTGAAGACAATAATACCTACATTCAATTGACAGCTGTGTTTTGCTCTACTCCCGAAATAAATAATTATTTTTTCTGTTTTTAGTGAACTAATGTTTCAGTGCATTTATCAAACTGATAAGAATCTTAATCTATACTTAGACAATGCTTCCTTCCCACTTGTGATAATTGATTGACAGTTTTACAAAAAAACAAAAACAGGATATCATAAGTGAATTCCAAGTGTCAAGTAAAAGGGAATATAGGCAGTGTTCGACCTTACAAACTAAATTCAGTGCTCAAAATGTCAACTGAGAAGATAAAAATCTGAGAAGTAAAGGTCAAACAACCGGGACCAGTGCTACATCTGATCCCCAGGGAATAAATATTGATGTCCTGTTGGAGAAAATTGAGATGAAGATGGAAAAAAAATTAGAAACTTTTAAATCCGCAATCCTAAAAAAAATTGATGATGAAAATAAAGAGAACCGGAGCACAAGAGACTTCATCAGTCATCAATATGATGATATACATCTAAAGATGGAGACTATAATTAAACTGGTCTCGGAAGTAGAAACCATGAGAAAGGAAATAACGGCAAAAGATGGCATAATAAAGAGCCTTGAAGTTAGATTAGCAGAAGTGGAACAAAGAACGCGTGAAGATACCCTTGAATTTGCAGGGATTCCAGAAAAAGAGGTTGAGCAGCCTGCAGAAATAATTAAACGGGTGGCCGCTGCTGTAGGTGTCGACATAAAGGGCGATGACATCTTCGAAATCAAGAAAATTCCGGACCGACGACCAGGAGTCCCCCCAAAATTCCACGTAAGATTCACTAACCCCAAAAAAGACGACAAATTCTACTGAACAGGAAGCTACTCAACCCTACCTCAACCCAAGGAAACGGATACCAGAAGATTTTTATTAGTGAAACCCTTGGCACCTACTTCAAAGATCTTCTGTGGAGGTCGAAGACTAAGGCAAAAGAAATGGGATATAAATATGTCTGGTACAAGGAATGTAAAGTGATGGTTAAAAAAAATGAAAGTGATAGAGTAATATATATCAAACACTCTGATGATTTTAAAAAAATTGATTAATTTTTTTAATTGAGAGCCTCACTTTTACAGGTCATTCACTGGGTCGATTCCCCTCAGTTCAGTGTGCCATATTGCTTGCATTTATTTTCAAACTGCAACAATAATTCACCTGTACCTCTTTCAATCAAAGGGTGAAATCCCCAGTAATGGCCACGGACTAGTGGAGCTCTCATTTAAGGGAATTAAACTAATTTTTTTGTAATATAAATTATAATATGGCTATTAACATTAATAACACTTACGAAGAACTAGGTGATCAAGACAATTTGTTTGTAACATCAGATGCGAAAATATGTAAATACCTAACAACCGATTCAAAAAATACTATTATTATGCACCAAAATATTAGGTCAATTAATAAAAACTTTAATGAACTCCAGATACAGCTTAACCACCTAAATATAGATTTTGATGTTATTATTCTCACGGAATGTTGGTTGACAAATATTTACACTCCTAAATTCATAAATAACTACTCTTCCTACAACTCGTCAAAACACGATAGTCAGAACGATGGAGTTGTGATATACACAAAAAATGACCTAAACTCTGTTGTAACTGAAATAAACATTATTGATGCTAGCTGTATGCAAATAATGTATAATAATGATACGTGCATTCTAGCAATATACCGCTCTCCATCTATTCGCAATATAACACCATTTCTTAACAGTCTAAATAGCATACTCTCTAGTCTTTCCTACACTAAAAACTAAATAATTATGGGAGATTTAAATATCAACATACTTCCAAACAACCCTCACCACCAATGTAACGACTACCTGAACATATTAGAGTTTCATGGATTAATTAGTACTATCAATACACCAACAAGAATAGCTAATGAATCAACATCGTGCATTGATCACGTAATGGTCAAAACAAATAAACAAAACAAAAGCATCGTTTACAAATCAACAATTACAGACCATTACACAACAATATTCACATTGCAATCCGACACCACAAAAAACAGAAGAGATCAGTCAATCGTATACAATAATATTAATTTTGATAATTTAAAAAGTATAATTAAAAATAAATCTTGGCAAGAGCTTTTACAAATAAAAAACTCAGAGGATGCATGGAATTATTTTGTTGACTTTTTGAAAAATGAATTAATTAATAATACTACAATTTTAACAAAAAAAAATCCTAACAAAATTAAACCCTTGAAATCATGGATAAACTACTCAATTATCAACTGCATTCGTAGAAGAAACGTACTACACAAAAAAGTGAAAGAAAATCCTTACGACATAATATCACTAAACATCTACAAAAGATATAGAAATACATGCGGCGAAGTCATTAGGAAGGCGAAAGAAATCTACTACAGAGACAAAATCCAAGAAAGTAACAACGATCCCAAAAAAATATGGCAAATTCTAAGAGAAGCCACAAATACACAAAACACCAAAGACAAACAGTACATAAGTAAACTTTGTATTGACGGACAAATTATTGACACCTCAAAAAACCCCAAGCTCGTTGCGGATTACATCAATAATTTTTTTATAAATATTGGTTCAAATCTTGCTTCTCGTCTACCAAATTGTGGAAATGATCTACCTGCTGAAACAGAACTTCAATTTCCTAAAAGAAGATTCAAATTTCAAACTGTTTCAGGGGAAGAGATTCTAAAAATAATCAATTCTCTTAAAAACACTTCTTCTGCCGGGGTTGATGGAATCACAGCTAAGATTTTGAAAACACTGTCTACGGAAATTACATTGCCCCTAGAACACCTAATTAACCTTAGTATCAGTCAAGGACACTTCCCCTCAAACCTGAAACAAGGTATTGTTATTCCCATACATAAAACAGGTAACAAGACAGACATAAACAATTACAGACCAATAACTCTACTGACCAGTCTATCCAAAGTATTTGAAAAAATTATCAATGCTCAGTTAGTAAAATTTCTAGACAGCCATAAACAACTCTCAGCAAATCAATACGGGTTTCAAGAAAGCAAGAGTACCTCAGACGCTATGGCCGCCGTAACTGACTTTATTGTAAAAAACCTTGACAAAAGCAAAAAATGTATTTCAATTTTTTTAGACCTTTCTAAAGCCTTTGATACAATATCACACAGTAAATTAATAAACAAACTTCAAATAATCGGTATTACAGGCAACGAACTTAACTTTTTTAACAGCTACCTTGATGAACGCAAGCAACAAGTGAAAATAATGAACACACTTAGCAATCAGCGCTCAACTAACTATGGTATACCACAAGGTAGCATATTAGGACCGTCCTTGTTCCTTTTATATATCAACGACTTATGTAACATTAACATTCAGGGAAAAATAGTTAGTTTTGCCGATGATACTGTTTTACTGTTCGAAGCTGACACTTGGCTAGCTGTCTACAATAAAGCAGAAACGGAAATAAACATTGTAAAAAAGTGGTTAGATACAAATACACTCACATTGAACACCGAGAAAACTAAATATGTCACATCAAGCATAAATATAACAGGTCAACCTCATGATGATGCCTCTATTAGGATACACACATGTATGAATTCCGATGAATCTTGTCAGTGTCCGTACATTGAGCGCACTACACAGATGAAGTATCTCGGCCTCACAATTGATCCATATCTCAAATGGAATTTTCACACGCAAATAATTGCAAACAAAATAAGAAAAACCATGCACTTTTTCAGAAAGATACGAAACTTTCTAGACTTGCAACACTTGAAAATGATTTATTTTGCAGTCTGTCAATCTGTTATTGAGTATGGTATCATAGCATGGGGAGGCGGTACTGCATCAGCACTAGATCCAATCATAAAGGCACAAAAAACGATTATAAAAATAATTCTTAGACTACCCCTAATTACGGACTCGAACTTTATCTTTAATATTATGAATGTGTTTGACGTTCGTCAGATATATGCAAAAACAATCCTCACTCATTTATACACAAACATACATAAATACTACGAAAAAAAACTAAATTCTCGCTGTACTCGAAACAATAACAAAGATTTACTACAAATTCCCATAACTCATACTACTTTTGGTCAACGAAGCTTCAGATACCTTGCAACAAGACTTTACAACATTCTTCCAATTAGTGTAAAAAAATTTGATTCACAAAAAAATTTCAAAAAAAACATAAAAATTTGGATAAAAAATAATGATAGAGCATTTACCGGTGCACTCACCCAAATTCGAAATTAGTAATGAACCAATGCTGTTATTATTACCAATGTTATTGTTATTGTTAATGCAACCAATTTATTATGTGATTACATTCCAATATAAGTGTAGGTATGTCCACAGCATTATAAATTGATGTAAAATAACTGCCTCAACACAGGCTAGCCTAGTGAGGCAGGTTACGAGAAACCTAAATGTATAATTACAAATCTCTACTCTCTAAGTACCTACTGTTTATATGTATATTGTTTTTTGTTATTAACTTTTGTACTAATGTTACTTTTAAAATATTGTAAGATGTACTTTTTTCTTGTAGTTATAAATCTTCAAATTTTTGTTTAATAAAGATATATTATTATTATTATTATTAGTGGTCTGTAGTTTTTGGAGGTCTTGGGTCCTCAAAATAGTGTGGAACGATTTTTTTACACGTATCTTGGAAGCAGGCGCGGCTCGTCCTAACGTTCACTCGTGCGGTGAACAGGCAACAAAATTATACCCCTCATCGTATTCCTAAATATTTTATTTAAAATATAAATTTGCACAAAACTTAAAAAAAGGTTCAAAATAAAATTGAATTGCCTATCTAATTATATGAATTTGGTAAGAGACCATTACGGCTGACACCCGACAGGCAGTGCACCCCTCCACCCGCGCGCCCGGTGCAACATCAGATCGGCTAGTAATCGGCGTTCGTAATACGGAAAGTACTGAAAACTTCTGAACTGTTCCAACCACAGGTCTCCTGCGAAATAGTATTCTTACTTATAGACTAGGAGGCGAGATAGGTAAACCCTACGTCATCGACTACAGACTACGCGGATGAAACTACTTTTAAGTGATTATGGGCATTTAGAAAACCTTTAAAAAGCTGGTCTGCCGGTGCGCCTCTTGGCAGGAGCCGCGCAGTCATGGAAAAGGTCAACGATTTTTTTCGAAAAAATTACGTCATCGACTACACGAACGGGAATGGTTTCATATGATAAAGGTCGATTAGAAAATGAGAACAGCCGGCGGCAAAGTGGGGTAAAAAATAGATTTTTTTACGTCATCGACTACACGAATAAAACCAATGAATAACTATAGTTCAGATCATTCCATATAAGAATTTCGCGGTCTGCCGACCAGCAGGCCTGGCAAATTTTTGTGAACGATAGTTTTAAAAACTTAGATTGCCATATTTTAAAAAAATAAGCGACAACGATAAAAAAATATATAATTTGAGAGTTCCGAGTGTACCTACCCATCCGTCGGGCGAGCCGTTGGACGCCAAATCACTTACGAAATCTGCTGCGGTGCCCCTCACCGCTGTCGCGTTTCCATATTGTTATACAAATTTATAATAATAATTAATAGTCCTTTTAAGATTGCCTAATAGTCCATAGTAGGTTGAAAGTTCGAAAAAGCAACGCATCGTAGCTGTAAGAGCTGCGTTCATCCGTAAAACGAACGGTTCAATAATTTTAATTATAAACGACTTTTTGTCTTAATTTTTGTGTCAGACTACCTCAAAAACCATAATTTCTTTTTAACGATTTTGTATGTTTTATTTGATGATAATGTTACTCTGCGTTTAGTAATTTTTTCAGTAATTTTTTCCGACTCTTCAAGATCCGCATTAATAAAATCCTTCCTACAGCTCCTCCTTAACCCGCTTGACAACATCACCCATCCAGGTGGCGATATTCTTCCCTTGTCCTTAATTCAGAAAGAGGCGTTTTTGTGAGGTGTAGGCAGGGCTGGGCAGTATTTGAAATACAAATACGTATTTTGTATTTGTATTTCAATTACTTCCAAAAAATGTATTTTGTAATTGGTATTTCAATTACCTGATGCTGGGGTATTTTGTAATTTATATTTCAAATACTTATGGCTTCAAAATAATTTTTTTAAATACATTTAGCGATCTTAATAATGATAATGAAAAAAATAAATTGACATAGATAATACATAGACTAAAAACGCTAGAATCCAGAGCAAGATATGTTAATATTTATTTGTCGTTTTCATCGTTCGCGGTATTCATTCATGAATACGTGAGTTTATTGATAATGGATGAAAAAGATTATTTTTAATATTTAATTAAATGAAGACAATATTAGCGAAACTCAATCGAAAATCTGGAGACAGAAAATCAGAAAAAGATATTGGTTCCACTGGGGCTCAAACCCAGGGCCCTTTTCTTACATAGCAAGTGCTCTATCAACTGAGCTATGGAACCCATTTTCAATTCGGTCACTTTTAATTGTATCATAGGTACTTCGACTAAGAATTACCAATATTATCTTCATTTTCTAAACGCACATATTGCGCATTATTGGTTGCTATCTTTATATATCATACTAAATTTAGGAATCTTTATTGGATAACCAACACCTCTGCCATAGGTCACCCCAAGTGGTTCGCTACGTTTGGTGATGGGGTGAGGTTTGTCTAGGTCTTGGAGGCGGATGACCAGGACACACTGAACCCCAGATTCCTACCCACCCATTTAACCCTTTTCCTTCCAAGAACTCTCCTCTCCTTCCTTTCCTTAAAAAAACCTCCACACAGCATCCCCAAAGATGACATAGGCCCCGAGGGAAATTATTTTCCTCATGGCCTCCTGTGCGGAACTCATACAAAGAAAAAAAAATCTATTGACCTTTTCTGCAAGTGTAGGATGAATATTTTTATTTTTATTCACAAAGATAAAAATAAATAAAAAATATTTTTAAGTTAATCACAGTAGAGCGCACTTGAAGTGAAATAATACAAAACTGCGCACAAATGTCATATTATTATTATTATCTAACACCTGGGTCCTATACCTTTACAAGTGGAGCGGAGGTGAGATGCATCTTCTGAGCAATATGATTGGTCAATTTTTGCAAGTCTCTGTTTCACTCCGCTCAGCTTTGCTTCTATGAAAACGCACTCTTATACCTATAATACACGACACCTTTTTTCAGCCCGATTCCCGAATAGAGACTAGACCATAGACAAAATTTTTCGCTTTGCTGTGATGCCAACTAAAATCGCAGATATGAAAATAGCGATCGCGTAAAGCGAAAAATTTTGTCTTAGGTATATACGGGAATCGGGCTTAAAAAAGTTGTCGTGAATTGTAGGCTTTAGATAAGGGCACTTATATCAATTTATTGCAACCAAAGGTTCTATCAAAACCAAATGTATTTTGTATTTTGCAACTTGTATTTTGTATTTGAAATAAAAAAAAAATGGTTAAAATACTGTACTTTGTATTTCAAATACACGACTCGAAAGTATTTTGTATTTCGTATTTTAAATACATGCGAAAACGTATTTTGTAATTTGTATTTCAATTACAGCAAAGCATGTATTTTGCCCAGCCCTGGGTGTAGGTAATAGGGTCATAGAGCGGGATTAACGAAGAATGGAGAGAAAGAAGAATATATGACGCGGATTAATCAAATACTTGAGCAGGTGTCCTAATTTTTTTATTGTAATATTTAATAACTTTCAATTATTAAATATTACAATACCGTACAGCGAATTAAACAGAAACATAGTTCACAATACGAACTAAACGCAATATTGAATTTTGTTTCAACTGTCAAAAACTGAATTCCTTGTCGGCACAATCTTAATAGTGCAATACTTATTATATTCACATGCACGTAGGAATTTCGAACGACGGGTCCTCGGTTTAGGGCGTAGGTGAGATTTCTTGACACTCGAGCTTGCAGCGCCTCCTGGTGTTCACATTCCGGTGATCGGCACTTTTTAACACGAAACCGAGGACTTTGAGAGAGTCCTCGGTTTAGGGTCTGTGTGTGATTTCCAGCATTAGCGGCGCCGCCCTGGTGGTCACACACCCGTACTATTGAAACACTAGCGAAATTAAACACGATATTTTTCACCACGAAAATGAGGACTCCCTCCGATTGGCCCAAAATTTCGACAGTTGACCAATCAGAACGCATAGATTATAGGTACATATTCAGTTTTTCGCATTTCGAATCCGAGGACGTCCTCGGATTCGTGTGAGTCCTCGGATTCCGGGTCTAAAGGCCTGTGAAGGTCCTCGAATAAAGGTGCATACCAACTCTCCCCTGTGCGTAGTGTAACCGAGTGAGAGTATCTTGTTATCTCAGTCACACCCGTGATGTGAAAGTATTCGGCGAAGAAATTAATACGCCGCCCGCTAATGTATCCGTGCCATTCATACATACACATTATTTGATTGTCTATCTTTATCACACAGGAATAAACTTTTGAATTAAGAAATTATACTGAACATCGCTGAAAACAAAAGAGTGTTCCTTACTTTCCACATTATATTGTGAGTATGTGAGACTATAACGAGTCTATTTATTTTATATAACGTCATTGCTTAACACCCTGTATTTTAGCGACAGGGAGGGAAGGAAGGAGGGGGAGGGTAACAAAGGAGGTGGGATTCACGGGAGGAGTGACAAGGGAGGAGGAAGGCGGTGAAGGTGGAAGGTGAACGCGGGAGAAACGCGGACGTGAAAAATTATTATTTTAATGGCATTGCAATGCATGCTGGGTACCAGCCACTTAATTATAAAAATGGATGATTTTACTAACTTTCAACATGGCATCAACTGAAAACAGGAAATTATGTCAATTTAAATGTTTTCAAAATTAGAATTTAAATGCATATTTTTCCATCTTCCCCAACGTAAAAAATTGTCTCTTATTGTAATTATTTTTTTTTTTTATTTATTTAAACGCCATAGAATGGCTTTTACATTCAAGTGATAGGTACATGATATTATAATAATAATAATAATAATAATAATAATTGGATAATTTATAAAGCGCCGTTTTTGTGAAAAATCACCTCAAGGGCGCTGTACAATTTATTAGGAATGCTTAGGTTCTAACTAATTTTACTATTTATAAATGGATACAGAAACATACTTACCTGGCTGGTCACTTCCGATAAACACACTTTAATTAGAAAGTTTATGGAGAAGATACGGCTTTGCACGCGGAGGACATTACAGTTAACACACTGGACATTGCATGATTTTACATTATTTGCTTCCCTAGTATTACATTTATGAATAGATTAGTTGCAAAAGTATCTAGAGTTGGTATTTATTTTAAAATACTGGAGAATTTAGGACTGTTAGAGATTAGTGGCAAAAGTATTGTTGATATTTAGGGCTCTTTAGGGCTGGAGAATGTTCATGAAATGACTTTTTTTTTTTTTTTTTTTTTTTTTTTTTTATATTATAAGTAGAGATGCCACGAATAGCGATTTTGCCGAACACCAAATATACGGCTAGGCTTTAGGTTTTTAGGCAAACAGTTTTCATGGATTTAAAATAATAAAAATTGTTTTCATGAATAAAATGAATTGAACTCATGAGTTAAACATCGTTTTCATGAATTATTAAAAATCCATTTCGCAAACGAAATAGATTTTTACATGAAAACTATTAACCTAGATCGGACAGCAGACCCTTACAAGTGGTGATCAGCAAACGCAAAACAGTATCCAAGCCCAGCAAAATTGGCTAAGTTTTATTTATCATTTCCCGGTAGAAATATATAATGAGCGGCTTTTTTCGGAAGCAGGTATAATTTATGAGGAAAAGAGCAATCGTTTGCTATCAACAAATACTGAAAAAAATGTTTTCATTCGACAAAACTTACCATTGATAGATTTTAAGTATTAAATGTTTTGATTTTTTGTTAAAATAGAAATTTTTGTGAGTAATATGTATTATGCATTTTTTTTCATGATTGTCTATTCGGTACTCGGCCGAATAGTTCGCGATATTCGGCCAAATACCGAATAGTAAAAAAAGTAGCCGAATACCGAATAGTAGCCGAATATTCGTGGCATCTCTAATTATAAGTATAAAGTGGTACACAGGAGATTATCAAAAATAACAAAATAAGAAAGAACATTTAATGCAGTGGTTCTTAACCTTTTTGGCTGGCGACCCAAAGTACGAATATATTTAAAGTACGCGACCCTAATCTAATTTTCTATTTTATTTTCCAGTGACAGATATTAAAATGATATACAGGGTGTCCGGGGGTAAAGTACATTAACTTCGGGAGGTGATTCTACATAAGGGTAGGTGTAAAAAAGATTAACAACTTTTTCCGAAATTCCAACATATTTTTCCCCATACATAAAGACGTACCTACTAAAAATCCTTAGTGTGAGGTACGATCTTACTTGCTGAGAGCCTGCCGGGCGCCCGACTTGGTTGTGATTGGCCCGTATCGTAACAGCGGAAAATAATAAATCTGGCCGTACACGCCGGACTAATTTTATTCTTTTACCTCAAAACTACCCCTAAAAGTTGGAATTTCGAAAAAAGTTATTTATCTTTTTTACTTGTACTATCATGTAGAATCACCTCTCGAAGTTAATGCACTTTACCCCCGGACACCCTGAATTATGTAATTATATACTATAAAATTTATAGGATTAGTTGTAAAATTAGAAATAAACAACTTTATTCAAATGTTCTGTATTAAAATCAGACAATTCAGCATTAAAACAGTTAAAAAATTTACAACAAAATAATTAGTGACTACCCTGGTGTTGTATTTTTGAGCAAAGATCATGTATACGTGGAGTTATGTTTATAGAAAGTGCACACCGCATGTCATGCTGGGAATCGAACCTATTCCTGTACTTATTCTTCATAACAGCAAGGTATGAAAATCCTGCTTCACATAAATAAGTAGTTGGGAAAGGTAGCAGGGCTTTTTCAGCTTCATTGCTCAGAACAGGCTTCCCAGATAATTGTGCCCAAGAGACTCGTTCTGGCAAATCTCTCTTTTGAAAGTGCATCACCTTGCATTTTGAGCAATTCTTCTTGTAATCCAGCTGAATCGTTTTCAACGCCCATTACATCTACTTCAAATGGATTTCTTACCCAACTGTATTTCACGATATGGACATTTTGTGGAATATATCTTTCCATTTTCAAGTTTTCTCAAATGTTCTAAAAATAGGCATGGTCTCCACGAAAATACGGTTGCCATTAAGAACGTGAACGGTCAATAGATGGCAGTAACACAGCTTTTAGTCCTTGTTCTGTGAGTAGTAATAATTCTGACTATACTAGTTTAGTGACATCGATCGAGCTATCAATACGTGATTTCCGCGACCCAACCCAATACCTCTCGCGACCCGAATTTGGGTCGCGACCCGAGGTTAAGAATCGCCGATTTAATGTGTGATAAAAGCAAGTATTTAGGTATAGGATACTATTATGTGTTACTATACTAAAAAAATAATATCAACATTATAATAACAGAACATATTATTTAAATAGGATTATTTAGAATAAATTAGATTATTGAAATAACAAAGTGTTATTTCAATTAATCTATGAATAATATGCATGTGAATGAAAATATTTGTTTTTATCAACTCCTGTAAAGTTTACATGTTGTGGCTTGTAGGGTTTTACCAAGCCACAGTCGATATTATAGTAGCTACATATTTTCCGCATATTTCCAATCTTAGCACTGTAGCTCACTTAAAAGTCACAAGCCTATTGGTATTGTTATCATAATACCGCTGAAGCATTATAAAACATTGACACAGAATGCATAATAAATGCCGATTGCAGTTATTGTGTAGAAAATAATACAAGATGGGAAAATTTATTTTATCTACATTTAGTTTAACCTTATTGCTGCATTACAAAATAATTCAAGGTGGGGAAATTAGTTTTATCTGCACTTGGTTTGACCTTGCTGCACAGTGAAATAGATCAAAATTTATGCATTAAATTACAGAAGGAATAAAACCATAGTAAAAATGCTGTAAACTTTTTCAGCCTGAAAATATAATATTGTAGAAATTATACAATAAGGTTTTATTATAGTATAAGTAGTTTTACAACTCAGCTTCGGCTGGGTTTCTAACACTATTTTTCCTTATGAACAGTTGAAAAATATGGTCCCTTATCTAGAAATTTGATGGATATTTAAAAGCTACCTAACGATAGAAATGACATTACAGGCTGAAAAATTGTGCAAATTTCTGCAGCATGAAAAAATGGAATGGAAGGTCCAGTTCCAACCATTTAATAACAATTGGATAATTCATCAGTGCGTTATACCTACAGGGCATTGAGGGACCTACTTGACTTACTTAAACCAATGATTCCTTACATCATTTGGAGTAAAAAATTAAAATTAAATTTTTATTTAGTTTCCGGTGGCATTTTTTTTTTAACACTTAAAGACAAGTCCAACGGACCCAGTTCTTTGTATTTTGTGTAGTAACTTAAAAATTTTGACATTTGCAACTTTGTCGCTCTTAGTATCTTTCAACGATAATGTAGCGTGACAGATGACCATCTAAGTCGTCAGTTAGCGTGCTGTGTGTGAGTGCTAAGGATGTAAAAGGTGTGTATGGGTCCGCCGGACCCGGTAGCGACTAAATACGTAACTGTTTTTTCCCTCACATTATTACTATTTATTTTCGTTTTTTTTTTAACTTTATTTCAAAGAAAATGGCTACCCAAATACGGATTTAGGGGGAAGAGCATCCCCAGAAGGCATTTTTGTGTACTGTGAACCTTCCTATATACTTGAACTTGGTAGAAATAAACTTTTTTTCAAGTTTATTTCTAACAGTTTATTTATTTATTTATACAACTTCTCACCATACATATGTTCTTATTTACTTTTACATACAAAAAAAATTAACCTCACTAGGACTAACAGCCTGTATTGAAGTTAACATTCATAAATTTGAGTGATTTTCCACACACAAAATACTAAAATACATAACACTACATTTAAAACACTAAAATATTATAATAAAGTAAGAAATAAAAATATCATATTAGTGACCAGAGGGGTAATTGGGAGCAATGCAGATCCTGCCAATGTCTGGAAATTAAATAAAAAGGCACTTTCTAGATGAGAAAAGTGTAGAGAAGCTGAATAAAACAAAAATTAAGGCACGCTCGGCTAAATTGAGGGAGATACAGCCGTTCAAATTAGGTATAAATAAAATTTCACTTCGCGAACCGATACTGTCAGTCCGCCTGCCATTTTAAAAGATGTATAAATCTGTAAACTAAATACTACCTTAAAGTTGGTAGCACTCGTAATCGTCCTAAAGAAAGTACCCCTTTATAACGCCTACTCACGTCAAGGCAAGAAAAACATCCCAGTTTTCAAGTAGTTCAGCGGCTACGCTAGGTTTGTGATTCAAAAGAAAGTGCCCCTTTATAACGCCTACTCGCGTCAAGGCAAGAAAAACATCCCAGTTTTCAAGTAGTTCAGCGGCTACGCTAGGTTTGTGTAACATGGTTTGTGATTCTGGCGTACAATCTCACAAGACGAAAGCTAATTTTAATTTTACGTAATCGAAATTTATAATGAAATATTTTCCACTGTGCATATTAACCGTTGCCAGCGATCTCCAAAAATTAGCATTATTAATTCTGTTTTTCATAATTACGCGCCTTATTTATCCCACGAAGTCGGCTACAATCGTATCTAGGTTTGTATCAGGTCTGGGATACCAACATAACAGTGACAAAATGGCGGGCGAAGTGTCGTAGTATCGGTTCACGAAGTGAAATTTTATTTATACTTTAAACGGCTGTATCTCCCTCAATTTTGCCGAGCGCGCCTTAATTTTTTTTTATTCAGCTTCTCCACACTTTTCTCATCTAGAAAGTGCCTTTTTATTAAAATCCCAGACATTGGCAGGATCTGCATTTCACCCGGGTAATTTTAAAATTTTGTAACAATATAGACCATAAATAAATCTTTAATTACTATACCAGGGTGGCCACAAAAAACGGATTTCAAAATTCCCTGATAATTCCAGGTTTTCCAGGGCAGTTTCTACATTTTTCCCTGATATGTTTAATTTTATATAAGGGAACGTACCCATACTACATGACCTCTTCAGGGGGGGAGGGGTCCTCAAAATACCACGCTTGGTACAAATGAGCGGCGGGGGCTTAGGTTTTTGGTCACCGGTGGAGGGGGGGGGGGGTGTTAAAAATTGCAAAAAATTGGTCACGTAGTACGGGTACGTTCCCTAGGGGGTTATCGTTTGTTAAATAAATAATAAAGGGAATTTATGATATTTCGCCTGAAGACAATTTGTGAAGAAATAAAAAGACCAGACAAAAATAAACAAAAAAAACATTAACATTAGAAGAGATACAAAAAAATATCACACGAAACAAGCAACAATACTAGGGAACAGTTTAGATTTAGAATATTAATAATTTAACAATATAGGTACCCTTTGGGTAAGCAGTTAGGACATTAAATAATACAAAGAAAAAT
The DNA here is from genome assembly GCA_917880885.1 of Limnephilus marmoratus. NCBI lineage: Eukaryota > Metazoa > Arthropoda > Insecta > Trichoptera > Limnephilidae > Limnephilus > Limnephilus marmoratus. Next base: position 53,098,600 of record OU862918.1, on the reverse strand, counting down.
ATGGTAATAGAGGAAACTGAACCATAAGCATTCGACTAAAGTTTAGAAAGAGGTTTATTATATATTTACACGAAGCTATGGTATAAATAGTGATGCAATGTAATTTTATAAATACTAAAAACCTTGATTTAAATGTTAAAATACCTACACACAAAATAAAAACACACACACACACATCAACTAGATGACATGATTGTGTTGCAAGAGCATTAATTAAAATAAAAAAATACCTATCTAGTTTGTCTTTGTCGGCATATCTTTTGTTACCCAAGTCGCAAGTAAAAGTAATAAATCACAATTTTGGGGTTTCACAAATCGCAAAATAACGAATTTAGTTTTATTTTTGGAATTCCCTGATATTATAAAATTTTTTCGGAATTCCCTGACATTTCCCTGATAATTCCAGGTTCGGTAAAATTCCCTGATAATTCCAGGTTTTCCAGGTATTCCAGGTCTGTGGCCACCCTGTATACCCACCAACAAACAAAGCTAGTTCAAAACATCTAGGGTGACACTCCAATTTTGGCAAATGTAACTCAAATAAAATCTATTTATTTAAAAAGAAGCTTATTATTAAAAAAAAACAAATATTATTAAAAACAAATCTTATTATTTAAAAATTGAAATCTTATTATTTAAAAAAGGACAAGGATGAAAAAAAGTATGCCAATCCTCTGTCAATATAAATATCTTAACATTCTTTTTAAATTTAGCTAATGAATTGGAAGATTTAATGTAATCTGGCAGAATATTAAACATAAGTGGAGCTTGGTATAAATAGTTTCTTTGGCCAAAGATGTTTTAGTGTGTATTGCCATAAAGTTCATTGTTGAGCCAATTCTAGTGGTATGGATTTTTAACAGTAATTGTTGATTTTTTTGCCCGTCCGCCCTTTGTGCCCCTCCCAGAAAAAAATCCTGGATCCGCCCTTGTGGCTACCAATAGGTTTTCGAGTATATTATATCTCTGTTCTGAGACTGAAGAAGCATGAATCGGATTTCGAACCAGAAGGCAATAACGGTCTATGAACTTGAAAAAAGGTAGAAAAACCAATTTTTTTTGTGTAAAATGCAATATACCAATTTGTGGAGAGCACATGAAGCAACTTTGTTCAAATTGTTGTAACTAAATTTGAGAAAGAGACCAAACAATGTGGAGATGTGATTTTATTCCAAAGAAGATATTTTATATTTTATTAATTTTCAAAGTTGTTTTTTTTTTTTCAATGATTGTTTTCTCATTATTATTTTGTATAAGTAGGTTCATTATAATACTGTAAGAAAATATAGAAAATTTTGCTTAAAATAAATAATTACAGAAATTACAACAATTAGCAATTACAATTATTTATGTTGTTATAAAAGTATGGTAAAATTCCTTTTATTTTTGTAGTGACTTTTTGATAAAGTAAAATAATAAATATTAGTATTTGATTCAATATTGTCTTTTTTATTCACACATTATCCTTATAAGAAAGTAAACTTCACTTTTATTGAGCAGGTTTGGAATAAACATATGATATTATACTGGGTCCAGCGCACCCGGTAGCGAGTATTTGTGTTACAAATTGACGTGCGAGTCCTTGTGTTAATAAAAATATTTAAAAAATCAGTAGGCATTGGACAGCTAGGGCCAGGGTAAGGAGTTGGGCGGTTACTCGGCTGAGAGACCAGTGACGACATGTAGAAGATTTTTTTGTATAATTTTGAAAAAAAAAATAGCCAACAAAAAGTTTAAAATTTCATTTACATTTTTTATTCCAAATAATGCCAGGAATCACTGGTTAAAGAAGGTCAAGTACTTACATCCTTTATAGATCTCACATTCGAGTTTAAAATATATTGTGCAAATACTAGCCAAAGCACAGCAGCTGGTAGTAAATTTATCCAAAAAAATGATAACTTACCATCAACAATTTTGATATATTTAGCTTCAGGCAGACTGGAATCCTGTTTGATAACAATCTTCTTGGCTTCTTCGATGTTCTGCAACCTTCTCTCATTGTCAGCCTCGTCCCTCAGTTTGCTTTCCTTGGCCTTTTCGTTCTCTCTGGACCAGATCTTGATGATCTTCTTCAGCTGGGACTTGGCTGTCACGTCGTACTGCCCAGCATGTTCCTTGTGGTCGGAGTAGAAGGTGGGAAATGGTTCTTTTCCCGCTTTTCTCATGGCCTGGAGAACCGTCTTGAAAGGATTTTCCTTGGTGCCATCACCAGTCTCGTCATTGCCACGTTTTTCGGAAGTGTATAGCTCCCCTAAACACACACAATACAATAAATTAATACTCATAAATGAACAATACAAACATGCTGACTTGTTAATTTTACTTTTATAAGAATTTAATGAAGAATCGCATGAAAAATAATATCACTAACCTAAAGACAATTTTGACATATCTTCTTCTGTCATTTTACAAGTAATTACTACTTGATTAAACCGATTTTAGACTTGCTCGTCCAGCAAAAGCTTTTTATTTCGTCTAAATGCGATACGCGTCTGATAGCGTATGTAATATTAAATAAAAATGTAAAAGCCGACCGAAATCTGACAGATTTTGAAAACCCTGTGAACCGATCACTGAATCTGGCTTTTCTGACGCAACGAGAGAACATGTGGCGCTAGCCGCTAGACAGGTATGAAGTTGCATTAAAAAAGCAGTAATTGCACAAATACTTAATCCAGTGTGGCCAGATGTATGGTTTTTACCATGTATTCATGGTTTTTGTAGACCAAAAGTTTTTTTACCGGTTAACAAAAGTGTGTTTTTTTTTTAGCATGGGACGCCTGGAGAAATCTTGAAATCAGGAATGTAGTTCTTAAATTTCAGCACTGGTCACAATATCTTCTTATCTAATTTATCTTCTTCAATAAGTAATACAAATACATTAATAAAAAGAAATTAATATACATTACAAGTAGGTTATTTTAATTAGGTACCTAAACTAACTACTAACTGTAAAATGTAGAAACAAAATATAATTGTAGTTATGGGGAAATTTTTTCTTGCTAAACTCATCGACCTGAAAACTTATTTAACCTTTGTTTTATTTTTTTTCCAATAAATACTACAAATTAATCTTGATAATGGTAAAAATATTATTTTTTTAATTAAAAGCTCTTTCATATCTTTTTTTATCCTGGAATGGTGTTTTTTTTACATTTGTGAAAGGAAAATTATAAAATGATTGTTTTTAATAAAGTATTATAGATTATTTTCTTAGATATCGTTATTTTCTTATTTATATTCTCAATAAATAGTTCACGAAAAGCATGTCTTTTTTATCCTTCGAAACAGGTTTTTTTCCCTGAAAATGTATGGTTTATTTTCATTTTTAGGACATGGCATCACTGATTGAATCTGATGCAACGAGGGAACATGTGGCGCCAGACAAGGCGTCGCTTTAGTTCGTTTTACTCCAACAGGGGTTAGTATATTTATGCTCCAACAGACCAAAACGTAAATCGTGAGAAACAGCGCTTTAAAGTTTTTTTTACGAAAAAGGCATATAAAATGAAATTAGCTAAATTGTAAGTCTACTATAATGTTTTAAAGTATTACAAATTGTTTTTTTTAAGTACATTATGTTCTAAATGTATAAAATTACGCAGAAAACACGTTTTTAATTTGGATGTTGGCCAAAGTGACGAATTCTTGTTTGCGAAAGTTGGATATTGGACAAAGGACACTGGATGTTAGACAAGAGTAGGGATGAAACGATACCATTGAGGTATCGATACTTTTACTCGATACTGTATCGGTCGTCGAGTATCGATACTTACTTGGTATCAGTTGAAAAGTATCGATACTTACTCGTATCGCATCTTTTTTGGAAAATTTGAAAAAAAATATAAGTGTCTAAAATATATATGTACTTACGTTGAAATCTTGTTGTTATCATAAACAGGTGCAATATAATCAGCGTGGCTTTTTAAATGCTTTTGCAAATTAGAAGTTTTGCCACAAAACCGCACTGTTTTAAAGCATTTTTGCACCTTGCGGTTTTCTCGTCGTTTTTCGTGAAATATTGCCACACACTAGGCTTCGGAGACCCCATTTTCAATAACTCAAAAAGTTAAAACACTGAACAAACACCGACTATTGTTAAAGGATTAACGAACATGGGAGCGAAAGTAAACGAACGAAAACATTGTCAATTCCAATTGTCAATGACGACAAAATATGGCGGTGGCGGCGCTGCCTGTTTTTTTTTTTTAAATAGACAAACAAGCTTGCCAACTACACAAAACTAAGACTAGCTAGGGACGCTAGGGTTAGGGTGCCTTCAAAAACTTCAATTTAAGATATGCAATTTTTTTGTGAATGTTAAATAAAATAGTGTCATTACTAATGACACTCATTAGCATACTGATATGAGTACTTTTGACCGATACCTACTCAGTACTCAATTTCAAAGTGTCGATACTAAAAGTACTTGGTATCGGTGAAAAATATCGAGTATGTACTTGTATTTACTCGTATCGTTTCATCCCTAGACAAGAGCGCGTACTCTTGCGTGAAGTTACTTTATCTGACGTGTTTGGTATTACAGGGAGATCGGAAAGCATTTCAATTCATTGAACTTTGATAGGTACTTATGGATTTAGCTTATGTGTCCTATGTTTTCGCGGTGAGACCTAAATATTCGGGTGTGATTTTTAAATAGTTTCTTATAACATTCGACAATTTTTAGAAATAATTTGTTTCTTGTTTGGGAAACAAGTTTCAAGAGTAAGTTTTTGTAAAATAATAACATCGTAAAATCATCAATGAAAACGTACTTTTTCAGACAATTATACTTATTAAATAATGTTTCAGGCGTGTTTTATTGTTGGCTGCTAGTCATCAAATAGGTCCTACGTTTATTAGTTATTATTTGAGAGGCGGGTATGGGTACCGCCGCTCCGGGAACCATTTATTGGATAACCAACACCTCTGCCATAGGTCACCCAGGTGGTTCGCTACGTTTGGTGACTTAGCAGGGGTGGCCGGGTTCGTGGTGTGAGTTTTGTCTGGATCCTGGCGACTGATGCGTCTGCTCACCAACTGCGTGGCAGGCCGGATCGGGAAATACTGGTTGAGGAAGATCTGTAGACCTCTCCCGCAGGACTCTCGGAACATCGCTTTACCCGCAGTGGGGAGGGATTGATTCATACGTGCGTCATCCTTGACACACTGACTCCCAGATTCCTACCCACCCCTCATACCTTTTTCTTCCCACAACTTCCTCTATTTCCTTCCCAAAAATTACATAGGCCCTGAAGGGAATTATTTTCCTCAGGGCCTTCTGTGTAGAGCTGTGAAAAGGTCTCCCCAAGTGGTTCGCTACGTTTGGTGACTTAGCAGGAGTGCCTGGGTTCATGGGTGAGGTTTGTCCAGGTCTTGACGGCGGATGAGTCTTCCCACCAGCTGCGTAGCGGGCCGGATCGAGAGAGACTGCGTGAAGAAGTCCTTTGGACCTTTCCAGCCGGACTCTCTCGACCCCATTGCCTTGCACCGCAGTTGGAAGGACAGTTTCTTACGTCCGTCACTCCTATACACACTAACCCCCAGATTCCTACCCACCCCTCATTCCTAATTCCATCCAAGAACTTCCTATTCTTCCTTTCCTCAAAAAGACCCTCCACACAGCATCCCCTCGTAGACCCTGAGAACATATATTGTAAAGCGTTTTTGCACTAAAACAATGCTATTCAAATTATCCATATAATATATACTCGTATTATTTTTATCATATTTATTACAGCGCTCTTGAGGCGATTTTTCGCAAAAACAGCGCTATATAAGTTATCCAAATTTATTATTATTACGGCAAAAAAATCGGAGATTTAGTATGATCAGACCCGAAAGGTTGGATTGATTTACGTGACTTTATTTTTATGTTAATACTGCACAAGAGTCCCAACCGATCGCTAGTTGAGAGTCTTACCCCTCGACCACAGGAGGCCGTCGTGTGATAACAGAAGTGTAGTATCCAACATTTTAAAATAAAAAGTTAACTCGAAGGATTTTGAAACACAATAGATAGCTACAAGTTCTTTATAAATGTGTAAAACAATAGACGACGAGTTCTTTTTAAAAATGATCCTACGTTCGAACACATGGGATGTGATTTACGTCGATTACACAATACAGACTTGTAAAAAAAGAGGTCATAAAACAATCCTAACCACTAACCACATTTTTAGCTTCATAACAAATGTATTCCAGTATTTGAGTTACCACTTAGTTGGGCCAAATTATTAGAAGGGTTACAAAAGGAGCTGAAATAAAAGAACTGGAAATTGATCTAGGTAAAAAAAGTCAAATGAATGGGATACCTAACCATTAAAAATGTGCGAATTATAATATAACGTTTTTATTGACAATCCAAAGCTCGAACAAAATAAAACTCGAATAGGTAAGAAATAAACAAACACATAAGAAATATGAGGCACTCAATGTATAAAATAATAGAAATGCTTTTATTGTCATTGGGTGTACAATTCTCCCATGAAGATTTCAATAATAAGATATTTATAGGTACACAAATACAACTGTTCTTTGGCACTAAATATACCAAAAATGTTTTCATTGTTACACTAAGATTTGGTTGATTAAAATAATAAGATACTTTAGGCATTAAATGTACCGAAAACAAAAACTTCTTTATTTTCTTATTCTAATAATTAACATGTTTTAAATATCTCAGGTAGAATTCTGACACAAATATTTGGTAGATAAACACATAAATATTCGGTACTAAAAGTAAAAAAACTCCTGCATTGTCTTTATTTTAATAATTAATTGTGTTTTGTATTACAAGTAGGTATTCTTACACAAAGATTTAAATAATTAGGTAAAGGTAGATAAACATGAAGCTATTACTCACTAAATGTGCCAAAAACAAAAACTCCTTCGTTGTACTTATTCGAAAAATTGCCTTGTTATAAATATCATAAGTAGAATTTTTACACGAAGATTTGGCTGATAAATATACAGATATTTTAGGAACTAAATGTACCGAAAATGAAAACTCCTTGATTTCCTTATTCCAATTGTTGGCTTGTTTTAAGTATCTGAAGTAGAATAATGCTTTCACTAAGATTTGGTGGATGGACACATATATTAGGTACTACAATACATCAGTCCTTATTCTAATAATTGTGTTTTTTAAATATCACAAGTACGTATTTTTCAACAAAGATTTAAATAATTACGTATAGGTTGATACCGATACTGTGCTTAAAACAAAAGCTCATTTAATGTTCTTATTCTTATAATTGTTTTAAATATTATAAATAGGTATTTTTACCCGAAGATTTAAATAATTACGTATAGGTAGATAAACATACCGATACCTCTTTATACACATATGCCTTAAGGATCAAATTCCGAGTGTATTCCGTATAATGTCGTCCTTATACTCTTCATTAATTGATTTTTCTTCAATTTCAGTCAATTCGTTTTAATATTTTAATTGGTTAAATTAAATTAAAACAGCGACGAAGGTTATTTCAATTTTTAGTACGAAATTGCCACAATATAGAACTTGGCATTTATTACAATATTTTCTCAGAAAATACACAACTTTATTATAACCACCCTGTAACGGACGACGAGTTCAAACAATTTGCTGAGAAAATATTGTAATATTAATTATCTGTTATGTTTTCCTTAAAATTTTTTATCCTTTTCCACAGTTTACATCTTTATGCATTTTGTCTGAAGAAATCTCATAGAAAACCACTAAAGTAACTTGGTAACTAGCATAATTATAAGTGAAGATATTTACTTTCGTGGCGCTAAACGGACGAATGTTTGGAATGAAAGCAATCACGTGGTCCTCCGCTGCGCTGCTATTGGCTGTGTGGTCTGTTAGAGCAATACGCCCGGAACCGGGAGTTTGAATTTCGCACGTTGGCTAAGATACAGCTTGGATGTAGGAGAAATTCCTATGAAATTTGACTGAACGGCCGGTTTAAAAACGGGAGTCTTTTTGGCCAACGTGTGGATGTTGGATAAATACGATCGAAATGTTGTTTCATTTTGGAGGACGTAAGACAAAGTGCGTTTTGAAAACCCCCTAAATAATTTTTTTAAATTTTTTTTTTCACTTGCATTGTATACATAAAGACTTTCTGAGAACTACTGCATACTTAACTCAATTTCGCTAAAAATGGTCTGTTGGAGTAAAACGAACTAGAGCGACGAAGGTTCGTAGAAATCGTATTTTCTACGAACTACGAACTTACTATGTACTTCGTACGGGCGGGCCAGGGTTCTCAACTTAGGGGTTTTTCCCCCCAAATCTATGGGGAAAATAAGTGGATTGGGATTTTTTTAGGGGTTTAATATGATGATGTATTTTTAGGGTTTTTGGATGTAAACGCTTTGAAAATATCTCAAAATTTGGATTAGTGTTTATCACGGTTCGAACAGTGTCGAACGTGCATTCTCCATCTATAATATCGTCAAAAATAAGCTGCGGAATAGACTTTCTATTGAAATGTTACAAAGCATGATGATGGTTCGGTTCACACTACATCAAAATGGTGGATCTTGCACAACATTCAATCCATCTCCTAAAATGTTAAGTTTATTCAATTTCAACACGTATGATTTAAAAAAAAATCTGATTCTTCCCAAAAAAATGAAGTAATATTTGATGTATTAAACAATTTATGAATTAAGATTATTAAAAAAACATTACAGTATATCATTTAATTATTATTCATTATTTTTACAAAATATTTTTTGGGGGTATTTTCAAGTAATTGGAGGAATTTTAGGGGTTTTTGATTTTTTTTGTACATTAGCTCCACACATGAGGCCCTGAGGAAAATATTTCCCCTCAAGGTCTAGGTCATCTTTGGCGATGCTGTGTGTAGGGTTTTTTTAGATAAAGGAACGGGAGGCAGCAGTTGTTAGGAAAAAGGTATAAGGGGTGGAATCAGGGGTCAGTGTGTCCAGAAGTGATGGACATATGAATCAATTCCTTCCACTGCGGGTAAGGCGATGTTCTGAGAGTCCTGCTGGAGAGGTCTTCCTCAACCAGTCTCTCCTGATCCGGCCCGCCACGCAGTTGGTGGGCAGACCCATTTGCCGCCAAGATCCGGACAAACCTTACCCCATGAACCCGGGCACTCCCTCTAAGTTACCAAACGTAGCGAACCACTTGGGGTGACCTATTGCAGAGGTGTTGGTAATCCAATAAATGGTTCCCGGGGCGGCGGTACCCATACCCGCCTACCAAATTATATTTGATTTGATTTTAGTTTTAGGATAAATATTTTTGAGAGTTGGTAACACTGGGCGGGCTCGCGGGCGCGGGCGCTAAACAGGTAAGAAGTTAAGAAGTCGCGTTCAGAAAGCAATTTTCGTTTCGTTGATCGTAAATAGTATATGAGAGAAAAATTCTATTAGCCAAAATGTATTTTTTTGTTAACGACTAATAACTCAAAATAGGTTGGGTCGAATATTGACTGTAGTATTCGTTAACGTTATTAATGCTAAAAAGCAGTTTTAGAGATATTTTTTAATATCTCGAAAATCAAATCCGATCGCTCCAATCTAGTTATTATTGAGACCTGAACGAACATAAAAAATATCGAAGAAATGGCGGCAACGTTGATCTGTTTCAAAAGTTCGTCTTGACACTAAATCTACCGAAAAATCATTCATTTTGTAATGTATTACAGATTTTAATTTTAGTAGTCATTAATGGAGAATTTGTAATTGAGAATCGTGTTTCATCTTGGGTTTTTGTGAAATTTCCTTTAAATGTATTGAGGCTCCACAGGGCCCTATGTGGGCGCAATTGGAGCAATCCGCTCCGGGCGCCGAATTTCCAAGGTGCCAAGGTGCTGACTATATCACACCTAAAACATCGCCCTTCAGATTATTTTTGATAAAACGGCGCTACACAAACATACAAATCATCCAAATATTATTGGTTACAGTTATCACCTACTTTAGACCTAGGCGTCTATACTCTAGGTTTTGACAAAATAAATTACTTGCGCCAGGCACCGCACTGTGTACCATCCCAAGGTATGTAGTAAGTTTTTTCTGAAACTTTTTTTTTACACATCAGATTTAAATGTCCGGGTTAAATTTTCCCCACAGGAAAAACTAAACCCTTTCACACACTTCCCCAAATGATCATCTAGTCAACCCACGCTATGCAATTGTACTATATAAGTATTATAAATACAAAATAATACAAGAACAACATGTCAACCTACTAGAGATCAAATGGGAATATAATTCACCGACTCCAGATATTTTCATATCAGAGGGTTCAGCTCTGTGGCATTTCTAATTGAACCTATAAATCCTACTGATCCCTCAATATAAATATTTAAAAAATCTTTTGTAATCCTACATGTATTTAAAATTACTGATTTTTGCATTTTTATATACAAATTCTTTGATAAATCTAAAGGCCGGTACAGATTGCCGTAACGTAACACGCAATGAAAGAATTTGCCGTCCACATTGCCGCAATGTATCATGCAATGTAACAGAATTCTCATAGTGTGGACGCCTTGCGCGCACGAACCGCGCACACTCCGCGCGCGAACAGAGCATTTCAACTCGTGCGCGCCGCAATCCACAATGCTTCGGTTTTTTCGCCGAATACAAAGGGGCGCGGAGTGTGCGCGGAGCGTCTGTGTGGACGGCTTGTTCGTGTCTGTACGTCAGAACGCGCGCGAACAATGGAGAACTTGTTCTCGGCAGACTGAGCTATGTTCACCGCGCGCATGCCGGGAACAGCTGCGAGTAGGTATATGTTCGGTTCGTGCGCGCGCTGCGTTCACACTTATGAAATGTTCCTTTCACGTTACATTGCATGTTACGTTACAGCAATCTGTACCCGCCTTAATATGCTTAAATTTTGAATCAGATTCCTAGGTATTATGCCAGTGGTCGAAATAACAAATGGTAATATTTTTATAGTCCGAGAATGCCAAATTCTTTTAATCTCATTTCCTAAATCTGTGTATTTTCTAATTTTTTCAGAAACAGTTTTTTGAATATTACAGGAATTTGGAATAGCTACATCAATGATATAAGTTATTTTTTTTAATTTTGTCATGTAAAACTATATCAGATATATATTATAAATAAATATATAATATATTATATATATTATAAATCATTTTAAATTACAAAAAAAATAACATTGAACTCCCATATTTTTATGTGGTAAAATATTTAATTTCCAATTACTAGAGAATTTCTTTCAGAGATTGTATGAAAATCGCACCATGTGTATATTTATATAATTTATTTTTATAGATCAATTAATTTTCTATTCAAATCAGATTCTGTATCTTTCCACACAAACTTATGTCAAGCTTATTATTTATTATATTTCATCATGTAATTCACATACCATATTTTTAGGGAGGTTTTAAGTTTATTTATTAAGTTTAGGATGTTATATACTATTTGGTAAGGTAAGTAGTATGTTTTTTTTAATAATAATAAATGTGCATGTTTTTATAGGTTCTAAAAAATATTATATTTCTAACATACTTTAGAAAGAAATGCTTCAGAAAATGTGTAAATAACAATATTTCAAGTACCTATATTTGAACTTAAAAAGTTCAGTGTAAGTGGTGAAAAAATAGATAAATAGCAGAGGTTGACTTAATTTAAAATGTATATTTTCCTGATAATACCCATTTTTCGTCATGTAGGCACATGACGAAAAATGTGCATAAATAAATAATTTTGTAAGACTTGCACAAAAGGTATTTTGTATTGGTTTGTATAATACAAAAAATCTGAAAAAATTAATAATAACTTTTATTAAGAGCGTTTAACCAGCCAGCGGACGAAAATCCACATTTCGTCAAAAGTTGTTCTTACGATTATGCAGGGCGGTTACAACGAGAAAGATTAATTTTTCTCCGTACCAGCTTTTTAAAATTATAACTCAATATCGAATTTATTTCAATTCAAATTAGCTTAAAGCTCTATGCCCACTACACCGTTCCATACCATGACCGTAACCGTAGCGGCGCATGCAAAAAAGTATTCTTTGTATTGATCAGTATGAAACGCTGCCCACTAGACCGTTCCGTAACTGACCAACACCGTCGCATACCATGACCGGACTGACGGCGAATTCTCAATGACAATATTTTGCAGGTGCCGGTCCGCTCTGTGCCTGGCACGCGACGGAACGGAACGGTCTAGTGGGCAGCGTTTCATACTGATCGATACAAATAATACTTTTTTGCATGCGCCGCTTCGGTTACGGTCATGGTATGGAACGGTGTAGTGGGCAGAGTACCTTTACGTATATTACGGGTATAATACGGTGTTAGCACGTTCTAGTGGGCATAGTAGAGCGTAGCGTGTTTATTTCGTGTCTGATACGTTCATAGTACGGTCATGGTATGGAACGGTGTAATGGGCATAGACCTTTAATTTATACCTTCATCCAAAAATGCTGAAAGGCGTGATGATAAAACTATTAAAATAATGTACTTTTTGTGGTTATTTTTTGATTATAAGTATTTATCATTTTTCAATAATGTCTAAATTTAATAAGAATGTTAAAAAAATCTGAAATGTATTAGTTTGTAAGTGCGCAAATAAATACACAAATGGACCAATTTTCTTCAAGAAACACATGTACGTACATATTTTTTAATGATTTTATTTAAACTAAAATTAAAATTCTAAAACATGCGTTTGCTAGATAATGTATTGATTTATTTTACTGCATGATTATATTATTTCAAATGGGTGTGGTATAATACAAAATCTTTTTTGAAAATTTAACAAATCTGCCAACGACCTATGGAATAACCTTATTATACTAAAAATTAAAAAAATTTCTGAAAATTTATTACATGCGAATGCTAGATAAAAGAACAATCTTTCGAAATCCATTTATAATTTTTTGTGGAAAAGAGTCAATACGTCTAAAATCTGATTTGAAAATGACATATTTTTGGTTTTCTCTGGTAATGCCTCCTTAAGTAATAGATATTAGCCTGAAACACTCATCTACATTAAAAAAATCTCCCGAGAAAGATGCATGCCGCCGATGGGACTCGAACCCGCGTCCTTCTGATATTTGGTCAACTGCTCTTAAACCACTGAGCTATGTCGGCTTATCTCCTATCCGCCAAATAATCAATATAATACTAGTGTTTCATTCAACAATTACTGTTTATTACATTTTTCCACCTGCAAACAACCAACTTTTTTTATATGAGAAAGGCATTGTAAGTGCTAAATCTCCCACTAGGTGGTGTCGAGACAAATTATGTCTACATTTTTTGGTGAAATACTTTAACTTGTCAAATATTAATTATTATTTCTTAATTGATAAACTAATGTTTATCACCAATTTTCTTGACATTAGCATTAAATACACCACAAAGGTGGATTACAAGTACTTCATTGATGTGTTAAGAGTTTTTTCCATCTAGCTCGTATGAAACAAAACCCTGTGCGCCGTTTGACTTAGGGCCAGCCCTGAAGCTAACAAGTTTTTTAGTTAAAAAATTCATAAGTTGTTTCATATTTTTTCCACCTACACCCAAAAGTTTGTAAATCTTTGGATAATTTCCTAATAAAGTGTGTTTCTTTTTGTTATTTTGTACGAATGACAATCGTGATATTTATTCTTTCAGGCTGAACTTTTCCCTTCCAATGTTTAATGTTATTGTAAAATAAAATGATCTAATCTTGAGCAATATTAAAAAAAAAACATCTTTATTAAGTGAAAAAAAGCGACTGGATTCCACCTTTCCTTTTTAAAAATTATTTTATATATTTTTTTGGGAAGATAAAAAGGCATTTTTAATTTCTGATGAAAAATAATAATTTTATTTGTATAAAGTGTACTTATATAACATTATAAATAAAACAGGATAATAATATAATATTATTCATATTAAGTATGGATACAAACCACTTTGCAACAATAAATTATACATAAAACCCTTTAGAAATGTAATATAATAATACAACAATCATTATTACTATTATTTTTGGAAAATATGCGGAAATACAAGGATTGAACAATGGTTCTTACTTATTCTGAGAATTCCCGTGCAATTAATTATATTGAAGAAAATACATTATATTTATGTTAATTCTTTGATTTAATCAATTGCATGTAATTTTTAAAAGTTTATTGACTGGAAATAAGGGAATGGTTTGTATATATTTTATATATTTGTAGTTTCCTAAGATAGCTTGGAATAATTTTAACATAGGATTAATTACATAAGATTCGATGAATTCAAACTCGGCAAGTTAAAGGCTCTGTCAAAGGAAAAAGAAAGTCTAAGTATTGTAAAAGGAATAAAGCAATAATGAAAAGAGATCTAAGAACTCTTTAGACAAAAGCAAAAATAATAAGTGGAAAATTTAGAGCAGAGATAATATTATTATTATTAGCATCTCTTCTTAAATACATTTTGTACAGAAAGTATCCACAAATATTGTAGATTTGTTCACATTTAAAAATAAAATTCGATAATCTCACTCTGTCTCGTAATATAACAATGTATGCATCTAGATTAGTAGCAAAGAATATTATATAAATTTACAACATTTTTATACAATTAAAACATTTATATCTAACTATCTACATTATTGGTCTACTTCAGTTCTTAACATAAGTTAATACTATTATTACTGAGGTCTTTTCAGTGAACAAATACCTGATTCATGATGAAAAACGATGCGCAAACAAAAAGCATTAACAAATTAACTGAAATCTATGAATAATATAATAATTTAACAATGGAGGATGATGACTTTACTTATAAACAAATTAATGATCAATTTAATCTATATTAATAGAACACTCTTAATAAGCTCAATGTGAAAGCAATTAGCCTATTGTTTATGGTCTTGTTTTGTTCAAAACAAAAAACCTTCCTCAATCAAACTAATTTCAAAATTAATTGGCCAATAAAACAGTGGACAAAAATGTTTTGCATCCTGAATTAACCTTATAGTAAAATTTTAACAAAAACATACAATGAGAACACTGTTTTTTACCCTGTTGTGGTCTAAAGAAAGAAGATTTACTAATAAGTGAGTAATAAATTATTGTTCAATAATTTTATTTCTCGAAGTAAAATTTTTTGGAATGTTATTTATATAATAGTAAGGTACTCAATATTTCAGAGTTACAAAATTCCATTGGAAAGTCAACTGTTTAAAATTATTACCTATTTTAATATGGCAATTTCAAATAATATATTATCAAGAGTGTTACGACCTATAAATAATTTTTTCTCTTTTTATTAGGTTTTCTCTTTTTCTGCACACTTCATTGTTGGTATAAATAAGTGTGCTTAACTCAAGTGTTTCGAGTGTTGGTGGGGGTTGGGGGTGGGTGGAATTGCTAGATGACGGAAGTGTTATGCCAGGGGTTCCCGGGTAGTGTTGGGCAGGAAGAGGCACATGAGGCCACCACCAGCTAATAAGATGGCTACGATGAACGTTGGCGCAGGGCAGTAGGTGTCCAGCAGGGAGGCTATCACCACATTACCGATGATGCCACCTAACCGGGCAGCCACCATGGATATGGCAACACCAGTGGCTCTGGAAAAAATAAAGAAAATATACATTAAAAAATATATTTAATCTCTGGAATACTGGCAGCATATTTATTGATATGGCAATACGAGTTGCCATAGACAATCACGTTTTAAAATAAAATAATGCTTAAAGTTCTTTGCTTTGTAGAAGATCTCAGAATGGTGATATTATATATTTACCTCAAGTTGGTGGGGAACACCTCTGTGATGAGACAATCCAGGGCAGCGTTACCACAGGAGATGACGGAGCTGAACACCGCGCTGACTATCAAGTTATTGGTCTTGTTGTAAACAAAGAACATACCAGCTGAGCACAGTCCAGCTGACAGCGTTGAGAACACTACAAAAAAATTGAAAAATTAATATTTTTTTAATTTAATGAGACCATGGTGCCTTCTATGAGTGAACAGGATATTTAGTAGGGTATTTTGTTGTGTATTCAAGTAAGGTTGCATTTGGAAAATATTGTCTTAAAAAATAGTCTTATTCGCGCTGCCTATCTTTGAATACAATTGTGTGCACGCACAGAATTGTTCAATTTCAGTGTCAACTGCTGCCAACCTTTCAAAATATTTGCGATTTTGACTGTTGAAAATACTACAAAGAACAGCAATTTTCAGTAACCGTATTTATTTATTGTAGTGTCTCTTAAATCCAATATCAGACAACTTAAGAAGTGTTGGGTTTCTTCTAATAAATTGAAGGTTCGATTGGGTAATAATTTGTTTATTGGTTAACATGAATATTTAAAATGTTATATTATACTGCACAGGCATCTTTACTAGGCTATGACACCGGATACTCGCTCTATATCTCGCCTTCAGCCCCCATCGTAATTGTTCATGCCTTAGGCACAAATGGCAATATATCCTTTGATAATACAACTTCAGCTGCCATCTATTGGGATATGGCAGAAGTTCTAACCTACCGATATCTATTAAAAGAAACTGAAACTATGTGAATACCAATACACTACATTTATTTATTGAACACCCGTAGAGGCGCATCACTCGACTTATCTTGATAGAGCTCATACCAGAGAGCAACTTGACAGACACAAATATCTCTCTAGTAAGCATAAAGAGTCACTGTTTCTAATAAGTGTAGATGAGAGGAATCCATGATATAATTTAGTTTTAAAAATTTTCTAATATTTCAATACTGAATGGAGTGGATCTTAATTAGATATCATGTATGAGATACTTACACAAGAAGAACTTTCTGCCGAGCCTGTCCATTCCGATGACAGCAAAGATGTTACTGGGGATGGCGGCTGCCACGGTGATGAGCGACTCCATGAAGACCGAGGAGTTGATCTCGTCAGTGCAGACGCCCAGCTCACTATGGGAGCCCTTGGACACCACGTAACTGGTCACCTGGCAGATGTCTGCCTCCACTCCGGGGTTCATGCGTGAGTACTCGTCGAAGCGGTTGAACATCTCAGGGAACCACATCATGAGGCCGTAGTAACTAAAGAAAGAAGAATGTTTTGCTTAAAAAGACGAGCTCGAAAGACTAACTTTTAAGAATTTTGCACCATTCAACACTTTAATAGCTACTCCGAACTACACACCGCTCCCAACTAGCAAATAAGTAATCAAGCAGTCAAAAGGCGAAATAAAGTGCGTAAAATCAATTATTGTGACTGTAATATGTATTCAGGCCTTCCTTCAAAGGATTATCCTCAGTTGCAAGATTCAAACTTGAACTAAATGCTATCTAGGTAGTGTCTTGGATAAATTTTATCCATTTTTATTTTTAATATGCGA
The DNA here is from genome assembly GCA_917880885.1 of Limnephilus marmoratus. NCBI lineage: Eukaryota > Metazoa > Arthropoda > Insecta > Trichoptera > Limnephilidae > Limnephilus > Limnephilus marmoratus. The sequence continues at coordinate 53,081,268 of OU862918.1, read as the reverse complement.
CATCTATTGACTTTTCTGCAAGTCTAGGATGAATATTTATTCATTCATAAAGTTAACAGCCAAAAAAAATGTGCATTAAGAAAATGCGAAGTACGATACAGTTAATTACGACCGAATCGATTAGGGATCGGGACATATTGGCTCAGTTCAGCTTCAGCTGCACCCCGGCAAGGTCCTGTTTTGAGCCCTAGATGTGACCGTATCTTTTTCTGATTTTTCTGTTCACAGATTTCGAAATAATGATGGCGGTCAATGGTCCGGCGACTTGCCTGCGTGTTGACTTGCGCCAGTCGATCTGCATCGCTACCGCAGCGCTGATTCGGTGAGAGCGCGTACTAGTTTTATTGGCGGCGAGTTTAAATATACTTTGAAGCGGACTACATAACAAATCTTCAAAAATATAATTACCCAATGTGGAAGGTAAAGTTGATGGTTATGGAGATGGTGGTGAAGCGAAGGATTGGCGTCACGAAGAGCTGTTTGCTGTTGTCCATGATGTCCACCATCATGTTCTTGTACTTGCCCTTGACGGGCTCCTTCATCTCCATGGCCTCGGAGCGGTATACCTCGTCCATGATGAGCTGGCGGACAGGGTAACTCTCACGGTCCTTGCCAGTGTTGGTGTAGTAGATTCCCCTGAGAGAACAAAATAACAAAATGTCACTAAGGCGATTCACAAAAGAACTTCATTTTCTACATCTTAATAGATAAAAATGAATGTTTCTTTGTGTGTCCCTTACGCAGTCCCTAAACCATTCATCCAATTGCGATGAAACTTTGGTGAGTTGTTGTGTACACTCCTGTGAAAGTTTTTTTAAAATTTGTATAAAAAAATTGCAATAGGTGGCAAGCGAGTTGTTTGAAAACTGAATGTACTGGAAATGAATGGATGGAACACGGGAGAGCGGAAGGGAATGTGGGAGGACGGTTCTTGAGACAGGGAAGCCGGAGAGGGGAGAGGGAAGGGAGGGAAGGTGAGGGGACACAGGAAGGGAAGTGGAGGCGGAAGGGGGACATAACGAATGGGGAAGGACGCGCAGGAAGATACAATTTCTTTATTAAGTGGCATTGCAACGCATGCCGGGAACTCGCTAGTTATACAATAAAACGTCCTATGTCATCTGAGATGCTGTGTGGAGGGTCTTTTTGAGGAGAGGAATGAATGAAGATTGGTCTTGAAGAAACCCATGTTGTAGGAAGGTAAGACGGCACAATTTACAAAAACTTTGCAAAAAACAAGTAAGTTATGATGAAAATACAATCAAATGGTGCACAACGAAAATTTTGCAGCAGCACACCAAGAGTTAATGGCCTGTATTTTATTATTTAAAAAACAAATAAATACAATGGCCGATATCCTTACTAGATGTTTGCTACACATGTGATTTAAAAAAAAAACGGTTTGTTAAGAATTTAGGCCTTCAAAATAAAAAATAAAGTTTTGTATGAAAAGGCCGAGCAGCCGTTCTTCTGATGTTTGTAACCTATGCAACCATAAAGAATATTCCAAAAATATTTACTTGAAGACTTCCAATGCTTCGTCATGACGTCCCCGCGACAGCAGGAATTTGGGGCTCTCGGGTAACAGGAGAAGCAGGGCTGCCACCAGGAAGGAGGGGAGCGCACAGATCAGCAGGAAGATTCGCCAAGAGTTGTACTGGAATGTGGGCGACTCGTAACCAATCTCTGCAAATGAATAAATAAACCATTTGATTCTAAAATTGAAACACTTATTAAAACAATTATTCATGCAATCACAACACATATCCACTATGAAAAATAACTACACCATTTTTTATGACTCCTTGGTACAATAAAAATGTATTAATTTTTTTAGTGTGATGTGAATAATTTTGCAATTCGTGAGCATATTATAAATCTTGTTTTCAAAATTTCTCTTTATCGACTTTCTTCCTTTTGTATTCATTAGTACCTCCCACATGCACACTTCGGAGCGACCGAGTCCCGCGCCACTTCAGGCCGCCGCGCAAAAAAGTAAAGACCGATAGGTTTACAGCCCAGTTCACTGTGAGATTTTTCTGCGCGGCGGCCTGAAGTGGTGCGGGACTCGGTCGCTCCGAAGTGTGTGTGTGGGAGGTGCTATTAGTACCATTCTCATCTCAAGCGAAATTACTAAGATATTGTATGATGTACGTAATAGATATTTTAACCACGGCAGTATATTTTAATATATCATTCTTGTCACTTTAACATTAACTTCACACACCTGATGAAAATAAATTCCATCAGGGCCTATGTCATTTTCAAAAATGATTTGTGGAGGAACTTTTTTTAAGAAAAATAAGTAGAGGATGTTGTGGGAAGTACCAAGGTAGGAAGGCTGTGACAGACGTATGAATTCATCCCGCCAACTGCGATGGGTCAAGAGAGTCCGACTGGAGAGGTCAAAGGGTCTCCCTCAACCGGTTTCATCCAATCCGGCCCATTATGTAGTTGGTGGTGGTTTTGTTTTATTTTAATATCATGCTATTGATGATAATAAGAAAAATTTGAAAGAAACTCACCAGCCGGAATGATGACCCAGGCAAGTCCAGCCACGAACAAGTTCCCTAAAGTCCAGAAGGCGGCCATGAAACTCAACATGGACCCTCTTTTGGACTTAGGTTGGAACTCTGCGAAGTAGGACCAGATTACTGGACCGGAGCCACCGAGACTAAAATAAAATAAACATACACAATCAGTGATTGGTCGGGTTATTAAATGTTAAGGCGGCAGTGATTTTGTCACAGTTATTTAATCACAGCAATTTTAATATTTCTATTTTTGTGAGTGATAATTCATGGTGGAATTCCATTATAATATATTATATTCGTTTTATTATATAATATATCACAGCAATTTTGTCATAATACTCATAATGAATTAGTCATAATGATTTTATCACACTGATTTTGCCGCAGTGATTTTATAACAGTGATTTTATAACAGTGATTTTGTCACAGTGATTTATCGCAGTGATTTTAAAACAGCGATTTTGTCACAGTGATTTTGTCACAATGTTTGGTTACAATTAAATACAATAAAATACAACACATAAATACTTGTCACACTTAATCACAAACACGTAAACACCTCAGCACAGGTTCTCCTAGTGAGGTGTTCACGAAACATACAAAATTACCCATCCACAGTTTCACCTTCTCAAACCTACCTTACACCCAACATAATTAAATTTCAAAATATATTATATAAAAATGTTTTCAAAATATATTATGTAAAAATTATAAGAAATAGGTAAATACTGTAATATATAGAAATAAAAAAATAAAAAATAAATAAATAAAAAAATTTCGATATGATGTCGAAAGGTTAAATACCAAATTTTTTATACTTAATAATTTTTTTTAACATAATATATATCCTGCACTTTCATGGTCGGCGAAGCATTGTATAAAACCAAATATTGCGAATTATATGTCACGCGAATAGTTTTGACAGGTCGTTTATTTAGGTCGAATAACGTCGAATTGCCTAAATCGCAATCAAATTATTAATAATTTATTCTTGTTTGACGGCCTGTGAAGACTAGGTAAAATCTATAATGCAGACTGCATTAGACACTTAGCCATAGATTTATTTAGCAAGTGCGCAGGAATTTCTGTTATTTGTTTATTTAATAATTAATTCGTCAAGAGATGATAAAAAAATATTATTTGACAGTTTGATAACCGGTTTCTTGGAATATAATACAGTGCTTCGAAAGCCCATTGCTTTTGATTTACGAGTCAGATATAAAAAAACCCATGCCAATATAATATTGCAATGAAGTAAATAAAAATAAAAATTTCTGGATAGTTGGACACAGTGTTTTGCAGTATTTTCCATCGCCCCAAATGCAAATGGTTGTATTTCAAAGTAAGTAAGGGAACGTACCCATACTACGTGACCTGTTCGGGGGGGGGGGGTCTTCGAAATACCACGCTTGGTACAAATGAGCGGTGGGTTGCTTAGGATTTTGGTCACCGGGGGGAGGGGGGGGGGGGGGGGGGTTAAAAATTGCAAAAAAATTGGTCACGTAGTATGGGTACGTTCCCTAAGGTGAATCCAAAGGTTTCTTCTAAAAAAAAATAGCACGACGACCTCATCCCGGAAGTAAAAAAATAACCCGAACTTTAATACTAGAATTAGTAGGAATCTGGGGGGTCAATATGTCCAGGAGTGACGGGCGCATGTATGCATTTCTATCACTACGGTACCTACAGGGCGATGGGTCGAGAGGGTCCGACTGGAGAGGAAAAAGGTCTCCCTCAATCTATCTCTCCCGATCCGGCCCGCGACGCAGCAGGTGGGCAAACACGTATGCCGCCAAGACCGAGACAAATCTTACCCCATGCACCCGGTGTTAATAAAAAACGCGAACTTTTAGATGGTTGGAATCTAAACTGCCATTATAATCCCACCTAAATATAACTAATTTCCAAGTACACCTACATAAAAGGGAGGCGTCTACTAATATCTACAGGAATTCCAAAAATGAAAAAATCGAACTAATATCTACGAGAATCAAAGTGTTGACGAATATCTACAGCTCAAACTGTTGATTAATATCTATGAGAACCAAAGTGTTGACGAATATCTACAGCACTGGCAGAGGTTGGATTTGCAATTGTGTATAGCATATTGGAATAACGTAATATTGCGTATGCAGTTTAAACAACTTAATTTATGTAAGTATGTATGTAAAAATCCCTAATATCGGACTATTGGACACATTTAGCTGATTAGTCCAACCTATGCTCTGTAGATATTAGTTCAACCTAAGCTCTGTAGATATTAATAAACACTCTGAAGTTCGTAGATATTAGTTCAACATATGAGCTGTAGATATTCGTCAGACATACAGGCTGTAGATATTAGTATCTGGAGTCCATAAAAGGGGCTATTTAAAAAAAATGAAAATGTTTATTTTTTGGACCCCACACTGATTAGCCTGGGCCGTTCAATAATCCGGCCATATTAGTGTGGAAGTGCTAGGTTAAGATGTGTTAGGTTACGTTGAACGTTGTTTAGTACTCACGCAGCTCCGTTGAGGAAGCGGAAGAACATGAAGAGCGCATAGTTCTGGGAGAAGGACGACGCCACGATGCACAGCGCGTTCATGATGGAGATTGCAATGAGCACGCGCTTGCGGCCAAGCGAGTCGGCCACCGAGCCCCAGCAGTAGGCGCCCACCATCATGCCGATGAAGATGATGGAGTTCAGCCATCCCTGAAGAACAAATAATGGACAAACGGTCATTAATCATTCGCATTAAATGTGGTGTACTAATTAATACCCTGTCACTAGACCAGTCCAGTAATTAAGTGGGACTTGATGAAATTTTAAATAGGGTCGTAGGCATGTCTTGGCGACTATCAATACGGGTGTTCCACAAGGTACTATTCTTGGTCCTCTCTTATTTATATATTTATTTATTTATATGATGAAGTTCAGCCATCCCTGGGAACCACACGTAGTCATTATCATTATATATGAGATGTGATATACCAGTACACTCTCACTAAATGACGTAATGTGGGGTATTAAGTTTAGTAGTAAGTGGAATGAGATAAAAAAAATTAATACTTTGACATGTTTTACGTTCCTAATAGAGTCAAGCGAAATAAAATATATATTTTATGAGAACAATAATTTCAATATCAATTCTTTTATAATCTCTCACACAAAGCAATTATAATAGCCTAGGTAATCCATTTGTAGAAAATTCAGATATTTTTAATAGCACCGAAAGAACTTACAAAAAGCATTTTTTTATACATATACAGTTTTTAGTTTACATTTTATTTTCTATAGCCTCATTGAAAATTTTAGTCAATTTGTACTATATTATACACTGCATAATTGTTTCGTATTTTTTATTTATTAAAACGATTTATTCTCTGTTAAAGGTACTTGAACCGTAAATAATAAAAAAAATATATATCACGGTGACTGAAATATATATCAAATTGGGTGTGCCACAAGGAACCATTCTTGGGTCTCTCTTGTTTCATATTTATATGAACTTCCTATTGCTGGTAAGGTAATCAATAATCACGTAATCAATAATGCAATACAATTATCAATAAAAGATTAGGCAATATTGGGTGGATATTAGGGAAATGTCTCCTTCACAATTACTGTCCCCTTCGCAATTATCCGGGTTTATTCACCTAGTTTGACTCCCCTTCCTCTTCCAACTTCCAACATGGGTGTTTTAGTATGAGCAAGACTTACTTTGGTGTGTGTGTTAAGGTTGAGATCGCACTGTGCCGACGGGAGGATGAAGGACATCGAGATGACGTCCATCTCCTCCGAGGTACTCACGAGACCACATACTCCTAGCAGGAGGTAGTGGAATTTGCCATAACCTGAAACACAGTGCAAATAAGCCTATTATAGTCGGTGTTATTAGATTTATTTTCAAAATTATCATCTTCTATATGTTTATAAATATTCTATCAATATAAATAGGTATATATCAACTTACCGGCTAATTCTATCGCCTTTTCGAAATCAGCTTTTTCGCTGTGTCCGCCCTTTTCAGGATCTTTGATCGGCTCCTTGAGCGTTGAAACAACGCCTGAAAACAAACAATAATGTTTAAAACTGGAAAAGCTAAAAGTAAAGAAACGAGAACATTTTGGGCAATTATGCCATATTACGCTTCCCCCTTCTTCATCCAACATTTCTAACAGCGTTACAGTGCCCATCATCATTTGGAAATTAATCGATTTTGTCTGTGAAAATCTTAAACCATATTAAACAAGAAATCATTAAATTAGGCAAGTTTAAAAAAATATTTCAGGAATCAGTTATATCACTTTCAGTATCGATAAATCGACTTATAGGCCAGTGCAATTAGCGCAAAAAAGGGGGTCGCGATCGGAATTATTCCGGTAGTCCCAATTTTTTTATATGTTTTATATACTCATCTCCTGATGAAAAATCTGAGTTTTCGACCTTGGGTCACTTGAGCTTTCGCCGCCATTTTGAAAAAACTAGCCGAAATCGAGCCAAAATCTAGTTTTCCTCAAATATCTCGTTTCCAATAAAATTTTTTGCTAAAATTGCTTTACAAGTTTAGTAGAACATAAAATTACCTATAATTTTTATTTAAAAAGTTTTATTCTATCTCTAATAAATATTGAGATATGCAGTCGTAAATATGTATATAATTTTATAAAAACAGGTAAATTGCTCGATTTGGTTTAGTTTTTTGTGCGTATCTTTTTTCCAGTACAATTTTGTGAAAAAATTATTGATATCAATTTTGTAGAAAATAAAATTTCTAAAAAGACCAATAATTTTTATTTTTTTTGAACTTTTTTTTACTTATATAAAGTATAAACAAATATCGGAGTGAAAACAGAAAATTTATCACGATTTATTACCATTTTATACGATTTTTGTTTACATTACATTTTAATATATTGTAATATTTTTAACATATTATAACAAATAAAAGAGAGTGCGGGGTCCCCTCTTCCCCCTCCCCCGCGGTTCCCTGTAGTTGCCGCCAATTAGCCACTCCAGGACGGGCCATCAGTGTTGGCAACTCTGCTCCTTTAGAGCTACATTTAGTTCTAAATTCAGGTCGTCAGATCCAAAAGTGTGGTATAGCTTCTTAGATAGTTTTTTTCATATAATTTAGATCTTTTTAAATACAAACAAAAATAATATTTTAGAAGTTATTTCTATGGAAATCGTTATTTTTGTATGGAATTTGTTTTTTTTTCTCACAAATACTCTATAGCCGCCAGTCCCTGATTGATGTACTGAACATTTTAAAAGAAAACGGACCTACTTCCCAGCTGTGGGTTCAGTACTTCCAGATGACTACACTGATTGAGCTGTATATTGAAGCGGAACGTGCTGGAAATTGGGAGCTCCGTCTTGCAACGGTCCAAAAAATGATACCCTTTTTTCACGCAGCCGCCCACTTTAATTATGCCAAAAGTGCACATCTGTATCTCCAAGATATGTTGACATTGAAAGAGAAGATGGATCGAATAGAATATGAAAGATTTACCAAAGAGGGTTTCTTTACGATTCGACGATCTCATAAATTTTGGTCAGGGATTTGGTCTGACATGACAATCGAACAAACTCTGATGAGATCGATGAAAACATCTGGAGGTTTGACCCAAGGACGAGGAATCACAAACAGTTCTATTCTTCGTTGGACTGCTGGATTTGTTTATCTGCATACTATTTGTGAGGGTATTGAGTCATTCTGTGGAGTTGAATCAGGAACGTCAGAGCAACATGTAGAGATGAGGCCTACACGAATTAAGAGGGATGACAAAGACGTTCAAACTCTCATTGATTGGTTTTCTTGCCATGAACCATTTCCTAAAACAAACATGATTATGTCTATAAGCAGTGGCATTGTCGGGGATAGCAAAGTCCCCATCTTGTCACATGGCTGAAAAGATGGGGAAATTTGCTATATCTAAAGTCGTCAACCAGAACTTTGGAAACCTACACTTAAAATGTAAGGATGCGATAGTTTCTCTTGCAGCGGTGACCAGCAGCATAAAAAATCAGGGTGTGACTGTGACAATAGATCCATTAATGCTATTCCATCGTATGTGTATTGCCAAAAAGTCTGAAATTGAACTTAAAGAATATTTCCAATATGAACTATCTCCGGTCCCACTATCTCTTTTCTCAGAGGAAGGCATGCGCAAAGGAACCAAATCCATATTTTACTCATCGTTCAATCCTTTACACGTAGTTGATGGGGGATATTTACTGCACAAAGTGGTATGGGGTCGTGCACAACCTTTTTCAATCATTTTTCAGCAATATGTCAGGTATGTACAAAATCATTATGGAGCCAATGCGGTAGTGGTATTCGATGGATAACCAGATTCGGTTGAAAAGAAAAGCACTAGGGGGGTGGAAAGAGCACGGTATGCCAGAGTTACAACTTCTGCTGAAGTTTTGTTTTATGAAACCACTCACCCACAAGTGCCACAGGAAAAGTTTCTGGGAAATGAGAAGAACAAGTCCCGTTTTATTTCCCTACTCAGAGCCTCATTTGAACGATCGCAAATAACGACAGTACAAGCTGAAGAGGATGCTGACGTTCTCATAATGACCACAGCAAACTCGTTGTCATCTCAACATGATGCAGTCATAATCGTTGGTCAGGATATCGACCTGTTGGTACTCATCACAGCTCTCTCACCTTCAAACGTATATTATCAAAAAGTCGGTAAAGGTAAATCACTTAACGCGTTGTACTCCAACAAATGTTTTAAACACATTGAAATAGTAGAAAACATTTTATTCATTCATACCATAAGTGGCTGCGACACAATTGGTGCTCCGTTCGGTCAAGGCAAAAACAAATTTTGTAATATTCTTCTCAAGAACCACCCAGTGAATGAACTTGTTTGTGTATTTCAAGATCCAAAAGCAAAGCGAGAAACAATCACTTTGGCTGCCGAACAATTCTTTGCACTTTTGTATGGCGGAAATGAGAAATCAAATTTGGAAAATTTAAGGTAGGTACATTCTTTTTGTCAAGGGGGTGAAAAAGAACAAATTCAATTTATCCAGGCTACCACCCACCAAAGATGCAGTCCAGCAACATGCTTTAAGAACATACTTGCAAGTGCAAACTTGGCTCGGTCACCATAAAGATCCAACTGAATGGGGATGGAAGAAAGATGCTGTTGGGTTACTAACTCCAGTACCAATGCTGAAGGAGGCTGCACCTCAGGCGTGGCTGAACTTTATTTCATGCACAATGCAAAAAAGTTTGCGCTGGAAAGTGCACATGTAGAAAGTCGGGTTTGAAATGCTCCCTACTCTGTATTCACTGTAATGGCAGCTCTGTGCTGCCAGAATGCTGTGGAAGCCTTCGTTCATGATGATGACGAGGAATTTGGTGAGCCAGTCACCACAAATACGGCTGATGAGACATAGGAAGACTATATTGAAGTTTTTCGGGGCCCGTAAGTTTCATCGTTAGTCAAAAGTGATAAATTTAAACAAAATACTTTTTTTTCTTTTTTTTACGGCATCTATGTAACTTAATAAATATATTTTTTTTTATTTTTATGTTATGATTACATTGGTGGTTAATGTTGCTGTTATGTATTTTACATGTTATTACAACAATAATTGTTTAAAAAAAAGAATAATAAAGATATGCCGAGATTAAACACTTTTCTTCTGATTCAATTTTTGACCCAATTTTTGTGTAATTTTTGTGTTAGAACCTGGATACTCATTGAGTCTTTTATGAAATTTTAAACCTACGTCTTTTATGAAATTTTATTCTCTACAAAATTAATATCAATAATTTCTTCACAAAATTGTTCTGGAAAAGAGATACACACAAAAAACCAAACCAAGTCGAGCAATTTAGCTGTTTTTATAAAATTAAACACATATTTACGACTGCATATCTCAATATTTATTAGAGGTACAAGAAAACTTTTTAAGTAAAAATTGTAGGTAATTTTATGTTCTACTAAACTTGTAAAGCAACTTTAGCCGAAATTTTTATTGGAAACGAGATATTTGAGGAAAACTAGATTTTGGCGCGATTTCGGCTGGTTTTTTCAAAATGGCGGCAAAAGCTCAAGTGACCCAAGGTCGAAAACTCAGATTTTACATCACGAGATGAGTGTTTAAAACATATAAAAAATTGGGACTACCGGAATAATTCCGATCGCGAATCGCTAATTGCACTGGCCTATTATATTCAGAAGATTTTGTGTGGTTATAGGAGTAGAAGTAGTAGCTGCATACAGCACAATATAACATGTTGTTGGTTGCACAGTCTACCTTGATAGGTAAATAAATAATCACCTGTTTTGATATAGGTGGCAATGCCGTTATTTAAAATTATATTTATTTTAATAAAGTACAGTTTATTAAGTTATGCAGTTCATATTTATTTTTTTACTAGCTGGTACCCGGCATGCGTTGCTATGCCATTTAATAAAGAAATTGTTTCTCCCTGCGTGTCCTTTCCTATTCGTCTCGTTCCCACTCCGCCTCCTCCACCTGCCCTCTCCCCACATTGCTCCCCCTTCCCCCCCACCCCCTCTCCCTCCCTGGTTCCCCTCCCCCTTCTCTCCCTCCCTCCCGCTTTCCATACATTCAGTTTTCAAACCTCGCGTGCCACCAATAGCAATTTTTTTATACAAATTTCATAATGCCAGAGCTCACCTGAAGTTTTATAAAAACCTTGTCCTGACAATAACGAACACACAAAAAAAAAAATTATCCAATGGTGCAGTCGTTCGAAAGTTATGCGCTTAGCAACACATTCAGCGATTCATTTTTATATTATAGATATAATTAGTATCCTAGATAGTTTTATCAGTATCTAGGTGTAAGCGGTGAGATTCATTCAAGGAAAAAAACTGCAAAAACAGTAAATTATAAATGACAACCGGGATATCTAGTGCAATCTGGACGAAACAACTTTCTATTTCACAAATTGCGTTTAATCTATTAAATATGCATTTTTCTAATAATATATTCTAATCCCAAGGAGGTACGTCAGAAAAATTATCGCGTTAAATCGGTCTCTAATTACCTAACTGCTGAATGTTTTTGTCATTAGGTGGAAATAATAAATAGAAGCAAGATTTGAAACCATGACGAAAAAGATTTTTTTTAAAACCCCACTTTTTAAGACCCGACCAATGACTTTTCTTTCGATTTATGACATCTTTCAGTGTTTTAGTTCCTAAAGTATGCTTCCGAAAATTATTATAAACACGTTTTTTTCAGTTATTTTACAAGTTAATGTATGAAAAAATTCTCAGTGTTTCTTTGATTGCTGTTTAAGACAGCCCCAAGAGATTTTTGCTCTATTTTAAACGAGTCGTGTTTTATTAAACATTTTCACAATTTTCGCGCTCTCTCCAACATTCGTAATTACATATCTCAACCATCTTCTTCTTTTTGAGTGGGGATTGACAACTCACAAGAGCACCTCTGTCGGCATTGTGTTAGGCAGGGGATCTATATCGCCACCCTGTTGGGCAGGTGAGATCTACGCGCACCCGTAACACTTCGTATTTAGAGCTCTCAATTCGCTCAAAATTCAATTAAAATTAAACGAGTAAATGACACTACATAGACTGAACATTATTTACCCACGTAAATTGTTTTAGAAAGGGTATTTGTTAGTTTTTAGTAGATATGACACAATAAAATTATCCATACCCGAGAGATCGACGTCTTTGGATCCGTTCTCTCTTCTATCGTCTTTCTTTACATCACAATCTGAAAAGAAATAAACAAATTATGTTTATAAGGGATCAAGACATTTGAAAAAAATGAGAAAATATCTATTTTGAGAAAAACATCCCATTTGGCTGAAAATTCATGCAAAATCGCAATATTTTTTTTTTTTAAATTAAAAATTATTTTTTAATACAGTATCAGTAATATTATATTTAAGGCAGAAATTATTTTAAAAACACATATCAGTTTTATTAAAATGGGGAACATTTTTTTCAGTCGCCGGAAAAGGAAATACTGCACTTTTAATAACTATTTCGTTAAAATTATAATAGACTGTTCTATAATCTGCCAAACTAAGACCTTGGAACCTAAAATATATGAGTACTTAGGTTCCTAGTTTTGGTTTAATTAAAATAGAAAATAAACAAGCCTTAAAATCCTGTTTTCGTAATACTTATACTTCGTTAAAATTATAATTGACTATTCTATAATCTGAAAAACTAAGACATTAGAATATAAAGTATGTGAGTAGGTACTTAGGTCCTTAGTTTTAGTTTAATTAAAACAGAATAGAACAAGCCAAACCCCGCTTTCATAATATACATATATTGGCTTGAAAAAAGTATGCTTACATTATATGTATTTTAAACGAAAAATTTATTAGCATGTATTATTTTGCTTTTCGGGTGACTGAAATAATTGTTTCTCATTTCAATTAAACTTAAGTATTTTAAATATAGTGTTGTGCGTTTTATATATATGTGCGTTTTATATATATATATATATATATATAAATGTGCGTATACACTGTCCAGCAATAGATATTCAGCGAAAGTTACAAGCCGCCATTGCCAAAAATTAAAACCCAGTGGAGGAATTGCTGCGCCTCCTTTTTTGACCATACTGAATAATTTTTTTTTTAAATAAAAAGGTATAACAGCACGGGTAAAGCCACCCCCAGTGAGACCAACATTATTCAATCATACTATAAAATGTAAACTAATGTATCACAATAAATAAAGTATCTAGAACGGATGTATGGATGGATATGTAATATACAGGCCATTAAAGGATTCCATTTTTCATTACTTAAAGTGGCCAACTTTGGCTAATATTTATTTATGAGTTATTTATAATTAATGAAAAAGAGTAAAATAATATTATGTTTAAATATAATGAAAAAGAAATTAAAATATATACATTGTTAAGAAAAGGATTTAGATGGGTTTAAATTTAAAATTAAAAAAGATCGAATTACGCTGGACTACAAATTTATCTAAGTTTATTTGAATTTATATATTTGAATTTAAAATTTCAGACCAAAAAACAAATTTTACAATATTTTTTTATTTTATTATGTTTAAAACGTGAGTTAGGCTAGATTATTTAAAAAACATCTATTATCTCACCAAAAAATTGTCAAAGTGCCTTTAAAATCAAGATAGATTGAATCCATTAATTGCCTATAATTTATAATACAAAATATACATAAATCAAGTAGCACTAGATATTTGTTATACCCTTTTATTAAAAAAGATTTTTCGCTTTATTTGGTCCTCAAATCCAAGTTTAAGTTTTGTATGAAAAAGGCCGCGCAGCCGTTTCTCTTAACCAGCGCTCTTTTCGTATGAAAAAGCCTCTGTTTTGATCTCAGAAATAATGAATGTTCCTTGAAGGAGATACTGTATGTAATCTATCCGGTAGACGTGCACCAGACAGCGTACCAGGCTCTAGGTACAAGACAGGTGAAATAATCATTCACCACAATGACTTTGAAACTTTTGTTGTGTTTCCGTTATAAGTTATTTATGTTTTGGATAGAATAATAATATGAAAACAGAGTGTGCAATTCACGCGCGGTAGAAGAGAAACCTTCAGAAAACAAGTAGACAAGAGTGGTGAGGCGAGTTACGAAGCACCGCACAAATTATACTATCTAATCAAAGAAGAGACCAATTATACTATGTCATTCTCTCGCAGGCTAAATCCTTTGGATGTATCTATTTGTCTCTTTTTAGTGTCGCTATTTTTCTTTTCATCGAGTCACGTCGTAATTTAAATTTGTGATTAGGAACTCGATGAAACGAAAAGTGGTGAAAATAAAAATAGAAAAACACATACATCTATAGAATTTAGCCTGCCAGATAATGAGATAGTATAATCGGTCTCCTCTTCGTACACTCTTGTCTACTTTCATTTTCTGAAGGTTTTACTTCTACCTCGTATGAACTGCACACCCTGATTTTTTAAAATTTATTTATTACATTGGTTCTATTGACGAAAGTGTCACTGTTCAGTTTTTCCATGATTTATCCCGGAATGCAACTGGTTTTAAGCAGAGCCCCTAATAAAATATAATTTGAAATTCAAAATAAATAATACAATCGCAAATTTTCCTTTCATTGTAAATCCTATCAATTAAGATGTTGTGCAGTTGACAGTGCAGTCAGCAACCATTCGCAGAAGAGCTTCTTGAAGCACTGCAACGATGTCGATATTCGAATAGACAGTGGTATTTCATTCCAAAGTTTTGATGGTGAATAGCTGTGACTACCCTCAAATACAACAGTCTGGGGAGAATGAGTAAATGATCTCTTTGGCGTGTACTGTGTGCATAAGAGTCACGGGACCACTGCAGTCTGTCAAATGTCTGTCAGATAATATGCAGGAACTGTAGAATTCACCAATTTGTACCTACACTTGATGTACAGTTTGTCAAATAAGAGTAGAAAACATAGGAGGGCGCCACCGTTGTTCAAATGGCAATACTAAAAATATAATCATGGTGATAATCCAAAGCTGTGTAACCTACATTTTTGTTAAAATTGAAAAGGCACAAAAGTGAAAAAATATGTATTTTTTCAATCCACTGATCTCAAAATTAGAATTGCGTAAAGGTATATTATTATTATGTAAAATTGTAACTCTTTCCTCCCACCCATGAATTTAATGTTCCTCCTATCCTAAAATGAGTTCTGTAACTCATCGGGATTGCTCTAGCAAGAAATAAAAACAAAATATCTTTTCAATTTTGTGTTAACATAATGAAGAATAACGATATTGTAATCAAATATAATGCACACTTTAGAAATTGCTCACATTTATTTAATATTAGCTTAGGTACCTAGCGTTGTCCAGGCTTTGGATCATGTCTCTAATTTTAGATCTGAATATATTTAACTCATTCAGATCTAAAAGCGGTGTATTCTTTTTAGAGTGAATTGCCTAATTAAAAAAAAAAAGTGGTGTAACTAAACTCACCATTAATGATTCTTCCTTTCTACCTACTGTTAAATTCAATTTTATGTTAAATTAAATGAAAGCCAATACATTTGTAAAACATAATTACATCAAATTTATGTCATTAAGCAGGTAACTTACCAACAGTGCTTCTTCGATTTAATTTTTTTTTAAGAACAAAAAAATCTATTTTTAAATGTGTATACAGTGTTCTGTCTTTTCATTGTCTTTGCACCTTAAAAGAATATTTGACAGGTAAATTGGTGTTGCCAGCCTGCAATTTTTATAGTTCCATTTTTTATATTTTCTACTATTATTTGACATACTCTAACTTTCTTCTTTTCGACATATTTAGTATCTGATGCAGAGAGAGGTTAGGCGAGTTATACTGACTTGCTTGATTTTTTTAAAAAATAAAGTAGGACCATACACCACGTCTCTGTAGTCCAATATTGAGAGAACAAGACTATCGGTAAAAGTATGAATATTTAAAAAGTTTCTCACTGTTCTGATACTTCGGACCGGGTTCAGCTTCTACCATTCTACGTGGGCGGCTTCGAAAAGGTTGTGCGTTGGCGAACGCTTAAAGGAGAAACTGTCCTAAAGGACAATTAGCGGCTGAGCAGGGGGGTGGGGCGGCTGTTGTGGGAGCTGAAACAATATAAACAAACAATACGTTAAAATTGTTGAAAATAATAATAAAACTTGCTGAAACGCTGACTGTTAGATCCGTCCATGAATATAGGATATTATCGTTAACTTTTACCGGTAATTCGGTGTCCAAAAATCATTGCAAAACCGCAACCTTCAATGCTAGAAGGTATAAACTGACTATAAACGCGCATATGTGTGTCCTTTGCACTCACCCGCCACTTATTAAAATCAGGTCAGTTGCATTCGATTTTCCGAGAAATGTGCGGAAATAATATACTTGTTGCAATTGTTTGCGAAAATAAATTTCAAGTGCGGCCATGCGACTGGCACTTTCAAAGCAATAAATCAAAACCCCCACCGAGAATCCGGATCTAATAACAAGAAAGTTGTAATTTCACAAAATATAATAAAAATGTCGTAAATTGAGTACGATTTTCTTCTACGGATGCGAATGGTCAGATGCTACGTATTTTCGGTATTATTTTATGGTATGGAAGCATGGACGCTTACTGAAGAACTGATAAGGCGACTTGAGGCATTCGAGATGTGGATCTACAGAAAATATCCAAAATAAGCTGGATGGACAGAGTTACGAATGAAGATATTATGGTTCGGATGAATAACGAAAAAGATATTAAAATAATAAAAATTCAATATCTAGGACACGTGATGAGACATCCAGAGAAGTACGAGATCTTGCATCTCTTAATAAATGTAGGGAAAGATTGCCGGAAGACAGGGCCCTGGAAGAAGGAGAACATCATGACTGAAAAACCTGAGACCGTGGTTTGGCCAGTCTACTCAAGCCAACATGCCATAGCTCATAGCCAACGTTCGCTGAACCGACAGGGCATGAGAAGAAGAAGAAGACTTTTTCTTTTTTGTATGAATCCAAAATAAAAAAAATCTGAAAACTTCATTTTGGGCCATTCGACAGGTTGGGCATTGGGCATGCTTGCTCTAGAATCTAGACGTTATTATTATTAGTACCTATAAAACATACATTTGACTGTCAGTAGATATTAACGACCAAACTAGTTTTAAATTACCGAGGAAGGTTTTTTTGTGATGAAGATCAATCATTGTTGGTCATTAGATTCATATCAACACCTCACCCAATCAAAATATACTATTGCGTAGTAGACGAGGAATACCTCGGCATAACGAGGAGGTATTTGACCTACATTGACGCAAATCAAAACAACAACAAACAAGAAAAAGAGCCGGTTAAAATTGCATACTAAAAATAATCTCAAGTTTCCGGATGACTGAACACTCTTAAAACGAATATTTTTTAGAAAAAACCATTGATTCATTCTAATTAATAGAAATAAAAGACATATTCACATTTGGGACGATGGAAAACATTGCATTCAAAATTACAATTACGTAAAATGAAAATTTGCTTTCGTCATATGCGATTTCAGCCATTTACAATAATTAATGTCCGAATTCTAAAACATTTTCTTTTGCAATTTTGAATGCGATGTTTTCCATTGCCCGAATGAAAATAGTTGTCTTTTATTGTAATAAAGTTCAATCAAAAGGTTTTTTTTATAAAAATGTAATCTTGTTAAGCTGTAGTCATTCCGAAAGTTTACCTAAACGTGTAGAATGAAAAATTAAACTTTAAAATAGGTATACACAACACATATTTTTGAAAATGTTAATAAAATACAGCCTTAGTTATCTGAACCGAGGTATGATTTTTTTTATAAAAAAGTTTAGGTGTGAAAAATGATGCTAGGTAAATTATTAAAAAGACGTTATATTTTTTAGCAATAAAATTAATTTATTATAATTTCAAGTTGGTACCGTAAACCCTAAACTATTCTAACCCTCAATTTGGATAATCAACACCCCTGCCGTAGGTCACAACAAGTGATTCGCTACGTCTGGTGACTAAGAAAGGGTGCCCGGGTTCATGGGGTGAGGTTTATCTAGGTCTTGCAAACATACTGCGTGGCAGGCCGGATTGGGAGAGACTGGTTGAGGGAGATCTTTTGACCTCTCCAGCAGGACTCTCTCGGAACATTGTATTGCACCACAGCGTAGGGATAGATTCACACGTCCATAATTCCTGAACACATTGAACCCCTGTTTCCTACCCACCCCTCATACCTTATTTATAAATTTCTCTAATATTTCTCTAATACCCTCCACATAGCACCCCCAAAGACGACACAGGCCCTGATTTTTTCCTCAGGGTAATAAAAATAATAAAATACCTACTATCAGTTCAATATTATGTCACCAATGTTTACATTTCTTAGAAATGACGGCGTTGGTATACATTTTTCATACACAGGTATACAATATATTTTTTAATTAAAATTACGCGTCCCAAACGACAACGTCAAATTTACTAGTATTTTAATTGCGAACAATTAGATTGGGAATCACATTATTAATAGTTTTACAGACTGTCCGAATTACCACTTCATCTTGAGAACTTCAATAGTTTTACAGACTGTCCGAATTACCACTTCATCTTGAGAACTTCAATAGTTTTACAGACTGTCCGAATTACCACTTCATCTTGAGAACTTCAATTTGCGTTTTACGTAATAAAATACATGTTTTTTATACGAAATAACTAATCGTTATTATCGGTTATATTTTCAAAAGAGAACTCAAATGAAATAAAAGGAAAATCAAACTCGATGTCAATATAAATTACAATATGATACATCGTCAGAGCTCGGATATTTCATTCCCGATCTGATATCTATGAATAGAGTATTGTTGCCAATTGTTGCATTATTATTTGTATATAATACATTGCCAGTGCAAAAAATATTGCCGTGTTAATAAATTATACACGCAAATAGGTTTTACCTACCTAGCTGATTTTATAAAATATTATACTTTACTAGCTGAAGTCCCGGCTTTGCCCGGGTCTTATACTCATGCTGGTGGGGACAGCAATCTTGTTGTTTTAAACATAAACAATTCAGATATCGAAATATTTATATTTAGCATCAGTGAAGTAAGACTTGCTGTTGGTAGTATAGAAGCTTTTAAAGTATGTTTGTAGTTATACCTCTGATTTATATAATTTATATTTATGCTTTAAAATATAATTCTTTTTTAATTTAAAAACGCCGTAAAATGAGCATTTTGTAATGCTATAATAATAATTAAAAATTGAATTGAATGTACACAATATAATAATAATAATTTTCCTCTTATTTTGAAAGTGAAGTGTGCATAATTTTATGATTCTGATTTATGGAGTAGGAAAAGGGTTGGGAAAAAGGGGTAGGAAATGGGGTGGGAAAAGAGCGTGAGAAGAAGGGGTTGAAAAAAGTTTGGGAAAAGGGGGTGGAAAAAATGTTTGGAAAAGGGGGTGGGAAAAATGTTGTGAAAAGGGGATGAAAAAAAGGTTTGGAAAAGGGGGTGGGAAAAATGTTGTGAAAAGGGGGTGGAAAAAAGGTTTGGAAAAGGGGTTGGGAAAAAATGTTGGGAAAAGGGGGTGGAAAAAAGGTTTGGAAAAGGGGTTGAGAAAAAATGTTGGGAAAAAGGGGTGGAAAAAAGGTTTGGAAAAGAGGGTGGGAAAAAATGTTGGGAAAAGGGTGTGGAAAAAAGGTTTGGAAAAGGGGTTGGGAAAAGGGGGTGGAAAAAAGGTTTGGAAAAGGGGTTGGGAAAAAATGTTGAGAAAAGGGGGTGGACAAAAGGTTCGGAAAAGGGGTTGGGAAAAAATGTTGGAAAAAGGGGGTGGGGGAGATTTTCTCAGGTTGATAACGACCTCCCTCTTCTTTTGAAGTCAAGCGTGCGAAACTTTAGATTAAAAAAAAAAAATCACCTGAGATCAAAATTTTATGTTACATTTTTTACTCTAATTAATGTCAGGAATCGCTGATTAAAGTAAGTCAAGTACGACCCTTTACATCCTGTATGTATAGGCACCTCTAACATTTATCGTAATGTTGTAGTCTCATCGTATGAATATGATGTAGGATGAAGGTGTGAATTTTCATATCCCCTATCAATATATAATAAGCCTTTCTGTATTGAGTGTTTACCTATCAGTAAAAAATCCTTTTTAATATGTTTGATAGAATTCATATACGAAACAAGTTTACGTCAAACAAGGTTAAATTGAGGATTTTGGAATGATGTGTTTACTGCAGTACTATCATTGAACCGGAACAGTTCTCTGTGAAACAATTCCGCATAGGTATGCAAACTAAAAAAAGATACTGACAATGAACGGTGACTCAATAGCAACAATAACAACAAGTCTTCTTGTTTGAAATTAACAGACCTGAGGATGTTACTGGCCCGATAAAAGGTATAACCTGTATTTGTAACGATGAGACACAGGGGCACCTGCAAGATGTGTTCCTTGACCTATCAACTCCTAATGATCAGTAGCTTCACGGTCAATTATCTGGCATGGATTAGTCATGTTTACCAAACTAGGAAGGACATAGTCAAGATGTTGTGCGAAGCCAAGCAAACTGGTTGCAGGCCTTTAGGCAGACCAATTCAATTCCTTAGTAAAGAGTAGACTTGAAAGTGGATCGGTAATTTGAAGTCTTCACCAGGAAAGAATTCCCTCAGGTTGGAGAGAGTTTAGAAGAAATTTCCGAGATTTCTCTGCACGAGGGAATATGGCTTATCACCCGTGGCTCTATCCTTACGATTTTCTTTATGTAGGTATGCTCTGAATGAACCATCTACGGGTCAGAAGGGATGTACAAATTTCTTTAGTTTGATTCGTGGATGGTTGGAAAACTCGGCTACCATGGAGTGCATTCATTTCTATGTCCCCGATGATTACCTCCATCACCGACAGCATGTACTGATATATTTCGCAACCTGCAGTACTAAATTACTAATGGTGATGCCGGTGGGGAGAACAATCCCTCTGTTGAATAGAATTAATTCGGATATCGACATATTGAGCATCAATTAAGCTGTCTTTAAAAAGTCACTATTACTACTAGTAATGTTGTTACCCACTGTTAACATTTATGCTGCATTAAAAAACACATTAAAATTAACAATTTTCTAATGTTTTAAAAATAATAATGTGAATCGAATTGAATGGCTAATCTGGAGAGGTTAGTGGATATGCATTTCTGTTACCAAAAATCAAAAAATCGTCTGAAATGGAATGGCAAAATGAACGAATAATATCTATAAGAACTATCAACAACTGTAAAGAAATCTACAAGAACTGTATAGTCACCAATTAGGAAGCAGATACATTGAAATTGATCTCGAAAGAATAATATGCAAAACAAAGATACTTAAAATTAGAATAATGAAATAATTTTACTTTGTATAAACCACTTATTTGATGTGCAAATCCGACCGGTTTCGGAACAAACGTTCCTTCGTCAGGGAAAGCTTATACTAATATAAAGCTTATACTTAAAATTGGTCATCGGTTCATTCCGATTGATAAAATTGATGAATCTGAGCATTGGTTCAGTGTTTAAAACATTTTAGAGTCATTAGAGTGAATTATGAACTCGTTTAAAACGGTGTGTTTTTGCACGCTGCATCAATGTCTTCAACAAAGCAAACGTGAAGCAAATTTCCATATTTCGAAAGGAAGCACAAATAGCCTCATATTGTGCAGTCGGTGTGCAGTTAGTGCAGCGTGTCCGGTATTGGAATAAATAAATAATAGTTCCACAGTCACAGCAGTATTATAATACGGACCCATACATATCGCAAGCTGACCTTGGTAATGTCATTGAAATGCTCTGGTTTATATTGTGTGGAATAGGTAACTGCGATTAACCGATGATGTTTTTAGAACGCTCCATTATTCGCCAGTGCTTTCGGATTATGTTTCTGTGAGCAGGCACCAATTATGTTTCTGTGAGCAGGTACCAATGCATTGTTCATCAAGGAAACCATAACCTACAACCACACGATAACAAGTCAGACCACACCATACCACACACTACATAGCAGAAAAATATTATGTAGATAATGACAATAAGCAAGTTGTGAGACCAATAACCCCGTGTGCAATTGTTTTATCAATCGCTGGCAGTGTCTCAAAGATTAATTTTTGGGTTATTAAGCCAAGTTGCGCTTTCTCCTATTTTAGTCAACATTTCGGACAGCGTAACAGTATCTACCATCGGGGAAGATAATACGTGGATTTTGGTGAGTGTGTGTTTAAGTATGTTGGAGTGATACCGCGTGCGGGTAAACCTCTTAGGGAAGGTATTTCAGCAGAATAATTAGTAAAATTATTGTGGTTTTGTAAGTAAGGGATACCAATAACTATGAAGCCTAGCCACCGTCGTCTCTATTAATATTAATGGGATTTTTGTTTGTTTTTTTTTTATTTGGATTGCTCGAATAATAGGTACCTATTTAACTATTTGTTGAGAACTGGTTTGAATAATTGGAAGACACTGTACCTAATTTGTACCCATTGATGAATCTTGTAAATTTTTTCAGTGTTTGTTAGCAGGCAGCATTTAAACCAGCCTCAATGACTCAAAAGAGGGGACGAAGCGCAACATGACTCAAAATATAAAAAAATAGGATGACCTTGCGTTGTTCACAATAAGGGCAGATGCTATATCTTGTTGCTATACCGTTGTTTCTAATCTTACTGATCAACTGTTGAGCCGAAACTTTAGCTCAACACTCCTCAAATGCACAAATACGCTCTTCCCAACGCAACTCTCCGAGCGGCAAGCGAATCGAGCGTTTCTAAATAAATCACTTAGCTGATCGGAGACTCAGATTGATCGGAATAAAAGTTGGAAACAACGGTCGCTACTGTCCAAAAACTTTGGATCGAGAAGGAGGAGAAAATGCAACACGAATCAATATCTCAAAAGTCAAACAACATAACACAATGTCTCTTCACTTCTGCATTTCCATAGGCCCAACGTAATACAAAAAATTGTAGATAATCTCAAATTAACAGCCTCCATGCATAAACGGAATTTTTATTTTCTCGATGGGCGCTTTTTTCAAAAATTGGGGACATTATTTATAAGGCCCTAATCACACCGAAATAACGAGAAAAATCAATTTGAAAATGTTGAACTGCAGTACCAGTTGAAACAGTTGCACAGGGCAAGATTAATAGAATGGGAACGGAATTATTTAGTTATTATCAACTATTTTTATTTAGTTTTAGTTTGTGTATTAATTGTACCCAAAACTATGATAATAATATACGAAGTTATGTCAAAAATATATGAGAAATAGTCATAATTCTTTTATGAAATGTGTTTTTAAGATAATAGAATATATTTTACAAGGCTTCAATCTTGACTTAAAATATAGTTACTGTTGGTTGGTACACACTGTTATCAATGTTTTCTGTTTGCGGAAAATTACCCCAGAATAGGGCGAGAGCAGCTTCTGTTAAACCGTCAAGATAACTGGAAATAAAATAAATTATTAAGCAATAAGCGAATATATCAGCAACTGAAAACATAAAACCGTAATCTTTGCTTTTTTACAATTTGAAATAACCAGTATTTTTCCCACAATAAACATCACACAAATATCGCCGTAAACTAAAAAAAAATGTAGTGTTGTTAGTTTCAGTAGTTTTACAATATTATTATTGTTACTTTCTTACCCAACACTTAAGTGTAACACTCATAACATTCAATAATAATACAAAACATACTTTTCTTTATACTTTGGTAAAACAATTTTCTAAAGCGCTACGATTTTCCGCGTTAGACTTGAATAATTGGCATACAAATAATAACGAGTAGCTGTTGAAAACCCGCTCCGCAGGTTTTTACTGTTAGGCCCTGCGGGCGGCTTTAGATTCGGCTTCAGTTAATGTTGGTGACCATTTCATAAATCCAATAGGAACTGGTTGGATCCACTGTCATCCAGTGTAGCTAGTCACCGCGACAAAGTAACCGGGACAGAGCAATGACGTCGTATGTAATATATAGCCGCTTGATACAACATGTATTACCTACCGTCAATCTTTCCATATCCGGAGAGATACTACATGTTCAAAAATTCGTAAAGTAGCAGTTAATTATTAGCGACATCTTGTGACGAATTCTTGAATTCGAAACCGAATTATAACAGTAGCTTTGTGTGGAATTCCACGTACACAGATGTTATTTGTGGCGCGGCGCGTATGGCGTGGCTTCAGACATGCACTCAAAGCTGGGTTCTGAAATTCAACCACGCAGACGTTACAGTATTAATACTGTTCGATAATTACTGCAGGTTGTTAAGAGACGTAGATACATGACTTAAACCAGGGATTCCTGACATTATTATTTGGACTAAAAATAGTTAATGAAATTTTGCTCTGCGGTGACATGTAATGTAGTTTTTTAAACCTTCACCCCGACCTTAATTGTCCAATACCAACTGTTTTTTTAATGACCTCAGAAAACCTTGGTTAAAGTAAGACAAGTACGAAGATTGATGCTAAATCCCTATTTTCGATTAATCTTTACTACGAATCGGTGCACATTATAAAGTTCATTGAATAGGATTTCTGACAATATTATTAGGGTAAAAATGTGAATTAAATTTTGCTCTGTGGTTTTACGCATGTTCATGCTCTGCACATTTTATGTAGGTTTTTTAAACTCCCGCCCGACCTAAATTGTCCAAAACCTAGTGATTTTAAAAAAATGTTTTTGTTGATAAAAAACCATCTACGTTTTTAATCTAAATATCCTCACAAAATCACTGTCTGAAATTAAGTCAGGTGTGTGTTTTAAAGTGAATATTAATGCTAAACCACTTTTTCGTGTAATCAGTTTACATAAAAAATAAATAAAAATATGCTTTGGATAAATTGTAGATTTTATCATTGTTGTGCCATGTTGCGCTACCTCCTTTAGCCATCGTTTCGGACAGCGTTGAAGTGTCCATCATCAGGGCAGATCCGGCAGATCTGGTAGATGTCGTTCTAGGGGAAGCGAGAATGTATATAAACCCAACACTTCGCTCCAAAACGTGTAATACGGCGGCGGATGCGTCTGCCAAACAGTTATTGAAGTATGTTTTGCCAAGGAATCCGCAATATCGTTTTTTTTTACATGAGCTCCAACATCTATCGGATCTGCCGGATCTGCCCTGATGATGGACACTGCAACGCTGTACGAAACGTTGGCTAAAGAAGGAGGTAGCGCAACATGGCATAACACCCCAAAAAAAATAAAGGAAATACTTTTGGCCGTGAAAATCTTAAAATGTATCTCCTAAAAAATATTTTTTTTCATTTGAAATGTATGAACCAAAGATATTCTCTTTGGTATGAACGCATGTAAGGAACAACGTTTTAAAAATACAATTTTATGGCTAAACTTATCTCTGACAGTTTCCATTGATTACATTTTTTCTTTCTTTCAAAATTAGTCACAAAATAAATAAAAACCATATTTCGCTTGAAATCGGGATATTATGTGTCGTACATTTTTGGCTTGTACCTTTCTCTTAACACCAACTGTAAACAACACATTTCTTTTCTATACGACCTACTAGCCGTGGTACTAGTTTAACACAATAATAATAAGTTTATTGACTTGCCTCAAGGGCACTGAATGTCTGCAAAGGACGTTCATCTAGAAATGTCGTTTCTGAAACTGAGGTAAATAACCTCTGAGAGAGGTCTGAGAGAGCAGAAGTGGCCTGCTCTTTTATCTATAAGGAAATGAGCAGTTCACATTGATTTAAGAATTAAGGTTAAACCAGTTAGTTCGCGGCTCCCTACAGATGACAGACACACAGATGAGGTGGCTAGGTACTGGCAATGGGTAGCTAGGTACCCACTGGGCACTTGGTACTGCACGCGTGGCCTGGTCAGCAATCACGTAATGCGCTCTGTGTACATTATTGTATTTACCACATAAGCGTTCTGGTAGAGCACGAATCTACGAACGCACGAGTCCCAACTGCTTAGAAATGGTAATTCTGGTTTCATGACAGTTGATCCCCGGCAATGACACCCCCCCGGCATACTTAAATATAATATCTATGCAGTTGATTAGTCAGACATCTCCAAATACCTACCAAGTTTTGAGATAATCAGGAAAGCCACAAAAATAATGCTTACAATAAATCAAATTTTATATACGTGCCTATGTTTTACATATTAAATATGCTATAAAATAACAACGGTTCACTACGTTTTAATATGATATTTTGAAATATCATACGACCCAGTTGTTCATCAACATTTTGTTTATTTCACTACAGGTTTTTGTGCATTATAACTGATTTGGTCTGATCTGAGTTTTGCTTAATCAGAGTAATGAACCAGATGGAGGGTACCCTTTTACGTATAACTGCACACTCAACTCAAATTTTGATTTATCGGAGATGTCTGAGTAATCAACTGGACGATCGATATCTGCCTACTCCCCTCTATAGTTTTGAAAAATGTCACAGATCAAGGGCTAGTCATTTTATCTGGGGCGTCTACAGATAATTACGTAAAAATCGACTGCATTTTAAAATCTCATACGATTTTTGTTTTGGGTACTTTAATATTGATTGTTATGCTAAGGGCCTTATAAAAATGATGACATGTCATTGTCATTTTTATTTATTTATTTATATGAATATACGCTTATAAGGATTTTTACAAATATGTGTTATACAAAATAATTTAGTGAAACAGTAATCATGAAGTTAGTAAAATATGCTAATTAAATGGAAGAATGATGTATGTTATATATAACTATATTCCATGCAGTTGTACACATCTACCACTTCTGAGAAAGTATTACCTGTACTGCATGCAACTTTAAGTACGAGCGAGTATCTAAATGACTTAGTCCTGATATTGTTGTCGGAATTAAATGGAATTTAGATCGGGTAGTTGTTGTTGGTACATAGAAGGTAATTAATTAAGCTTAATAAATGAGGGCTGCCATTAATACCATTAATATTTTTTTTTAATTATGTTTGCACTATAACTTCAGAGTAGTCACTGTAACACACAATTGCCCATTAGGTAGATGTATGTATGTGGAAGGTGACCAAGTATCTCAAGGAACCAACGTCTCGCTGGAACCAACAATAACATAATCTTAATATATAAAAATGAATGTTTCTTTTGTGATACGATTGGAATGTCCCTTATGCGTTCATAAACTTTTCATCCGATTGCAATGAAACTGTTACGAAGCTTGTCAGAAAAATTGTTTAAAAAATTACGACAGGTGGCGTGTGAGTGGTTTAGTAGGCAGGAAGGGAAGGCGGGAGGGGGAGAGGAATCCGGTAGGGGAGGAGGGGAATGAAGGAAGGGGGGAGGCGGATGACAGGAAAGGCGGAGAAGCTGGAAGGGTAACGTGGAAGGGGGAGGGGTTCACGGGACGGGGGTAGCAAGGGGGGAGGGGTAAGGCGGGGAAGGTTAAGGGGGAACTCGGGAGGGGAAGGGGATGCGGAAGGGGATGCGGAAGGGGAACGGGGACGAATGGGAAAGGATATGCAGGGAGAAACAATTCCTTTATTTAAGTTCATCGGGTAATCGCTAGAACTAGATAAATATAAATTATTTGTAATAGCTGTACGCCAATAACCGTAACTGTGGCAATCTTTATTTATAATTACTAGTGGTGTGCGAAATCTCATCATCCCCCGTCCGCGCAATTTTCGTAAAAAGGGGTACAAAGTTTTTACTTCACGCATTAATATACCGATAATGCATTGGCTCCATTATTATTCAACTAACCTATTGAACATTATTGATTAGGAGTTATAATTTTTGATGGCGCCTTCAGTAAGATTACTTTTCATTGACAATCAACGATTAATTCAAAATGTTAATTTTGTCAATGGAACCTTCAGCTAAACGCTGAATGCTATAAAACTCTGAACCACTATCACAAGAACCATTGCTTACCTATCGACTATCTTTTTATACCATCAAATATATAAATAAGAATGACTGTGGCGTGTGGCGTGCCTTTGTTTTTTACACAAATCTACAGTTTTATTCGGGTGTTATTGTCATTTTGCACATTTAACCTAAATTAAAAACAACAGAATTGTCTTTAAACCTTCAGAATAAGAGGAAAATCACAGTCCACATCTGATTTCGAAAAACTCTGCGTAAAGCCTGAGCAACCCCGAAGACTTCAGCTGGTATTTTTTTTTTATATATTTTCTATTTTACTGAGCTAGACCTTAAACAAACGATATGTTTTTCCTGCGATGGTAATATAGTTGCGTTTTTTTCCGTGACACAATAACAGGATTTTAAATTTCCGACTAAGCAGAACATTTTAAAATTATCTTTAGATGTAGTTTTAGAACTAGTTTACGGATTTCTAAGTAAAGGGCTTTTCTTCATTGTAAATTAAGTGTATGTATTGCAGTTTTCCCTGTCTATTTAAATTATTCATGCCATAATAAAATGTCCTGCGTGTCCCTCTGACACGAAATGTTATTAACTTTTATGCATTACAACGTGCTTCATGCTTTTCAGGATTTGACCATTGTTGGCACATTTTCACAAGGACAACACGATAACAATCAGTTCATTAAAAATCATAAACATTCATTATTTACATGCTGCGAATTTACTATGCCTTTACACATATATTATTAAAAAAAACACACACACACAGAATGACATAGCTAAGTAAATAGCGGTAATGTCGCATGCATCTAATGTATCTATGATTCAAAAACTAGTCGACCGATTTCGCTGAAAATGTCAAAATTTGGTCTAATTAGAGTCAGAAGCGTGTAGAGATTGATTTGAATGGTAGAAAAAGTCAGGGACGCCGGAGGAAGATTCAAAACTTTACTAAAAACCAGTCATAACCCTTTAGACTTAGACTGTGTATGAAATCCACAAGAAACGCCCGGTACAAGTTAGCTATTGGTTACAAAAGCGATAGTGTTACAAAACCATCTTATTATTTCGAGCGTGTACTGAGAGTTTTTCAATCTCGAATACCTTATCTCTACCGCATCGCTTCATCCTTTAAATTAGAGGCGAGGGATGCTGTTGGTTAGATACCACAGATGTCACAGATGGTTTGACCGATATAAGGTCGTGTGGTATCTCGGGAAAGTCAAGTTACCTTACGGTCCTACCCGCACATCTTCAAGCAATCAAAACTCTGGCAGGACTGAAATGATTTCAGCTATTTTGTTAAAATGTTTAACGAGCGGTTGAGAGAAAAATTAGTCTCCTTTGTGTAATACTTGCAGATTGACAAATACTCCAAATAAAGACAAATTTGTGATTACCATAAAATAATTGTGAATTTTATTTAATTATACCGCTACAATAGAGTCACTTTCAGGGATAAGAAAAAATGACGTAAATGATTTACTTCATACCTATTTTAGTATATTTTGTAAGAAATGTGAATTTTTAGTTGTTTTGCATACTAACGATACTACGAATGTGTATGTAATTTACCGTGCCGCATCCCGAGCTGTGAAATGATTTGCAAACAGACCTGGCCTCCGAAAGCAATCATTACGTACGTATGTGTCAAAACTCTGGGATCCTTCGACTATTATTGGTTGGCGAGAGAGGCGCTAGGGGATACCCCACATACCTCCATTCTGATGAACACACAGCTAACCAGTGCATACTGGAATATTTAATACGCAAACATTTTTTGTGTGTGTAAGCAAATAGGTAGCTACTCTATTTTTAATGTTTTGTGTTGGACTATGAAAATTCCCGAGAAATCTTTTTCACCGAATTAATCTCTCTATCTATCTATCTACCTACCTTCTGTTTGTATTTTATATAAAGAAAGGTTACCGTGGTGGACTTGTATAAAAATCTACAGTTTAATTCCGAGAATTACGACATTTTGCACACTTGACCGCCAAAACAAGAAAAACGTCACCGTCCATAAATTTCGAAAAACTCTGCGTAAAGCCGTAGCGGTGCCAGGGAGTATAATAATGTAAAGAATTATCCCAAACGTAAGTTTGTTTTTTAACAATCTACATTTTTTTTATTCCAGTTAAAAGAAAATTACATTTTCACTCATTTAACTAGAAATAATTATACACATTAATATAAAATAAATATTTCAATACAGCGCTATTCTATTTCATTATTTTGTTTATCAAGAATAAATATAAATAATTTTTTTTAAATTTACCCAACTTCTTTTCGTTTTAATGTCATTTGGGAGGCAATTATATAAGTTGCCCCCCTCGTAACCAAT
This sequence comes from Limnephilus marmoratus, assembly GCA_917880885.1. NCBI lineage: Eukaryota > Metazoa > Arthropoda > Insecta > Trichoptera > Limnephilidae > Limnephilus > Limnephilus marmoratus. The sequence goes on along the minus strand of OU862918.1, from coordinate 53,051,020 downwards.
GGATTGTTTACCATAGTTAGTGTGGATGGTGTTTAAATGTATGTTATCGCGTTTTCGTGTAAAGTGTTTATGTACTTGAGACGTTTTAATGAATTCTGTGTTTGTGTGTACGAGATTATTTTGTATTTTGTATATAAGGAGACATGTATTGTATTCATATAGTTTTATTAATGTTAATAGTTTTGTTTCCATATATAATTTTTTTGTAGATGTTCTAGGCTTGTAGTTAAATAGTTTTTTTGATTACCTTGTTTTGTATTACCTGTAATTCATTTATGTATGTTTCACATGCGTTTCCCCAGATTTCAATCAAATAATTTAAATGTGAGTGTACGAGACTATAATATAAACCTATTTTTAATTTATTTGGCAACAGATATGATAGCCGGCTAAGTACGCTAATTAAGGGAATGATTTTGTCTTTAATACCTTGAATGTGTTGTTTAAAAGACAAATGCTGATCAATGCACAGCCCAAGATTTTTTCCTGGATCAGGATTTGCAGGTCGTTGTTTTCAATTTTTAAGGGTACATGAGGAGGAATTATTGTACGGGTTGAGCTTAAGATCATGTATCCTGTTTTTTAACATTCATTGTTAAAATATTTGATTGGAGCCAACTGTTGATTTTTTCTAGATCTGTTTGTGCATTTTCTAGTAAGATATCTAAATCTTTACTCCAGTAGAAAATTGCTGTATCATCTGCATATAAAAATATTTCACCATTTAAAATTAATTGCGAAATATCATTGATGTAAAATTGGAACAGTAGTGGACCTAGTAGGGACCCCTGCGGAACTCCATAGTTTATTGGGACGTGTTTGCTATTTTGATTGTTAATGCTAACGAATTGCTTTCTATTTCTAAGATATGATTTGAGTAGATTAAGAGCAGGACCAACTACACCAATTTTCTCGAGTTTCTTGAGAAGTATGTCATGACTAACTGTATCAAAGGCTTTTTGAAGGTCAACTAATATAGAAAAATGTAATTTCCACCATCAATACCGCTTCTAAGTTTACTGATTAAGTCATTTATTACTCCTGTGTATTTGATTTTTTCCTAAAGCTGTATTGTTTTTTATATAAGAATTTTTTTTAGCAGAAAATTGCTTAATCTTTCGTAAATTACACGTTCAAAAATTTTAGATAAAATTGGTAAGATTGAGATAAGTCTGTTGTTTGAGGTATTTGTTTTGGACCCACCTTTGTGAATTGGTATCACCTTAGCAATTTTACAGCTATCGGGAAAAGTTCCATCTCTAAAACATTGATTGATTAATTTTGTTAAAGTAGGATTATCATCATTATCCCTTGACATATTTTATTGCACCCTTGATCTTAGAAACAAGAGGAAAGTCACTGTCTACATTAGATTTCGAGAAACCATGATTTTGATAAAATTTTGTTACTTGACTTTCAAAATAAGAGGAAAATTACTGTGTTCTTACTACATCTGATCTTCACAAAGCCCGGGCAATGTTGGGGACTTCAGGCAATATGTTGTAAAACAGAAAATATGTTTAATTGATTCTTGCAAGGGTCTCGAAAGGCTTTGCAATAAATCTCGAAGGGGATTTGGCGTAGTGAATTTTCACTGCTTTTTCCATTTTTTCTGTCTGTAATTTCTACATTAATGCATCTGTTTTCAGCTACAATCGTCGTTTCCATCTTAAATTATGAAAAATACATTAAAAAATAAGAAAAAGCGATGCCAAATGATGGTGTACTTTGATTGAGAAAAAGAAAACGAGGTCGCCAATAAATGAATTTGATTGAAGGTGAGAAAAGGTGAGAGTCGCCAAGACTTGAGAAAATTGAGGAACGCCTTTGTCAAAACAGAAGACTTATGAAGAAGAAAAGACTGAAGTCGGAAAGCAAAAATTGTCGCGTTTTTTTGTGGGTTCTCCGAATTTTTCTAAATAGTTTTAATGTATGCGATAAGCCAACATTTAACACTTTACTGAGAGAAAATTGTGAAATGCCGATACGAGAAGTTATATAATGTTTATTCTTATATCCGCTTGAGCCTTTTAGTTGTTTTGTGCCATTTTGCAATCATCGTTGTATCGGAATAGTCAATAATGGGGAAACAAATTATTTTGTTTACCTATCAAAGGTAATAATTATGTTTTGAAATCTTATAAGAATTCATTTGAGATTGGTTGAAAGATATTAAATGATCAGTTTAACCCTTTGTTCTTTAAAATATTGTTACTACAAGTCCCAATGACACGGTGACATTTCACGGATCTTCGGAATGCTTCCGAGGTATTTTAGAAAAAAGATAAGATAGAAAGATAGAAATAAGATAAATGAAGTGCCATTTTAGAAAAAAGATAAAATTATCTTTTCGATGTGTGCGTTTAAAATAAACATTGCCATTTCTAATTAATACATTTTTTTATGTTAAACCATGTTTGAAGTTCATATGAAAATGTTATCTAAAGTTCTGGGAAAGAAAAAGGTTTGAGGGGTGGGTAGGAATCTGGGGGTCAGTGTATCCTGGAGTGACGGACATGTATTGTATTATACCGGGTTTGGTGAATATATATATTATTCACCAATCCCGGGCACCCCTGATAAGTCACCAAACATAGCGAACCGCTTGGGGTGACCTATGATAGAGGCTTTGGTTATCTAATAAATGCTTCCCCTAAATTTCTATAAAATCATATAATTTTTTTTTTAAGTTTTCTTTATTCATTAAATTTTTCATTACACACATAGGGGACTTTTCGACCACCATGCTAGGCACATGCCCGTGTTGTGGTGGTCGATTTTCTATACAGTAGGTGCATTCTTATGAAATATGAAGAATGTGAAAGAATTAAGAAATTATATACATAAAATTATATAATATTAAATATATATACAAAAGAATATAAAAGAATGCAAATTGCTCTAGAGTAATATAAAAGAGTTAGGAAAAATATAGTAGAATATTAAATAATATGAAAAGTATAAAACATAGAAATCATATAATGAAAGAATACAAAGGTATGTAATTATAAATATATAAAATAAGAGTAGGTATGGTAAGCATATGAGAAAGGATTTTTGTTACGTTGAGAATCTAAATGTGCGTGTTATATTGGTAGGTACATTATTTTACACCAATTTTTGTACAAATAAATGTTAGGTTTAAAAATAAAATAAAATGATTTTAAAAAAATGATGTTTCCTCCAAATAAATGAAGTAATATAACATACTAATAGTAATATAATACAAATAGCAGTAACAGAAACGGTTTAGGCAAATGTTGGCCTTTATAATAAAATTAGACATGTATCCCTGTTTTGGCAGAAAGTGTTAAGTTAAGTTAAGTCAGGTTAAGTTAAGTCAATTAAGTTAAGTCCAGTTAAGTTAAGTTAACTAAGTTCAAGTTAAATCAAGTAGATTCAATGTAATGGTGTAAGGCATTCTTTAAAATAGTTCCTTCCCTTTATAATTAACCAGTTCTGAACACTTGTGGTATATTGATCGTCAGTTTTCGATTTCCTGGTATCAATACTCAGCGAATTGAAAATTTTGGGCGCAATGTAAGAGAACTGGCGCTGTGCGAAGGCTGTTTTTGTTGGAGGAATTATGCATTTTAGTTCAGATGAGTACCGGGTGTGAATTTTTTGTTGTGTTTTTTCCATCAAATCCTTTTTCCATATGTATATAAGAATCGTCTTTATGTATAATTGTCGAATGTCTAATACTGTGAATTTTTTAAAGAGTGGTTCTGATGGGTGTGATGGATTACATTTGAATATTATCCTTAGCAATAGTTTTTGTATTAAGACCAAGGGATGAAGAATTGATGTTGCACAGCCTCCCCATCCTACAATACCAAATGTAGCAATTGATTGAAAAAGTGCAAAGTAAATACATCTTAGTGTTTGTAGATTAAGAATAGATCTAAGAGAATAGAAGATGTAACATAGCTTGCGAAGCCATTTTGTTGTAGAATTTATGTGTGCCTCCCATCGTAGTTGATCATCTATAATAACTCCCAAGTACTTAATTTCATTTGATATTTTTAGGTTATCGCATGAGCAGTTTTTGTGAGGTGTGATGTAGGCGTGTTAAGGTTCTGTGAACATGTATGTATGGTAAGTTTTTGGCAGTTTTGGAGGATTTTTGGTTTACGTATGGAAAAAAAGTAGGTATTTTGTTTTATCTATATTTAGAGTTAGAAGGTTAGAATCCAACCAGGTTTTTACTATGTTCATGCCATAATTTGCTTTTTCAAAGGTTGAATTCAAATCTTCGTCATCAAATATGATAGCCGTGTCATCGGCAAAAGATATAATAGTGCCACCAGTATTCAGATTGTATAACGTGTTAATGTATATTAGAAAGAGCAGTGGGCCTAGAACACTGCCTTGGGGTACGCCATATGTGATTGGTAAACTTGTACTTCTATACTCTTTAGCCGAGTTGATAATAGTTGACTGGGACCTGTTTGTTAGATAGCTCTCAAACCATTTAAGGGAAGTGCCTTTTATTCCTATCTGCAGGAGTTTTTTCAGAAGTATGCGGTGAGATACAGTATCAAAGGCTTTAGCTAGATCCAAGAATACAGCGAGGGGTTTACGACTTTTATCGAGTTTATCAGAAATTAGTTTAGTGAAATTTGCAATTGCGTCTGAGGCACTACGACCTTTGCGGAAGCCGTATTGATTACTTGACAGGATTTTATTATCTTCGAGAAACTTGTAGAGTCTTCGTTTAACCGTTTTTTCAATTATTTTTGAAATAGGACTCAGTAAGGATATTGGTCTATAGTTATTCACAAATGATCTGTCCCCTGATTTAAAGATAGGAATAATGGTTGAATGTTTTAGGGTGCTTGGGAAAAGGCCAGTTCGAAAACTTAGATTTGTGATATGTTGAAGGGGTTTAGTGATGATTGGTTTGAGGTGTTTAATTAGTTTAGTGGATATATTGTCAATTCCCGTGGAGTGTGTATTTTTGAGTGAAGATATGATTTCATTGATTTCTCGTTCTGATGTTGGAGCGAGATTAAAAAGGTTATAACTCAGATTATCGAGCGAGATATTGTTTGCAAGGTTATCTTCAGATGTTCTATTTCTATTTAGGATATTATTTGCTAGGTCTGATCCGATTGTGGAGAAGAATAGGTTGAAATGCTTTGTGATTGTTTCGGAGTTTTCAATTGCACTTAATGTTTTATCTGCGATGGTGATTTTATTTATAGGTGTGGTCACTTTTTCTGTGCTATAAATTGCTAATAACTTTTAAATGATAAAACTTTTAAATATTAAAAAAAAAATGGATAAAAGAATTTTTGTTATTTGTTTTCGGAGTGTTATGCCGTGTTGCGCTACCTCCATTACAGCGTTACAGTGTCCATCATCAGGGCAGATCCGCTAGATGATGGATATTGCAACGCTGTCCGAAACGATGGCTAAAGAAGGAGGTAGCGCAACACGGCATGACACCATAAAAAAAACGAGTGTGCTTTAGACCTCACGACTGAAGTAACACTAACTTATATCTCCCTCTCAACTTCCGCTCGCCGCGCCCGACCTTTCGCCTCGCCCGATCACACTTTTCATAACGCTCTCGTCATGCATTCACCAGCTTACTCCCCAAGTCAAGCGTGCGTAAAGAAGTTTTACTTCAATAACGCAAATACTTTTGGCCGTGAAAATCAAAAAAACGTATCCGGTGAAAAGAAGTAACTTGAATTTTGGTACGAATTTGATACAGAAACAGTGAAGAAAAAATTGGTTGTGCTAAACTTATCAAAGTTTAGTAACAGAGAGGAAAACATTCAGCTAAGCTGAAAGCCTGATAGCTTTCCGGAAATTATATACTTATGCTGGTAAATTCCAGAAATTTAACAGCGAATTCTCAAAATCACGCTGAAACTTTTAGCTATTCTCATGGCATTAAATAAATACGTCATAATTTTTTTTGTATTCTGCTAATTATGCCGCTGGTTTGGCGGATAGTTACCACATTTGTATTTATTTGGCCATTTAAATAATAATAAAAAATCATTTAAATCCGCCGTTGAAGTGCAGTGAATGGTGGATATTCCGGCGACCATATCATTACTCCCAAAGGATGTTCAGCAAAATAATAATACTGTCTGTCCGACGTAATAAGTCCAGTTCAGCTGGCGTGATAAAACGCCAATTCGTGACCGCATTGAAGAAATAAATACAATGACTAATTCGCGGAAATAACCGCCATCCTATGTAGTGTTCGTGCGAAAATAAATAAAGTTGGAATATGCGAAAAAAATGTCAACTTGATACTAAAATTTAATATTTGAAGAAGATTATCAACAGCTTTTAATGGACATACGAGAAAATTTAAAAAAAAATGTAAGGGTCGCGATTAGGAGATCTGTATCATCGACCCTATTGGATAAAACACAACATCAATATCAGTTATCAATATTAGCGACCACGGTCCCCCAGATTCCAATTCAGCCCTCCTTTTTTATTTTTTTTTATTTAAGCGACTATATAAAATAATTCCATAAGTATACATATATAGTGCGCCCCACGGTTGAATTTGGCAGCCACCTCTGGTCTGGAGCTCCAAAATACCTAAAAAAAACCCTTGACTCTGTGCAGAAACGGGCGGTCCGTTTGATAGATTCTCCCATCTTAACAGACGGACTGCAATCTTTAGAGCACAGGCGTCAGGTGGGAATGCTGTCCTTGTTCTACCGGTATTACAATGGAAGATGCTCCGAGGAACTAGCGTCATTGATCCCATCGGCACCGATGCATAGTCGGGAAACACGCCAAACACGCGCCCAACATTTGTACACGGTTGACATTACTCACATGAGAACGGGTCGTTTCTATGACTCGTTCTTGAGTTCAACGGCTCGGTTGTGGAACGATTTGCCGGTCTCTGTGTTTCCTCCCTCCTTCAACATGGGTCTCTTCAAGACCCGTGTTCACTCCTTCCTTTCCTCAAAAAGACCCTCCACACGGCATCTTCAAGGATGACATAGGCCCTGAGGGAAGTTATTTTCCTCAGGGCTTCCTGTGTGGAGTTAATGTAAAAAAAAATACAAAATATAATGGTTATGTTAGGTAAATTTATTGTATTTCTTAGTCCTCCTCACTAGGGGTTCCTGTGTCGAGACAGACTAAAATTGTTTAATTTATAGTTTATTTGTCTTCTATGTCGTTTTTAGTGTCTTCTTTAGAGTGTTTTCGTTGACCTCTTTCAGCCATGTTTTTATTCTTGATTTGTAATCATTAATTTTTTTTATTAGTTTTATGTCTTGGGGAAGAATATTATGGAGTTTAATTGCAAAATAAGTTTAGTTTAGAAAAATGAAATAATTAAACTTTGTATAAACCACTTACATATATGTTGCGCAAATCCGACTGGTTTCGGAACAAGCGTTAATTCGTCAGGGAAAGCTTATACTAATTTGACAGTTTCGAACAATGTTTTATTATGGAAGGGGTGGAGCCGTTGCTAGTTAAGTTTAGTTTCTTTATCCGAATGTGGTTTTATAACTTGGAATTTTTTTATGTCATTTTTATTCGATCTAATGTGATTTTTTTTTTTTTTTACATGAGCTTCACACAGGAGGCCCCGAGGAAAATAATTTCCCTCAGGGCCTATGTCATCTTTGGGGATGCTGTGTGGAGGGTTTTTTTAAGGAAAGGAAGGAGAGGAGAGTTCTGGGAAGGAAAAGGGTTTAAGGGGTGGGTAGGAATCTGGGGTTCAGTATGTCCTGGTCATCCGCCTCCAAGACCTAGACAAACCTCACCCCATGAACCCGGGCACCCCTGCTAAATCACCAAACGTAGCGAACCACTTGGGGTGACCTGTGGCAGAGGTGTTGGTTATCCAATAAAGGTTCCCGGGGCGGCGGTACCCATTCCCGCCTCCCAAATTGAGCCTCCCGAATTGATGGATACGCGGTCTAGTAGAGGATTCAGTATTTTTGAATAGCTTCAGTAATATATTTTTGGCATTATATTCGTTGTACATTTGGTACGTCAAAGCTATTGAAATTTCAATCTAAGGCGTTCTATAATAGATACTTTCAGTATGGTCTTTATGATTCCTTTTTGAATTGTATTCAGGTTCTGTGTGTGTTTATGTGTAGGAGATCCCCATCCTATAATTCCATATTCAATTCGAGAATGACATAGAGCGTAGTAAACCTTTTTCATTCTCAGAACTTCCTCTCCTTCCATTCCCAAAAAAGGACTCTCCACACAGCATCCCATAAGATGACATAGGCCTTGTGGTGAAACCTTCAGAAAACTAAAATAGACAAGAGAGATGGGGAGACTACGAAGCACCGCACAAAGAGGAGGCCGATTAGTCAATCTCATTCTTCCGCAGGCTAACTCCTATAGATGTATGTGCTTCTCTTTTTAGTGTCACGCGTTTCCTTTTCATTGAGTTTCAAATCACAACGATGCTAAAGAAGTTTTCACCTCAAAAAACAATAACTTTTGGTGCCAATTGGATTATTCGGAAAATTTAGTGAGTAATATATATATAAGTAAGAATTATGTGAGTGATAATTGAAATAACACATAATAGGATATTGAAGAAGAAGGAAAATGAAAAAGCAACCTTTCCCGAATTAGTCACCGCCGGGATTTATCTTATGCTGTGCTTGCCGGTGCAAGGCACTGAGCAGGTCTGTCGCTGTCGCCTAATAGCTTAAGCAATTATTGTCACTGACAAGAATTCGACGTTTTACGCAGAATCGAATTTTACTTTATTCAACTGAGAACTGTTATCAGTTATCAGTAATGTACAGGATATTATTAGAGTGGTTAAAAACGAGTAGTTATGTGTGTACCGACATTCTACATCATAGAAATGATGGGCAAACATATAATATTTTCCTTATTTTGCGTATATAGCCTTTGAGGTTTGTATTTTTCAAGAAGAAAATTGAAAACTGATCATTTGAAATTGAATGAAATCATTTCTGAAAATACTAAACATTACCCATACTAAATCAAGAACTTTTTTTTAATGTTTTGAGGAACAATTTTAACCAAAGAAATTTCACTTTCCGAAGGCTTTGTGGTACTTTTGCATTATTAGTAAATTCGGAAAGAACTGGTTTTCGTTCCTTTTTATAAAGAATTTTACCTGACACCTAAAAGTGGTAATTATACACTGGGGAAAACGAATGCACAAGAGAAATGATTTGAGATTTTCACGTTCACGTGCCTCTTTTGATTTATTTTTGGATTATTATGCCGTGTAGTGCTTCTTCCTTTTATAGTCAAGGTTTCGAAAAGCGTTATGGTGTTCATCACAACAGACGTAGAAGAAAGAAGAAGCTCAACACCAAAAAAATAATCATGATAAAACAAAAGAGATTTTTATTGTATTTTGTCCACTGTTTGGTAGGCAGAGAGAACTAATAGATAAAATGGCGCATTCTCACCTGATCTATTCTATGAGTCTCTATGGTCAATTCGTATACAAAAGTTGAAGTCTATACTAAGTCTGTACCATAATATAAATATGTACCATAGAAACCCAAAGTCGGTACTCAGAGATCACAGATTTTATGAAATAGATTTAAGAAGATCAGGTGAGATCCCGACTTAAAAGTCAATCATTTTCGTTTTCTACTAAATAGAATTAGCCTAATAAAATTATTCCAGATTTGTTGAATATGGTAAAACGCTTCTTCATCTCTGCCTTTCGTTCTGTTTGGCCAGAGGCAAAGAGGAAGCAGTACGTGCGAAGAGGTGACACATGTCTCGGCGCCCGCGGCCGCCATTGCGTTTTCCCGCATTTTCTTACTATTTACCCGCGCGTAGTCATTAAATTTAATGGCCATCTCGATAGTTTCTAAACTGCGGTGATAATTGACTTGAAACAAAAGCTTTTAGAAGCCACCGATAGGTTGCAGTTGCCAGCTAATCCTCAGAAGAAACTAAATACGTACCTACTACGTCATTTCGTTATTTATTTATGGGAAATCAACAGTAGTTTATCACTGAAAGCTAAATCAAATATATGTCAATCTAAAAACCCGTGTTCGTTAATGCACGATGAGGCAATAATTGAATAGCGGAAATTTGTTTCGGATGAGTTGGAACTCGAAATCGAGTATTTTGTTTGCTTACCGTCATATAAAATCGTGTTTTTTTTCTCTTTATGGTTGAGGAAGTTGATGGACTGAAACCTTTAGAAATTACCTACATTATTGCAACTGCCAAATAATACAGTTATACATATTTAATATCGATGCCCCAATTATGTATTTATTTTTGCTATAGAGTCAAATGCTTTTTATGCAAATATCGCACAGATATAGAGGCGCAAGCATCACATACGTTATGACAGACATAATGAAGACCACCAAGACCAGAGTCATCCGGGGGTTAATTTCCCCCCATTTCTATATGAAGAGGAAACATGGGCACTTAGAGCCAGCGAAAGAAACGGGTAGACGCTCTTGAAATGTGGTGATGGAAAAAAATACTCAGGATCCCACAAATGTGTCCGTCCTGGAAGAGCTACAATATTCTCTCAACTATCTGTCTACAGCATATTTAAAGATACTTTGGATATGTTCGCCAAACTGAGGACTTCAACTTAAAGAAACTCAAAGTCACAAAATGGAAGGGAGAAAAGGCAGAGGAAGGTCATCAATGCGCTGGAATTACCAAGAATTACTGGCGTCCGATACGTCGGTGTCCACAGCTCTCCACGCAGCGCAGAACCGCGAAGTGTGGAGAAGCCTTATTCACCATGGGAATTGGAGAAGGGGCCACGATCCCCAGCTACGACGAACCGACTTAAGAATAAAACGTACTAGAATAACAACTGCCCCGAGCCGGTGGGACTTTTACTAAAATGTCTACACTACAATTTAGACATTATTTAGATGCTATAAAAAAATCCCGCTTTTTTCCTGCCTGACAAACATCACTCCATGAACCCGGGCACCCCTGAGAAGATATCGGCCGGAGCCTGTCACTTGGGGTGACCTATTTATTTATTTATTTATTGATTATTGCCCTTTTTCGGGACTTTTACATATGAATGGTAATAAATAAACAGTATTTATTGTACGTAACTGAACTGCCTCAATAACAATATTGTATATTTGAAAGATAAATTGAAGATGTCCATTGACTTGGTGTAATTGTTTCCCTTCGTTAGTTTTCTGGGCAAAGAGGAATACTTGTGGTAGTTAGACCCAGAATTTCTGGACTGAAATAAATCTTCTAGTATTACGTAGTGGGTATCCGAAAACATACCAATTCAAGCAATACCAAACTATCAACTAAATCATTTAGAATTTTATATGAGGGAGCGGGAGACAGAAATGAAAGGCGTCATGTCGAAGTGGTGAGTCAGTCATTTGGGCTACGTAGCAGATGGTCGGTGGTCGGTAACAAGATGTAATGCGGAGTGCCGTAGATGATGCTGCAGGCGTACGGAGGTGGAGATGGTGAGGTGAAGGTCAGCGAGTTGCTCGACACCGTGGCGGTGGAGATGACCTATCTTCCAGGCCGTTGCTCGACGCTGTAAGTCGCGGAGATGAACGGTGTGTGGCTCGGTGAGCTGAGCCACCAGCAGGTAGTCCTGGCGAGGCGGAGCGTGTTTCCATGGCAGCGAAGCACGGAGGGGCTTCGGGGTGCCATGAAGTGGTGTAGCTGATCCCCGGACTGAAGGTGCGTCAAACCTTATAAGTCGCGGGATGGAGCTGATCTCAGGAGCTGTAGACGCGATGGGCCTTGTAGCTGAGACGTGGTGATGGACCTCGAGGAAGCTGCCCTGGATGCGTAGCGATACCATGCAGGAGCACTTATTACATGTTGAGATGTTGGCCGACTGTAAGTGTGAGATGAACTGGACTGAACTGCAGCGGGCGAGCGATCGGCTGCTTATATAGCCGCGGTAGAGTAACTACCTCGCGGTAGGTAATACGAGCCACTTCGAGAATATTCGGCGCCGTACAGATATTGTACGGTGCTGTCTCGAGACCTTTCTAGGCGGGGCGATATTATTATCGTCGGGCTGGCACGGCAGACGAGAAAGTACATCGCGGCCAGTATAGGTACGAAGGTACCTAGGCAAGTAGGTTTGCCGATGGGCGCGGATATTAGGAGATGTTTCTCGTATGTTCTTTTGATGGCGATGATAATAATGATGTGTCGCCACATATATAGAAATATTATCATGGTAGAAGAAGTCGGGGACGCCCGAGGAAGACATGGCACGATCAAGTGAATCAGATACTTGAGACGGGCCATGTCAAAAGTCAGAATAATAGAAGAGTATGTATGAGGCGATGTATGAATGTGAGTGAGGCAAAGAGTGTGTGCCAAGACCGAGTTGTTTGGCGGTCCGTCCTCTCTGCCTACCCCTGCGGGGAAACGGCGTGATGGTTAGTTAGTTAGTTAGTTATAGAAATATTAAGACAGTGAAAAATTTTCTGTCTAACAATTTGAGCATATTCATATTATTTGACAGAGTATTGTAGTTCAACATAATTGTTGGAACACCCATTTTAAAATTTAGAAAACGTAAGAATTTGTTTTGTATTCTTTCAACAGCTTGTACTTGTATATTATAATGTGGGTTCCAGGGAGAATTGTACTCAAGTTGACATATACATATGGCCTACGGAGGCGGTACCTATAACCGCCTCACAAATTGACAAATGGTTTATGAGAATACTTTGGATATAAGATGACTTAATAAATATCATAGTATACAATATGCAGGCAACACATTAGCTTGTTGTTTGATCTTATAGTTGAATGATTAATTCATATTTAAATTGAAGGTCTCCGTCAAGTTACGAGTAACAGCAAAACCTTATACGTTTAAAAAACTATAAGATTAAACGATAATGCAGGTACGAACTGACTACCACTTTTTATACTCCTTTGTTGACCTAGGCCCAATTTGACGACCCCTATGTCAAAGTGGTAAGGTTTTGACTTTGTATCCTGAATTCAAAACCTGTCGCAACGAAATTTGATTTATATTTTTTCTCATCGAAAACAAAATGTTGTATCAAAATTTATTGGTGCAAATGGGGTAGGGAGCTAAAAAATGATGCATTCGCTTATAAATTCAACACAGAAAAGGGTACACAAATTTCATGATGCCAGAACTCACCGATCAAGAGATTCAATGCTTCAGACAATAGATTTAGAATTTTGATCGTTGATGTAGTTATACATACATATTAGATGAAGTCTCCGGCGTTGCACGGGCTTTACGTAGAGTTTTTAGATATCAGATGTAGACAGTAATTATTATCGTCTTATTTTGAACGTCGTGTGTGCAAAATTTCACCAACAAGAATCACACTTCTTCGTTAGGCGGTGGGAAAACGGGTGATTTTTCGAAATTTACATGTAGACAGTGACCTTCCTCTTGTTTTGAAGCTCAACTTGCAAAATTCAATCTAGGAATAAAACTGTCGATTTGCATACAAAAAAAATTCACCCACAGACTTCTTTACGTATAACCCATTATGAAAAAATACTACATTCAAAACTTTTACTAAATTGCGAGATAGAAATTATTTTTAAAATACCTATTCATTAAATTTTAATAACATTATTTTCTTCCTTTTATTACTATTTCTCATACCTCATTTCTCATAAACCGTTTTCATCCCAGGCGAAATTACTGACATTCCTCGGATTTACAAAATAGGTACTATAACCAAGTAAAAATTTTATTTGTATCATAATGTACTGTGCAGTATGTCCTAATAAACGAATAACTAGCAAGTAAAAATACGCTTCCGTGGGGAAACTATAATACGTAAACTTCAATAGTTTTACATGAATATTATAGATGGCAGCACTTCCGTTTGTATCTAGTACCTGGAGCGAGTGTGTAGGTACGACAGAAGCAAGCGTATTAATAATATAGATACAGAATAGACATAGTCATTTTCATTTCCAATTAAGTACTAAAATATCTATTTCAAGTACAAAAGTTCGCTTCTGGACAAGTATATAATACTAAACCGGTAGCAGATTTTCCCAGACTCCCTTGAAATAGATTAAGCCGCAATCAATTGCACTTGATTTATTAGTTGCATTTATCAAGATCAAACTCTGCCTTATGTCCACATATCAGAAGTAATACACAAGTTTATAGTAACGTGGATTCTCGTACATTATTCAAACATTATCTAGTACCTAATATGCCACAAGCGACTTACTGCCAAGAATCAAAGCAATAAAATCAGTATCGCCATGATGTCTGCAGATAATAATTATCGTTTCCTTGGCGGAATTTCACTTGTTATTGCTTAGCATTTGATTAAATTGTAATTATAGTAATTTTACATAAGTAGAGCATTTATTCAAATCAAACTAAGGCATAATGTGCAAGCAATTAACCCCCCGGGTTTTGACAGAATAATATACCTAACTGGGGCTTAATGAGAAGTGTTAAATTTGTGAATAGCTCAGGAATTAACACCTCAGGCCTCGACCATATTCTGTCAGTAGGTCAGACTATTTCCACCGTGAAATAAAATGGAAATAATTGGAATATTCGTGAACGAATCCAAAAACTTAAAACTATTTTTGAAAGGTGATGAAATAAGCTTACAAATTTTAATAATAGAATTAACCATGTAACTTTTTAAATAAAAATAACTTTTTAATCCTTTAAAAATGGCTCAACGTACGTTTTTTCTAACTAAAATTACTGGTAACGAAAAAAAATAAAAACTGTATTTTATTAGACAAATGTATTAGAAACGTTATTTTTACCTCACTTTTTTGTTGGTTATTGTAAAAATGATTGATTAATAGAAATATTGCAAAGTTTCGTGATTCTTTTTCAAAATTTCCATGGAAAATTTTAAAGGTGTACATTTTCATTCTTCTGTGGTTAACTTTTAGATTTAAATATATGGCGTGGTGTTTTCTCTTCACAATACCGTTTTAATCATAGTTCTCACTATGATAGTAAGGGAGACACAACGATTTCCATGAGACCTACACTAGTAGGTAGTTCCGAAAAGCGAACTAACTAGCCTGAGGGGTTTAGATTGTTCATTGATTTCTTGGCGTAATACAAACTGAAACAATATTCTGACTTCTACATTAGTTATGCTACAATTTCGTTAATCTAAAGAACCTGAAATATGTTTTCCTAGCATTCAAACGAGAGAAGATTTACGGTACTTTCTGGCAACTAAATTAAATAACTAAATACTGACATCGGCAATTCTGGCATAAAGTTACAAAATCTCACAGATTAGAGATTTATGTGAAACACTTGAGATTCGATTAAAAATTTTTTGGACGTACATAATATGGTAAACTTTTAAATGTAAATACCCGTAAATATCTTTGTGTAAGATAAAACTGTTTCTCTGTCTTAAAGTTTTTCATGTCTGAAATAAGATAATACGATTTTTGTGAGGATGTGTTAATTTGTGACAGATATAACACATAGTGACTCAACGGCATTTAATGTTAAGTGACAAATGCAGCACTACGTGACCCGAGCGGTTAGTGTTTTATTTTGTTTTATAAATGGCCACCCTCACATTTCAAATCAAACAGAACAGCTAACCGTGTGGGAAGAAATAATAATTATATAGGTGTGTTTATAAGGCTTTGTGAACAACGCGATAGTTATAAATTAACCAAAACTTTTTTATTTCGGCACCAATGAATAAAAAACATTTTCCGTATTTAAAAAGTATTTCATGAATAATCAGCCCCCAAAGTTTCACGGTACGAGCGTGGAACACTGTGATTATTTATTTATTTGTTTATTAAGACATACACAGTACATTATAATACAGATTATTAGGTATGTTAAATTAAATTATTACATGGTTATGGACCTATTACGTAAGTCCATAGAATGTCATTTGGTAATTATGCCTGAGATATGAACCGGTCTAGTAACTTAATTATTGAATGAATGAGTAATAATAATAAAAAGGAAGAAAAAGGGGGGGGGGGGGAGGGAGATAAGGAGACATTTTAAAATCAAGATTATATACTTATTAAATGAAAATTGATAAACTAAATCTTGAATAACCGGGCAGAATAAACACAGCTATTTAATGTATAATTATAATAAATCTCTTGACAATCTAGCAAATATACCATGCTTAGACTAGAGTGACGTTGAAAGAAGACAGATCTGAGAAACGAGGTCAGCGTTTTGTTGAGCTATCACAAGTCGTTGCAAATTGATAAGATACGTAAATTCTAATTATACAAGTATTAGTGTTGCATAATTTCGTAGCATTTAATTAAATAAGTCATATTATGTTCTCATGCATTGTTTAGGATTGATTTCCAACATCACAAATTTGATTCTAAATCAAAACTATATTACAAACGCATTTATACGAAAAAATCAAGTCGACAGTATACATACACAAAATTCTTGAAGGCATTTGATAAAATATCACATAAAATGCTTCTTCACAAACTAAAGGCCTTACAAGGAAAATTGCTAACTTGGTTAGCTAGCTTTTGGAGTGAAAGAAAAGTGTTTAAGTGAAACGAATTCTACGCCAATAGCGGCGTACCGCAAGGTAGACAGTAGGTCCTGTACTCTTCCTACTCTTCATTAACGATATAATATCATGCTTTAGCAATGTTAAATTTATACTCTTTGGTAATGACATATCGACATTTTTATTGCAGCAATTCGATGTTTAATGCAAACTTATACAATATTTTATTTCTGGAAATTCTTATTGCAACCTTATATATCTAATGTAAACAGTAGGTTCCTAATGTAAAAGCCACATCAGCGTATAAAATAAATAAATAAATTCCGTTAGTTTTTGGTTAAAAAGCGATATCTGAAAAAGCATTGTACCTTTTCTTTTTTACATTAACTCCACACAGGAGGCCCTGAGGAAAATAATTTCCCTCAGGACCTATTTCATCTTTGTGGAGGGTCTTTTAGAGGAGAAGAAGAAGTGAAAAAAGGAGTGGTCTCTTCAAGACCCAAGTTGTACGAGGGAGGAAATACAGAGGCCGGCAAATCGTTCCACAGCCGGGCTGTTGAACTCAAGAACGAATCGTAGAAACGACCCGTTCGCATGGAACAAATTTCAATCGTGTATATGTTGTCTGTAGTAGATAAATATTTGTGCCATGCCTTGCTAGTAGTAAACTCCGTAAAACTGTTAAAAAAACCAATAAAATAAATTATGTTGGAATTTTTCTCATTAATAATTTAATTGTAATGGCTTCACCTTCATTATGTCTACGCTGGATTCTATAAACTGTTTCCGCAAAATATTTGTCGTTAAGTATTATAAATTATAAATGTATTCATAACAAATCTAGCAGCAAACTCTAATTAATTGATCACACGAGAAGTCAATAATAATGGCCATTAAATGCAATTTTCCAACACCAATATCTAACAGGAAATTCTTAACTAGCAGCAAAATAAAGGAAAAAAAAAACTTTAGTGTCGTTTAAATCATATGAATTAGCATTATCGTGGTTATAAAAATTTGAAATGTTGAGCAATTTTTTCTTGACAGCACCGTCGGTTAAGAGCGACAAGTGGCTAAATAACTGACAAATTGAGTTTTTAGTAACCAAGTTAGTGTGCACTTTAAACATAAAGTGTGTTTTGAAATTGATTCATGATAACAATTATTGTAAAGAATTGTTAATTTATTAGTTAATTTCCAAGTTCTGTAAAGATTCATTTATTATTGACCACTTGTATTTTGTATTACATAACTGAAATAGTAACAGAACTTTAATACATCTTTCACAGTACTTGAAAATGAACTATAAAATTTGGTGAATTGTTATTCTGTGAAACAACAGAGAAATATTACACTTAATCAAATTTATTAGCTATTTTTTTCAATTCTGTGAATGTTTTTTTTTTTTTAGTTCTGTTATTATTTCACTATGAACCGCTATTTCAATTAACTGAAAAAACCAATGTCTGCAATTCACATACGGTAGAAGTGAAACTTTTAGAAAACAAAAGTAGACAGGAGAGGGGAGGATACGAATCACCGCACAAAGAGGAGACCGATTATACTATCTCATTCTCTCACAGGCTAATTAATATATCATATCCTCGCTTTGACTCGTTTTAGTATTCATTCTCGTCGCTATTTTACGTTCCATCGAGTTTCAAATCAAAACAGTGCTAAAGAAGTTTTTTACAGAACAAAACGAATTTTAAAATTTGATAATTGTTCAAATTCTGTAAAACAACTGGCCCGTTATCAAAAATTCAATTTGGCTAAAATGTTACTTATCCACTTGTCACATTTAAACGACGAAATATTATTTTATGCATATAAAATTTTACGTATTCAATAGTGTAACCTCGAGGTTATCTGGCGAGAGTTGCATGCAGGAATGTATTGGAAGTAGCTCCCCAGTAACCTAATCACGTATTCCATGTGAATAACCTCTTATAAATGAATATCGGAATATTTGTCCCAACATCCCAAGGCTGATAAACAAGATAAATTATTTACAGTGATAAAAAGTTGTAGAAAAAGTTGACACCAAAATGCAAACTTTTAGTTTGTTCATTTACATAGGTACCACTACTATAGGAGCGTGGAATGTTTGTTTATAGTATTAATTAATTTACACTATTAACTAACACTCTTTATTGAATTATACTTTCTTTGTTAGAAGTCAACATGAATACAATTATCCCGCCTGGAACCCACATTATAATATTCAAGTACAAGCTTTTGAAAGAATACTTACTAAACAAATTCTTACGTTTTCTAAGTTTTAAAATGGTGTTTCTGCAATTTTGTTGAACTACAAAACACTTTTAATTGGTATGAATATGCTTAAATTGTCAGACCGAAGGATTTTTACTGACTTGGTATTCCTATATAAAATATGAAATGATTTAATCGATGGTCCAGAATTGCTTGCATAGATATGCTTTCGGATTCCACTACGTAATACTAGAAGTCGGGTTTAATTTAGTGCAGAAATTCTAGGACTAACTACCATATGTTTTCCTCTACACTTTTATAATATAATCTATTTATGTATTATAAATTAATGTACCTATTCGAAATGTGTGGCTATTTATATTTATTTTTAATCCAGTTTTGCTTACCATAGAAAATGGTTTTTTAAACAAATGCATTCTAGAGTTTGAGTGTATCTTTCTAGCGGCTCACAGAACTTACTTAAATATTTATTTATAAATTTATATTTTTCCCCACGCATTTACAGGTCTGAATATACCCACTATAAGGTGAAACCGGTCAATCAGAAATACATAAATGGAAGAAAGTTATAAAAGGTATTTGAATACTTAAAAAATCCATAAAAATGGATTTTCACCACGAAAATTAGACGTTCAAAAATTACAAATAATAATAATAATAATATTTATTTCACATAAAATTATACAATGAAACATATGTGGAAACTTTGACTAGCCAACTAGGAATGGATCCTGTTTTAGGCCAGTCAAATTGACAAATTTAGTTCATATCATAATTTCATATTACATTGATTAATTATATAATACAATATTTTTATTTATTGCTTGAAAATGTACGGAGTGTTATTAATTATTACATTAATGAAATTGCCATTAGGATGTGCATAGATATTAACACTACAATCAATCTCAGCGTAAATCAAGGTTTAGTTGTTACCAGATGGAGATGCTGCTAGTGAAATAACAGAAATAATAATAAGCAAAATAAAATGTAAAACCTAGTAATTATACAGTACGGAGTAAGAGAAGAAATAAAGAAAGAAAAAAAGACAAAGTAATAAAGCTATTAATTAATATTTAGTTCAAATACTTTGATTTTCCACGATGTCATATTGTAAATTATCAATTAATAATTATTCTGTTTTGATGCAATTTGAGAAAGAGATATGATAAGATATGAGCGGAGATAATGTTACAGAAAAAGAGATCAGTGTGATCAAAACAACCCATTAGGCCTTCTGTTCGGAGGTGGGAATTCTGGGAACCAAATTGTTTGCACGCTTACATGAACACTTGTTCGTAATACTTATTGTTTATATCCCGTTCCATTCCAAGCTCTGCTGTTCTGATAACAGAATGGGTGTAGAAGATATGGAAATTACCAGGAAGAATTTCTACTGCATTTGTCACTCCATTCACGTTTGTGACGATAAGAAGCCCAATTTGACTTACGGTAGTATTTATTTTTTTGTAATTTGATAAGCTTAACAATGAGAATGGTTCAGATTACCACTGTTGTAAACATCGTAAGATAAAACGAATTTTGAAAGGTCCTCTAATAGTTTTTTTTTAATGGCGCAGTGAGAGAGTCAGTAAGACAAATAGTGTATGTTGTAAGGCTGCACGAAGAGTGGAGGAGACGGAAATTGGTAAGAGGAAGATTGGGAAGTACCAGTTTACTCAGATCTGGTCATTAAAGACGGATACCCGCGCCGTATGCATCAACTACTATTTTTTTAATATTAGCTCCACACAGGGGGCCCTGAGGAAAACAATTTCCCTCGGGGTCTATGTCACATTTGCTGGAGATGCTGTGTGGAGGGACTTTTTAAGGAAAGTAAGGAGAGGTCAGAGGATGTTCAGGAAAGGAGAAATGTATAAAGAATGGGTAGGAATCTAGGGGTCAGCGTGTCCAGGAGTGTCGTGAGAATCCGTTCCTCCCACTGCGGTGCAAGGCGATGGGTCAAGAGAGTCTGGCTGGAGAGATCAAAAGGATCTCGATCAACCAGTCTCTCCCGATGCGACCCGCCAAGCAGAAGGTGGGCTAACGCAAGACCTGGACATACCTCATCCCATGATCCCGGGCACCCCTGCTAAGTCACCAAACGTAGCGAACCACTTGGGACAACCTACAGCAGAAGTGTTGATTATCCACTGAAAAGTTAATAAGTTGTAAGATAAAGAAGATTCCGTGCTTTTAAAGAGAAATGTACTGGGGGTGATGCGAATTTTTCATTTCTGTTTGCAAAAATTGAATAAATGCGTCATATATTTATATAAAGAGGAATGTATATGACTGGCGGCTATTTTGTTTTTATAAAAATCTATAGTTTTATTCCGAGACTGACAAAATTTCATTTTGCTCACTTGACCTTCAAAATAAGAGGAAGGCGCGTGTTTTTATATCAGATTTCGAAGAACTCGGCGTAAAGCCCGGGCAACGCCGGAGATTTCAGCTAAGTAGTTTGTTTAAAATTTGTGCTTTATACCAAATGACATGTTTATTGGTTACGTCGTGTACCAAATAAAAAATAAACCAGTTCACTATAACCTAGTGTCTTTGTTTGTTCAACATAAAAATATGCAATTATTGCGCGGCAATTTACTTTTCTGCGAAACATGACAGCCATTGTTATTCAAAATGGGCTCCTGTCAAATACGCCATGGCGGGAAAACTCTAAACAATATGGCGTGTGTTTTACCACAATACTAGCGGAAAGATTCTAAAACTTATAGGTCGCGGATCACGATGTAAACAAGTACCTATCTGCGTAACTGTCTTATTTTCAAAATTATTTATTTTTATTTTTGTCATACTAACACTTATTGTATCTTGATTTCCCGCTAAGCACTTGCATACTGCTTACTAACAACGTATTCAGGGACACTGGAGGTTTAGATTAGTTCAAAATTAAATGTAGATTCACTCATTCAAAAAATTAGAGTCCTTGCGAGAGCCTTGAAGGAGTAACCATCTGTTACTTATACACCAGGGCGGCCTACAATGTCTTATTTTCAACTAATAGACCCGGCCACACGTTGCTGTGGCTAACGAAACACAATGCCATTACCCAACCTTTATAAAATCCACACCACCCGCTTGCCAGCTGCCCGCTGCCTGAATTGAATATTTGAATTTCTCGGCCTTTCTCTACTATAATAAGCATGTATTATACATATAAACCTTCCT
This sequence comes from Limnephilus marmoratus, assembly GCA_917880885.1. NCBI lineage: Eukaryota > Metazoa > Arthropoda > Insecta > Trichoptera > Limnephilidae > Limnephilus > Limnephilus marmoratus. Next base: position 53,029,139 of record OU862918.1, on the reverse strand, counting down.
CTTGAATCACTCTATCTATTGGTGAAAACCGCATGAAAATCCTTTGCGTAGTTTAAAAGATCCATGCGCACATACATTTTGAGCGACTTCATTTTATACTGTGTAATGATGATTGCCACCAGCATAAGCTCCATAAAATAAAGGTTTTTCTTACTTTAAGTAAGCAATTTTTTTGTTGTTTTAAGTTTGTAAATTGTAAGCAAATATATATGTATACTTGTACACACACATGCACACACACATAAACAAATTATAGAGGCAATACATAAGTTGGTAAATGATACAATAATTACATAGTGGCTCTAAGACAGGAGAACGTCAGGTGTATGCAAGTATAAGTTCCTTTTGAAGGTAATGCTAGAACTAGAAAAGATATCAAAGTCTTGACGATATTGAATAATCAGGCCTTTCTTGACGTTGGTTTGGAAAAAAACTTCAATTAATACGATAAGCATCGATCCTTGATAAAATGTAAGTTGTCGAATTTCCGAAAATGAAAAAATAACGTATTAATAATTTCAACGCGTTGCGACATACATACATGATATTTTTGGCGCTTTATCAAAACGGCGAACAACAAATCTATGCATTTACACTGCTCATCAATTTCTCTGGGATATTAAAAAAAAAGATTTATCCTTAAAAACAACGGGCACTAACATAAGCTTTGAAGTTGTTGCAACATTATTTTGATAACATTTATAATTATTCTTTAATTGAAATAATATGGACTCGATAAAAATGACTGAAAAATAATTAGGTCAATAAGTAGCTTAGGGGTAGTGTATTGTCCTTGTAAGACAGAGGTTCTGGGTTCGATCCCATTTGCGACCGTTACCTTTTTGAAGTGAATTTTTTTTAAGCACCGTTGTGATTTGAAAATAGATGAAATGGAAATGAGCGACACTAAAATGAGACGAATACCTACAACTACAGGACTTAAACTGCGAGAGAATGAGATAGACTAATCGGTCTCATCTTCGTGCGGTGCTTCGTAGCCTCTCCACTCTTGTTTACTTTAGTTTACTGAAGGTTTCACTTCAACCGCGTGTGACCTGCACACGCTGATCTTTTATTTTTTTCTTGTTTTTTTCTGTTTCACGTTTGGCTTAGATTTATGAATATTGCCTTCTTCTCCAATATTCACCACTAATATTTAAAATTTGACTTTCTAATAATTGGTACGAGGCTGAATGAATGAAAAGTTTGAGAACCTCTATGCTGGCAGCATGTGCAACGAAGGCACCAATCAAAACAAACAACAACGAATAATTAATTTGGGAGCTCAAATCCCAAATTATAGTCAAAACGAGATGAATGTAAAAATACGAACATCCGCAAATTTTAATAAATACTTACTACTCAATTAGGCTCATTATTAAGTACCTAACGTACCACTGAATAAATACTGGGAATTAGTTTTAAGTGCAGAGAATAAACAAATTAATATTTTATGTGTTCATTCAAACGTAAGTAATCAAAACAATAATTTCTGGAACACGTGTAACATTTATGACGTGAAATTAGTATGAAGGCGTATGAGATTTGATCCTACTATAATAATTACCGTGATTAATTTTTGGGTTATTATGCCATCTTTCGGTACCTCCTTATTTAGCCAACGATTCGATGGACCCTGTAACACTGTCCGAAACGTTGTCCAGCACGATATAGTACCTAAAAAAAAATCTAAGACATACTTAACAACCCAAGACATTAGCCAAGATAATAGATACTATGACGGTATCTAAAACATTGATTGAGAAGGAGGAAGCACACATGGCATAGTAACCCATAAATCTAAGATATCTAAAAACTCAAAACATCTAATTTGATGATGGATACTGTAACGCCGTAATATTGGCTAAAGATATCCAAAATTTAATCACAATAATACTTATTTGGTCGTAAAAATTTCAAATAATTTATAAAATACATAATTATTATTATTAATTAAAATAATACTATATAACTATATATGGTATATTATGCACGTTTGCAGTACCACAGATTAGGCACAGTGGTTCGCAGAAATTCATGCGGAAAAGTGGTCAAATGGCTATTCAGCGCGATTTTGTTTTTTTTTTTTTACAGTTGAAAGATTCCCGTCAAATGCCGATCCTAAAGTCCGTTTTTGTTAATCTTGTCAGCCCATTACAATTTGATGGAAAACTGAAACGCACCTAGAAACGGCGTTTAACTGGACCTTTCAAATACCAAAAAGACAAACTGGTCATTTGATGACAAAGTTAAATGTGAATTTATCCAAAACGAAAGGACATTTAAGGTTTCTTGCCAACATTAATTAATTTATTGAAAATTTCGGTCCTATATTTTTTCTGTGGACCGCGAGCAATTCGTTCAGTGTACCTACCTAATTTGTTTTATTGTATCGGAATAAATTAAAGCTCAAATTTTTCACTCATTCTTATAGTCATAATAACTACAACTTTATATTGGTTTTACTATAAAGAGTTTTCGGTTCACGATATATACCGATCATCGTAACTTGTTAAATAGTGGTTCCTAAAAAGCCTTTGTCTAATTAAAGCACGTTGGTCGTAGGAATACACAAAGCTTGGCCAAAACAGATTTTCGGCTTTGACCTTCAGAGCTTGAGCGTCAACAAGATGGATGCACATTGATACAAAACACGCTTGCAAATTTCTGACTTATACTATGCACTACGTCCTATCGTAATAATATTATCTTTATTGTGGACTAACTGCTTCATTCACAGAATTCGCTTCTTGTTTTATTATCAACAATGAGTAACGCGTTTGTGAGAAGTATTTGAAATCTCATCCCAGTAACAGGAAATAAACAAAACAGCTTCTGTTTATGCTATTGTACAAATTAAGATAATTTTTATCTTAATTTTCACTCTCGACAGCTTATCGCACAAATCCTAAGCTTTTCATAGCTAAGACATGTCATAAAATCTATTCACGAACATACAATTCAACTGATGTAACACTCATCTATGCACAAACATACACAAAAACTACGAAAAAAGATTAAATACTCGCCATACTCGAAACAATAACAAAAACTTACTAGGTACAAATTCCTGTAACGCAACTACTTTTGGTCAATGAAACTTTAGATATTTGCGACAAGACTTTACAACATTCTTCGAGCAAAAAAAAAATGGATCAAAAGTAATGAGAGGACCTTTACTGATGCACTCACCCAAATTCGAATTATTTGATGCAGCCAAACTATAGAGAGAAAATATTTTGATATAAGTGTAGGTATGGTAACATAAGCTCTCCTAATGAGACGGGTTATGAGAAACCTCAACTTATAACCAATCATTTGTATTATTTAAATATTACCTACTACTTATTTGTATAATTTCTTCTATTGTTAACTTTGTATACCTACTTATCGAATTTACAAACAATGTTAGTATATGTTAACACTATTAGTTATACTATATACAAACATCTTTCAATAAAGATTTTTTTATTACAGGCATGTATTAACAATGCCTCCATTAATGTAATTAAGTTATATGTAGGTATAACCTCGAAGGAATATTTCCAATAGAATGCACTCTTAAAAATTACTAAGTAGGTACCTATCATTTTTTGTTATATTTACGACAGACGAACAAATTTTAAATGTGCAAATTGTGATGAATTGCGGAAGGACTTGTGCGAAAGTATCTACTATATTATACAAGGTGGCGCAAAATTAATAACCCTATCGGAAGATGTTATAACTTTTGCAAATGGCGTCGTACGTCAATCATATTTGACATTTGTGAACTAGACAGCTGCAGAATATAAACAGATAAGCAATGGAGCGCTATACTCCGCAAGAGCGTGGAATAATTGTGTCGAAAGTCATCATGAGCGACGAGGTGCATTTCCACTTAAACGGTTACGCCAGTAAGCAAAATATTCGTTTCTGGGGCACTGAAAATTCCGCGTATGATGCACGAAAAGCCAATACATCCACTCAAAGCCACTGTGTGGTGCGGCGTTCACGCGGGAGGAGTGATTGGGCCGTATTTTTGAGGACGCCATTGGCATTACGGTCACTGTTACTGGCGAACGCTACAGGGCCATTATAAACGACTTCTTACCTCCGAAATTTGATGAGCGGGGCTTGGTGAACATGTGGTTTCAACAAGACGGTGCAACCACGCACACAGCACGAGCCACAATGAATATTGTGAAGGAAGCGTTTCCTGGTCGCGTAATCTCTCGTTTTGGCGATTTGGTATGGCCAGCAAGATCGCCCGATTTAACCATCCCAGACTTCTTTCTTTGGGGCTATTTGAAGTAGCGGGTTTATGCCAAAAGGAGAAAGTCATGGAAAATGCAATAAAGCGGGCACAAATGTTTATCAACACTGGCGGCAGCCACTTGACGAATATCATCTTTTTCACTTAACAGAAAAAAATTTAAAAGTCCAAATAAAGATTTCTATTACTCAAAATCTTTTTTTTTATTTAGTAAAAAAGCTTTTCAAAAGCAAAATTGGATGATTAATTTTGCGCCACCCTGTATATTCTACGGGAGACATTTTTTTTAAATCTCTTGTTTTATCTTGTCTTCACTAGACTTAAACTTTATTATTTGTTATATCGTTGTAAATTTTTTATGTCAACTGAAAACGGGCATTTACAATTTAACGGTCCCGTAGAACAATGTCGGATCTGCTAAAAATTGCAAATCTTTCTGTTGGCCTATCTGTTGATTTAAAAGTCTGTATTTTGGCTCACTGCTAAAAACTAGCTGCATTCCAGGAGAAATCCTGAGTTGTAGCTGAGCCGTGATCTTTTCATCAATAGACTCAATGATAAAAGAATCAAAATAAATGTAAAAAATCTATTGATGAATAAACGTTATTATTATTATTTTTGGTAATTTTAATGAAATGACAAATATCAAAACCAAACTATCTTTCTTGATCTCAAAAACAGTAGAAACGAAACTTTAAACAGCTCTATCAGACAATGTACTTCGTTTTACACATTGAATATTCTATAAAATAACACCGGGAGTCGTAATGGTTCAGTTCATTACTATGACATTTTAAAACATCCCACTAGCGACCCAGAAAACATTTAATTTAATTTACCAAAAGTTTTACTGCGTTATAATTGATTTGGTGGTATTTATAAGTAATTTGAGTATTGTACCAGTTAGAGGTTACACTTTTACATACCTACAACTACATACTAAACTCAAATTTAGATTTTTCGTAGATGTCTTATTAATCAACTGGACGATCGATGTCTAGTAGTTTGTCACAGGTCAATGGTTACAAGACAGTTACAGCATGACCAGTGGACCATCCTTATTCCTGACTTGAGCCCATTGAGAGCTTTGATTAATTAATAACAGGAAGACTAATTCCAGGACTTGATTGACCATCCTTTAATCCTTAAGCCTTGTTTTGGGCATGCTCCTTTCCGATTGTTAGGCCCAATTATTCAATTTGAACCGTCAGCAGTCACTGATTTCGACAACATTTTGAACTGATTGAACTGTTAGACAAAATAAATTTATCAAATTATTCAACACGATACATTTTCAAGTTGTGTCTGTGAGGGGATTGTAACTCTGGTTCAATGAACTCGGATTTGTTTAGAATTAAGTGTCATTTTCAACATTGCAATTGACTGTGTCAACCATTATTCAGCAAGCGATAAAGTAAGTAACTATCTATTTTTCATTAATGGCTTTGTACCTTTTTGTTCTATACCATTTCGAATATGGTCTGTCTCTCTTCTACTTGCCTGAAATTGTATATCACCGTCCCACATGAATTTTGTAATCACGGTGAAACACAGTTTTGTATGGAAACATATGCCCAAATTGAGCCTATAATTAAATCATGAAACAAGTCCACAAGACACTTCTGTATTCTTTATTCTATGATACTATGGCCGGCCTGAAGAAAGTTTGAAAAAAGAATTGTCATTGTCATTAAGATAGTGACATGTCTTTGGATAAATTGTATAATTCTTTAAATTGTATAAATTTAAAAAGGTGAATAAGTACGTAAAAGTTTTCTGGTTATAATTAAGAAGGTGGAAATTTAAGAACCTTCTTTCAAATGTTATGTTTTCATAGGAATCTATAGTTTTGATTTATTAAATAAGAGAAAATTAGAAACATATATTTTTAGGATGCGAAGTCTATTAATTATTGTTCACAGAACTAACAGTTTTGTAAAAACATATGTTTCTTCGGATGTAACGACAATTTTAGGTTTTATTCGTTAAGTTAAAATTAAAAAAAATAATAAGCTTTGAGGAAAGTCAAAAAGGTCCCATATTAAATAAAAACGGATAAATTCATCCAAGACACTATTCAGGCAGCATTTAATTCGCGTCGAGTCTTGCAATCATACATAAAGATAGCGGCAAATAAAAACAAGCATTAAGAAAATGAAGATAATGTTGGAAAAAAATGAAGTTTTGTACAGTTAAATATGACCGAATCGGATAGGGTCCCATTAGCTCAGTAGTAGCCCAAAGGTCCTGGGTTTGATTTCAAGATAATGATAATTTTTTTCTAATTTTTCTTTTTCAGATTTTCGATTGAGTTTTGGGTTGTGCACTTTCTTACCAGAACTGTAGCTCTAATATCTTCAAGGCCTGATATAGAAGTGGGTAACTTACCTGGAAAAGAAAACACAATAAAATTAGAACAAAAAAATAATTACAAAAAAAATAAAAATAATATTAAAATTTGAGGTTTTACTCATTAAAAGAAAAACAGAAATTATATTTATTTAATTATTGTGAAATAGTTTGGTCGAAGGGAAACCATCTTATAATAATAATAGGTCTTGACTAGAAAATAATGAGAAAGGGACGGGGAAATCATTAAAAATCAACAAAACAACCTGTTCCCAGATCGCGGCCAAGGTCGGAGGAAAGAATCATCACACATTAATTATGTTAGCGCCCTTGAGGTGATTTTATCATTAAACGGCGCTATAAAAAAATGACCATTATTTTTTATTATAATACGAGTAGAGTAGGTTTCGCGAAGGGGGAGTTGGTCAATCCGTCATAATAATCTTAGAACCTGATCAGCGACCATAATATTTTATAATATTTTAATGGCGATCAAGCCTCGAAAGGCACATCAAAACAAACTATTAAGAGGAACGGCTGCGGGCCCCTTTCCACATAAAACTTAAATTAATTATTATTTTTTAAATTGATAAACTAATGTTTAAGACAAGATTTTTATGCATAGCACAAAGTGTAACAATTATTATAAGCAATAATTATTAGCCTGAAACACTCATCTACATTGATAAAATCTACCGAGAAAAGATACATGCCGCCGACGGGGCTTGAATCCGCGGCCTTCTGATATCCGGTCAACTGCTCTTTAACCACTGAGCTGCGTTTTAACTAAAATGTAATAAGCAGTAATAATTGTTGAATGAAACACTAGTATCAATTGAATTATTTGGCGGGTAGGAGATAAGCCGACGCCGATATGAGTGTTTCACGCTAATAATTGTTGCTTATAATAATTGTTACCCTTTGTGCTATGCATAAAAACCTTGTCTTAAACAATAAAAAAAATTGTGTAAGACAAGATTAATTGAACATTAATAATTAATTAATTTAATTGTTTAAGACAGTTTTATTTTTTTTTGTTCTTGTTCATCAATTAAAAAAATAATAATTAATTTAACTGTAGGTTCATTATTGCTTATAATAATTAAATTAAATAAAAAGCACTTCTTTAATTATTCTTTATTCTATCCCTTTTATGTTCCAACTTATATTTTTGTCGATTTTTTACTGAAATTTAAGCCCATTATGATGCTTTTTTTTACTTTATATTTCTTCTTGTAGATGGGGGATTTATTTTTTGTAATAATAAATATTAAATCAAAAATAATTGCCAAAGTTGACTATAAAACATGGAAAATTCGATTTCCTGTAATAGCCTATATTTTAAATCAAATAAATTTTTAAATTAAAATAAACACTTTTGAACCGTTACAGATATTTGCTAGATTAGATTAAAACTATATAATCATTTTAGTTGGGTATTTTGGCCTCAAATCCTAAATTAACTATAATTGTGTTTTGAATATGGTCGTTTTATAATAGTCATAACAAGCTGTCCTATCAAATTATTGTAACAATTTTGCGTTCTAATTTCTATAAATATTATTCTGCTCCATCCGTGAGCCATGGAGCTTTGAAAAATAAATTCTAACCAACATATTCCACATCTCTTTCATCTCCCCACTTCACAAGTCTCACAAATTTACTATTTTTTTTTTCAGTGACAAAAATTGTTGAAATTCGGACGAAGCTGAAAAAATTGTGACTTACTATGCACACATTACAGAATTTTTTTTTTGTGTAATATTTATAAACGCAAACATTACAAACTTAAAACGAAAAGACCGTAAATTGTATCAAAATGACGTTTGGTCTACAAAAACGCTGGTCTGAAATTCCTGCACCTGTTGATATCCTTGAAACAACCGACCACATAATCAATAATGTGATTGAGATCGTCTTCCTGGTCGAGGCGACATGTTAAATAAATAATTAAATAAATTCCGGTTCCGCAGGAGCCCTGGTTCTGATTGCATTGCATCGCGGAGCAGAGATTACTACTGTGATGGCATTCCTCGGCGAATAAAGGCCATTGATGGCAAATCAAACAACTTAACCCAATAAATTATTCATAATGCGACCGTTTGGCAATGGAGATATCTCAAAACCAGTTTTCCACCGAATGTCTGAAATAAATTCTAAACACGCGGCTACACAGACAGTCTCAAAACACTCCACGCTAGATTTGACAACACACAAATATTTACTAGTTTCAGAGCAAAATAACTTCAAAAAGCTTCAATTTATGTAAAATTTGGGAGGCGGGGTCTGGGTACCGTCGCCCCGGGAACCATTATTTATTGGATAACCAACACCTCTGCCATAGGTCACCAAAAGTGGTTCGTTACGTTTGGTGCCCGGATTCATGGGGTGAGGTTTGTCTGCCCACCAGCTGCGTGGCTGGTCGGATCGGGAGAGATTAGTTGAGCTTGTGACCTCTCAAGCAGAACTCTTTTGGAACATCGCCTTGCACCGAAGTGGAAGGGATGGATTCATATGTCCGTCACTCCTGGACCCACTGACCCCCAGATTCCTACTCATTTTTCATACCTATTTCCTTCCCAGAACTTCCTTTCCTAAAAAATACCCTCCACACAGCATCCCCTAAGATGTCAAAGGCCCTGAGGTAAATTATTTTCCTCAGGGCCTCCGTGTGGAGCTAATGTAAAAAAGAAACATGATAAAATTCCAAAACGACCACATTTTTTGCATGTAAACTAATGTAAAGATTTTGGGTTTGTTTTGTTTTTAAAATGACCCAGTCGTTCAAATATTTTAACAGTATAATCTACAAACGGAGTCTAATTGTGAAAACATTGAAAGATGAAATAAGTTCTGAAAATACCCAATTATGGCGCATTTTAGCTTGTACAGATCTCTGTAGGACATAAAATCGTCGTGTGATCGTCAAATAATGTCGTAAATAAAAGAAAACATAAATATCTTTTTGTATTATTAATTTTGAAAAATTGTTAGGAATTCCTATTTGATTGCGAAAGTTGGTTTTCCTCAAACTCTCCTTGATTTTGTGCTGGAAACCGGTTTCACTCTCATTATATTTTTATTCTTTACTTATGTAGTTATCTTAACTAACGGATTGCAATCTTTAGAGCTCAAGTAAGAAAGCTGTCCTTGTTCTACCGGCAATGCAATGGAAGATGCTTCGAAGTTCCGAAAAACTAGCGTCGTTGGTCTATTCAGCACCGGCATCAACTTTTATACCTACATCACATTTGTCGTAAAAGAACGGATCGTCTCTGCGACTTGTCTCGAGTTCAACAGCAATTTGTGGGCCTCTGTGCCTCCCCTATAATATGAGTCTCATCGAGACCTATTTAACTGTTCACTCCTTCCTCTCCTTAACAATACCTTCCTCACAACATCCATTAGGTGACATAGGCCCGAGGGAACTTATTTTTTGTGGAGTTAAGTTAAATTATGGATAATTTTACAATTTTATGACCGACGGTATTTTTAAATGTTAACCTATATTTTGCGAACAAATCGTTATTAGAACACTTTCATTTTACAATAATTATTTTGAGAGTATGTCACCGAGTCGCACTTTATTTGCAACAAAAAATACAAAATCCAAAGAAAGTCAACTAACTCCTCACACTTAGCAGCTGTGAGACGTTGTGTTTAATCCTATCTATAATAGTTTATATTTATAACAGCATTAACGCCTAAGGACTAGATCTTTAGAACGGTAATAATCGATTTATATTCAAGCACATTCGATTCATTAATAGTTTTTTGAGAAAATATTTCGGTACAATACACAAACACGCCTACCGATTTAGTATTTTAATTTAATTTGCTTTTCTCCGAATTGAAAATAGGATAGCACAATATAATAATAGGCATTAATACAAATAATTTAAATGTTTAAGGCTTTTAATTTCAACTTCATCAAGTAACGCTTTCAAACGAATAGAAAGTTATAACACAATTGTTGGTAAAAGGTTATTTATTTAAGAAAGTAAGTTCACAGATCACATAATATGGTAAAAATAGTCACAATGTATCAATTCACTAATTAACTGAGCAAGGGATCGGAGGGAACCTTGCCGTTAGGCTTTGGGAACAACAAAAGCTGACTGTGGTTCTGCTTAGAGGGTCGTACCATAGGACGAAGCGCAACTAAGGCAGCAGTCGGGGGTCTGGTTGGTGCTTTACTTATGGTAGTAGAATACTCCTTAGAGGGTCGTGCCAGAGGACGAAGCGCAACTAAGAGAGCGTACTAGCCAAGAGCGAGCTGCAGACGAACTGACTGATTTAGGGCGCGCAGCCTGTTATATAGCCCATTCCTTGTTGCGGGGTGTGGTTTATGTAGCGGCTCGAGGGTGGGAGATGCGCAGAAGGCGTCGGCGCATCCTGGTTTGCTTAGGGGTGGGTGAGCAGGATGGCGCTGTACGGGGGAAAGTGATGGTGTAGTGGCAAGCGTAAAAACGGCGCGCTACAAAGTCGATTTAAAAAAAATCTAATAAAATATTTAACGATCTATCTATTTAGATGTCTAAATCTTCTTCCATTATATAAAGAATAGTGTCTAGGTATATGGCTTTATTTTTTTAAACATCCGTAGTTTTATTCCGGGATTGATGAAATTTTGCACACGAGCCTGTTTACACGAGATTTCGAAATACCACCCTCTTCCCCTTACTAAAAAAAGCAAAAGCAGAATTATTATAAAGCAGAATTTCGATACTTCATGATGAAAATTTACAACTTAAATCACGTTCAAAATTAGCGGATAAATACTATCTACATCTGATTTTGAAAGACTGCGTAAAACCTGAGCAACACCGAGGACTTCCGTTAGGTAATATATTTAAAAAAATGGAAACAATGTTTTACGTAACTATTATTCATTGAAAATAATGTTAACGATTTGGTGGCATCTTTTTCTAATTTTTCTATTTCAACGTTTGAGAGTAGCTAATATTGTCTGTAATGATTAAATATTTGAGGTTTTAGTCAGTAAGTTATTTAAAAAATAATATGTAATTATTTGTATTTTACTTTATTATTACGTTGGGAAGTTATTGGGAAAGATATATTCTGAGAATCTACCAATGCACGTTTGATGAACCTAAAGTTACGAAGAATATTTACATGAAAAATAGTTTTTCTTGGAACAAGCGAAGGTCCGTTAATGTTAACAATTAGATTCACCCAGCCGGAACCAAACATATAACTCAATAAATTAGTTATTCATAATAAGTAATAATTTCGTTATCCATGATTACTAATAAATTAGAAATTCATAGTTTCATGTGTCTAATGTCAAACCACAATGTGATTGCTTCCTAGAAAATTAAATTACTTGCTTACGCTTTTACTAATTAGTTTGTTACTGCATGATTTTAATTAAAACTATAATAGAAAAACTGTACACATGAAGACTAAAGTAGAAAAACAGCAGTGATACAGTTATTTTCTGTCTGGAATTTTTAGGTGAACACAACCATTTTCAGTTCACAACTACATTGAAGTCATGAGCTATTGGTCTACAGAAAATATCTACTTAATTGTCAAGAAAAAACTATATACTATTTAAATGAAAATTAATCACTTTGTGTACCTCAAACTAATCGACACTTTCGAAACCAGTAGTTTCTTCATCAGAATAAACGTGTAATAGCGCACCCATCGAAGAAACCATTGGTTTCGATATTTTGATAGATTTATGCATTTATCCGTTTATCCTGACGAAGAAACCATCGGTTTCGAAACATGTCGATTATTTTTATTGAATTATACGTTTATCCTGACGAAGAAACCATTGGTTTCGAAACAAGTTGATTCTTTTGATTAATTTAAAGTTAAATATCTTATATTTTAAACAAATTATTTACTTCAATACTATATTGTTAATCTACAAAATAATCAATGGCCATACGTCTATTGAATTCCTAAGAAAAATTGATAAACTACAAAGCAAACATACACACGAGACGAGGAAAAGAAATGAACTAAGACTTCCCTTCAGGAAAAAAACGCAGAGTCAAAAGTCAATGATGTTCGGAGCATTGAAGATGTTTGGAGAATTACCAGAAGAAATAAAATTGGAAGAGAGCATAAAGGCATTTAAAATTAAATTGCGAAGATATGTGATTGATTTGGTATAGATGTGTTATTTTAAGTGTATGTATATATCAGGATTTATTAGGACATAGATAACTATGTACCTATTTAAAATATCGCAATAATAAATAAATTTACAAGTTATGTACAATAAATAATCTACAATTTTTACTACCCATAAGTAAAAGACCATAATAAGAACGTTAATAAATATTAAATAAATAAAAACAATTTATTAATCATGTCTGCCGACCCCTGTGCAGACACAATAAATAATAGTCTGCGTCTAAAAATAGGCAGATTTTGTTTTGTGTTGCTTTACGAATTACCCAAAATAGTGAAGGTAATTTGATTATATCCGCAGTCGAATTCGACATGTAAAAAGTCACAATGCAATGAAAATGAATAATTCGATTGATTGTGTTATCTGTTGTGCTATATAAGTATATACCTTGTGATATGCATTTACTGTGGTGCCCTTGGGCTGAAAGAAAATTCGTGGGTGGCCTCGTTTACCTAATGTCAATTAGTGAAACGTGCAAATAGACATTATTTCATCGTCCAAGCCATTTTTCTTAAATTACATAGTTTTAATATAAAAAGTTTTATGTAACACTTCCGTAAACTTTTAAATGATGAATCTCAAGTAGTAACGATTAAAAAAGGCTTTTTTTATGTGTATACCGCATAAGAGTGATTCCAACTGCTCCCGTCACTGCTCCGTCCTGCTCCCAGTGAGACTGGTATCCCTATTTGCGGTATGTTGTGAGGCTGAAGGCAATGGGGATGGAAAGGAGTTGGGGAAGACTTATGTTAAGCAGATCTGGTTATCAAATACGGCTAAAGCCATTTCAAGCAACGTTTCAATTTTCAATCTTACACTCAACAGGCGCATATATACTATATATTACTTTTAATTAATAAATTGTGAAATAAAACAAATCAATAAATCAAATGGTTTAGATTTGGTTTGCTGAAGATGTCATCATCAAACGTACTAATTTTTGTAGTCTGTAGTGTGCGTTATTGATGTGTGAAATTATTCATGTTCAATAAACTCAAATTTGCTTTGATTTTAAGTGTCATTTTCAACATTGGAACGGCTCGTGTAAAGAATAGTCCAGACGGGTGATGGAGTGATTAGTAGGTACTACTTAAATAACATAATATTTTAACAGATCACACGTCTGTCGTGATGATGTACACTGCAACGCTGTCCGAAAGTTTGGCTAAAGAAGGAGGTAGCGCAACATGGCACAACACCCCAAAAATAAATACGAAAATATTTTAATAGAAAATTATTTTTATTCTATTTTAATGCGCGGTGATTTTTGACGGGTCAAGGTTTGTACATTTAGTCAAAAATTTGGCAATTTTTGTCACAGAAAATATGCCTTAAATCGATTTCTGATTCTGTTCAACTGAAGGGAAAACTAATTTGAAGTGTAAAATTTGTATTGGTTAATTTAAGCCGCCGCTACCAGAATTTCTATCGATTTCTTACATATTCCCCTTAAACATTTGAAGTTTTAAGAGGGCATTACCAGAGAAAGCCGGAAATACGTCATTTTCAAAAAAGTTTTTAGACGTATTGACTCTTATCCACAAAAAATTATAAATAGATTTCGAAAGATTGTTCTTTTATCTAGCATTCGTATGTAATAAATTTTTAGATTTTTTTTTTAATTTTTAGTATAATAAGGTTATTCCATAGGTCGTTGGCAGATTTGTTAAATTTTCAAAAAAGTTTTTGTATTATACCACACCCATTTCAAATAATGTAATCATGCAGTAAAATAAATCAATACATTATCTAGCAGAGATGTATTAGAATTTTAATTTTAGTTTCAATAAAATCATTAAAAAATATGTACGTACATATGTTTCTTGACGAAAATTGGTCCATTTGTGTATTTATTTGCGCACTTACAAACTAATATATTTCAGATTTTTTTAACATTCTTATTAAATTTAGACATTATTAAAAAAATGATAAATACTTATAATCAAAAAATAACTACAAAAAGTACACTATTTTAATAGTTTTATCATCACGCCTTTCAGCATTTTTGGATGAAGGTATAAATTAAAGCTAATTTGGATTGAAATAAATTCGATATTGAGTTATAATTTAAAAAAGCTGGTACGGAGAATAATTAATCTTTCTCATTGTAACCGCCCTGCACGATCCGAAGAACAACTTTCGACGAAATGTGGATTTTCGTACGCTGGCTGGTTAAACGCTCTTAAGCTCTAAAAAAATATATGTAATTTTTTAAGATAATATCTAAACATTCCCCACGCCGAAACACAAAATTATATGAAATTGCCTCGATAGAAAAAAAACGTAAAGCATTATAGAAAACATAAAACATAAAAGCATCTGTTTCGGTTATTTTACAAGTTATATGTATGTATTTACAGTGTTTCTTTAAAAACTGATTTAGAAAGCCCCAAGAAATTTTTGCTCTATTTTAATCGAGTCGTGTTTTATTAAACATTTTTACAATTTTCGGTCAATTTTACCGATTTAAATATTAGCGCACTCTCTATATCTATCTCTCCATCTTCTTCTTTTTGAGCGGGGATAAGGCGCCTTAACACTATACGATTTGTTAAAGAAGTAGGCACGTACGAGAATTATCCACCTATCAAAAAACGTCAGATAACTACCTCAAACTAGCTAACAAAAACAAATATGTTAGAATGCGTAACAACTATCTACAGAAAACGTAGTAGAAAACACGTGTTTCACAGAATTAGAACAATTCATCAAATTTCAAAGTTAATTTCCTAGTTCTTGTGAAAATGCTCTTCAAATTCTTCTATTTTTTCGTTATGGACCAGTTGATTCACAGAACTATAATAATAATTGAACTTGAAGAGAACTTTAACACAACTTGAAAATTTAGTAGAAAAACTTTATGAATTGTTCAAATTGTGTAAAAAACTAGACCTAAAGCACAGTTATTTTGCAGAAATTCACGTGTAAGTGTAACAAAGTCATCAAACGGCCATTCTGCGCCTTTTCATTTAATTACGCTTTAAACGTTGTTTCTAGGAGTTTCAGATTTCTATCAAATTGCAATAAGTTGACAATTTTAACAACATGATAGTTGTCCTCTTCTGCTGGTCTACAATCTGTTCAAAAGCTGAAACGGACTTAAAATCGGCATTTAATGAAAACCTTACAACTGTGAAAAAAAAATATGACGCTGAATGACCATTTGATGACGTTGTTACGTTTAAATTTCTGTGAAACTTTCGTCCTTAGATAACATATTTAAATTTTTTAAATGCAAAAACAATTGCTTTTCTCGAAACTGTCTCTCAATAAATTCTAGAAATTTATTATTATTTTGTGACATACCAAAATTGTGAACATAGTTTTATGAAATCAGTGTAAGAATGTCAATTTCTAATGAGATTGTGTTGAAAACCGAGTGACACTCATAGCAAAACTGACCGGTTATTGTGAGAATATTTATCAACAACTATTTAGTCGAACCAAGAGAAATCGTAATTAACACCGGCTTTTATGTTCATATTTAGATTCTTCAAGGAAAATAGTAAATATACCAATAATTTTGATAAAGAAATTTTTACAGACGAACTTTTCAAGTGAAAACATCATAGCTATGAAAAAAATATTGTAAAATCAATATCCACCAAAATAAACCACTCCAAAATGAACAGGCAAAGAAAACTCAAAAGAAAGCGATTCCGAAGAAGAAAACACAAACACTAATAAGATGACCATATATATAGGAAAAGGTGCACTGGAATTCGACGACAAAAATATGGAAAAAATCGTCGTTCACATTGATGAAAAAACTGCTTCGTAGTCTCTCCATTCTGGTCTACTTAAGTTTTCTGAAGGTTTTACTTCCACCGCGCGTGAATTGCACACCCTGATTGTGATTTTGTTTAGATCAATGTGTTCATTCGATAATTAATAGAGTACGTATTTTTATTTTAATAAAAACTCTGAAAATGATTTCCTAATTGTGAATCAATACATTGTTTTTTTAATTAATAAATAGATACATATTATCTATTATAACATTTGCAATATAACATTATATTTCTTGAAAGGGAACAAAATTTGGTTGATTTTGACAATAAAATAAAATAAAATGTTAATATTATAGTTAACGTAGTATACTTTTAAAACACCGACTAAAAAATGTATTTCTAATTTTCTCTTATTAAATATATAAATCAAAACTAAAAGTTCCTCTGTAATCATAAGATTTTTAAAGTACTTAAATACCTACCTACTTAATTGAAACCTTACATTTTGTGTAAAAAATATATATTTCAAATGATGAATTATGCAATTTGTTCAATGAAACATCACCATGTCAATCACAATTCTTTGTTAAACTTTCTTCAGGCAGGTAGGTACCAAATATAAAAAAATGGCAATGATAAAGTTAAAATAAACAACGATTTCACATTTGGAAACAGAATCCTCAATGAACCTTATTAGGTCACCGTCTGAAAACGGAAACGGAACGTACACACAAATTTACTGACAGACGAAATGCAAAATGTTTGAGTTAATGTTCGCTAGATATGGAGTGAATTCATAATATTAAATCAATACAAGGTGTAAAGTATTTTGCAGCAGGTTGGTTTATAAATCACTTTTATTTTATCTAGTAAATATTCGTTTTTTCTTAGATTCCAATGTCAAAGCCAGGGCCGTACGAAAATTAAATAATTTAAATGCGTAACAATCCGATAATGAAACAAATCATTGCATTCGATTGACCCATTTTATCATTGTTAATAATGGGAAAATATTTGACCAGCTCAATGATCTTACTTATTGGTAAATAATGGATATTTGACGATTATGATGTATGTAGGTATACCAATAATGGGAAGCCATCAATGAAATAATATCTGCTGACCCTACGATAAGAAATACATTGCCTCATTGGTCAAACAACCCAACGCACGCTGCATTGTTGTGAATGATTTATATTACTTATTGAATAATTGTACCAACTACCCAACACACCTATGGAGCAATAGATGCATTTTATGACTTATATAGCTGTCAAGGATTCACAAATATCATATCATTTTTAATGATATTATATATGTCACCTTTATGTTTTTATGTGTCTTGTTCTTTCCCATATTTTCATTTAGATTTATAAGTATAATCTTCTTCCTCAACGTTATATTGCTTTGAAGGGTATAACCTTCGAAAGTTATCATAACACGAGTAACTCCAATAAAAATTGAAAATTCATTTAGACTTTTAGAAAAGGTTAACAGGTGTCCCTTATTTAAAAAATTCGTAAATGTTTATCCGAGACACTATCTAGGTTACAAACCAATTATTTAGAACATGATGGTCATTAAAAAAGGTAGGTGCCAAAAATGTGGGAAAAATTAGTCGAATTTATTGTTAATTCTGAATTTGAAATATGAGATCGATAACAATTACTTAAAAATGAGAGTTCCCAATGGTCGAGTTGGTTAAGTTGTTTCTTCCGGTAATATAAGAGATCCTGGGTATGAATCCCAGTTGCGACAGTTTTATTTTTTGCGATCTTATTTTTTTTTGCGCCGCATTCTTTTTCAAATTTTTGTTTAGATTTATCAGTATTATCTTGTTTAAAAAAAAGATGTCACCTTATTCGCGCAGGTGATATTATGAAATTAAGATCATTGTTATTTCAATATCATTGTAATGACAATGATCAAAATGCAATTATAAAAATAACTTTGATTTTTGTTGACTAAACACGAAAGAACTTTGAATGTTCACTGACAATAATTATTATCTTTCAATTAATATTTATTCTACGAAAGCAATTCTCACTATTAAATCGTTTATGAAGGTTGTCGGGGTTCTGCGAGGCAATAGGGTCGTTAATTTTTATGATACATTTTATTAATGTAAAATGAAAACTATCACGTAAATATTATATTTAAAAATACTTACTGAAAGAGGGAAGAACTGAAGTTAGCCGCTGGGAGCTTTTTTGGCCCGCGGAGGTTTCCTTATTAAGTAATGTATTTACTAATTACTTAGAACGAATTAATTAAATTAATTAAACTTATACAAGAACAGTTCGTAATCAGCATTCGTTATAAAAATACAAATTCGTGTTGCCAGTCATTTTTCATAAAGCTGAAAAACACATAGATTTTCGCGCGTTTTCACGTGAGGATTCAATGAATCGCAAGAAAATTAATTAGCCCTTGAAGCACTATCACTTTGCAAAGAACCGACACGATATTGGATGAGATCTCTTGAATGCAGAGCACTGTGGTAGACTATTTTGTAGGTTTCACGAGAGGTTGTATAAAGCGAGCACGACGGATCTGTTAGAATATAGAGACACAAGTCAGGCACCTGCGTACGTTACCTCGGACAGCGAATATCTGAGATGGAATGATTTGTTTAAGCGGTTATGTGTTGATTTTTAGAATAGCGCGCTTTCCCCCCTCCCGCCGGTATAACCAATCGAAACTTCGATCTCCAAACAGATGATCGCAGACACATTGTCGTAAGAGCTTGATAAACAACAATAATAGTTTTCAAATCAGGCAGCGGGAAAATCGCGAAGTTTAGAAACGGTTTACGCAACGATGTGTTAGAAATGCAGATTCGCCAATGACGCGATTCGCGAGTGTGCTCAGTCAATCAAAGCTTCGCAGGTAATAGAGTAAATACCATAGTGTAAGGTGTTAGGTGGCAGGTAGTAGTAACTCTGATGCGAAAGTTGGATTACGAAAATCAGTTCCGTTTGTAATCAACGCCAAATATTTTTGCAAATCGACGCGTGAATGCGGATTGAGAAATCGTTAACTTGAGATAAATTAACACGCTATTGATAATTTTTGAAGGTTGCCATACTTAAATACATAAGTGCGTATCTTGAATTCAAATGTATATACATGAATCGAAAATCAACACTCAATAATAATAGGCTAGGCTAGGAAGGTTCTTCTCTAAACCTTAAATCTTTCTCCAGAAACATCATATTACGATATTATCGCAGTGATTTCGTTTTCCATAATCAGATGTTTTATTTAGGTTTATTTTTCATACGAAACTTATTTTTTGATTTGATGCAAAAATATTACCGAACTGATTTTAATTTTTTTATCCAAAGGCATAAGGAAATATCTAGTATGGATGTTCAAGTATACCGCTCAAGAGTCCCAACTGCTTCCAACCGTCTGGGGCCAGTGAGACTATGGCATCCCCGATTGAGGTACGTTATGAGGCTGAAGGGAGAGGAAGGTGAGGAATTTCCCGGTTATTCAGATCGGTCACCGAAAAGGCAAGAGCCGTTTCAAGCAACGTTTAAATTCTGAATGGTGGTCTTACACTAAAGCAATACTAAGAGTATCTTCCACTCAGGAACGTGTCGAAAATATACCTGATATTATTTTACATGATTTTATTGTGAAATAACTGAAATTATTAAAAAAAATTACATGCAATCGCCGGGATTACACCCGCGACCTTCAGATTGCTAATCGAGAGCAATATTCCTCCACCACGGAGGTCCTTAGTTTGGTTGGATATGTTGGCATTAAATTCAAAGCTTTGTGCATAAAAAGCCGCGCAGCAATTCCTTTCAACACTTCTAGGCTCAGAATATTATTGATAAAAATAACTGTAAAGCCATAAATAAAATGATTTAAGAAATACAGTAATTTCAATTGAAAACTACTATTCATTTATACAATTACGTTTGCTTTAATCCAAGCTTCTTTATTCGCATAATGAATAGATAATAAAGATAGAAGTTATAAAAAATCGTCGGATTTCTATGATATTATTTAACAACATTGACGTATTACCCAGGCGCACGCCATGGTATTCGTAATTCAAATCTAATTAGTGATTAACCCTTAAAACTCTACCTTCTTAAGAAAGATTTTTTAAGGCTCCGCAGCAAGCCTTTCAAAAGATGAAGATTTGCTTTGGGAGGGAGTTATGTAAAGATGAATAAGAGGGAGCGCTGAAAATCCATATATTTAATAAAACCCAACTCGTTTAAAATAGAGCAAACATCTCTCGGCAAATGTCTAAAGTAGCATTATTTACAGATTCAAATGATTTTTTTTATACCTGTATCATGTTAAATAACAGAACAAAATGGTTTTCTAAATAACTTTCGGAGCATGCTTTTGAGGGAATTTCATATAATTACTGTTTAGGCTCGGCAAATGTTTCGACGGTCCCGAAAAACAAACTCGGATCTGTTAAAAATTAAAAATCGTTTTGTTGGCTTATTTTATTTTAGTTGATTTAAAAGACCGAATTTTCGGAATTTTGCATAAAATGATGTATCTTCTGTCTGAAAGTAATACAAATGCAGAAACGAAACTTTAAATAGTTCTACTTCAAACTACAAAAACTCACAACCGACAATGTTCTTTGGGACCGTCTGTATAGATATTATCTTAAAAATTACATAGAATTTTTTAAGAACTAAAAAATATAAAGTGTTCAAAGAAAATATGTTATAAATGGAGACGTCTACTAATATCTACAGGAATTCCAAAAACTGAACAAATCGGACTAATATCTATGAAAAAAAGTGTGGACGAATATCTACAGCACTGGCAGAGGTTGGGTTAGGTTAGGTTAGTTATTACGTAATTGAAGTAATTTATGCTTTTCTGTACAACCTCTTGCTCAGCTGCCCTCTGTAGATATTAGTCCAACCTACACTCCATAGATATTAGTCACCACTGGGACCGTCATAGATATTCGTCCGACATATAGACTGTAGATAATCGGAATTGCGGGTCTTAAATCATTAGTAAATCGGTTGTTCAATTGATTATTTATTTAGTTCTTATTGCTGATAATACATAACTATGAATAATGCAATTACAGTAGTATTTATAATTATCTTCATTGTCAAGTATTGCAGTGATGTGACAGGTTTTTTAAATCACCTAATAGTTTTATCTTAACCATTGACATAGAAGTGATTTTAGATTTTCAAGGCCAAAAGTATTATCGTTATTTATTTTAGGGGTATTATGCCGCGTTGCGCTACCTTCTTCTTTAGCCAAAATTTCGGAAAGCGTTACAGTATCCATCATCAGGGCATAGTGATGATGGACACTGTAATTCTGTCCGAAACGTTAGCTAAAAAAGGAGGTAGCACATCCCGGCATAACAGCCCAAAAATAAATAACCTTAGACATAGTTCTAATTTATCTTTAAGAGAAAACACGATCGATCGATGAATCTTATTATAATTTAATTAAACTGGTTTAATCAACTAAACCGCATCCAATATCTTGGACATTGGACTCACGAACTCAGCTAAATGCATAGAATAAATAATAAAACACTAGAATTTAATTAAATTAACACAACATATGAGTTTCGCTAATATTTTCTTCATTTAAATAAATATTACAATTTGAGGTTATACTCATAAAGTAAAAAAAAAACACCAGAAGTTTCTTTCAAACAAATTTGAATAGAAACAAATGTCCCACTGACTTGGGAATAATTTCGGTTTACGGAAGGTCTTCCAAAATAATTTTTTTTATTTTTTTTATACTAATTATGGGCCGGAAAATCCAAAACTGAAAGAATTTTTTTTCGGAAAGCAATATTAACAAAGTTACACGACTTTAAAATTTTCTATAGGCACACATGAAAATCGACATATTGGAAGTATTATGACAGTTTAAAGTCATAGATAAACTAGAAAAATGTTTTACCACACAAAATTAAATGTTACCATGCAATAATATCATCAAACATACCTTATAAATCGACGAAGTATGAAAATTCGTAGTCTTAAAAATGCGTAACCTAACCTAACGCTAGGTTTGTGTAACATGGTTTGTGCCCCTTTATACCGCCTGCTCGCGTCCCTAACCTAACCTAACGCTAGGTTTGTGTAACATGGTTTGTGCCCCTTTATACCGCCTGCTCGCGTCACGGCAAAAAAAATCCCTGTTTTCAAGTAGTTTAGCGGCTACGCTAGGTTTGTGTAACATGGTTTGTGCCCCTTTATACCGCCTACTCGCGTCACGGCAAAAAACATCCCTGTTTTCAAGTAGTTTAGCGGCTACGCTAGGTTTGTGTAACATGGTTTGTGCCCCTTTATACCGCCTGCTCGCGTCAATTTTAAAAAACAGCCTACGTTTTCAAGTAGTTTAACGGCTACGCTAGGTTTGTGTCACATGGTTTGTGCCCCTTTATACCGCCTGCTCGCGTCAATTTAAAAAAATATCCCTGTTTTCAAGTAGTTTAGCGTTTACGCCAAAAGTGAGTAAAATTTATAAAAAATAATTACTTAAGTTAGTTATTGATATGGCAACACTTAATTTTATGTGGCTGTTTCTATGACTTTAAACTGTCATAATACTTCCAATATGTCGATTTTCATGTATGCGTATAGAAAATTTTAAAGTCGTGTAACTTTGTTAATATTGCTTTCCGAAAAAAAATTCTTTCGGATTCGGATTCTCCAGCCAATAGTTAGTATAAAAAAAAAAAGTTTTATTATTTTGGAAGACCTTCCGTAAACCGAAATTAAGCCAAACCACCCCATTTAAATTTCGTAATCACGATGAAACCAAATTTCATATTCCATACAAAGTTTTGTATAGAAATATAGGCGTAAGTTAGCCTATAATTAGCAGCCACCGTCTGAAGCTCCAAAATACCTGAAAAATACCCTTGACTCTGTGCAGAAACGGGCGGTCCGTTTAATAGATTCTCTCATCTTAACAGACGGATTGCAATCTTTAGAGCACAAGCGTCGGGTAGGAATTCTATCCTGGCGTCATTGATCCCTTCGGCACCGGTGCATAGTCGGGAAACACGTCAAACGCGTGTCCAACATTTGTACACGGTTGACACTTGTCACATGAGAACGGGTCGTTTCTTCGACTCGTTCTTGTGTTCAACAGCTCGGCTGTGGAATGATTTGCCGGCTTTTGTGTTTCCTCCTTCCTACGACATGGGTCTCTTCAAGACCAATGTTCATTCCTTCCTCTCCTCAAAAACTCCTCCACACAGCATCCCAGATGTCATAGGCCCTGAGGGAAATTATTTTTCTCAGGGCCTCCTGTGTGGAGTTAATGCAAAAAAAAATAATTAATTCCAGGCCATTTAGCAAGCGGTCTGTCTCTCTTACACTCGATTGAATTTGTATATCAGTATCCCATTTAAATTTTGAAATCAAGATGAAACACACTTTTGTTTGGAAATATAGGCCTAAATTGGTCCTATAATTGCATCACGAAACATGCCCACAAGACACTTCTTGTGATATTCTTAATTCTATATTTAAATGCATCATATTGTCCATGGAAAATCATAATTTTTCTCAAAAGTCAGACCGTAAAAAACGTCTTTAAAAAATCGTCTATTTTAATTATTAAATTAAGGTAATTCATTTCACACAATTAGCAAGCACACTGCACGGATTTAAAAAAAACGTTTCAGAAGTAGGTGTCTAAATGAAAAAATAAAATATTGCAATATTGGTTACCGGGTAATAATGCCCACAAGTAAAACTGATTAGCGGTGGTGCCTATTCAGAACCGGATGTTATTTTTAAGGTTTCCCGGAAACCAATCAAAGGAAATAATTAAATGATACTTGTTACTTCACAGACCCTTTCAAGAACTCGCTCTGTCTAGTTGTAGCAAAACAGATCATAGAATTTATAATGTGGAGTAGTACTTATTATTTAAGTGTTTTGGAATCGGATAAGATTAAACGAGAGAGAGAAAAAATAAATTTACTATGTAATAATATGTGGAATGAGCATTTTGAAAATTTATCTGCCAATAAGGGCGTATGGTATAGAAAGCTTCAAAAAGAACCCTTTAAAACACCATGGTTCACTGAAACCAATCTGAAGAGATCAGAAATGAGAGTCATTTTTAGATTAAGATCCGGACATGCACTAATGGGAAGAATATTGTGTCTGTTAGGCCTCTCTGATTCTCCAATGTGCTCTATATGTGAAGAATTTGAAGACATTTAACACACTCTCACAAAGTGCATTAAATTTGAACAACAGAGAGTAACAATATTGATGACCTCAAACCCATCGGAAATTCATAATTTGATAGCTTCAACCGACTACTATGCCATTTCAAGACTCATGAAATTCATTAGATCGTGCAACATGGAAAATATATGATACATTGTTTTATAAAGATACATACATATATTAATATTGCAACATTAATATATAGGATATATTTAAAAAAAAAATAAAAAAAAATGAAACCTTAAAATAAATAAAAACAGATGAGGCAAAAAATGACAGCATTAAATATTATAATATAAAAAATAAAAAAATAAACGAGAGAGAGCAAAACATACACCGAGTATAACAAAAAAACCTTCATTTACAATTAAGATAAATGCTGGGTCAAGGGTAGATCCTGGTGCGCATCGCACACTTTTTTTGAAGTGAAACTTCTGTAGCGCCGTTAGTGACATGAAATTTGGTTGAAACGGAAATGCGTCACAACTCAGTTTTACACAAATATACTCGTTTATATTCGCATCTCGGCGCATGCCTTCCACAGCGTAGTAAGCAAGATGCCTGAAAAATCTCAGCGGCCAGAGAGAAACAAGCGAACGGGGGTACGAATCCTACGAAATCCAAATAAAAACATTTTTATTTTGTGAAATCAATATCTAATCTTCAAACCACTTTAAAAAACAAGCAAAATAAAAGAAAGCGACATCTAGCGACTTTCTAGTTTCACTACTACCGCGTTTAAATTACACACTCTGATTTTTTTTTTAAGAAAGAAAAACATTTCCGAATTACGAATAACCCGGCAATATTTGAAAATCTCCTAATAGGTACCACCACAATAAGCGGAAAATGTTGTTTATGTCGTGATGGAGGACTTAGCCAGCCGAGGAATGGAACACGCGACGTTCGGGTGGGACCCAAACGCGATGCCAACTCAGCCACTGACGGGTCGGAATGATAATTATTATAAAAAATATAGTTTTTACATGTGGGCAATATTTATATGACGAGTTTTAAAATACCGTAAAAGCTCAATGGAAACTTTTTTTACATTTGCTCCACATAGGAGGCTCTGAATCTCTCAGGGCCTATGTATGTCATCTTTGGGGATGATGTAGGAAATTCAGAATTAACAATATGTTATCTTCGACTAATTTTTGCCATAATTTGGCAGCTACCTTTTTTAAATGACCACAAAGTTATAAAGAATTGGTTTGTATCTCAGATAGTGTGACGGATAAACATTGATGGGTCTAACCTTGAAAAAGTTATGATTAGAGTTATTCCAATAAAAGAAACTGTCGTATTTCATTAATTTAGCAAGTGAAAGATTTGAAGATCTGGCCGCTCGAGATAACACAACAGCCAGGAACAGCTTTCTATCAATGTAGCACTGTTCTTTAATCAGAGATTTAATATTTTTCTTTTAGTGAGGTTTATTTTATTCATCTCTTCTTGTAAAACATCCAAATCGTGAATTTAAGAAGCAAAAAATGTTAATTAGTTTGACAATCCATCTCTGCATCTTACTGCAAAATATTCATTTGAACTTGAAATCAGTTACGCATCTCATTTCAATAATCGGTTCTAATTTCCAATGCTTAGGTGTGCTGACGTTTTGCTAATTTGGGACAGATAATAGCATCATTTCATATTATACCAGTTTTCTGTTTCCGTGACGAATGTGCGTTGGCCACAGTAACGCTAGTCATACGACTTATCATAATCAACTCGTTACCAAAAGGTGCACAAATGTATGCGGTTAAAAATACTTTAACATCCAAGGTCGAGATGACAACACCAAGGTGAATGGGATAACTTTAAACTTCCGATACAAGACGGTTCGCAAAGTCCCAAGTTTCGACTATATTTTAAACCCTTTTTACGTTAACTCAACACACTGAGGGAAATTATTATTTTCTGGTCTTGAAGAAACCCATGATGTAGGAGGGAGGAAACGCACAGGCCAGCAAAGTGTTCCTGAGCTGTTGAACTTAAGAAGAAGTCGTAAAAGAGACCCGTTTTCTTGTGAAAGGATGTCAACCGTGTGAGGCGCGCGTTTGGCGTGTTTCCCGGAAATGCACCTGAGCCGAAGGGATCGATGACGCTAATTCTTCGGAGCATCTTCTTTTGAAATATCGGTAGAACAAGGACATCATTTCCCACCTGACGAATATTGCAACCCATTGTTAAAAATTTTAACATATTGTTTTGTAAATTTACATCGATGGGTTTTATCGATAAGCTTGTTTTGACATTTTAAAATGATGAACCTAAAATATACACAGATTTTGCACGATCAGCCGATCGATTCTCTATCTTCTGTGAGATTGAGATAGATCTATGGCGAGATCTCCTGTCAGATTTGTGTGATTTTCTTTGGCTGTTACTTGCTTTTTCTGTGGGCCGATGTCAGAATTTCAGCTGTGAGCTGTCACGTATTTTAGTTTAGTTCATTTTAAACACAAATTCCTGCAAGTATGCATGATTATTTATCCATTTAACAGCCATAAAAAACACACACAAATCTGACAAGAGATTTCGCCCGATATCTATCGCCATCGAGATAGTTATCGGTGATTGATAGATTTAAGAAGCAAATAACAGCCATAGAAAACCACACAAATCTGACAGGAAATCTCTCAGACATATCTGAATATATCGAAGGTCCAGTTGATTAGTCCGACATCTCTAAATACTATGTTTTGAGATTATGGGAAAAGCAATATTCGAATGTTCACCATAAATTATTATGATTAATTATTAATTATTTCTTCTATTATGTAACCGCTATATTCAACTGTTACAAAATTTTAATTTACTTTTATCTAAAAAACAAAGTATGTATGTAAATATTTAATATACCAACATATAATTTATCTTTTTTATCTTTTTACATTTTTTTTTGTGTTTGTGTCACTTCTTGTATTCTTGTATATTTGTTTAAATACACACATTTCTTTTGGAACAAACATAATATGTGATTTACTCGCCTCGGAACAGACTTTGTCTAGTGAGGCGCGTAAAAGAAAAGAAAATAATGTAAATAACCATGAAACTAAATAAACGCCCGGGTTGCCGGCACTGAAACTGAAAACAAATATTATTTACAGGTCTCTATGTTTTACATATTAAATATGTTAGAGAAGAACACCGGTGGCATAACGGTCCGGTAGGCTAGTACGACATTTTGAAATATCCTACTAGTGACCTTGAAAACATCAACATAAACATTTAATTCACTACAAGTTTTTACACTATAATATTGAGAGTATTTACCAGTAAGCTGTGTATTGCACCAGATAGAGGGTACACTTTTACATGTAACTACATACTCAATTAAAACTTAGATTTTTGGAGATATCTGACCCATCAACTGGACGATCGATATACCATGATGTTGACTCTAAGATATTTGTTAAACAAATAATATGGAAGTATGTAAATGAGTAAAACTTTATAATTATTATCCTCATTTAAATTAGATTAACCGTGGCTATTTTCAACATTTCTTCTGTAAAATGTATTAATTGAAATTACACAAGATTTATAGAATAATTTGTCATAATAACTATGTTTACGGATCTGAATAAATATTAATAATACCTAAATGGCAGGTATTAAATAATTGGTTTAGTGTAGGAATGGTCGTGTGCATTGAACGTAATATATTATGTTTAATTAACACGACATAACATATAATTGCAATTTAATTTAATATAGGCCATGTTACACACATAACAGACATCTATGTAACATATCTGACGTAACCAATTTGGATAGAAATATCTATTAACCCCTCAAGCGTCTGGCGTATTCTGCCAGAAGGTCAGAGTATTTACGCTTTGCAAATAAATAAAACGGTAACTACAAATAAAAAATAATTTTGTTTGCCGCAAAATAATTTTGCCTTTAATTTAATTACCACCGCTACAATAGCATTCTAAGAGGAATGGGCTATCATATATTATATAGAGTTACACCGTATATTATTGAAAACAATGCATAACCAAAATTCTGATATGAATATAATTTTTTTCCTCCCATCACGCAGACTTTGCATATTTTTATACACAATTGTTTTTTTTGTAGCATCGAAATAATAATATTATTTAATCACCTTCATGTAATGTTTTACATAAATAATTGATTTTTGAAGCTGTATATTGTGTTGGTATAAAAATATACCTGTATTGTTTCATTGCAATGACAGACCAACTAACAATTGGATAGAGGAAGATCACGTTATATGAATCCATCTGATTTCACGCACCATTCATTTTAAAAAACGACCTTATGTCGCCATTAGTTACAACCTGCACGTCAAAATGGTAACAGTCAATTAAAATATAGGTCAATGATTAAGATATACTCTAATTTCAAATATGACAACTAATTTTATATAAATAACAATAATCATACTAATTTCGGGTGTGGGTCTGTTTGGTCACCATAAAACAGTCAGCTGCCTAGTATGGTGATCTAATGTATCTTCTCAAGTAAATGTATTAATTATATAACATGATGTGCTGGCTCTGCAACCGGGCCCGAAAAGAAGAAGATGGAGAGATACGAAATTACGAATGCTAGAGGAGAGCGCTAACATTTACAGCCACAAAATCGATGCGAAAATTGCGAAAATGTTTAATAAAAGATTACTTGTTTAAAATAGAGCAAAAATCTCGCGGGCATTATCTTAAACAGCATTTAAAGAAACACTGTGAATTTTTTCATACATATAAGGGAACGTACCCATACTACGTGACCAACTTTTTGCAATTTTTAACCCCCCCCCGGTGACCAAAATCCTAAGCAACCCGCCGCTCATTTGTATGGAGCGTGACATTTTGAAGACCCCCCCCCCCCCCTAAACTTGTCACGTAGTATGGGTACGTTCCCTAACTTGTAAAATAACTGAAACAAATGTGTTAATAATAATTTTTGGAGCACACTTTGCGATTTTTTTCTATCGAGGGCATTTCATATAATTTGCATTTCGGCGCGGGCAAAGTCTAGATATTATCTTCAAGAATAACATATATAATTTTTAAGAGTTTAAAACTTACCGTGTTTGAGGGAAATATGTAATTTTTTTTTTTTTTTACAGTGAATAGCGCACAAGAATCTCAACTGCTCCCGTCTGGAGCCAGTGAGACTATGGCATCCCCAATTGGGGTATGTTGTGAGGCTGAAGGTTGTGGGGAGGGGAAGGAGGTGGGGAAGAGGAAGGTTGGGAAGTACCTGGCTATTCAGATCTGGTCACCAAACACGGCTAAAGCCATTTTCAAGCAACGCTTCAATTCTGAATGGTGGTCTTACACCAGGGCGATACTGATAGTATCTTCCACTCTGGAACATGCCGCAAATATACTATATATTATTTTAAATGAATTAATTGTGAAATAACACAAATTAATCAAATAAAATTTATCGGTATTAATAAATCGGTACAAATCCAGGTTGCGGGCCCGGTTCAATTAACATGGACTTCTTTTGAATTATAGTGTAATTTTCAAAATTTAACTGATTTTGCTGATCACGACTTGCTCATGAGCTGAAACGGACTTAGAATCTGCATTTAAAGGGAATCTTTCACTTGATGACTTTGTGTCTGTAGTACAGCAAACGTGCATAATATACCTACCTAATGTATTGTGTTAACTAATAATTATTACTATACGCATTTTTTAATATTTTCACGACCAAAAGCGTTATTGTGATTATTTTTGGGTTTCTTTAGCCAACGTTCGGACTGCGTAATAGTGTCAATCATCAAGTTAGATGTCTCGAGTTTTTAGATATCTTAGATTTTTGGGTTGTTATGCTGTGTTTTGCTTCCTAGTTCTTTAGTAACTAAGGTAGCTATAATTTGATGGTTATCAGGTATCTCAGAGGAAAAATATACTAACTTGGCATTACAAAACAAAGGGTGAACACATAGACATCCGAATTCAATAGACCAGAAGATACAGATGAGGGGTAAAACCAAACTATGGGGGCCGAAGAGAGGAAAGATGACTGTGATTCGTTAAAAAATCAATCTAACAGTATATAGGCATCTCGCATTATAATATCACCATTTAGTTCTTAAAAGCAAAATCTGCTTTGAAGGAATAGACCTTTTTACATGGGAGCGCGAATTGCTTGCCACGTTAATAACATATTTGCGAAGGCCAAATGCTCGCCCCGAAAAGATTCGCCCCTATTCACATAGCAATATTTTATTGCCGTGTTTAGTTAAGACACTTTTACAAATGTTTCATAATTTACTTACCCCTGTAACCAGCGTCGAGCATACTGGAGAACCGCCCACATTCGCTATGTGCACATAATATGTGGGTGTAATGTATAGCACAAGCTACCGTTTTTTGCGTGTTATTTCGTAAAATGTATGGATGTTAGTTCCGCGCTGGTCAAAACAAGAATGATGACGTCACATATTTTAGATTCAAGCGAGGCTCTCTCCCCTCCCCAGGAGCGAGCTGGCTCCAGGGAGGAACTTCAGCTGGCTCCATGGGGAGGGGGAAATAATACGTTTTTATCACTTAGGGCAGGTCCAGATATATTCATATGTCCGTGGTGAACATAATATATTACTAAATGTTGGGGTGGGAGGAGGAGATAGAACGTACGGTGAAACGGAAGATATCTAGGATAGGACTGTAAGATAATTTTTATTTATTTATAAATTACATGATAACACATTAAACAATGTTCATATAAACAAACGATACATTACATCACCATAAAAGGCGGCTGCCTGTTTCATGGTGACCAATGGAATATAGTTACTTTGTGGTGTCCAGTGTGAGCAAATGGATTAAATATATAAACATGTTGAAAATTGGAAACATTATAGTAGAAAGTTTATAATGAGATTTCATTTTTTAAGAAAACTAGAAAATAGAAAAGAAAAAAGTTATGCTCAAGATTATTAGATAATATTCAAAAACATAATTCTTGTTTATAGTTTTATATGTGTGCATGCGAGCATACATGTCCAAATACATGTACACACACATGCATCCTGACATACATATATGTATCCATACGCGTACACAAGCATGCGTATACATGACACACAAACATACATACGCACATACATACATATACGTATACATACAAATTAACACACATATATAGACAGTTGTTCTATCTAATATTTTTTTTAATTGATAATGGACTCATTATTATTAAGTTTTTTGAAGTGAAAACTTCTTTAGCACAGTTTCGGATGACGTTACAGTGTCACCCTATTACACTATTCGTTGTTATGAGATTCCCTTTAGGGCCATAACACCAAAGCTTTGAGTGTATTACAGTGTGCCCAGCGCGGAATAAGGGAGCTAATTAATTAATAAATCTCTTGTGAGCAACATACTGGCAACACCACGAACGGATTTGCATCTGAATGGGCCAATCAACGGCCAGTCATTGGCTGATTCATAGCGGCCAGTGTGATTGTTGGATCTGAGGCAGTCTGATAACTGATAAATAGGTACCTACCAACAGAGTCGGATTAACGAAACCTGGCGCCTTGTGCAGTAATAGAGAACTCCAGTCCATTTTTTTTAATGAATAATAACCTTCTAACTTAAATAACAGCATTTTTTTAGAGATAGTTATAATAGTTAAAATAATTGTCAAAGTTTTAATTTGTCAAGATCCTCCGAAAACCACCGTATGTGTAGTGAATCGTGTGACGTCATCACTCCTGAAAAGTTACTATAAGATCGGGCGATCAGCTGATAACTGCCGCCATTTTGAATTTCGGTGTTCGAAGTATTCTCCCTAGAGTAGCATTACTATTTTTTTTTGTGCAGTATTTTTTGAATATTTTCAATAATAGGGATAAACTAATAATTTTTGAAACTGAATAATTCAGGCCTAAATATTGTTTCAATAAACACAACAACTAAATCTCTATAAATAGTATATAAATAAACGAATAAATTAATACGATGGCTTGTGTCATACCTACATTCCCATACAATGACTTTACGGTGACGTCACGACACGATGAGCAGTGACGTCACCATTAAAAATTTCAATAATGCCAACTTGACGGCGTGTTTCTACGACCCGATTAAAAATGGACTTTTTAATATTTTTTAAAAACTCTGCGTTTAATATTATTAAATAAAACTTATATATTCAGAATCAGCATTTATTGGTCGATGTTCTATATGAATGTATTTTTTAAGCCATAATATTTTTCACTGGAGTTCCCTATTACCGACGACGTACCCATCCATTTTTTCAATGTATTCAGATTAAAAACTCTCTGAAAAAAATATCCACGTGTGTTTTGTATCAATAAATTTTGCTCGTGTAGTCCCTAGTTCTAAATGCGGCGGGAATTCCCCTGTCAGAGACATCACGTACACTATTCACGCGTTCAAAATCGACTTAGGATACGTTTATAAATCAACTTAGGATGAGTTCGAAAAACCAACTGGGCGTTTTAAAATCAAAAGAATAATCGTTAGAACGACGTGCGCTGGATGCCAGGCGCTTTGTGAATCAAGTTTTTTTCAATCAAACATATGAATTACAATTTTGGCGTCCCCTAAAACTACCGCCAGGGGCAGGCGCCCCGGTTTGCCCCCGCCTAGATCCGGGGCTGCCTACAGCGGGATTCTGTTATTTATTTACTGGCAATACTTTTAGAGGCTCACAAAGGTCCAAATCATTCGCTGTAAAATGACTGATAATAGTCAATCAATAATAATTGAATCGTTTTTATTTATGAAAAATTAAACACGTTTAAAAGCTTCTGTGGTCGAGGAGTAGGTAAGGCTTTCGTTCACAAATGCGGAGGTCGCGGGTCAAATCTCGGCAAAATTTATTATATTGGTTCACAAAATTAATTAATAAAAAATAGTATTTATTATATTTGCTGCACGTTCTAGCGTGGAAGTTACTCTCAGTTTCGCTCTTGTGAAAGCCACCATTTAGAATTGCTTCTGTCGTGTTTGGTGACCAGATCTGAATAGCTAGGTACTTTTCTATCTTCTTCTCCTCCCCAACACCTCCACAAAATACACCAATATGAGATGTCATTCTCTCACTGGTTCCAGACGGTTGGGAGCAATTGGGACTCTTGTGTGGTATATTCACATAAAATAAAAACTCGCAAGTGCGTGCAAATCAAAACACCATTGTGTAAATTCAGTTTTTTTTTTCAATCCCGCATTCCGGAAAATCTGTGGATCAAATTAATATCTATGGCAGGAAGTCCGCGGGATTGCTGCATTGTAAACCCTAGTGGCGACATTGGTTTCCATTTAAATCTAAAATCTACGTGGAAGGCGTTATTTGTAGTGTTTTGTATATTTATTTAGTGATTCACTTTACTGAAGTGTTTATTTATTTACCAACGCTTCCTATGAATCATTTGCACGTGGGTAATTTTACAATAAACAAACGTTGTTGGAATTGGATTTTTAAATATCTACCATTGTAGTTTTTATTTCTCTCTGTGGTAGAACAAACATCGGCAAAGCTGAGATCCTGGGTTCAATTCCTAGAAGCGAACGAATCTCTTGCAGATTTTTTGTTTCAAATTTTCGTTTGAGACTCGCTGATATAAAGCAAATCATTTTGTAATTTATCACTTAAAATGGTTTTTTCGTCAGGATCAAATGAAAACTAATAAAAATAACAGGAGACAAACAAATACTAACAAATAAGTACCTACATTATAAAGAGTGGTGATTAATTAGTTAAAGGTACCTATCATAAAAATTATTATGTTGGGTGATTTGTTTTCACGAAATACACCTTTATTTGATAGTTTATTTATTTATTTATTTATTTATATATAAGTTGTACATTTATTTATAACAATTACAGGCAATATAGCCTAAGACGTTATAATTGTACCATTTATGCAGTGTATATGCAATGCCAAAAATCTTACAAATGCGCTATAGGACACAAAAAATAAATCAATTTTTTTATCCACCGCATTCAAAAGCACGTAGCTCTCCCCAAAGGTGAGTTCATAAATAAATTAGTGCGGCTTGCTCTACTATATAGGAGGTTGTGATGACGTCCTCGAGAGTGAGACTCTGGTACAAAAAAATTTAATTGGGCCAGTATCTCATACTTTATAAGAAAGTATGTATGAGTAGCACTTGATTATGATTTGAAATTCATTATTTAATAATAGCATTTTTCTTATACGTTACTTATTTTTCAACAGATTGCGACTCCCTCTACGACGCGACCCTCTATCGCGACCCCGGATTGAGAAATGTATTATAAACACAAATAAATAATGATCAGCCTATAAAATTATATTAGTTTATACCGTTGAATGTAGCTTTAATTTTGTGGTTCTCAGGGCAAAAATATACTAACCTAACATTACAAAACAATGGGTGAACATAATATATTATTAAATGTTGGGATGGGGAGGAGATAGAACGTACGGTGAAAGGGAAAATATCTAGGATAGGACTGTAAGATAATATTTTTTGCACAGTGGTCAGCGCATTTGCCCGGAAAGCGAAAGGTCCTGGGTTCGAGTCCCAGAGGTGTAAATATCTTTTTCAGATTTTCGATTTTTCGCTAATATTGTCTTCATTTAATTAAATAATGTTTTTGGTTTATTGATAATGGACTCATTATCATTTAGTTTTTTTCTAAGGCTTCTAAATAACCTGAGCATTTTCCTTTATTATTAAAATGAAAAATATACATCCTTGTATTTTTTTTTAAACTAAGATTATTTGCAATGATATGGTTAGCGAAATCTTAAAAAATATTATTATTAAGACACCTTAAATATTCTACGATTCTGATATCGAAATTACGAGTTGATCCTATTTAAAATTATGGCTCCTTGCCAACTTAGAATCAAGTCAACTCAACACCTCTTTGAAAAGTCATTAAAAGCAATGAAAAAAATATTTTTAAAATAACCCATAATCCTAACGTAACGTAACCTATCTAACCAATTTTTTTAATGATTTTTCAAAGGAGGTTCTGAGTTGTTTTCATTCCGAGTTGTCCGGTCAGCAAAATGAATTATGGTCCATATCTTTAGCGTTCCCCAAAAAATCAGTGATATGATATAATTTTTGGTGTAAAAAGCGTGTTTAATATTTGAATGCAGATTTTTGCAACATTAAACTGAAAATTATTAATTTATATACATGTCAGGTACCTACTTCAAATTGAAATGTGTAACTACCGAACGTCGTTTCCTGTTATTAGAGGGAGACCGGCTAAAACATCATTTTCGTCGGCAATAATAATATCATTTGTCACTACGACCGCTTCATGATGAAGTGTGAAAATTAGAACCGATACTAGATATGCATCATTGACAACACACTTCCGAAAGGTAGATTGATATTAAACGATGATGAATCTCATCGATAAAGATAGTACGACGAAACGAGAATGGCGTATTTTCCAAATTTACCTTAAAGTCCATTTATTCGGTTTTCGGAAAAACTCACGTATTATGTCTCAGAAATCGTTGTCTCCTTACTATCATAGTGAGAAATATGATTTAAATGGTGAAAGAAAGAGAAAATACCACTTTTTATAGTCACATGTAAAAAATCACCACAAGTCAATTAAAATGTATTGCTTTATGAAACCAAGGCTTCGAATCGCAATTTGATGTAAATTTATATAGCATTGCGAATTTTTTTTGGATTATTTTTACATAGAACGAAAAAAGTGAGATTACAATACCTAACATTTACAATACAGTTGTGTAATAATTCGCGTATTTGCATCTATTTTTTTCGTTATCTGTAATTTTTGTGAGAAAAAACGTGATGTGAGCCATTTTTAAACTTTTTTATTTATGCATTCAAAACTTTTACGTTTCGAAAATTACAGGTTTATTTTTATTTATAAAATTTGAAAGTTTATTTTATCATCTGTCGAATAACATTTCACAGCATTACAGTATTTATCTAAATGTTATTAAGTTATTATAAACAATTAATACGACTACCATAATACGGGCATTTGTCTAGCTTGGTAGTCGAAAAATTTTTTTCAAGGTAGCCCCCCTTCCTGAAAAACTAACAGAAAGTCGCTTACGGTGGTATGGTCATGTAATGAGAAGAGACAAAGAACACGTGTGCCATAAAGCGCTAGCTATACCTGAAATAAAAAGAGGAAGAGGACGCCCCCCTCTGACATGGTGGACCAGCATGGCAAAAATAGCTCAAAATTTCCCCAATCCAACAACCCAAGACCGGTCGTCTTGGCGCAGATTGATTAGGAGAGCCGACCCCACTTAAAGTGGGAAGTGGCAAAGAAAAAGAAGAAGGTAGTCGAAAAATCATGTAAAACAAACCTGTAACAAACAAAATGAATAAATTAAATTTAAAAAAAAAAAAAAAAATTGAAAAAATTATGAACAATCTCTTAGAGTTGCGGCAATCTTGTTTTTTATCCAAGTTTTTTTCAGTAGGTCAATACTGACGAAGCTGCCTTGGAGAACTTCGCATAAATAATCAGTAGGTACCCGTCAAAATATTTGCCAACGACCATACCTAAAAATCAAAAGGTGTCAATATGATATTGACTTAATTCGTCATCTATGGTCAGTTGGCGGTACTTGCGAGCACGGTTAACAATTGATAAGACATATGCCCACACGCGACGATTTACAAAATAAATATAGCACGGCCTCCTGAGTATCAGGTAAGCTGTATATGCATAACTTTTTTAATAATGTGGTCCGTCACACAAAATAACTGGCTTATTAATGAATGGCAGTGAACTAACGAAGCTCTTAGAATTGAAAGAAATCGATTTATTTAATTCTTCTAAGATGCGATCACCTATTCCGTTCGATCTTGGATAAACAAAAGTGGTTGAAATACGATTGAAGACCTCATTAAATAATTAAATCGCGTTTAGTGTCAAAATTACATGCGAAGTTCCAATATATGTTGAAGTTGTATTTCAAATTGAAATTGTTAATTTATTAGTATTTCAATTTTTACGTTTCCGTTTGACATTTCGAAATGTAAATCCATAGACAAATCCACCAGTGCTGCCATCGTGTATCGATTTCTTAATTATTCCTTATAATATCGGCCTGGCTCTCAACGTACTACCGTGCTCAGGAATCGGTATAAAAACATCGGTAGTTACGCCTATCGGTCCAAAGTGATATGCAATGATGTCCGCGCAGAAAAGAATTTGTTCATTTCGTTGATTTTTTGAAGGTGTGCATTAGTATTGGTTAACAATATAGTTTGAATATCGAAAGAATTCGTTCATTGCGTTTAACGTTCGTTTGGTTTATTCAGTAATTATTCGTTCATTTAGTTTATTTGTTAATTGGTAAACAATTTCGGCGACACCCGGAAGCGCAGTCCCACCTAGTAAAAACTGCAGATAGCATATCTATTATATTTCAATATCTTTGAATCGGTCCGATATTTTAAAGTTATCGATTTTACTATGCTAGGACCACGAAAGTATATCGAATGTGATCAATAATTCTGCCAGTTACCAGGAGGACATACGGTGCACCGGGTAACAGATTGACCAGGAGACCAGTAAGAGAATGGTGCAAATTAAACTTGAAATATCCACGTGACAGATGGTAAGGTGAGTAATGTGTGTACACATTATCTCTGTATTGTGTTATGGACGAGATGAAAGACGAAGGAAGTATCGAAGTATTTACGGAAGTCGAATCAACATTGCTCGTATTCGGACCTTGCGTGCAGCAGAAACAGGGTTGTCAAAATGTGAAAAGATTACGACAAAAAACGCTAATTTGAATGCCGCTTTGATTTCACTGTGATTTGAATATTACGATTTCAATTAATATTTGATTCAACAAAAAAAAGTATTATGTAGACTCGACAATTAGGTATTTGTAGGTACCTAATATTTAATATTGAAGAAATCTCTGTGTTTGGTTGTAACGGCTGCGCCTTTTTCAGATAAATCATAATTTTCGATTTGAGGCTCAAATACACAACCAACCCGATTTTTTTTAATCAAATGATAACGGATTAGATAATCTAGTCTATTTATAAAAGTCTTTTTTATTTAGTTGTGAAAAATGAATTTTTCTTAAATTTTTGATATTTATTACAATATTTTATTTTATATGTCATTATAACAACATAGTAGGTTGGGCAAGATTATTTTTTCATTCATCATCTTCATCACTCTTGGCTCTACAACTCCTGGTGGGTCTTGGCCTCCTCAAGAGTCTTCCTACAATAATCTCGATTTTGTGCCAGCTCTTTCCGGTTTAGAAACTCCAAGGTAGATATATCTTTGAAGACGTTGTCGCACCATCACCAGGGTCCTTCGCCCCATGGGTCTTGAGGTAAGTAAGGACTTTGGTGCTTGATACTCGG
This sequence comes from Limnephilus marmoratus, assembly GCA_917880885.1. Taxonomy (NCBI): domain Eukaryota; kingdom Metazoa; phylum Arthropoda; class Insecta; order Trichoptera; family Limnephilidae; genus Limnephilus; species Limnephilus marmoratus. The sequence continues at coordinate 52,990,041 of OU862918.1, read as the reverse complement.
TCATTCTCTCTACATGACCTAACCAGCGAAGTCTTCCCAGTTTTATAATATTTTGACGTTTAGGATCCTTAAACTGAGTAATCGCTCATTGTTGTAACTTCTGCGCCAAAATCCATTTTCCAAAACCGGTCCGAAGATATGCCTCAAAATTTTCCTTTCAAAAACATCCAGTGCTCACTCACTTCGTTAGTCTCAGTCTCAGCTGCGTGCGTGAGTACTGGTCTGATAAGAGTTTTGTATACTAAAATATCTCGTTATTTCTGGACAGTAGTCTGGATTTTATTTGGTTTTGTAGGCGGAAATAACAGCGATTTGCGTTCACTCTGCGCTTCTGGATCTCCTCTGTGTTATTGTTGTTGTTTATATTTTTTTCCACTATTGCTAGTATTATTAAGTAAAAAAAATCGAAAATTTGCCAGTAAGATCATAAAAAGTCAAATCCTTAATTGGCGAATATTTTATAATTCAAAACACAAATAAATAAAGTAGCTCATATCCGAACTAGGTATTTGATACGGTAACCGGTCAACTCAGAATGAAACCAACTCAGGGCCACATCAAAAAGGTCATTCAGAGTGATGACAAAAAAATATTAAAAAATGGATAAATAGATTAAGTTAGGTTAGGTTTACCGGCTTTTTGATTTATTTTTTTCATAGCTTTTAATGACCTTTCTGAGGTGGTTCTGAGTTGGTTTCATTCTGAGTTGGCATGGAACCATTTGATACACCTTCTTGATTAAAAAAAACTGTTTAGTTAGATGTTTTTGCCTCAAATCCAAAATTAAGTTTTGTTTGTATTTTAATTATTTTGTTAGTTATTATCTTTCGAGCATATTTAAATTCAGAATATTTTTTTTCTAACCTAACCCTATTATATGCAATTAATTCTAAAAATCATGCTCTGGAATTTAAAAAATCATAATTTTTTTTACCTTATCAAAATTCTGACTGTGATTAATTCGTGAACTCGTACTTGGTAAATTTGTTAAAAATATTAGTTTTATTGGCACTAAATTATTTCTTAGTCGAGTTCTAGTAATACTTATCATTTCATTTGGTGTGCACATATTATTTATTTCTTACAGTAATTAGAAAATTGTTAAGTTAGTGATTCTTTAAATATAATATTCTTTACATACTCTGTTATATATAGTTCCTAATTAGTAATTACTTTGTGGAAAATTAAGGAGTTTCGCCGAAATAAGTTTAATTAGACCGAGACGTAGGGGGAAGCCTGAAACCCAAAATTCCCGGAAAACATAAAGAAAATTGTTTCAAATAATTCTGAAGGGAGAGACTAAAAATCCAACAATTTTGTTCCAATCCAACAAAGGTGTTTGCAATGTAGGCCAGGCGGCAAAACTCGGCCATCCTGACACATACTTAAATCCGGCCATTGGGTACTTAGGATTTCTCCCTGAAGTCGTGGGAAGAGCCAAAACTCATCTAGCATGCCTAATTACGGAAGCAAATCCACAACACCGTTATATTATTAGAGACGACGAATACGCTAAGCTTAATAGTTATTTGTATCTGGTATTTGACGGCTACACCAAAACTAAACGCCGAAAGCCACTTGAATTTAACTGATTATTATTCTGAAATAACGTCCTTAACTGGAGAGCAACACGGAATCATTTCTACAAACATAAACACACACCTTTCTATGTACATACCCTGATGGTGGCCACTGTAATGCTGTCCGATAAGTTGGCTAAAGAATGAGGAAGCGCGACACGACATAATAACCCAAAAATAAATCAGTATAACAACTGTGTTGTTTATTGATGTCATGAAATAATTTAGAGGTCAATGGCACCGCCACATTTAAATTCAATTAACTAATTCAGAAATACGAGTTCCCCAGTAGTTCAGCAGTAGAATAATAGTAGGTCCCTCAGTCTCAGTAGATCCCCCGATGACCTTGCTATAGGTCACCTAGTCACCGTGTTTACTGCCACACTGAACATGCGTGTGGCAGCCCTGAAAAGGTAGGAACAGGAAACCTCAAGCGCTCGGTGCGAAAACAAAACCGGTCTGCAAATTCTGCGACACCGTTCTTTATATTATATTGTAACTACACGGTTACTGAAAAAGTAGTTAACAAAAATATAATAAATAAGGATTTCTTTGATTTATTAATATAATATTATACACAATACACAGAGGGTTAAAAAAGAAATTACATATTGTGAATAACCACCGTCCGAAAAATGTATACAACAATATGTAAATATAAAACAACAACAATAAAAATAAAAACTAAAGGAAATAAAATTCAAGGAAAATAAAAAATAAAGAAAGTAAAAATTTTTGAAAAATTCTGTGGGCTATCGCAAAATACGTCCGGAAACTTGCTACTACAGTGAAAAGTGGATGTTATATTCTGTCAAAATGGTGAAAACCTTTTATTTAGCTACGAAAACGTCAAAATGGTCATAAACCAGCGCTAAAATCGCTAAAAAAAACTCACAGAGATAAAAAAACTTCCATTAAACGTCAAAATACACTGCCATCTAGCGATCCCTTTTATCAAAATGCAAAACATATTATGTAATAACTCGTCTCAAAATGAACCCATTGAACTTTTAGGTTTTTTTTATTAAAAGACAAATAACTTTGATTGAAATTAATAAATTACTTGGTTTTTACCACTTTTATTGTTTATAAAACCGACATGTTTCGTCAGCAAAGCCGACTTCTTCAGGGTTTTGACAGAACCCTGAAGAAGTCCGCTTTGCTGACGAAACATGTCGGTTTTATAAACAATAAAAGTGGTAAAAACCAAGTAATTTATTAATTTCAATCATAATGGTGCCACAAAATAAGTTTGCTGTGTTAGAAGAAGTGACAAATAACTTTGTTTACATCACTTTGTTTTTTACACAATCTACATGTTTCGTGAACAATGTTCACATCATCAGGAGTAAATGTACATTAAATACAGACACTAAATTTACTCCTGATGATGTGAACATTGTTCACGAAACATGTAGATTGTGTGTAAAAAAATAAAGTGATGTAAACAAAGTTATTGGTCTTTTATTAAAATAAATAATACTATCACAAAGTACTACCTTTCAGAAGAAGTTTTCTTCGAAAAATTTACTTTTAAGAGCGCTTAACCAGCCAGCGGACGAAAATCCACATTTCGTCGAAAGTTGTTCTTACGATCGTGCAGGGCGGTTACAACGAGAAAGATTAATTATTCTCCGTACCAGCTTTTTAAAATTATAACTCAATTATATTTCAATTCAAATTAGCTTTAATTTATAGCTTCATCCAAAAATGCTGAAAGGCGTGATGATAAAACTATTAAAAGAATGTACTTTTTGTAGTTATTTTTTGATTATAAGTATTTATCATTTTTCAATAATGTCTAAATTTAATAAGAATGTTAAAAAAATCTGAAATATATTAGTTTTTAAGTGCGCAAATAAATACACAAACGGACCAATTTTCGCCAAGAAACACATGTACGTACATATTTTTTAATGATTTTATTGAAACTAAAATTAAAATTCTAAAACATACGTTTGCTAGATAATGTATTGATTTATTTTACTGCATGATTTTATTATTTGAAATGGGTGTGGTATAATACAAAAACTTTTTTGAAAATTGAACAAATCTGCTAACGACCTATTACCTTATTATACTAAAAATTAAAAATTTTCTCAAAATTTATTACATACGAATGCAGATAAAAGAACCATCTTTCGAAATCCATTTATAATTTTTTGTGGAAAAGAGTCAATACGTCTAAAAACTTTTTTGAAAATGACGTATTTCCGGTTATCTCTGGTAATGCCCTCTTAAGGCTTATATTATGAAGAACACACGTTGTATTCGATATGTACTAAGACATAGACTAAACTTATGTATTAAAAGAAAAACATATTTCGTGACTTATGTGTATAGATTATATTATAGTGCATAGATTATAGTCGACATTCGCACAAGAGGTTGGGAAAAGGTTAAGTTGGTTCTTTGGAAAGGAATGCAGAAAGTTTCGGAATTTCTTATTAGACGGTATTACTTATAACTTATAATATACTAAAAGGATGATGCAAACGAATTTACCTTACACTTTACACTTACGAGTACACTATCTACTGAAAACGGCTATCAAAACTAATGACTTGTATTTTTAACGTTTTTTTAATGCGGTTGTCTTTGATGCACACAAATAGAAATTATCTTCACGTAAATGTTATAATGCTCCTTGAATATTTTTACATGATATGACTTTTGGTTAGCGACAAAATTTAATGTAAAACTATTCATGTTTGTTGTTTTTGAATTGTTGAGTCGTGTTGGGACAGCCTTGCATTGTCTGCCTATAAATATATCGGTCGTTACTCTCATTACTGTTCTTGAAACTAAACACAATAATACGTTATATTGTAGATTAAATCAGTTTATCTGAAGTAACCAAAACATTGGGGGTTGAAAAATTATTTTCTGACTCAAATTTATAAACCAACTGTACTATTTTCGGCTTGCAATATAATTATGTTATATTTAGTAAAGTACCCAATACCTGGCATCTTAGGAAAAAATTTAAACTTCATTGATTATTCATGGCAGCGAAAATTAATCATAATAACTTTATCCAATGAAAAAACAATAGAAGGCTTTTGTATTAAAGTAGAATAAATTATTTATTTATTTATTGTTGTTATACGCCCATAGGGGCTTTTACATAGATTATAAACTAACATTTAAGTTATCGAGGATTACACATACATAGAATTTATACCAAAAGTTATATAAGTGAAAAATTTAGAATATAAAGTAGTTTTTGAAGAATATAGCGTAAAACCGTGAAATATTAAAAAATATATAATATTTGACAATAACGTAGAACAAAATGTAATATAAAACATTTCAAATCGTTAAATATATTATAGCCACGTTACAATGATTTGTAGGATTCCACAAAGTATTGGCTTGAATTGCATTTTAGATTATAAAGGGAATCAGCGAATACATCTACAATACCACCAAACTTGTTGCCTAAATCATGCGTCCTGTTGATAAGTGAGTGTGATTGATAGTTGGTTGTGTATGTGTTGCAAAAGAATGTTTATTTTGTCTAGTATTCCTTGTCAGTACATGGAATTTAATAGTAGCAACGATGGCAGGGCTGTCAATTGGGTTGTTCATGACTCTGTATAATAAAATTATGTCTGAAATGATTCTTCTAGCAGACAGCGTAATTAAATTAAGGCGATAAAATTAATTAACTATAATAAAATTAACACTTTATTTTTATTACAAAAATATGTTATTTATGACAATAATAACTGGCATGACCAAATTCACTCCTAGATGCACTCACAACAGAGAAGATTTGACAAAAATACAACCACTCTTTTACAAAATCTGCCGCCATATTGGATTATCATAGCCTATTGGGTAGATGGTGCCACTATGTCCATTTTACGTACTAAGACAGTGTTATGAAATAAAATTGATGTCTATAATAGGGGTTTTATTGCCCCGTCAGTTATTGGAGCCCTGCCTGGTTTTGGGTCTGTAACACAGCTTTGCAGTTTTTTAAATAGATAAAAAATGTAAAAATGACAGGCATGCTCCATATTGTTTGTAACATATTTTTCAAAAGTTGAAAAATAAATAACGATAAAAACTTTGCTGAGACCAGATAGTAACTACTCGTAAGAACTAGTACAGAAAAAAAACGCCGATTACGGTTCATCGTAAATCAGGCAACTGCTAGTTTAGTGAAAATAAAAAAAATAATAAATGACTATGTATTTGAATCACCCAGTTATTTTCACAAGAAGTCGCTTTGAACATAATAAAAGTTTCATCTCTTTGTAATATAAATAGCTACCGATGTTTTATCATGATTTAACGCCATCACCTTGACATAACACGCACTGCAGCGAGTTGAGAATTCTTTATGACGTTTTTATCATTAACTAAGGAATTTAAATAAAGCAATATCGTAAAAAAAATGTTTTAGAGGAAGGAAAGTTTAGAAAAAATCTAATGAAATGGATTTAAAATTTTGAGGCACACTTGAAAGGTTACGTCATTTCAGATCATTTGACCAAAACACGTGAAATTCCTTTTATGTTACATAAAGCAGATTTATATAGAATTTTTATATATTATTACAAAAGATGAGCTCTGGCATTATTAAATTTGCACATCGTCTCGTGTTTTCTCAAAATGTTTCGAAAGAATTAGATTTCTTTACTATACCTATAAAGCAGAAAAACTATTTGTCTCCATCTCTGGCGCAATGAATTTTTCAATTTTTTTTTGTTTGGAATTTATAAAGGTTGTGGCAATTTGGGGAAAAGCGGTTTATAATGCTATAACACCTAAAAGTATCTTATTCTGAACATCAAGTATGCAAAATTTTACCAACACTTATCAAAATTCTGCCGTGGGAAAAGAATAGGAAAAGGAGATGACCTTCCTCTTGTCTTGAAGATCAAGGGTGCAAATTTAATTTAAATCTCTGAATAAAATATAGATTTGTGTAAAAACAAAGCCACGCCACCATAAATAGATATACAGATAGATAGAGATAAAATTGATTATTTAATGTTACGAATGAAATGGAATCACGTTAAAAGGACCATGATTCATTTCTGCGACCCAAAACCATCGAGGCCTTACGAATTAAATTAAGAACTTCATTTTCCTTTATCATTAAACTTATCACGAGGCTGTGATTCACACAACAGCTTTGTATACATATCCCAATGGCACCAATCATTCATTATTGTTTATAATTTTGTCCAGAGGCTTTGGGAATTTCTTCGAACTGACTTGCTCGATAACCGGTTTGCACTTCCTCGAAATCTTGTCGATTTCAATAAATAGTATTATTTACTATAGAACGTATTTCGTAATGCTGGAATTTTAACGATTATATTTAAGATTTAAGTGTCGCTAATATCTAAAATAAAAATATCTATAAAAACATAATTTATCGACAAATGAAAACAGAGCAAAAAGACCAATAATGTAGTTCGTACCCCTCAAACAAATTATTTTTATTGGAACTTACACAGAACGTGAAAATTAACTTAAAAAATTTGATGAATTGTTAAAAATTTTTTAAACAACCCATCTTAGAATCGACATTTAACGAAAACCTTTCAACTGTCAAAAAACAAAATGGCACTGAATGGCAATTTGACGACTTTGTCGCACGTGGATTTATGCGAAACAGCTGTGCTTAAGTTTGTAAAAAAAACTTACAACATCCCGTATCATATGAGGAAAATGGGAAATAAATTAAATAATAATTCTTTTAATTTTTCTGCTCATTTTTATTATTGTACGACTATTTCTGAACGACAATAAGATGTTGGAAACTGAAAATCTGTTTTTTTTTGCTTGGTAAACTTATAAAAAATCTGGCATTGATTGTGTATTATAGGTAGCTGCTATTTATTAATAATAATATATCATTGTCCATAAAAATCTTAGACTAGTGCAGCATTATAAGCACGTCACGGATCATAGAATAAAGGGATACTTTTGTTTGTTTATTTTCTTGAACGGAAAAAAGCCTTATCACTTTCTTAGTATTTTACGTCACAGAGAGGGGAGTAACATGTTTGACTTCCACTACTGACCTCTGGGGTTACCATTTAAATTAACCAAGTAAGCCGATAGTAACATTTATGGAATAAAATTATCATTTTTATCATCCCATAATTCTCACGCAGCCTTAGCAATGACATACCTAACTTAAACAACCTAACCATGGATCATGGTCGCCGATGTTGCTTTCGCGAAAATACGCAATAAAGAAAAACATTAGCATTTGGCGCAAGGATTTCCTTTGACGTTGAAGAAGTTCACACTTGCTTCCATCACACCTAACGAAGGCCATGTTGATTTCAAAAACATCAAGTCATTAAAGGTAAGGTGATAAAAGTACACAATTTACGCAATTTTTGCTGTGTTAATTAAAACATGAAAATAGTGCGCACAAGTTGCTGCTCTTAGATGTATGGAGTCTGTGAGTTTAGATATGTTATCCCCAATTGGAGAATGTTGTGAGGCGGAAGTTTGTGGCAACAGGAAGCAAATGGGAAAGACGGTGAGGACGTGTCTTTTGTGCTATCCTTTACGTTAAGTTAGCGTTACGAGATAATTAAAACGAAAAGGCATAATCTGTTGGATGTCCGAAGGCATCCAAATTTCTGTAATTTTTGTATGGCTTTCAATGGCTTGTCTATGCCTGTCGTATTATGTTGATGTCACAATTACCTACTTAAAAACACGAATTACTGTTTATTAGTTATTACCTACTTACACATAAGCCTTATGGGCATTAATTAATGGATATTCGTTTGCTGTAATATTTTGATGTTTGTACACGATGGCATTCGATTAGAAAATTTTCCCGCGACTGACATCTCTTAACGAGTATTACGACCGTTAATTCTGACGTTAGGGTAACTATTTTTAAGATTTGGTGTTTTAACACAAACGCAGTATTTAACTGGTTAGCGCAATACGGAATACCGCATTTAAGGAAACTGCCAAAATGTGTCGTAAGCGACCAATTTACAAATACAAAAAATACCGCACAAAATACAAAAGAATCACTCTTCAGATCTTGTAACCAAACACGGTAAAAGCCATCTTAAGTAAGAACGTTTCATTTCTGATTTGAAATCTTTCTCCAAGACGATTCTGAAAGTATCTTCCACTCAGCATAGATGGTCAGTTACAAAATGTCAAAATAAAGCATTCAAAAATATGAATAGTTTTGTTGTTTTTTCCTCATTTTATGACCCGATGGATTTCGTAAATGACACGAATATTTTTGAAGCGGAATGATTTTAACGCCTTGCTGGTGAAGTGAATGACTGCATACATTGATGATACAAAAATGCTTTCCATGGCGGAAGATATCATCCTTGTGAGACTATTAAAAATTAAATGGATCTGACTAGGTTTAGTGACAAGATTTTAAAATAAACATTTATCAGTATTATCTTCTTTTTCTATGATATAATTACATTGATGGATACAACCTTCATAAGTTATTATAAGGAGAGTTATTCTAATAAAAATTGAATTAATTAATTAATTACTGATAATTATTTCGCATTCAACAAATGCGTGCACCTCTCTGAAAGCACCTGTGTTAATCATTGTCTAACCCTTGAAATGCCAGCGGTAAAATGAAAATCGCCAGCCGTAAGCTGGCTGACACTACTTATTTGTTTTTTTTTTGCCAAATGATGTTTTAGTAACATCTTGCCAGTAATGAGTTTGTATACTTATTAAAAAATCATATAATTAATAATAATAATAAAGTGTAGGACAGGAAACATCTGCCCTTATGATGGACTTTGTAACACTGTTCGAAACGTTGGCTAAAGATGGAGGTAGCGCAAAACGGCGTTAATACCCCCAAAATAAATCAGGATAAAAAATTTCCCACTTCTAGACAGCAGAAAGCGCAATCTGAGGTGTCAAGCAAATGAATTATAAAAAGATGAGATGTAACGGAACAATGTCCGTTTCTAATTACAGAATATTTCCTACCATTTCAAACCAATTTAGTGCTTTGCAATAATTGAATCTCTCAAATAATTGATTGTTAAAAATACGTTATTTCCCTGCCAAGTAATTTTTTTAAAGTTTTAAAATACCACAAAATCGAGGCGAATACGGTGAGCTAGTAGCAAAATATTATAAAATCGAGGCAAGTGCAGTGAGCTACTAGCAAAATACCACAAAATCGAGGCAAATACGGTAAGCTGCTGCAAAATACCACAAAATGGAGGCAAGCGTGGTGAACTACTAGCAAAATATCACAAAATAGAGGCAAGTACGGTGAGCTACCAGAAAATACCGCAATATCGAGGCGAAAAGGTGAGCTCCTAGCAAAATACCACAAAATCGAGGCAAATACCGCTACTAGCAAAATTCCACAAAATGGAGGAAAGTGCGGTGAGCTTCTTGAAAAATACAACAAAATCGAGGCAAATACGGTGACTAATAGCAAAATATTACAAAATCGAGACAAGTGCGGTGACTAATACCAAAATATTACAAAATCGAGACAAGTGCGGTGATTAATAGCAAAATATTACAAAATCGAGGCAAGTGCGGTGAGCTACTAGCAAAATACCATAACATCTAGACAAGTGCGGTGAGCTACTAGCAAAATACCATAACATCTAGACAAGTGCGGTGAGCTACTAGCTAAAAATGACAGTACAGTTCATGATAGCTTTTTGTTTGACAAGCCCCCAAAGGGCTCACAAACTCCAAAAGCTCGTAAGGCTTTGAAGCAAAGAATGGACGGTTACCTCGAGAGTGTTTTCTCTTGGGGTAAAAATAATCTCGTTGAATTTAATGTTTCAAAGACCCAATCTTGTCTGATTACGTCTAAAAGGGATCGAAATGAAAATCTAGTCTCTTTCAACGGAAGCAATCTTCCGAACAGGCCCTCCATTGATATGCTTGGTGTAACCCTAAGTGACCAGCTCAGGTATGGGGGCTCCATCGAAGCCAGAGTAAAATTAGCCTCCCAGAAACTGGGCGTACTGTATAGGGCCCGCAGATACTTTAATAGTGCACAACTGCTAACCCTGTACAAATCGCAAGCGCGCCCCACGGTTGAATTTGGCAGCCACCTCTGGTCTGGAGCTCCAAAATACCTGAAAAATACCCTCGACTCTGTGCAGAAACGGGCGGTCCGTTTGATAGATTCTCCCATCTTAACAGACGGATTGCAATCTTTAGAGCACAGGCGTCGGGTGGGAATGCTATCCTTGTTCTACCGGTATTACAAGATGCTCCGAGAAACTAGCATCATTGATCCCTTCGGCACCGGTGCATAGTCGGGAAACACGCCAAACGCGTGCCAAACATTTGTACACGGTTGACATTTGTCACATGAGAACGGGTCGTTTCTTCGACTCGTTCTTATGTTCAACAGCTCGGCTGTGGAATGATTTGCCGGCCTCTGTGTTTCCTCCTTCCTACAACATAGGTCTCTTCAAGACCAATGTTCATTCCTTCCTCTCCTCAAAAAGACCCTCCACACAGCATCCCAGGTGACATAGGCCTTGAGGGAAATTATTTTCCTCAAGGCCTCCTGTGTGGAGTTAATGTAAAAAAAAAAAAACCTTATAATCGAGGAAAATGTAGTTACCAGGAAATCCGTGGTGGATTTCTTGACACACTAGGGGTTAAATTTGTTCTTGATGCTTTACATGCAACAATTGAATTGGTTCCCAAGAGTTTATTTTATATCACAAGTAGATATATTTTATTCGAGCGAATGTGAAGACAAGCAAGGAAACTCTACAAGAGGTATTCATGTTTACACAGGCGGTTGGGAGGAAGTTAATTCTATGCTATCAATCAATAAATAAGGAAATCTGTTCGCCTGAATAATCTCATAATATATTACGTTCAAATAAAAAGCGTCGACGCTTTATCAAATAAATCTGGCATTTAATAACAATCGTAATGAAGTAATTAGCAAAGCAATATTTAAAATCCATTATTTAACAACATGTAATTGCAAAATTTATTGTAAACGATGCAGACTGAAATTAGTTAGGTGTGTGAAATATATTTTTTTTTATATTTAAAAAAATCTTTTTATGTTTAGAACGAAGTTGATAATAATTACATAATAATAATTGTTTGCGAACAGTATTTATTAACTGTTTAAATAACGTTACATTTCGTGTTTCCGGTGAGGACCCTATGGACCTTGACTTCTATGTTAATTAAAAAGAACACGTGTTGATTTTCTGGCATGAAAACCAGGAGACTAAACTACTACATAATATAAGAGTCCCAACTGCTCCCAACCGTCTGGAGCCAGTGAGACTATGGCATCCCCAATTGGGGTACATACCGAGGCTGAAGGCAGTGGGAATGGGGAGGAGATGGAAAGAGGAAAGGGGCGAAGTACCTGGCTACCATGTACTTCGCCCAAGTCCATGGGGTAAGGTTTGTCTTGGTATCAGCGGCCAATTCATTTGCCCACCTACTGCGTGGCGGGCCGGATCGAAAAAGATTGGTTGAAGGAGACCTAATTTAGACCTATCCAGCCGAAGTCTCTCAACCCATTGAGACTCCTAGACACATTGACCCCCAGATTCCCAGACCCCGAATACCATTTTCCTTCCCAGAACTTCCTCTCCTTCCTTTCCCTAAAAAGACCCTTCACATAGCATCCACAAAGATGCCATAGGCTCTTAGGGATTTTTTTCCTCAAGGCTTCCTCAGTGTGGAGCTAATTTAAAAAAAAAACTTGTTGATTCTGAATAATGGTCTTGCACTGGGGCGATATCACTATGAAACATTACGAGTATTAACATATACGAATATTATTTTTATATTATATTATAATTGTCAACAAATAAAAATTACTTGCACCCGCCGGAATTTGTGATCAGATTTGTTCATCACCTTCCTCTTCCCCATCTCATTTCCCTCCCCATTACCTTCTGCTTCACAATATAAGTACACCAATCATAGCCTAAGTGGCTCCTAACGGTTGGAAGCGGTTGGGACTCTTATGCAGTAAACACATAAAGTAAAACAAATAAATTTAATGTATTATTATTTCCATCTGAACTATTTTTGCTTTCTTATTTAAATGATAATTACATCATTATCAGGACGTGTGAAAAAAATTACATTGCTTAATCAAGAATTACGTGATTTTTTAGTTTGATGAACAAATAGTTGGATAATTAAATACTCCTTCAGTTTAACGTTAACGATATTATCAAAGCGCCTAAATAGGTATAAAAGCATAAATAATTCAAACGTAAACCGATTGTAAAGACGTAACTCCAGTGTTGCTGTGACAAACTGTCAAGCCCCAGGGCAATTCTTAGAATAAAAAAAAACCAAACGCAAGGTGTAAGGAAGCAAACTAAAAATGTTTATAATATGATTTTGGTGAAAAATTTGCTTTTAGAGTTGTTGAAGAACACACGAACATAATTTATGATGGAAACTCACAAAAAAATATGCTAGCCTAATGCAGATGATTATTCACGTCTGAAAATCTTGGAAAAATCTAGACAATTTTTTTAATACCATTGTTGGTTTGTTTGCTATAGCATTGTTGTAAATTTTACTTAATTTGAATCATATTAGTACGATTACACTGTTTATATTTGTTTTGTAATCTTTTAAAAATAATGTAAGTTTAAGTAAAGTATGATCGGTCAGTAACTGAAATGGCATCGTGTTTGGGTCCCAACCAGGCATCGTATGTTCAATATCATGGCTGGCTGACGACACAAGCAACATTTTCCGATCACTGTGGTGGCAGTGGGAGATTTTCAAATATTGTCTGGTTATTCGTAACCCGGGAACGTTTATATTTCTTTAAAAAAAAGTTATTTTGTTTGTCTCGCCAATATATCCAGTCTTAAAAGGAATTGAATTAAATTTGTCTAGTCAATTTAAAAATAAGAGTGTGAAATTTTATTATTTTTCAATGATTTTGATTCAGCCTTGAAAGTGAACATACAATCTTCAGACACCACTAGCATCATAGTAGAAAAAAACATAGCAAACAAAAAGTAGGTATTTAAAAAATACGAGATTGACCTAAAAAATTCCGAACAAAAATTTGCCCCGAAGAAGAGAAGAAAAATTTAAATATTTTTTTACATTAACTCCACACAGGAGGGCCTGGAAAGAACCCCCCTCTATGTTGTAGGAGGGAGGAAACATAGATGCCGGAAAATCGTATCGTAGAAACAACTCGTTCAACCCTTTCATTCGGAGCAACTCTATTAAACCGATAGAACAAGGACGGCATTCCCTCCGGACGCCCCTGCTCTAAAGATTGCAATCCGTTTGATAAGTTGGATCCATCTGCACAAGAGATTTTTTTCAAGGTTTTTGAGACTCCAGTCCAGAGTGTCTATAGTAAAGTTTAACTTGCCCAAATTGCCCAACCGGTCGCCACGCCACTGCATATTCTCCCTCAAAATGCCCCCATTCTCTTGTCACTCCAGATAATGCTTCTGTTGGGAGATGGCTCAGATCTTTATTGTTTTAACTAATCCCACTTGAAAGAAGACATGTCCTTCGTCTAAAAATATTCACGTCGTATAACAATCTACTCTGTCTCTTGTGGATTCATTTCCACTTGTTTTTGCTTTCACACCGTTGGAAAATGTTGAAAACGCTTAGCATAATATTATTAGTGTAAATACTTGTCTGAAAACATCTCATAAATTACTCGAAGGCATGATTACATATAGCAAACAAGAACACTAAGATATCTTAACTATAAAGCATTATTATATTCGTTTGTGGATCTCAGTAATGACGTCACGAAAATTTTCACAGATTTTTCTGCCAAATTATCTAGATCTATGCATATTTTCAAGTCTAGTGTTGAAATCTATTGAGAGACAATAAATTGTTGACTATTTTATTAAAATTTTAAAGAACGCCTGCAGGAAATCGTTTTACCACGTTGCTCTGTGCGTAGCCAAAACAATGTCACGCTTTACGAATTCACTTCCAACTCTGATGATGGTGGGGAAATCAAATCCAGCACGAAACCGGGTAGTAAACGTAATATTTACTATATTTATCACTTATGATTTGTAAAGCATCCCTTTCACATAATAATCAATTTTTCCTCTCATTATTTAAGGCGATGCACCACGTTGTGTAAAATTTTGGGGTGAAATGCAGATCCCGCCAAATGTGGAGGATTTTAATAAAAATGTACTTTCTAGATGGGAAAAGTGTGGAAAAGTTGAATAAAAAAGAAATTAAGGCGCGCTCGGCAAAATTGAGGGAGATACAGCCGTTTAAAGAATGTATGAAATGACACTTCATTAACCGATATTGTCAGCCATTTTGTTACCATAATGTTGGTATCTTAGACTTGCTTTAACGAAGGTTGATACGATTGTAGCTAACTTCGTGTGACATACACGTAATTATGAAAAACAGAATTAATAATGGTCACAAACCATGTTACACAAACCTGGCGTAGCCGCTAAACTACTTGAAAACTGGGATGTTTTTCGAGCATGCGTTATAAAGGGGCACAGACCATGTTACATAAACCATGTTACAACAGATGAGGATGATTACGAGTGCTACCAACTTTAAGTGCTACAAAATGGCTGACAGAATCGGTTAATGAAGTGTCATTTCATACATTCTTTAACCGGCTGTATCTCCCTCAATTTTGCCGAGCGCGCCTTAATTTCTTTTTTATTCAACTTTTCCACACTTTTCTCATCTAGAAAGTGCATTTTTATTAAAATCCTCCACATTTGTCGGGATCTGCATTCCTCCCAAATTTTGGATCAAGGCGCTAACAATAACACTCCTTGCGTAGATGGCGATTAGGTTTAAATACCCATTTACTCTAGAACAAAAAAACGGCAAAAAGCGTGTTTTATTTTGTTTTGCGAAGCTCGGGCACAAATATTTAATTGCTTTGCGATCATTTTCTAAAGAATTTAATTTTCTACAACACAGAATAAAACTATAAAGAAAAAGAGGTTCGTAAGTAGGAGTTTTTGAACTTTAAATCACTGTTTATGTGCCTAATACTATCTTTTGTCTGGGAAGAATAATTAAAAAATATTCCATTATTTCAAAAGATAATAAATATTTCTACTCGCAACATTGAATTAAAGAATCTAAAATGTTTCTAAATGATCTACTTCTCAAACCAAAAATACAAGATCATGCATTACTTCGTAGTTATATTAAACGACGGCCTCCGTGGTCGAAGGGTAAGGCTCTTGACTCGCAATGCGAAGATCACGTGCACAAATGAATTTTAATTAATTAATTTGTGTTATTTCACAATTAATTAATTAAAAATAATATAGATATAGTATATTTGATTCACGTTCCAGAGTGGAAGATGTTCTCAGTATAGCCCTGGTGTAAGACCACCATTCAGAATTAAAACGTTTCTTGAAATGGATTCAGACGTGTTTGGTGACCAGATCTGAATAGCCAGGTACTTCAGCACCTTCGATTCCTCATCGCCTTCCCTTTCCCAATACCTTCAACCTCACAACGTTGCCATAGTCTCACACGCCATGGCTCCAGGCGGGAGCAGCTGGGACTCTTGTGAGGTATTCACATAAAATAATTGATCACCTTAATGAATTACTTCGTAAAGAGCATTATTTGTTGAATTTTGTGAGAACGGGTGCATTTATCAATGTTGTCCTCAGTTCTTGAATTGCGAAATTTGCAATAAATTTAATGACTTATCTGTGCACCTTGGCTGATCATTTGATCTGCAATGGCAGTAGGTGACCTGAGATAAGTTAGCAAGTGACTCACGTCTTGTTTACTTCTCTGTCTTCAGACGTCTCTCACCCATTTTCTAATAATGACTGCTGATAATGCTGATAGTATTTCTACCAATCTTTAACAACAACACAAGCAATAGGTATATTTTCCATTTTTTAAGTGAAAACCTCTTTAGCAGCGTTGTGATTTGAAATGGAAACGAGCGACGCTATCAAGAGACAAACACATACATCTATGGGATTAAGCCTGGGAGAGAATGGGATAGTATAATCGGTCTCCCCTTTGTGCTGTGCTTCACAGCTTATCGGTCTCCTCTTTGTGCGGTGCTTCGTAGCCTCCCCGCTTAAGTTTACTGAAAGTTTCACTTCTACCGCGTGTGAACTGCACATTTTTAACCTTTATTTTTTTAACCCTTTAGCTGTCGAAAATGTACGAAAGATTAAAAAAACAGAACGCGCAACTCACACGCGGTAGAAGTTAAAACTTCAGAAAACTAAAGTAGACAAAAGTGGGGGTGGGAGACTTAGTGGGGCTACAAAGCACCGCACAAAGAGAAGACCGATTATTCTTACTCATTCTCCTACAAACTAACTCCTATAAATGTATGTATTTGTCTCTTTTTCTTGTTGCTATTTTTGGTTTCATCTAGTTGCAAATCACGACGGTGCTAAAGAAGTTTTCACTACAAAATCGAAATGCTTTGATCGATATTTTTTTTGGATTCTCTGTCTTGAAGATTCACCAGTTTTCAGCTAGTACCTGACACCGTATTATTTTATCAGACGTTTTTTATTTTATCTCGTGATTTGGCGTCGTTTTTTTTATGTGAAACTGCACAAGAATCCCAAATGTTCCCGACCGTCTGCAGCCAGTGAGACTATGACATATCCTATTGGGTTATGTTGCCAGACTGAAAGTAGTGGAGAGAAAAAGGAAATTGGGAAGAGGAAGGTGGGGAAGTACCTGGTTATACAGATCTATATAAGTTATATATCTATATAGTTATACCCTAAAAAAGTATGTCATAGCCAACATTAAATAATTTTTGACCGTATTGCAAGTTACCTTGTTATTGCTTTGAATCCTTTCCAGTTACATACTTGTCATTCAACTTACTATTGTATTCACTCTGAGTTGTAGGTATGTACAATGTACATATTATTATTATTGTTGTTGTGGAGTGAGAATAGAATTCTGACTCTGAATACTTATTGTTTGAAATTTAGTAAGCAGATTATTATAGTTTATATTATATTTTTTTATATCTTTTTTTGAATAATTTTCATAATTTTTATATTTTTATTAAGTTCTTACGGGTACAGGACCCTTACTTTTTTGTATTACTTTTTATTTATAATTTTAATTATGTGAAAATCTGTCATTGGATATTATGTTTATTATTAATGTTATTATTATAATAGTAAAATATCTGTTGATTTTCCATAATAAATAAAATAAAAATTAAATAAAGATCTGGCTAAAAACACGACTAGCAACAATTCTGGATGGTGGTCTTGCACCAGGTTGATCCTGAGAGTATCTTCCATTTTGGAACGTGTGTCAAATATACTACACATTATTTTTAATCAGTAAATTGTGAAATAACACAAATTCATCAAATAAAATTTATTTGCGCGCCGGGATTTGAATCCGCGGTGACCGGACAACTCAGAATGAAACCAACTCAGAAAGGTCATTAAGAGTGATGACAAAAAATATAAAAAAATTGCTTAAATAGGTTAAGTTAGGTTAGGGTTACCGGATATTTTAAAATAATTTTTTCATAGCTTTTAATGGCCTTTCTAAGGTGTTTCTGAGTTGGTCTCATTCTGAGTTGACATGGAACCTAATCCGCGACTTCCGACTTGCTGGTCGAGAGCCTTCCCCCTCGACCACGGAGGCCGACAAAATAAATCGTTCGTATAAATTAGTTCTAGTTGACCTGGAAATAGTGGCAAGAAATTTCATCTTTCAGAGCTCACCGTTCGATAACAACCCTAACAACCCTATGATGCTATCATACTATGATAGCATCATAAACATAAATATCATCGCGTGAGACTATTTTTTTACAGTGCATTGTTGCATTAACCGGTTTGATTTTTTTAAATAATAATTATTGCTGTTATTGTGAAATAGATGAAGAAAAATACTATTAAAGGCAGTTGTAGGAAGCTAAAACTACTATTAAAGACAGTTGTAGGAAGCTAAAAATACTATTAAAGACAGTTGTAGGAAGCTAAAAATACTATTAAAGACAGTTGTAGGAAGCTAAAAATACTATTAAAGACAGTTGTAGGAAGCTAAAAAATTACTATAAATAAATATTGGCAAGAAAAATAGGACCACGGCAATTAAATACTAGGTATATGTACAATAATATTAACGGTAATATTTCAAAGGACAGAAGATATGACCTGTGCACTATCGTATTCATGTAAACAAATCTGCAGTTTTGTTCCGAAATTGATGACATTTTGCACACTTGACCTTCAAAACGGGAGGAAAACCTCTACATTCCACCCTGAAGCAGTTTTGATACTTCTTGAAGAAATTTTGCTTGTTTAATGTGCAAAGTAAGAGGAAATTTACCGAATACAGCTGCTTTAAAAAAACTCTGTTTAAAGCCTGGGTAACGCCGGGGACTTCAGCTAGTAAATAAATAAATAAATAGTTGCACCGTAGCGGACTAGGGGAGGTAAAAAACAGGGTGAAAAAAAATAACCACTGTCTCAGCAGTATTATTTATTGCAAAGTACACGCAGGGCAAAATTTTAATTATTTCGTTTGAATCCACCTTTTTTGGCGACACCGCTGACCTCTTTCGACATCCGTTCAAATTGCTGGATTACTTTGGGATGATTTTTTTTGTCAGTTAGAGAAGAGGAAATAGTAGGTCTTGAAGAGTGGATGTTGTAGAAGAGAGAAATCAAAAAAGGGCACACTAACCGATTGGGTGAAGGCATTCGAAGATATTGTTAAGAAAATGTAGGCATTCGAAAACAGTGTTCCAAAAAATGTAGACATTCGAAGATAGAGTTTCAAAAAATGTAGACATTCTAAAATAATGTTTCGAAAAATGTAGGCATTGGAAAATTGTGTTCCAAAAATGTAGGCAATCAAAGTGTTTCAAAAAATGTAGGCATTCGAAAATAGTGTCACAAAAAGTCAGTTCGATGAAGGCGGGAAGCCATCTGCAACTTGAAGAAAATATATTACATACCTCCAAAAAAATAAAGTTTTAAGAGGAACAACTGTGCAACCCTTTTTCATACAAAACTTAATTTTAGAATTGAGGCCAAAATACTTAACCAAACTGATTTTTTTTAAATTAGAAGGTGTAGCAAATATCTAGTACGGATGTAAGCTATTTTATTTTGTTATTAAATAAAAAAATATAACACACAAAAACATCGTAAAATGGCATTTTTTAGGTTAAATTTTTAATTTAATGTATGTGTAAAAGGCTTCTTTTTACATTCTATTGTTTAATTTCATATGTCACCATATTTACATAGCAGGCAGTACATATTTTTTAATAATTATCATTCACTCACAAATAAATGCAAAGATGGCTCTAAAATCTCGGAAAATTGAATTATTTAATGCTTTATATTTTATAAATAAAAATAAAAATAAATAAATTGCTCGCAGCCGTACTAGATATTCACTGTACATTTTGATTAAAAAAATATTTAGCTTGGTTGAGAATTTCGCCCTCAAACCCAAAATTAAGTTTTTTAATAATAAAAAAGGCCGCGCTGCCGTTCCTCTTTTGCCAAACAATATCACCTCTCCTCCTGTCAGTACGACCTTCCTTTGTTTTAGCAATAACTACAAGATACCTGCCGAATATACACGTGTATTGTATTTTGGAAAAAAATGAATTTTGGAACTGAGAATTCCCCCTTTTTCCACAAGTAGTGTAAACATTTTAATAATTACTATTGTACATAAACTAATAGATTATTGAGTAGGTACCATCCGAGGCACGTAGCATCTATGAGTAATGACAAATATTCAGAAAATAATGGTTCACAGCATCCAAAATTATCAACTTATTAGGCGAGACGTTAATATATTTTCTTTTGGAACTTAACATTATTTATTAGTGCATATAATGTTGACTTGATTACACACTGTGCATACACAAGTGACGCGAAATGACGCACACAGCACTGCACTACACGAGTGGAAAAATAATAAAAATATTTTGTAGTTTTTGCTTTTCGTGCCACTCAATTTTTTCGAGTACCTTCTGTCTGAAAATAATAAAATCACCCATTAAAATCGCGTAGAATCCACAGGGAAATATTTTATTCAACACTTGAAAACTGAAATTGATATAAACGAGCACATATTATTATTATTAAGAATAATAGGTGTAATAACACTCAATTGCTTAGATAAATAAAACATAGTTTTGCACTGAGTTGGTTACGAAATGGTTGATTTTAAATTACACTAGAATATATTAAATAGAAAATTTATGAAAACACATTTATTCCTGAAAAGGTGTGCATATTAATTAGAGATACATACATAATTTATATTATGAAAGCACCTGAGTAGATGTTAAATAATACGTAGCGATCAAAGCGTTCGAACCATTTTGAAGAAATCGATTCTGATTTTTAAATACATTTTAATAACATTTGCATATTTAACAAATATTCGCGGCAGTTTTTATGATGTTCGGACGTTTGTTGAACGGTTAGGTTAAGTCCTAAGATATTCTACATAAAACTACGAGTATGTTTTGTTAAGCAGTAAACAAGAAATGTGTTTAAAAAAACTCACCGAACCAGTTGCTGATTTTTGCGACCTCTGCAGGAACGGAACTTGAAGTTGTTTACTTTTTTCTTTTAGTGTTGCTGGTAATTAAAATGAATAAAATTGGTATGGTGAGTTTAATGTGTGTTGTGTGTTGTGTTGTGTTATGTATGGGGGCCACTAGGGGCAGCACTCTCGTGAGAGTGATCAACTCTGGTCCCTAGACCTGGCTTTTATACTAAGGGAAGACATTTACTCGACTACTTCTTGGTATCAGCGACTTGATGACACACACACGGCTCTTGTGCAATCATTTAACGCACCCGTCACAAGATTACGCGATCAAACTTCTAATGAACTAATTAAAATTATGCGGCAAATAATACGTTTTTCCTTAGTGCCTTTTGGCTGGAGTTTTATCTTGAAACTTTCTAGACAGACAGATAACATACCCTATCTCAACTATTAAACATAAGAAAATGTCTTACTACTACGGACTACAACTAGATATGTCAAAGAATATCACAAAGCACATATCATTCATTTCTATTTTGTCACTCAGAGGTCAAATACAGTCTATCTTTTTGTTCTTTGATTCTAAATTGACTGTCGTTTTTCATAGTGCGTTTAAACTTGCCCGTGTAAACGCATGTTTTCATGTTAGGAGCGACACGCTCAAATTAATATGAATATAATGTGATGGCACTATACAAAAAGTGACACCTCATTATTAACAGAGTTTTATTATTTTCTATTTGTTACTTTCATATTTTGATGCAGATTCATTGGACCTCGTGTGAGTTAGGTTTTGAGGACGAAGGTTTAATATGAACGGGAGTTAAGTTGGCTGGTTATAACCGCTTTTCGCCGACTTGAAGTGTATTTATAATATTTTAAAGTAATGTTTCTCTCACGGGAGATTTGAGCTTCTTTCGGACTTATGTGACGGTAAACACCTGAAAAGATCGGTGGTCATATGGCGAAAGGGGCTATCTGTTAATTTAAATATTGTTCGGGAGAGTAAAAATAAGATTTCGATAAGTCCTTCATTATCACATTAGACCAATTTTCTATTAAGTGTTGTCCATTACGCTTCCAAAAAAAGAATTAATTTTTTATGTACTGGAGATTTTTGATAAAATATTGCAAATGGGCTCCTTTGCCATCAAATATCTTTGGTAATTTTTCGACTCAAGTAACTTGCTACTAACCAAGCCAATTTAGCCATAGCAAATGTGACATAAGGTGATATAAGGTGCATATTAGAATACAGAGCTAGAGTACTATTTGTAAAAATCAGTAATATTTTTTGTGGCAAAAGTGATTTTCTGGCACAAGTCAACTTTTAGAGGAAAAAATTAGAATCTATTTCGATGACAGAAATTGGAATCTGCAATTGTTTTTTTTTTCACATTTATAATTCAAGTCAATTGCAAATGGCTCCTTTCTAACTTTAATTGCAGGTTACTTGGTGACAATGATGTCCTACTGCCACTGCCGAGATAAGAGCTTTTTAAAACTTTTGTAGAAGGAACCTTGAAAACGAAAAAAGTGCAGATGGCCCCTTTTGCCATAGAACTACCGAGGTTTTCAACGTTATTGCCTTACTATCTGTTCTATTTTTACTTAATTACCACGTAATTAATTTCTGTATTACGGCTAAAATTATGACAGTTAGTATCTACTTAAGTCGCTTGTTAATTATTAAAACTAGTAGGTATGTTCACATCTCCGTAGAAACATTTTCAATTTGCAAGGAGGGTATGTGTACCGCCGGACGCCCTGAGAACCATAATTAGACTACTGCCATAGGTCACCAAAGTGGTTCGCTTCGTTTGGTGACTTATCAAGGGTGCCCTGGTTCATAAATGAGGTTGGTCCAGTTCTTGACGGCGGATTCGTTTGCCCGCCAGCTGCGTGGTGGGCTGAATCGGGAGAATCGGGTAGTGGGAGACCCCTCGACCTCTTAAAAAGGATTCACGATCAATCGTCTTGCACTGCAGTGGGAGGGGTGGTTTCATAAGTCTGTCACTCCTGGAGACACTGACCATCAGGTTCCTGCCCACCCTTTCACCCCTTTTTCGTACCGAGAATTTCCCCTCATTCCTCTCCTTTAAAAAAACCCTCCCTATAACATAAAGATGACATTGGTCCTGAGGGAAAATGTTTTCCTCAGGATCTCCTATTACTATTATTAAAAATATTAATTTTGGCTGTGTCTGTAACTCCGGTTCAACGAACTCTCGAATTCGGATTTACTTAGAATTTAAGCATAATTTTAAATATTGGAACTCTTTAATTAAACAAAATCAGACAAGTGATAAAGTACCTACCTACATACTAGATACCTATAATTTTTTAATAGAAAATTATTTTATTGTCTTTTTCATAATTTGTAATTATAATATTCCGTGATTTTTCACGGGTATGCTTTAGTAATGTAATAAAAGTACATCCGCAGTTATAAAGGAGACTAATAATAATTTGTTCTCAGGCAATGTCGTCCACAAACAACTTCATCGGAATAAACCTCATAATCACGATCTAGCAAGACATAAGCCTTTTAGGGAACGTACCCATACTACGTGACCCACTTTTTGCAATTTTTAACCCCCCTCCCCCCACCCAGGTGACTAAAAACCTAAGCCCCCCGCCGCTCATTCTGACCAAGCGTGGTATTTTGGAGACCCCCCCCTGAACTGATCACGTAGTATGGGTACGTTCCCCTAGCTTCTTATTGATATGATTCTCTTTAACAACCAATAACAATAACAGAATATATAACAATAACAAAATATTCGTTGCAATCCAATTTATTATTTTAATGATATCCTGTAATTAAATTAAGTGCATTTGGGAGGCGGGTATGGGTACCGCCGCCACGAGAACCATCTATGGGTTAACGGGGTTAACCAACACACCATTCCAAGTGGTTCGCTACGTTTGGGGTGAGGTTTGCCTATGTTTTGGCGGCGGGTACGTTTGACTAAGGGCGGGCCGGATCGAAACAGACTGATTGAGTGAGACCTTTATACTCTCCAGCCGGACTCTCTCCACGCCTTGAACCGCAATGGGAGGGATGGATTCATACATCTGTCACTCCTGGACTCATAAACGCAAGATTCCTACCCACCTTTCAAATAACTTCCACCCTTTCTTCCCCCGTTTCACAAAGAAGCCTTGAGGAAAAAAAATTCCCTCAGGGACTATGTTATCTTTGGCGATGATCTGCACAACATCTCCAAAGTTGACATAGGCCCTGAGGAATTTTTTTCCCCAAGGCTCCTTTGTGGAGTGAATTTAAAAAAAAAATATATGATTTGAATTATTTAATTGAATTATATTTTAAATCATTTACACGGTGTGTTAGGACGTATTTGACGGTAACCGGACAATTCAGAATGAAACCATCGCAGAAGCACCTCAGAAAGGTCATTAAGAGTGATGATAAAAAAATATTTTAAAAATTGGTTAAATTGGTTGGGTTAGGGTTACTGGCTATTTTAAAATTATTCTTTTAAAGCTTTTAATGACCTTTCTGAGGTATTTCTGAGTTGGTTTCATTCTGAGTTGATATGGAACCGTATTTGACATCAGTGATTTCAGACATTATTTGGAGTAAAAAAAATTTATGTAATTTCGGTTTACGGTGATTTAAAAAAAATCAAACAAAAAAATTATTCCACATGTAATCACTGGTCACTCAGCCGAGTAACCGCCCAACCCCTCAGCCTCAACCCCATGCTATTCAAGACCAACTGATTTTTTTAAATTTCAATTCGAAAGAAAACATCAAAAGTCACCGGAGACCAAAAAATTAATTTACACCTTTTACTTCAAATATAGTTTGGAAGCACTGATTAAAGTAAGTCAAGTACTTACGTAACCCTTAACACTCTGTATACGTACCAGAATGTCAGAGCAAAAACATTTTTTTTGTCATTTGTTTTTGGCGTGTTATGCCATTGCCGTGTTGCGTTGCCGAGTCCTGGGAAGACCCAAAACTTATGGAGCATGCCTAATTACAGAGGCAATTGAAATTCATAAAAATTCTATTGACATTAATAGAGACGACGGAGCTAAACTCAATGGTTCTTGGTATCCGGTAATTGACGGCTACACCAAAGCTGAATGCAGAAAACCATCTTGAAGTACACGGTAATGCCAGCTCGCAGTGGAGTGGAGCTGGCAACACGGTATTGCTTCGAAGTACTTAAGCACACATTTCACCACTAACATTATTTACACATCTGTCCCGATGATGGACACTGTAACGCTGTCCGAAACGTTGGCTAAAGGAGGAGGTAGCGCAACACGGCATAACACTACAAGAACCTTAACATATTTTGGACTGAAATTTTTACGAATAATACTGGATATTTTAATCCCATATCTATAATGTCTCGGTCATACAACGATCTTGTTAAAATACACAGATTCATAGATATTTTTGTAAATAATGTAACATATTTCAAAAAAATATCTCCACAATTTTGCACTTAAAAAAAATGTTTTTATATTACTTTTCAGTAAATCCTTTATAAATATTGTATCCTTGTTATTATTATGTATTTCAATTTTGTATTTAAGTTTTCAAGTTATATATAAATAATACTTGCATTGTTTTTCAAGAGTTTGCTTCTGTGAAAATGCATATGTGATTACTGCAGACACATTAATCTAGGGATACTTATATTTGTATTTTAATTTATTATATACTACCCACAAAAATGTTGTATAAATTTCCTGTTTGTGTCTCAAATAAATAAATAAACACCCCAAAAACAAATAACAAAAATACTTTTGGCCGTGAAAATTTAAAATCATAAAAAAGAAAAACTGTTTTATTAACTTTTAACTATTGTAAAACAGGATGTGAAAACTAGTTTATGTACAATCTAACTTTTATAATAGCTGTAAACCAATCGGTTCCATGATAACTTAGAATCAACTCACCTCAACGGCTTTTTGAAAAGTCATTAAAAGCTATGTTTTTTTTTAAATAGTCCGTAAACTAACCGATAACCTATGTAACCAATTTTTAAAAATATTTTTGTCATCACTTTAATGACTTTTCAAAGGAGGTGTTGAGTTGATTTAATTCCGAGTTGTTCGGTCGCCTCACCAATCCATATTATTATATCGATTTTATTGCATCTTTTTTTTCTATAATTTGAATTTAAACATCTTTTAAAATGAGGTAAAACCTACTCTCCGATGGCCTTCGTGGTCGAGGGGTAAGGCTCTCGACTAGCAAGGTCGCGAGTTCAAATCCTGGCGGGCGCAAGAAAATTTTATTTGATTATTATAATTTTTTTTAATTGATAAACTAATGTTTAAGACAAGATTTTTATGCGTAGCACAAAGGGTAACAATTATTACAAGCAATAATTATTAGCCTGAAACACTCATCTACATTGAAAAAGTCGACATAGCTCAGTGGTTAAAGATCAGTTGACCGGAAATCAGAAGGACGCGGGTTCGAGTCCCGTCGGCGGCATGTATCTTTTCTCGGGAGATTTTTTCAATGTAGATGAGTGTTTCAGGCTAATAATTATTGCTTATATTAATTTTAAAATTTTATTTGGTTGATTTGTGTTATATCTCAATTTAATTATTTAAAATAAAATTACGGCACATTCCCGAGTTGAAGACAATCTCAGTTTCGTCCTGCTGTAAGACGACCATTCAGAAATGAAACGTCGCTTGAAATAATTTTAGCCGTGTTTGGTGATCAGTTCTGAATAGCCAGATACTTCCTCACCTTCCTCTTCGCCATCTCCTTTCCGTCCCTACCACTTTCAGCCTCAAAACATACCCCCATTGAAAATGTCATAGTCTGGCTTCGAGGAGAACAGTTGGGACTCTTTTGCAATATTTTTGATGGATATAAGATATACAAATTTACTCCTGTAAATGAGATTAAACTTGTATTTCTCCAAACACGGCTAAAGCCATTACAAGCAACGTTTCAATTCTGAATGGTGGTCTTACTGAGAGTATCTTCCCCTCTAGAACGTGCCGCAAATATACCTAACAATATTTATAATAAATAAATTATAAAATAACGCATAAATCAAATAAAATTTACTTGCGTACGCCGGGATTTGATACTGCGACCTTCGGATTGCTAGTCGAGAGCCTCAAAGTATTGACGAATTACTACGAGTATGTTTAACCTTAGTATACCTTTTATATACCTACTATGCCTGCCCTGTCACAGGAATTTCCCTGTGAGACAGCATTGAAAAAGCTACAATGAAAAATTTCAACAAGCCTATGAAAAGTCATTAAAAGTGATGAAAAAATAATTTTGTTAAATAGGTTAAATTTAGTTACGTCATGGGCTGTATCACTTTTAATGACTCTGAAAAGAGGTGTTAAAATGCCACTTTGTTGAGTAGTTGTCTTTGAATCGAAAAATCAATTCTATCAAGATAAATTATAAACTATAATAATTATAAAATAAATAATGTTTGTCTCTCTACTGTCACATCTATCAAGGACCTTGGGGTCACTGTGGATTGTAAACTTTCTTTCCGGGATCACATTAATAACATCGTAAACAAATCATTTAAACTACTCGGCTTCATTCATAGAATTACCTCTGACTTTAAACATATAAATACACTTAAATCTCTTTACTGTTCGCTGGTCCGCCCTCACCTTGAATATGCTAGTGTCATTTGGTCTCCTTTTTATGCTGTCCACATTTGTTACATCGATTCTGTACAACATCGCTTCCTACGAGGAATTGCTTGGAGGTTAGGACTTGAAAGAGGAGAATGCTCGTACGATGAAATTGAACAAACATTAAACATTTCCTCTTTAGAAAAACGTAGAAAGGACTTTGATCTAGTATGCATTTTCAAAATTATCAACAGTATTACTGACACACCTGCTTTGTTACAACTCATCCAGTTCAACATTCCTTCCCGTAGACTCCGAAATAATGAATTGCTATTCCTCAATCAACATTCTACTAATTATGGATATCATTCTCCTTTATCCAGAATGTCGAGACTTGTCAACGCAAATCAAAGCATTGAATTTTTTGGTGTAAGCCTAAATGACTTTTGGCAGTCGTTACGCAATGTGGTTTTTTAAAGTCTTTTTAAATCCATCTTCAACATACTTGTAGTTAGTTATCTTCTCTATGTACTTTTATATTATATGTATTTTGTCAATGCTCTTCATCTATATGTAATCTCCTTTCATTGTGATCTCTCTTTTTTTTCTATTCGTGTTATTGTTACATTGTTAATTGGACTATTTGTCCGTAAATAAATAAATAAATAAATAAAAATAAAAAAATTAAATTTTAATCTGACTCTTCTTTTGTGCCTATCGTTTGGTCCGTATATTATGTTAACCAACAGTATATACATAATATAGGTAATAATTGTGATAATATCAACCGCAATTAGTAATGTAAATCAAACGCACGTGTAAATCGTAAAGTCATGTTGTTAAGTGAGACCTATGCACAATATTTCAAACCGATTATTTTTTTAAATGTACTTTTGTTTACTGTCATTATCTTCTCACACACATTACAATGTAGAGATTTTTTATCAGAATATTGTTTATGGTAAGCCTTGTGAACTTATTATTCCATAATTCATTATTTGTATTTACGACCCTAAGCAATTAAATCATGTATAATGACGCAACTTTGGTATTTCCCGAAGCAAATTCTTTCCACCAATTTACATATCTTCAACAACAATTATTCTATCGATATTGTCAATCATATCAGGGGCGTGCCGCGACTCTTCCGATTTATAGGATTTCCTAGAATAAATAACATCCGTAGTGCAGTAGTCTACGCATTTTCCTTGGGTAACCCGTCACGACTATTTGTTCGGTTTTCGGAACAAATCTTTGTCTCCCTTACTATCACAGTGAGAGATATGATATAAACGGTCTTAGTTTTAAATGCACCTTATACCTTTCCATTTAAAAATAAAATCTCAAATTGTAATATTTAATTAAATGAAGACAATATAAGCGAAACTCAATCGAAAATCTGGAAACAGAAAAAGATATTGGCTACGCTGGGACTAGAACCCGGACCTCTAGCTTTCACCTCTGCACCAAGGTGTCGATATCAAATTCGGTCATTTTTAACTGTTTCATACTTCGACTAAGAACCACCAATTTATAATATAAAATATCTTTTTCTGGATACGATTTTAGATTTTCATGGCCAAAAGTATTTTTGTTATTAGTTTTTGGGGTATTATGCCGTGTTGCGCTACCTCCTTCTTTAGCCAACGTTTCGGACAGCGTTGCAGTGTCCATCATCAGGGCAGATGTGTTAAAGTTAGGGGTGATGTTTGTACTTATCTACTTAGGAGCGATACCGTGTCGCCAGCTCCAGTCCTCCACGAGCTGGCGCTACAATATACTTCAACATGTTTTTTTTGCGTTTAGCCTTGTTGTACACAAATAGCCTTGATGTCGACAAAAATACGAGACTTTTTGAGGCCTGCAAAGACCAAGTTTCCTCTGGAAACAGATGGAGTGTACAAACTCATCTGTTCTGGATGTTACATGGTTTATGTAGGCCAAACAGAGCGGAGCAGAGCACTTTCGTGCCTGTAAACTTGGCCACCCTGACAAATCGGCAATCGCCGAGCACTTAGTCGAAACCGGCCATTACTTTGGATTTGTCCCTGAGGTCCTGGGAAGACCCAAAACTCATAGAGCACGCCTGATTATGGAGGCAATTGAAATTCACAAAAATCCTATAAATATTAATAGAGACGACGGAGATAAACTCAATAGTTCTTGGTATCCGGTAACATCAAGGCTAAACGCAAAAAAACATGTTGAAGTATATTGTAGCGCCAGCTCGTAGAGGACTGGAGCTGGCGACACGGTATCGCTCCTAAGTAGATAAGTACAAACATCACCCCTAACTTTAACACATCTGCCCTGATGATGGACACTGCGTCGCTGTCCGAAACGTTGGCTAAAGAAGGAGGTAGCGCAACACGGCATAATACCCCAAAAACTAATAACAAAAATATCTTTTTCTGATTTTTCCGTTTCTAGATTTTCGATTATATTGTTTTCATTTAATTAAATATTACAATATGAAGTTTTAGATTTGCAGAAAAGTCCCATCGTCTTGTACCGCAGTGGGAGAAATTAAAAATATGTTTCTTGGCTTAGCAAGGGTGCCCGGGTATACGGGGTGAGGTTAGTCTGAGTCTTCGGGAGAGGCCGATTTGATGACTTTTTTTAATTTATTTATTTTTATTTCATAATTTTTTTATTAGTTACAGATATTTGTTTTTTTTTTGTCTACCACACTAGGCTAATGCCCGTGTTGTGGTAGTCGTACATTTAATATTTGATATTTTATATTTTTAATACTTTGACCTCTCCTTTGACTCTTTGGCCTCTCTCAACCCATCGTCTTGCACCGCAGTGGGAGAAATAGATTCATATGTCCGTCACTCCTGTACGGCCCCCAGATTCGGATTATACGATTATATAAAAGACATAAAGTTACTATTTCTATTTTTGATACTGACAATTCGTGGTGGAAATCCATTATAACAATATAATAAAACACATATAAAACTTTTTTCTACTCACTACTGCTAATAGCCAAATAACTAAAAATCGTCAAAGACCGACGCGCGACGCGACAACAAATATGGAAAAAACATATAAATTGAATAAAATCCCTCCTTCCTCTCCCCTTTATGTTATGTACATAAACTGTAATTAATTATATAACATATATTAAGACTTATTTGTGCCAGTCTGAAGACGGCTTTAAGTGGAAATAGGTTTTATATGCGTTTTATTATATTGATATATATAAAATTTCAATAGCCTAAGAGAGTGGGATGGCGGCAGGGTGGGGTAGATGTTCTTTCAAAGAACAATTATGAAGCTTCGAAATTTGATGAATTGATCAAATTCTGTGAAACAACTGGTCCTAAGGGAAAAGTCAGAGTACGCTTCTGGTATGCAGAATAATATGCAAATCAATAATTATTGTTCAGAAAAATTGTCACTTGAACATGTTAATCCAGAATGAGTAATTACACAAGTCAAACACAACGACAATTAATTTTGTTGTTGCTGCGTGTATTGTATTTTGAAATTCCTGCTTACAAACAAATATTCGATTCATAATTATTTACAAACCATTTTTTATCCAAATATAACAAAAAAGTCAAAAGGAAAACATCGCATTGCCGGAGAACGGAAAGCTATAAAGGATTTCATTTTAAAGTTATTTATTTATTCATTACACGCCCTGACGGGCTTTTACATTCTTGTTTATAAATAGAGTATCACAGTTATTTTAAATACTTCAATATTTAAACAATTAAGAAAATATAATACAATTATAAATATGTAATGTAATAAAATGTAACAACAAAAGCATAAAATACAACGGTAAAAAATTCTAAGTCTATTTGTGTCTAGATATATAAAAGAATTGGAATAAATTATATATTTACTGATTATCTAGATATCTAGATGAAATATTTCACCCAGAACAGAATATTTATTTGAGAGACTAAGTCTCGGAATCGGGGAATTTTGGTAAGACAGTATCCTGGTGTTGTTAAAGTAAAAGGGTCAAGATCTTTTGTTGATTAATTGAAGCAATTCAGGACATTCAATATTTATTTTTAAGTTGCGGCCCGGAAAGCCGAAGGTCTTGTGTTCGAGTCCCAGGTGTGACCATATATTTTTCTGATTTTTCTGTGTATCTCATATTTGTAAGATTTTTTTATAAATCCTACAAATATGAGATAAACGGTAAAATACATATCAATTCATTGGCTACATAGCACTATAATAAGATGTTATACCTCCATGTTAAAATTCGATGGTATGATTTTTTTAATGTTGGCGAAAATTAAAAAAAATATCTTAAATATAGAAATTAATGAAAATGCGTTGCAGAAGGACACATGGGTCGCCATAAACTGTAACGTGTGTAAATAAGCGGATTAATTATTGATAGTCGGTTGGTAGGCACTTTTTTTACATTTGCACCACACAGGAGGCCCTGAGAAGAATAATTTCCCTCAGGGCTTATGTCATATATGGGATCCTGTGGGAGATTTTTTTTTAAGGAAGTGAAGAAGATCTGGAAAAAAAGGTATGAGGGGTGGGTGGGAATCTTGAGGTCAGTGTGTCCAGGAGTGACGGACTTTGAATCCCTTATTCTTTCCAAATCCGGCCACACAAATCACTCCATGAATCCAGGCACCCCTGCTAAGTCACCCAGCGTAGAGAACCACTTTGGGTGACCTATGGCAGAGACGAGACGTTGGTTATCCAAATAATAGTTCCCGGGACGGCGGTACCCGTTTCCGTCTCCCAAATAGAAAAGGCACCCAAAAACAACACTTAATATTTCGGATATTAATAGCTAATTTTGACTTATACTGTACGACGTACGTGCCTCCATAATGTGATATATTATGTCTTCATCAACTTCTGGATCGTCTGCTTTCACTCTGTGTTTCGGCCTAACTTGTTTATCTCATCTGCTGAACAGGTTTTCTGGCGACCTTGAGCCCTCGTCGTTCCTATTTAGTACCTCTGAAATGACCAGTTGGATCATTGAGATGTCCGTCTTCCTGTCTACAACCTTTTTATGTTGATGAATAAGGATCGAATTAAGGATTTTTATGTTGATGAATAAATTTTCTATAGAGATTAAAATGCGCCGTTTTTGATGTCCGTCTTACCAGCAAGTATATTTGTCACACTAACACATAAATAATAAAAAATAATACCTAATAGTAGTTTATTCCAGAATGTATGCAGGGAAATGCAATGCAATACATTCCATATTTCGAAATAACAAAAGAAAGACAATAATAAGAAAAGGTAAAAAGTAATTAACAACACATAAATAAAATAAAAATAAAAAATAAGCTTCAAAAACATGATAAATGAAACTGAAAAAAAATATTAAAAACACTAAAATGAATGTAAGCAACCTTTTATGGAGGGTATTTCACCGACTCCGCCTCCAGAAGGCAACCAGGGAATATTCCATCTAGGCAATCGTAGCAGTGATGATAGGATTCTTTATTCTTCAGTGCTTGGAAAGTGTGCACTCGTCCCTTCAGGAACATTTCCGCAGCACTGCAGTATCTCGGTAGGCGGAAAAGTTGTCGATAAGCTTTATTGTAGGCGACTTTTAGCTTATGCCATTGGGATGCAGTATAGTCAATCCACATTTTTGAGAAAGCGTTGTACAATATTATTTTTATTTTGGACTGCAGAAGTTTTTCACTTCTACATATTTTTTTTTTAATTCTCGTCAGACACAAAATACCAACACCCTACACCGTATTTGTAATCTTTGGTCAGTCCTCCGAAGGTCTAGCTGGATGATCGATAAACCCTACATCAGGGGTCACCAATTACTTTCATTAGGGGTCTGTTTTTTCAAAATAACATGACCGTCGTGGTCCGGAAGGGAAAAAGCCTACCCCCCCTCCCCCCTCGATGAACAAATGGGTTCCGGAACACTATTTTATTAAATAATGAACAAATGTTATGAATAAAAAGAAGTACCAAGGGTGTTTTTACGATATTAATGAGAAAAATGTCATTTTTTTACTTGGACTATCCGTCTGAAGTTTGGACTAAAGTTTGTGCAGGCTATTGTCATTAAATCTTGGAGATGTTCATCGATAAGTCTACTCAGAATTTATTTTTAATGAAATTCATCTTGGAAAATCTGCTTCACAAACATGTATCTTGACCCAAACAAAGTGAGAAGTTTCAAAGCTATTTTTTTGGAAATCGGAGATCTCCAATTCCATTTCCATTTGGAGAACAGTTTTATTACTCCCGAAAATATTTGCAACTTCATTGCTCCATTCATCACCAGGATGCAGAGAGTGAGGATCTCAATTATCATAAAATCTGTTTTCAAATTCCGATTTAAGATCCTTAATGAAAATATTTTGTGTTGTTAACCCGCACAAAATAGATCGGCGGTCCGCCATTTGGTGACCCCTGCCCTACATCAACAGATATTGACTTACTTTATATAATTATGGCCAGTTAGCAATAGGTACTTGCGCCAAACTCAATGGGCCCAAGGGCCTCCTCACGACCTGCATGTAGCGTACGTTTATATAAAATAATTTATTTATTAAACTCGTCGACAAGCCAATTATGCAACATTCACTATTAAACAGATGCCCAACATTCGCTAGCACTAAACATTATTGAAATACCATTGTTTAGTGGCGAATTTAATTTAATTGCGGTAACCCGGCCGTTTATTGAAATAATATTATCATATACAAACAAGTAAGTAATCCGCTTCACTAGACAATGTGTGTTCTGAGACGGGTACATATATATGAATAAACATATGTACCTACAGGGCACCTAAGCACCTAAGCACGTACTTAGGAATGGACCAGCGTTTATTGACTATTGACGATGTTATGGTTTATTTTTCATGAAAACAAAGAGTTGTTGATGTTGTAAATAGGGATTGCAATCCCGCACCTAATTCAATCCCGCGGGATTGATATGCGGGATTGCTCAATCCCGCGCGGATCCCGCGGGATCCCGCATCTTTGAAATAATGTTATAAGTTTTAAAATCAAATTGAAACTACAGATTTTATAAGTTATAAGATAAAATTGAAACTACAGATTTTTGGGTAAAAATCAACTTTTATTTAACATTTCTTACATTAAGCAACAGAAATTAATTCTTTTGTATTAATTAAGTTTTCTATTATCTAAGTAATTAGTAATCTGTTTTTTTAGATTCATCTTTAAATAATTGGCATAATTTAATAGTTTTGTTTAATTTTACACTTACTCCTAACAGTTTTATATTTTTAATTCAGTCTTATTCATATAATGACTAATAATCAAATCACAACTTTCTCTTAGATGCTACTATTATTACTATAATCTGTACTACTATCCTTTTCCAACATAAACTTCAGATTCCAAATGCAACCTCAATTAAAGTAAAACCAGGGCCTCCACACAAAAAAAACATTAAACATACCGATAACTCATACCTCATACGGGCAAAGAAACTTTAAGTACTACGCAACCAAACTATATAACTACATGCCCACCACACTGAAGCAACTAATAACTATAAAGACATTCACAAAAAATACATCAAAGACTGGATCAAACAACAAGGTATGCAATTTACTCAAAACATTACAACACATAACCAAACACAAACATTAAAAAAAAAAACAAAACAAAATATTGTTTTGAGACAAAAAATAATACCACAATATTATTCCTAACAGTGGCGTGTGGTCCGTAGAAAAATAAACCTACCTATTTATCAAAACTATTATTTATCTTAAACATAATCTACATACTAGGCGGGCGGGCTATCTTGTGCTAAACGGTAACATTGCGCTCGTGCTACTCTCGATTTACGCGAAAGTTTTAGCGTCAAATTTTTAACTTGCGGGATCTGCGGATCCGCGCTTTGAAGGTGCGGGATTGCGGGATTAATAAAAGCTGCGGGATCCCGCGGGATTGCGGGATCCCGCTTTGCGGGATTGCAATCCCTAGTTGTAAAAAGACGTAGATGCGATGAAAATAATTTATTATTTTATTGCATTATGTAAAGACTACACGTGCTCTAGGAAATCTCTACTTCCAGAAGTGTGATAACAAAAAATGTGCAATGAACAATGACGATGGGATAAGTTCCAGATAAGAGCAGTGGCTACCGTAACTACGTAAATAGTTGAAAAACGTGTTTGTGAAACATTAATTAATTTCATGTACGTGGTGATAGAAATATGCATATCGTGACAGTGTGGGTTTTCTTTTACATTAGCTCCACACAGAAGTCCCCGAGGAAAATAATTTCCCTCAGGGCCTATGTCAACTTTGGGAATGCTGTTTTATAGGAAAGAAGTTCTTAGAAGGAGAAAAGTTAAGAGGGGTGAGTGGTAATCTAGGGAGTCCAGGAGCAACGGACGAATGAATCCATTCCTTACACTGCGGTCAAGAGCGGATTTAGGGGGGGGGGCATGGGGGCACGTGCCCCCATGCCCCCCCCCAGAAAGTATTTTTTTGTACTGTGGAGATTCCATCACAGTACAGAAAACTGTCTCTATCAAACATTTTTTTGCCGTCCGCCCCTTGTGCCCCCTCCAGAAAAAAATCCTGGATCCGCCCATGACTGCGGTGCAGTGGTTCAAAGTTCCTCTGCTGGAGGGCTCAAAAGGTCTTTCTCAACTCTCCAATTTCATCCCCGACTCACTTGGAGTGACCTATGGCAGAGGTGTTGGTTATCCAATAAATGGTTCCCGGATCGGCGGTAGTAAGAGCAACTCAAATAATATGGTTAAAAGGGTATTCTTTGAAAAAGAAATAAGTTTTTACCTCCTTCCTATACAATTTTCCAAGGTAGGAAAAAACTCACAATATCGCGTATTGTCATAATTCTCCCTTATATGTGCGCAGTACACAATTTCGTAATATCGACATTCGTCAAAAGGATTAGGAAATGTATTATATATTTATTAGACTTAGATATTCTTAGCTTAGAAAACCTAAAAAGAGTGTACTATGCAATTGTTCAATCTATATTACAACATGGTATTATTGGCTGGGGAGGAAAATATGACAATATTTTAAATCCACTCAAAATAGTTCAAAGGCTGATAATTAAGGTAATCTTTTACAAAAAACGTCTAAATTTTCTACTGAAATTCCTTTTTAAATATTCAATGTACCTACAATAGACAAAATGTATAAAAATATTATATACTTCAAATTTACAAAGAAATACAGTTAAATACTCGTAACTTACAATTCAATACATTAACAAGATACCAGAAAACTATTAAAATTCCAAAATCTATACAAATACTAAGCACATTCAAAATTCCTGTCTTTATTTAAGCATAATCTATTATAACAAAAATTAAAATTAAAAACTATCGAAAATATGCAGGAATTTAAGCCCAAATTAATAAAAAAATACCTTCAAACTGCTATAAGGGTCCCATATATGTTTACTTTTTATATCTTAAAATCTGCTATTATAGTATAAATCGTTCATTCCTTCATCCTCTCTCATTTCTTAATTTCTATATCTTTAAGTCTACCATTGTATAAATCTTGCGTTCTTTCTTACATATCCTTTACTTACTAATCACAATAATTTTTGTTACTATCTTACATGATTCATTAATTTAAAATGATTTTTTAATTTATATTATCATTTTTTAAACATGATTTTTGTTTTTAAATTTATACTCGTACATAGTTTTCTAACTTTACTTATTATTTACAATAGCCGTTATTACTAGCTTACACGATCTTTTATTTTACTAATTGTGCTAGAATTCCCTCATCAAACACAAGAGCATTGTCTCTTTATGGTGCGGAAAGGCAATTTTTTCTTTGTTAAAACCTTATGTAACTATGTAACCGATATAACTTTATATGTATTTTTAATCAGTATTGCAAAAAAAAATTACATTAAGCTTAAGAAATATCGCATCATAATGCGTACGGTCATAAATTAACACCCAATCGGAGATGCTTCAGATTACATCTGAAGCATCTCCTATCCTTATTCTATATTCCCTTTCCCTTTACAATCTTATTAGTTTTAATGCAAAATAAAATGCCTCTCTCTAAGTACGACTTTGGCATAAGAAACTTTTTTTTCCAAACCTTATTTAACCTCACATGTACGAGTATTATACATAAGTCCCAGCGAGAGATCATATGTGACGTAATTGTTCTAGTATCTTCTGTCTTTTTCGTTTTCAAACATAATGTGTGAGAATGTAGAGGACCAACGTCGATAACGTCAGTACGAGTTCTCGCTGGAACTAGTTAGTATACTTAATTGTTTCTTGTAGTAATTAAGTTGAAATCTAGTGTAATTCCCAAAAACTCTGCCTATGCTAAACTTGATTGACAGCAAATAATAAAAAAAATGTTGGCATTATTTCCATTTAAAACCCCTTAATGAAAATCACGCGTGATTTCGCGGTAATTGTAGTAATCCTTATTAAGTAAACAGTCAAGGTAAAACACAATAACTTTTACAAGTTTGACGACACCGATCACGTGACAGGCCGTGACTTCTCGACGTGGCCACAAGTGCCCTACTGCCTACTGCCAGTTCTTGACCCACAAGGTCGAAGCGAACATACTCGTATTATACCAAAAGCCACTTCTGCAGAACCTGCTATCATTGAAAAAAAGCAGCCATTTCATTCTTTGTTTTGTTTGTCCGATTGGTTCCTCGTACAAATTAACGGTTCTTATTAATGATTATAAAAGTTCCTATGCAGAGTCCACATAGGTAGCTGGATTGTTGTTTATGTTGCGTTGGTCGTTATTGACGGGTTTTTGATTCTAGGAACCAGAGAATATCGTATAGATGACTCACCAAGTCGCATTCAAAACCAGCTATTGGTCTCGATAATTTACGGAAGAGTAGAACGCTTTTCTTTCTTAAAATAGATTTTTGTTTTTGTTTTAGAAATTTACTGTCGTTTTAGGATGAAACACAACAACATTGTGTAGTTAACTACGTCACTTTTTTATGAATGATTGTTATAGTCTTTTATTTTGTAATTTCCGTAGATTGATTTCCCAATTTAATTTAAACGAATGAAAAAATTCGTCTCCAAAAGGATATCTTAACCAATGGTGCAAACTCGATCATCCTGATAAATCGGCATTTGAGGAACGTGTGAAAAAGCAATTGAACCAAACAATATAATTCGTTTGCAATTCCAAAATTTTGGGATGCGGGTATGGAAACCGCCGCCCGGGGAACCCTTTATTGGACAACCAACACCCCTGCCATAGGTCATCCCAAGTGAATCGCTACGTTTGGTGTATTAGTAGGTGTTCCCGTATTCATGGGGTGAGGTTTTTCAGGATCGTGAGAGACTGGTTGAGGGATACGTTTTGAACTCTCCCTTCTCTCAAGGGATAGATTCGTATGCCCATCACTCCTGGACTTAATGACCCCCGAATTCCTACCCATCCCTCTTCCACCTCTTTTTCCTTCCTAGAAATTTCTCTCCTTCCTTGCTTAACAAGATCCTCTACACTGCATCACCAAAGATGACATGGGCCCTGAGGGGAATTATTTTCCTCAGGGCCTACTGTGTAGAGTTAATGTAAAAAAAAATTGGCCTCAGTATAGTTTGATAATGCCTTTGTAAGGCGATACAGCTGTCACGCATAATAATAATGACTAAAAATAATAATTAAACCGTTTTTTAGTATTATTATTAAATACTAGCTGGTTCCCGGCGTGCGTTGCTATGCCATTTAATAAAGAAATTGTTTCTCCCTCGTGTCCTTTCCCATTCCTCCCCTTCCCCTTCCTCCTCCCCTCCCGTCTCACCTTCCGCCTCCCCTTCCTCCCCCGCGGCACCTTCCCCTTTCGCGTTTCCACTCCGCCTCCTCCACCTTTCCTCTCCCAACTCCATTCCTCCCCTTTCCCGGTCCCGCGAACACCCCTCCCGAGTTCCCCTCCCCAATCCCAGGTTCCACTCCCCCCTCCCGGTTTCCCCTCCCTCCTCCCGCGAACCCCCTACCTGAGTTCCCCTCCCCCCTCCCGCATTTCATACATTCAGTCCCGGTACATTCAGTTTTCAAACAGCTTGCGTGACACCTATTGCAAATTTTTATACAAATTTCATTTCCGCTCACCAGTAGTTTTATACAAACCTTATCCGGACAATATCGAACACAAAAAAAAAGAATTATTCAATTTAGTGCAGTCGTTCGGAAGTTATGCGCGTACATACATTTCGGCGATTCATTTTTATTTATATAGATAGATAGATAGATGAATGGTTCTTTTATTTAAATGGAGTTGTAAAAATTAAAATTGAAACTGGTAAATATAAGCTGTTTGTTTCCTACAAATACATAAATAAGGAACCGAACAATCGGCCATCATACCTGGCTGATCTCTGCGTGAAGGACAGTTTTGCGCTAAGGCAACTTATATTTAGGTCGGTCAAGGCCGATGCGTCCAACAGACTGGTTGAGCCTTCATGATTAAACGTAAAAAAATAGGGACAGGGCATTTTCGACTATTAGGGTCACATTCTGCCATTGAATTATAAAAGGCGACTTAAATATGTGTTTAAAAAAACTTGAAAAACAATGTAGTTGAACAATAACAAACCATGAAAAGCGCCCTTGAGACAATGTTATTACTAAAAGGCGCTGAAAAAAGGTACTGTCTGAAAGAACATTGTTACGACAATAATTCAAATGCACTCAAGAGTTATTTATAATTCCAATATATTATTTTGAATTTTGCTGAAGAATAATTTACCTCTCTACGAATCTGTCCATTATTTCTTCAAACTTAAACTAACCTAACCTTACCTGTAAAAACAAATCAGATTGCGATGCACACGAGGTAGGGTACGATCAGGTACAAAGCGGGTTTCGGTTTTCTGATTAGTCGG
This sequence comes from Limnephilus marmoratus, assembly GCA_917880885.1. NCBI lineage: Eukaryota > Metazoa > Arthropoda > Insecta > Trichoptera > Limnephilidae > Limnephilus > Limnephilus marmoratus. The sequence goes on along the minus strand of OU862918.1, from coordinate 52,949,484 downwards.
CGCATGGGCGGCCGACTGGCGCAGGCGTGCTGACAAGAATGTTTGTATGTCAACGTATCAGGCCGAACATAGTGAAGGCAGGTTCAGATTTATGTCCGCGCGAGGCGGCGCCGATAAGCCGATAAGCGGTCAGAATCTGATATCAAAATGAGCGACCTGTTAATTGCCGCTATTTTCAATCAATCGCCAATCTGGGATAAAAGAAATACATTCCATACCACCAGAAATGTTGTTGACAAGTGATGGAATGAAATCAAAAAGATAAAATTTTGAAATAACCTCAAATGTCACAAGTGAATTTCTTTCAGGCACGTACTTAACATATTATCATGTTCTCCTGAGGTTTTTTTTTCATATTTAAAGATACCAATTACCAAATACCATTGTTTTATTCCTTAATTTTAAGAAAGGATTCTCCAAGAGTAAATAATCGTCGTCTACAAACTCGACATTTCGTAAAAACTGACAGCTGCTGTCAGGCTACCGCGCAGGTAGCGCAAGTTTTATCCGCGTTCTGTTTGTCCACATCTCGGCGTCAACTGCCGCCGGTGGAACAGGGCACTGAACGCCGTTAATCTGAAAACCGAAACCCGCTTTATACCTGATCGTACCCGTAGAAGTGAAACCTTCAGAAAATTAAATTATACAAGAGTGGGGAGGCTCCGAATTCTAGCTCATTCTCTCGCAGGCTAAATCCTATAGATGTGTATTTGTCTCTTTTTAGTCACGCTTTTTCTTTCCATCGAGTTTCAAATCACAACGGTGCTAAAGAAGTTTTCACTTCAAAAACTGTCCAAAGAAGCGAAGCTGGCAGTCCACAATGGAGTGCTGGTATCTACCCCGATATATGGCAGTGAGGCATGAAATTGGCAGAGGAAGGATGAAAGTAGACTGAATGCTGTGGAAATGAGATCCCTGAGGCGAATGTGTTTGCGTGAATGATCGTGTGAGAAATGTGTAGATCCATAAAGAATGCAAGGCTGATGTAAGCGTAATGAGTAAGGTAGAAAGGGACCCTCAGATGGCTTGGGCATGTAGAGCGAATGAACGGATAAATAAGTGTAAGGAGAACAATTATTATAAGTAATAATTATTAGCCTAAAACACTTATCTACATTGAAAAAATCTCCCGAGAAAAGATACATGCCGCCGAAGGGACTCGAACCCGCATCCTTCTGATATCCGGTCAACTGCTCTTAACCACTGAGCTACGTCGGCTTATCTCCTACCCGCTAAATAATTCAATATATACTAGTGTTTCATTAAACAATTACTGCTTATTACGTTTTTCCACCTACAAACAACCAACTTTATTTTTGATTTTTTCAATGTAGATGAGTGTTTCAGGCTAATAATGATTACTTATAACAATTGTTACCCTTTGTGCTATGCTTAAAAATCTTGTCTTAAACATTAGTTTATCAATTAAAAAATAATAAGTGTAAGAAGAATATATATGATGCAAATGTGAATGGTAGAAGAAGTAGGGGAAGACATGGCACGATCAAGTGAATCGGATAGTTGAGTCGGGCCATGTCAAGAGTCAGAATAATAGAAGAGGATGTATGAATGTGAATGAGGCAAAGAGTGTTGAGGTGAATGATGCAAAGAGCGGGTTGCTTGGCGGTCCGTCCTCTCTATATACTCCTGCGATAAAACGGCGTGATGGTTAGTTAGTTAGTTAACTTTACCTGGAAGGAGGCAATCCAAAGTATTCGTAAATGGACCAGATCCTAGACCTAGACGAATCAGGCAACGTTATAGATAGAAAATCACTGAGGGAACTGGTAGGACTACTAACGGGACACTGCCATCTCAGGAGATACATACAGCTGTTGGGATTGGAAAACACCAATAGATGCAGGAATTGTGAAGAGGATGAAGAGGCTCCAGTTCACCTATGGTGCCAATACCCCGCTCTGTTGGGAACAATGCTTAGATGTCTAGAAAGACACAATGTGGAACCAGAAATCAAAGCCACATTTCCAATGCCAACCCAGGTGAACTTTATAAAAGGGAATGGGTTACTGTTAAAGGAGTGAGGTAAAATAGGAGACGGCACAGTGGACCTAAGGCCTCACGTGAACTATACGTAAACCATCTTCGCTTTTAGTAAAAAAAAAATAACCTAACCACTAACACAATAGAGGAACATAAATGAAATAATACCCCCCTTCAGAAAAAAGCCGAGAGTAAAAGTAGATTTATGGAGCAATAGAGAACTTAATGACCTTCTAACTTACATAATTGCATTTTTATTTTAATTTTTAGAGTTAGTTTTAATAGTTAAAATAATTGTCAAAGTATTAATTTTTCAAGATCCCCGAAAACCACCGTATGTACGATGAATCGTGTGACGTCGTCACTCCTGAAAAATTACCATAGGATCGGGCAATCAGCTGATCAAGTGCCGCCATTTTGAATTCCGTTGTTCGAAGCATTTTTTTAACTTTATTTATTCTCATTTCTTTGTACATATAATGTATAATAGCAAATAGTATACATATAATAACATAATATATAAAAACAAATAGTATGAACAAGAAATGAAAACCCACTAAGGCACTGCCTGAGTGTGGGTAATATTAAAACAAAATACTATATTTCTAAGTACCCAAAGTATAAAATAGACTTAAAAAACATATAAAATATAAAGTTAGTATTTCATAGGTAGAATAAGTGAAAAAGGTTTTTTTTCAGCTATTATAAAATTAAAATAAAAATATGGAAAAAACATACTGATTTTTTTTTTTTTTTTTTTAGTTATTATAAAAAAATAAACAGAAAACATATTGTACTACAGATATGATTTTAGGTTTTCACGGCCAAAAATTTTTGCCCTGATGATGGACACTGTAACGCTGTCCGAAACGTTGGCTAAAGGAGGAGGTAGCGCAACACGGCATAATACCCCAAAAGGAAATAACCATAAAATATTGTACTACAGTTTAGAATGTTACAGAAAGTGAGTTGTAGAAGTAGCATTACTATTTTTTTGTGCGGTAGTTTTTGAATATTTTCAATAATAAAGATAAACTAATAAGAGACACCTTTATTTTTTAAACATTATTTAGGCCTAAATAGTTTCAATAAACACAACAACTAAATCTCTATAAACAGTATGTAAATAAACGAAAAAATTAATACGACGGCTTGTATCGTATCATACATTCCCATACAATGACTTTACGGTGACGTCACGACACGTCGAACAGTGACGTCTCCACTAAAATTTCATTAATGCCAACTTGACGGCGTGTTTTTATGAATCGATTATAAATGGAATATTAATAAATATAAAACTTATATATTCAGAATCAGCGTTTATTGTTCTTTGTGAACATATTTTTTTAAAGCCATAATATTTTTCACTAGAGTTCCTTATTAAGATATTTGGCGAATTATCTGAGAAAAAGACATTAGCAGAAAATATTAACAAATTTACACTTAAATTACAAAAATATGTGATTGATTCATACATGATACTAATTCTATATATTTATGAAATTATTTAAGGTTTGTTGGTGTGTTTTTTAAACCAATGTACAGTTTTACTCAGAAATTGATGAAGTATTTACAGTCTTGACCTTTAAAATAGTAGGCAGGTCACTGTCTGTAGTCTACAGTAGATTTCTAAAAACCACCATAAAAACAATTTAAATAAAAAAAACCATTACTAAATATTTGTTTTAGTTAGTAGCATAAAATAATAATATTTTTAAAGAAAATTCACATCTTCTTCATATTAAATCTTTATTACAAACCTATTTCTGTTAATTAACTGTTGTTTTGACCGAGATATACCAAAAAGAAAATTCTATCTAAATTTATTTCTGCCAGAGCTCAACGTTCCAAGATCATTTTATGCGTGTACATACATCGGCAGGCATCTTTCACACAAACCATTGTTACCATTGACCTAGTGTATCCTTGGATATATTTGGTTGAAGGTTGTTACCTCTCCTATTTTTCGTATACAAGGCATGTAATAGAAGGAGAGATTCCAACATAGCTCTCAGCGGCAGAACTGCACAAGTTAGGAATCAAGAGGAAATCGGGCGGCGTTTTGTCCATACAAACGTATTTTCCGATTCTCTCTCTGGATTTTGACATTACTGCAAATATTTGTGGACTTTAAAAAATAATATACAGGGTGTCCGGGGGTAAAGTGCATTAACTTCGGGAGGTGATTCTACATGATGGTAGGAGTAAAAAAGATTAACAACTTTTTTGAAAAAAAATCATTTTTTTCCCATACAAAAAGACGTACCTACTAAAAATCCTTAGTGTGAAGTAGACGTGGGCAAAATTGAATGACCGAATTAAATGAATAAATTCAATCTTGTGACACACTCAATCTAATTCTCAATTTCAAAAGGAATTGATTCTTCATTCCTTACGATTTTTAACGACACCATACATTTTTAATTTCTATTTATTTTACTGTTAAATTATTTCAATGAATAATGTGTTCTGTAAACGATTTAAATATTATATTGTATCATAGGTAATTCAATATTATTAAACGGGCCGCGCGCCGCGAAGTGATCGACGGACGGTATTGTGAACGACTCGCCTATTACGATTGTATTCCGCTACCGCCGCGCCGCCATTCAAAAAACACCCGAACATCATTAAAGTCCATGTCCCAAAATGGCCAAAACGCGGCCGCGATTCATCCGGGTTGCCCGAGCACCACTTTCATGCAAGGAATTTATCATTTATCCTAATCAATAGTCCTGAGATTGTCCTAAGGTCCCCGCCGTCCCAGGTCCGTGTTCAATGTCCGCGTCCCAGTTATCTCTCTCTCTGGTTTCAATCCTGAGATTGGTTTGCAGCAATGTCATCTATTCGTTTCTTCCACTCTTCCCTGTCTTGTGCGGCTCTTTTGAAGTCTGCATATGATGAGCAGCGCACGTCCACCAGCAGGTCCTCCAGGAAAACCTTTTTTAAAAAATTAAAAAAAAAAATTTAAAAAAAAAAATTAAAAAAAAAAAAAAAAAAAAATTTAAAAAAAAAAAAAACTCTCGGCGTGGGCGTCCCCTAGCGTTTGTCCCCTCGGTCATACCCTCCATAAGTTATCTAGTCTGTCGAAATCGAGATTGTCCGATTCCGACAGACAGAGGAATTAAAACAAAAGTCTTTTTCACTTGTGACGTCATGGTCTTTTGTAATTCTTAGACCTAGAAATGACGTCAGGCGTCATCGTCACGTCAATGTCACGATATGTCCCAAACGCATACCAGTCCTAGGTCCGCAGCTCGCGAGTAAATCAAGTCACTGCTAGGTAAGACACAAAACATTAATCAAAAGTTACTAATTCATTCCTCAATGCCAGCCCTTAATCTGTCCGCGCGGTTCATTTATTCCCCCGCGCGCCAAGCCGTCAATTTCATTACATAGTTAGTCGAAAACTTTCGACTTTGAATCTGAACATCAGCTAGAAAAAGAAGCTAAAATTATGCTTATCGGTTTTTTGGTACGTACGAAAGATATTGTACCTACCTACTTTTAGACGTAGATCTTGGGTCGACATAATATGTAAATTTGCAGATATTATAAGGCCAATTAGCTGTGGTTAGCTGTCATAAAATACTCATCTTAATGTTAAAATGATGTTATAAACGTGAAATTATAAGTTTAATAAATAAAATAAAATCAATAAAATTTTAAGGGTGAAACGAAAATTTGTATAATTTTAAGAAATATGTAATTGCTAGCAATAAATTCATTTTACATACGAAAAATTACGACACTAAAAAAAGACAAACAATATAGGATTTAGCATGTGAGATAATGAGATAGAATAATCGGTCTCCTCTTTGTGCGATGCTTGGTAGCCTATCAGTCTCCTCTTTTGCGGTACTCCGGGTACTCCGTGGCCTCCCGGTTTCGTGTGCGGTGTTAGCCTCCCCATTCATTTAATTTTCAATTTTATATTTTTTATTTTTTTTTTTTTATTTATTTTTTTTTTTTTTTTATTATTTTTTTTTTTTATTTAATTGAATTAAAGGAATGAATAAAAGGAATCAATTCAAAAGGCCATGGGAATCAGGCTGAATCGATTCACTCCTGGGAAGAATCATTCTGCCTATGTCTAGTGTGAAGTACGATCTTACTTGCTGAGAACCTGCCGGGCGCCCGACTTGATTGTAATTGGCCCGTATCGGAAGAGGGGAAAATAATAAATCTGGCCGCACACGCCGGACTAATTTTTTCTTTTTACCTCAAAACAACCCCTAAAATTTGGAATTTCGAAAAAAGTCATTTATCTTTTTTACTTGTACTATCATGTAGAATCACCTCCCGAAGTTAATGCACTTTACCCCAGGACACCTGTATATATATCGATCACTATCTTTTTTTGATAAGTTAGTTCTTATAGGAGTTAGGACTCTCCAAAAAATCGTTCAAATGCACTGGTTTGACCGTCATCAACAGACGTTCAGTATGCAAACTAGACGATGTATTTTTTAGAAAAGAAAACCGTGCAGACATAGAGTATTGTCTTCTTATACTGTTAGTAAAATAAATCTTTAAAATTCGTGTAATTTTGGAGGAGAAAAATGGGGAACACCAAACCTAGAATTTTCTGATTTTATTTAGGTTTATCAGGCTGAAGCACTATTGTCCCTTTCGCTCAGTATTCGGGAGAGTAATAGCGCTAGTGATAGCAACAATTTGGTTATAGTTCAAATTTCTCGGCGACCGGGTTTCCTCTTTGTACAGAGTACGGTATTAACTTGTGGTATTTTATTAATGCAGAAAGTGTTAAAAGAAATGTGGTTACAAGGAAATAACGCTTCAGGAAAATGTCTCAGTAAACAGCTATAAAAACTACCAGCCAGCCTTCCAACTTCCAACCAACTTGTTTACCGTGGGTGGATTTTATGCATTACAAATTGCTATTAACAATTATGGTAGTAAATAATAGTAAACCTCGTTGGATTTAAAATCGGTTTGGTGTTATTGGTGTGAGATTCCTCAGCTCAGCGGCAAGAACATAATTTTTTAAAGTGAAAAATTCTTTAGCACCGTTGTGATGTGAAACTCGATGAAACGGAAGCGTGCGACACTAAAAAGAGACAAACACATATATCTATAGGAATTAGCCTGCGAGTAAATGAGATAGCACTATTTTTTTCACGGATACTCGGTTCTAATATAATACGATAAATCCACGGTCCCACCCAAGTCTTCTTTGGTGTGGTGGTATAAAACGCCTGACGAACCTCTGCGGACATTTAGTGGACCAAGGATCGAATACTACGAAAGCCAAAAAAAAGTATTTTTGTAAAATCAATATCCAATCTTCAAACCACTCTAAAATGAACGGGCAAAAGAAAAGACAGAAAAAGCGACATCTAGCGACTCCGATGAACAAAATATAAATACTGATAAGATGACCAAATGTATAGGAAAAGGTGCCCTGGAATTCGATGACAAAAATATGGAAAAAATCATCATTCACATTGGTAAAAAAATGTTTCGTAATCTCCCCATCTACTTTAGTTTTCTGAAGGTTTCACTTCTACCGCATATGAATTGCACATTCTTATTTTTTACATTTTTTTAAATTAATTACTGTTTTATAGTTTTTACGTTGGTAGAAGATACACGTTAAAGGTATGTATAAAAATGAATATAGATTATTATATCGTTGTCACAACGGAGTCACAACGAAATCCTGTGCTGAGGGGGACAATGTTTTGGTTAAGATTTCAGCGACTTCTATGGTAGAATTTCGTGGATTGAGTAAGGTTTTTCGGTAACTTCATAAGTACCTACTTCAATATAAATACATCAATATTTTCCTGCCACTGAGAACTCCGTTTTTACATCTCTTTCTGTCTGTAATGTTGTATCATATGACGTCACATAATTGTCAATCTCATCCACGATAGAATCCCGGGCGGTTATCTATGACGTCACAGCCGAGCCAGAGCGTTGAGGCTTTGTCAGTTTTAATCATTTTAAATATTGGTTTATAAATTATGAAAAATAAACAGCCATATATTCGGAATAGACGTTTATTGCTTTAACTTCTTATATGGCTGTATAATTCATATTATAAAGGGTGTATTAGCACGTACCCGAACGATTTAAACCAGCGTTTCTGAACATATTTGGAGCCCAAATAGAGATTATGGAATAATTGTTTTTGTTTTTAATTGAAAAAAATATCATCGGACAGCAAAATGACATCTAGACTTTTTACTCCAAATGTGACCGGAAATCGCTGGTTAAAATCTTTCGGGTACGTATTGTTGCATTCTGTATATTTAATATACATTATGTTTTACCTAAAGTATCTTTCATAATTATAAATAAATTCATGTTAAAATCAAAACGTTAAATTTTATAAATATACATGTTCCTATCTAATCTACCCGGTTCCACCATACTTTTTTTCGCTGTGACAACCTTTGCAATAACTAGAGTGATTTCAATAGTGATAAGCAACCCGTGGCCCGCGAGCCTTTTTGTGTGGCCCGCGTGCCAATTTGGACTTCCCACTTGTCTAAATAAAATACCGAAAAGGTAATACTCAACGGTTTCTGTTGTTTTGCAAAGGTTTAGCGAAAAAATTCAGCCTTTCTTCAAAGTTTTGAATCACCCGCTCAAAAAATAAGGTTTTTCTTATAATATATTCTTATTAAGACTAAAATTCGTGGTTCGACCTTAAGCCGCCGCTACCCGAATTTCTACCGATTTCTTGCATATCTTACTTAAACATTTAAAGTTTTTAAGCTCTTAAAAAATATGTATTATTTTTTGCCGAAACGTAAATTATATTCCCTCAATAGAAAAAAAATCGCTAGAAAAGCATGCTCCGAAAATTATTATATTTTAGTTTGTTTCTGTTGTTTTACAAGTAGGGAACGTACCCATACTACGTGACACGTTTAGGGGGGTCTTCAAAATACCACGCTTGGTACAAATGAGAGGCGGGAGGCTTAGGTTTTTAGTTACCGGGGGGGGGGGGGGGGGGGTTAATTCGCACCAATTCTATCGTTTTAAATATTAGCCCGCTCTTTTCAACATTCGTAGTTACATATCTCTCTATCTTCTTTTTTTTGAGCGGGAATAAAAATCACATTCGACGCGCAGTGCTTTTCTTGTTCAAATCTATGTTTGATGCACTTGGTATTTTATAAAGGTTTTATAAAATACCAAAAGTGACTTCTTTAACAAAATTTGTTTAATACTCCGAACGGCAAAAATCAAAAGTGGCACAAAATCCCAAATAAGTATTTCTTTACATGTTCTTTAATATTTCAGAATGATAAAAATTGACAGCCGTAGTTTGCCCTGGAGATATAAATTTTTTCCTCTTCCCCATCTCCCCTCCCCCCCCCCCCCCCCCCCGATACCGTCAACCTCGAAACATACCCCAATTGGGGATATTAGTCTCACTGGCTACAGATGGTTGGAAGCAGTTGGGACTCTTGTGTGACATTCAAAGAGCCCTACGTGAGTAAAATAAATAAATACATTTTGTTGATACTTGGTATATATATAATATAATATAAGTAATTTAAACAATAACACCTAAATTAAAAAAGGTAAAGAAACAATAAATATATAGGGGTTATCGTATCCCATAACTTAAAAACTAAAAGATCAACGGATGGCATTTCTAAGGCGTCACTTAAACTATAAAATACAATCGTATTTTTGAAAACGGGCACTTAAATAAAATAAACTTTTTTTCATATTTATTTCATAATTATTTGATACTCACTTTAATATTGTATACCTAAGAAAGATTCGCTTCGATATGTAATCGCTCATAAATCTTTATTTTTTCATTAAATTATTTTTACTTACATATTTTTTTAATTTTCTCTATTATTGAAAATGGTATGAACTAATGAAACAATGAATGATAACTTTTTGTTTTATCTCTAAATATTTTGTTGTTAATTCACAGTATTATTTTATCTACAAATTTCCTCCGTTTATCATTTTATTTTTAAATTTTATTATTTTGGTAATGACCAAATAATGGCCGAGATTTATATGTGTTACTTTTATTAAATTGTGAAATTATTAACCCCGATATAGGCGAACTCTAGTGGGGTAATAATAGGCCACTTGCATGGACTTCGTAACGACTTGGAAAAAATCGTGTGGATAGAGTTTTTTACTAAGATTACGAAAATGTTAGTAAAAATTTTTAGAAATGTACAGTTTTTTTTATTTTTAAATAAATAAATCCATTATTTGGGCTCGTGACGTCACTACATGAAAATGTCCCGTCGCCGAAAATGTTCCTATTAATTTTATAAAATTCCACACTGATTTATTTTTTTATATGGCATCACTTTGATTTCAGGTGAATTTTTGAATTCGTTCACTAGATTTATTGTTTGTTCTCTGCGAACTTATCATTTGGTTTGATTTTTTGACAGATGTTCTGAAGAGAACCCCGTACAATTAATGGGTACGGGGTTCTCTTCAGAACGTGAAGATGATGTCGGTACATGTTTTAGAGGTATAATGATTATGGTGCTGATTTTAACAAAATAAAATTTTATAATATTCTTATTATTATTACAATTTACAAGTTCAAGTATATTACATTGAATTTAGTAATATACGCGCTGTACATTATAATGATTTATGATCAATAAGATGGATCAAGGAAAAAAATATTTTTGGTATGCCTCGTTATTCTCCTGTGCCATTCGTTTGGAAAACGTTCTTTTTTTTTAAATGATTTTCGGCTATGTAATTATCATTTTTTCACACCTATAAAATTATGTTCCGTCTTTCCGGTTTATAAAAAATGGTCTAATTTTTCGGTTTGAAATTTTCAAAAAATCCCCAGGGTTTCAAAAATACGATTAAAAAAAAAAAAAATACAGAATGTCTTAGAATATTTGCCTAAACCGGAAAAAAATTAAAAAAAATGTGATGCAAGTGGCCTATTACATGCTAAAAAAATGTATTTAAATTGTGAAGAAGCAATAAATAAGTAAATACATAAATGGACGACGATGATGATGATGATCATCATCACATTACTTTCGTTTTAATTCAAGTACTTTGCATTTCGTCTGTCTGTACACATATTATTGTCAATCGTTTCAAATTGGTAGCCGTGTTGGATAGTACCTTTTTACTCCGTCAGAGTTCGCATGAGCGTTATGAACTGTCAAAGAGGAATAATCAACATTACACGAGGTCTGCTTCGAGGTTAACAAGAATAAATTACAAGAAATTAAATTAAACCATGAACTAACTTGGTTTTCCTTAGGTGTTTAATTATTACTAAAATGAACTGGCTCCGTAACATTTTGTACTAATCTCAAAGCAAATAGATGTAAAAGCCCAGGTGCTGTTTTCATTGTACACACGAATTAATTATGTATATTTTTAACTCGTCCTTATCAGCACCGAGTAAATAACGCAAAGGTTCCGCCATTTGTCTCACGGGCAGTAAATATTCTTCTTTGACGATGTCATAAAAAATTGAGATATCTTCCACTACTCGCGTCATAGACAAGAAAAAATCTAATGTTTTTAAAGTCACGATCATGAATAAAAATGTAATATGTACGCACGTCATTTCATCAACACGTGCGAAATGTCGTGGTTTAAAAAAGTCTGACAAATACAATATAGGATTGAATCACCGATACAATATTGTATTTGTTAGCCTTTCTTGAAAGATATTTTGTTTATGGAAAAAACTAATTTATTCATATTACGTATCTCAATTTGGAAGGAGGGCATGAGTGCCGCTGTTCGGGAACCATTTATGGTTCATTTGTGGTTCGCTACGTTTGGTGACTTAGCAGGGGTGCCCGAGTTCATGGGGTGAGGTTTGTTCAGGTCTTGGCGGTGGATGCGTCTGCCCACCTGCTGCCTGGCGGGCCGGATCGTGAGACTTTGACCTTTCCAGCCGGACTCTCAACCCATCGCCTTGCACCGTAGTTGGAGGGATGGATTCATGCGTCCGTCACTCCTATGCAAACTAACCCCCAGATTCCTACCCACCCCTCATACCTTTTCCTTCCAACAACTTCCTATCCTTTCCTTCCTTAAAAAGACCCTCCATAGCTCACTTCACTCCTTCCTTTCTACACAGCATCCCAAAGATGACGTAGGCCCTGAGGGAAAGTATTTTCTTCGGGGCCTCCTGTGTGTAGCTAATGTAAAAAAAGTAAGGGCGCAAACACCACCACAGCCCACAATTCTACAAATATATTGGAGTTAAATGGTTTAACGAATTACCCTTGAAATTAAGATTGGAAACAAATTACAAAAAACACAAAAATTCAATAAAAACTCTTTTTATGTAACTTTTCAACACAACAACTCAATTATAATATTATTAGATATCCTTTTTCTTTCATTATTTTTTTGCTTTCTCTTTATCTCCTACTCTTCAGTCAATTGTATTTCTTATCTATTATTTAGTTTAAAAAATATATTTATATATATTTTTCTTATTTACTGTTAATTATCTATTTTTTGTTTAATATATAAAAAAAAATATTTTTCCTTTGCTGAACTGTGGTTAACCTGCGTATATCCGCCTTTTTAACTCGAGCTGTGATCTTAAAAAGGGTGTAATACGTATTATTTAATGTATTTTAATAGAAAAACTGTATTTCTTGTATATAAACATGTAATTGATACCATTATATTATATTAAATAAATAAATAAAAAAAACAATAATAAAAAACAATTAATTCATCTGTACATTTTAAAGCATAACTTGTACAAAGCGTTTTTGAGTAAAATAATTGAACTCGCGCCATCTATGAAATAGAATGTTATGAATTCTTTTGAGTATCATAGAGATTAACTTTAACCAGTGATTCCTAATATTGTTTGGAGTGTAAACGAAATTTTGGTCTCCGGTGACATTTTTTTACGTTTATTTCGACGTAAAATACAAACAATCAAAAGAATTGAGGTGGATAGGGTCGGAGTGGTGATTTGTTTGGCTACTCGGCTGAGTGACCAGTGATGATATGTGAAAGATTTTTTTTGTTAGTCTTTGAAGAAAACAATTTTGAAAAAAAAATTCTAAAAATCACCGAAGACAAAATATTTCATTTACATTTTTAACTCCAAATAATGTCTGGAAAAGTCAAGTACGCCCCTTCACACTGTGTATACCTGCCATATTGTTTTATGAGATTTTAAATAACGTTATCGATATAATAATAATCTTTGTTTTGCATGATTTTCGTTTGTCCAAATATAACAACTGTAATATTTTGTAGCTACCACAGATTATTTTTTAAATATTTTCCATAGATTATTCAATTTTATTGGAAAAACTTTTTAATAACCTTTGAAGGTTTTACCCATCAATTAAAAAGTGTTTTGTTAGAAGGTTGTTTATTATTTTATGTGTAAATAACACCCTGTTCAAGCAAAGCATCTGTTCCACTGTTAGCCATTTTAGTTACTTTAACATTTCATTTGCTTTTGAAAATCCATTTCCCTTCATTGCCCTATTTTGGAGAATTTGCATTTATTTTGTAATTTTTAATTTATTAATTTTAATTTGTTAAAAGTACACAACTGCTAACCCTGTACAAATCGCAAGTGCGCCCCACGGTTGAATTTGGCAGCCACCTCTGGTCTGGAGCTCCAAAATACCTAAAAAAACCTGTGCAGAAACGGGTGGTCCGTTTGATAGATTCTCCCATCTTAACAGACGGACTGCAATCTTTAGAGCACAGGCGTCAGGTGGGAATGCTGTCCTTGTTCTACCGGTATTACAATGGAAGATGCTCCGAGGAACTAGCGTCATTGATCCCTTCGGCACCGGTGCATAGTCGAGAAACACGCCAAATACACGCCCAACATTTGTACACGGTTGACATTAGTCACATGAGAACGGGTCGTTTCTATGACTCGTTCTTGAGTTCAACGGCTCGGCTGTGCTCAGCCTCTGTGTTTCCTCCCTCCTACAACATGGGTCTCTTCAAGACGCTCCACACAGCATCTTCTCCGATGACATAGGCTTTGAGGGAAGTTATTTTCCTCAGGGCCTCCTGTGTGGAGTTAATGTAAAAAAAAAATGTATCTGTAGTTATACAGGAAAAGAATCGCCGAGCAGTTCATTTCAAATCATTTCTAAATATTTACTTTTGAAGAAGTTTTATTCTCCGTGAACATTTCTTTTTCATGTAAATTTAAAATTAAGTAACAAATGTACATGGAAAAAAATCTGTTTGAAATTGATATGCAGCGGAAATATTTTTTAATGACATGATTTTTTTGTCTATGATCGCGATGGGTTAAAAAACTAGTAATTAAGGGGAACGGCTGCGCGCCCTTTTTTGAGCGCGGATAAGAGACTAAAAGACTTAATAATTCTTTTTTTAATCAAATTATGTAGCTTATCAAGTACGGATAAGTGCTATTATATTTATTTGCGTTTCAAATTATAAAATATAGGCCGTTAAAAAAATCAATTTTCACGATTTTATAGGCAACTTTGGAATTTTTTTGTGAAATATTCGAAATTATAAAAAAAAATCTTATCGATATAATCTATGATATAATCTAATGCTGATATGATCTAATAAAAATTATTTAAAAAATATAGTATGTAAATTATATTTAATTATTAAAAAAAGCATTTTGAAAGGCTTAAATTTAATTCATGAACGACCGATTTGCTCTTGAACTCGGGTTCTTCGCGGGAAGCGGATCCTACTCCTACTCCTTTTTAAAATCGACAACTCCCTGACAACCCGGTCCAGTACTCGGACCCAAACCCGAAACTCGGCGGTCCGAGCCATTCGCGAGTCGGGAGCAGCTCCCATGTTCGAGTTCTTTTGCGGGTTCCGGCTCCGAGGTCCGATTCCGCCCGAACCCGTGCGTACCGGTAGCCGCGACGGCACCCAGCTCTCATCCAAGAATGATGAATGATGTGGTTTTACACAAAACAAGTGGTTTATTTTTAATTAAACATATCAAACCACAAAGTGATTGCTTCCTACAATAATAATAGTGAAATTTTTCAAGATTTTAGAGGCAACTTTGACTTTTTTGTGAGTTTATAATAATTATTTAAAAAAAAATCTTGCATAAAAATAATCTCTAGTACGTAAATTTATTACAATATAAAATATAATTTTTTTAATTATTCGAAATATTTACCATTCCAACATTCTTCAAGAAAATATCAACAAATTGTTAAATTGGTGTAATGAAAATAAACTTTACTTAAATATCTCAAAATCTCAAATAGTCAGATTTTCTCGTACAAAAAAATCCAGTGATCTTTAATTACAACATTGATAACAATACTATTGATACAACACAAATTAAAAACTCAGGCATCACTTTTCATTCAAGTCTTTTATTTGTTAACCACATAATGAAAATCTCTAATAAGGGCTCAAAAACGTTTAGATTTATAACTAGGCTAACTAGAATTTTCAACAATATAAAGTGTATTAAACTCTTACATTTTGCCTTTGTTAGAAGTCAACTTGAGTACAATTCTCCCGTCTGGAACCCACATTATAATATTCATGTACAAGCTGTTCAAAGAATACAAAACAAATTCTTACGTTTTATTAATTTCAATATTCCAGCCATTTTATTAATTTTTATATAGGGTATTCCAGTAATTATGTTGAACTTAAAATGTTTTACTCACTCTTTTAAATGTTTTTTTTTTACATGAATACCGCACAAGAGTCCCGACCGCTCCCGTCTGGAACCAGTGAGACTATGGCATCCCCAAAATGGGGTATGTTGTGAGGCTGAAGGTAGTGGGGAGGGAAGGAGGTAGGGAAGTGGAAGGTGGGGAAGTACCTGGCTATTCAGATCTGGTCACCAAACACGGCTAAAACCATTTCAGGCAACGTTTCACTTCTGAATGGTGGTCTTACACCATACTGAGAGTATCTTCCACTCTGGAACGTGCCGCAAATATAGATACTATATATTATTTTAAATGAATAAATTGTGAAATACACAAATTAATCAAATAAAATTTATTGGCCACGCCGGGATTCGATCCCGCGACCTTCGGAATGCGAGTCAAGCGCCTTACCGCTGCACCACGCCGGCAACGTCTTGGTATTTCAGTATAAAAAATTTAATGATTTAGTTGATCATCCGGTATTGCTTGTATTGATATTCTTCCGTAATACGTAATACTGAAAGTAAGGATTTATTTCAGTGCAGAAATTCTGGGACTAACTACCCGTATGTATTCCTCTGTCCAGAATACTAATGGAGGGATATAATCATACCAAGTCAGTGGACATCTTCAATTTATCATTAAACAAATATAAAATATTGGTACTGAGGCTGTACAGTTATGTACAATAAATATTGTACATTTTTTACTTTTCATATGTAAAAGCCCCTAAAATGGGCGTAAATAAATAAATAAATATCTGCAACACAATTTCACAATAATAATTATTAAGTTTGATCAAATTTTTTGGCCTCAAATCCAAATTTAATTTGTTCGTTAAAAAGGCCGCGCAGCCGTTCCTCTTAAGGTGATGAATAATGATATTTACGAATAGGCTTTCCAATTCCTCACCTTCGGAAATTTCTCATTCAGCAAAAATGCACTCATAGGTCACTAAACAGTCACGAAAGTGTAGAAGCCATGCGGTTGAGTTGTTTGGGTTTTGTTTTTAAATGTCCTCAAAGACTTGAACACCGCAAAATTTAATGAACGCATAATTCCTGTTCCTGTGAAAACGTTATGTCCTGAAATAACTGGTGATACTGTGTTTCTAAGTATCGCCCTGGTGAAAGATCACCATTCGTCGCTTGAAATAGCTTTAGCCGGATTTGGTGATCGAATCTGCATAGTCATTCAGTTAATTATAATAATGATAAAATATTATTAGTTTGCCACCATATTTGGTTTGGTAATATTAACAAAAATTTCACTGTTCAGCTGTACATTCCAGAGCTTGGCTGTACTTTTCCACCTTCCTCTCCCAATCTCCTTCCCCTCCCCACTACTTTCATCCTCAAAACATTAGGTACTCAATTGGTGATGCCAGGACTTACTGTCTCCTGACGTTTGGGAGCAGTTGAAACTCTTGTGTCACATTTATAAAAACCAAGCGAGTTCCCGGCGTGCATTGCAATGCCACTTAATTAACAAGTTGTTTGTCCCTTCGTGTCCTTTCCCATTCACCCCGTTCCCCTTCCGCCGCCTAAATTCCAGTTCCATAAATTTTAGTCCCGGTAAATTTAGTTTTCAAACTGCTCGCATTACAACCATAGAATTATTTTTGTACAAATTTTCGTTTTTCATATTATATTACAAACATTCATTTTTGTGTATTATAAGAACAATCAATCAAATTTGGTATCTAACATAGGTACCTATTTAAAATACCTAGAATTCCTGATTAGATTCAAAGTACCTACTCGAATTTGGTTAGTGTGATAGGTGAGTACTTCAAGTAAATTGATTAATTTAAAGAGTTTATTCGAAAATTGAATTTTGATTGAACAATCGATGATTTGCAAAATGTCATTCCCAAATTGTGACATTTTTGACAGTTTCGAGTTATTGTAATGATTAAAAAAAATTTCAGATGTATTGTCATGTGGTTGTATTAATCCAAAAACCTTCGCGAGGGTGGAAAGCAGTGACGGTCCGTGGGTTTTCAGTGAGCTAGAGCGCTAAGATTGAAAAATATGACGTCACTGACGTTGTTGTAGCTAAAGACGATTTTTTTTTCATAATTTCAACTTTTTGTATGAAGATTTCAGGTTTCTTTCAGTCAGGGGATGCGCCGCATCCACATACTGAAAGTTGAAATTTTTAAAAAATAAATAATTTCCAGCTACAACAACATCAGTAATGTGGTATTTTTCAATCTTAGCACTCTAGCTCACTGAAAACTCACGGACCGCCACTGGTGGAAAGAAGATATTTAGAAGTTTCAAATATTGCAAGCAAACATACATTCATTTTTATGTAATACATGGATACCAACGGAATCGCAATCCGAAGAACGTATGAAGCACTTGTTCGCAGTATCCTGGAATATAGCTCCATTATTTGGGCCCCTTCTGAGCAAAACCATATTCTTGAAATAGAAAAAGTACAAAAGAGATTCATGCGTTACCTATATATGAGGGAATATATATGTACTACCCTTTCTTGTATCCATCCTTATTCTTAGCAGGAATGCTCGATCTTAATACATTAGAAGCCCGCCGAAAAATATTTTTAGGAAAACATTTTTTTAAGATAATCTCTGGAACTATACATAATCCACCTATTTTGAAAGAGATTAACTTATATGTCCCAGACAAGTATACTCGTGGAAGGTCCCATACCCTTTTTTATGCTCCAAAAGCGAGGACTTCTGCCTATCAGAACGCGCCAGTCAACAGAGCGACTGAACTGCTAAACGAGTCTGCATTGACCATCGACATTTTAACGTAACATACAGGCAGTTTAACAATTATCTTTTGACGTATGTCACAAAGTAGTGAAACTGAGCTTTTTATGTGTTTTGCTATACTTTTTGTCTAATTTGTAATCTTCTCCATAATGTATTGGTTAATAACCGTTTTACGGAGAACATGGAAAATAAATAAATAAATATCAAATTTAATAATTACATATTTTTCAGAGTGAACAATACGAACATGTGTGGTAACAACGCACTAAGTCTAGGAAACCAATGTGTACTTTGCCAAATAAAGCTTAAAGTATTTACCAGAACCTCCTTCACTGATAATTCTCACATGTGAAAAAAATTCCGAAAAATATTTACGCAAATGATAAAATAGAATAGTTGACGGGTTAAGCTAAACCCAAATACGTGCTTCACCTTCATAATCTTGATGTATTTATTGACCTATGTTCCTTACGACAGCTGTTAAGGCATTTTACAAGTACGCACACGGCCTCGTCTGAGTATCCTCACTCTTTCTAAAAGGCGAACTTTGAATCGGGTGAACAGCGTCGGGTGGGAATGCTATCCGTCATATATGCCAAAAATCACTTAAGAACAGGTCGTTTCTACGACAGACCCTCCACTCAGCATCCTTAAAGATGACATAGGCCCCGAGGGAAATTATTTTCCTCGGGGCCTCTTGTGTGGTTAACGTAAAAAAAAAAACAAGTTCAAACTATGGAAATACATAAATATATATTTTTTTTAAATTTTGGAGAGTCTATTTTTTTAATATGATGATCTAAGTCACCTTTAGAAGTGGAGTTACTTTTCTGTATCATTTTTATACGCTATTACAATGATATGCGAATCTCCGAAAATTGTTTTATAAAGGTCTATGCCCTATGCCCACTACACCGTTCCATACCATGACCGTAAAATATTCTTTGTATCGATCAGTATGAAACGCTGCCCACTACCCCGTCGCGTCACCGACCAACACCGTCACGTACCATGACCGGACTGACGGCGAATTCTCGATGACAATATTTTGCAGGTGCCGGTCCGCTCTATGCATGGTACGCAACGATGTTAGAACGGGGATCATACGCGGATGATCCCCGTTCTAACCGCGTTGCCACTCCGTCAGTTCGTAATTTGTGTTCAGTTCTGTGAGACGTGCGTCAGCGGTAGACAGACATTTGAACGGGGATGGTACGGACACTAACCGCGGTGTGTACGGTTATCATACGGTCACTATACCCGTTTCGTACGGGTATAATACGGTGTTAGCACGTTCTAGTGGGCATAGTAGGGCGAAGCGTGTTTATTTCGTGTCTGATACGTTCATAGTACGGTCATGGTATGGAACGGTGTAGTGGGCATAGACCTTTAACATGCTACTTCGAATATTCAAACATCGATAGGTATTGATAGGTTATAATAATAATATTAATATTTTTTTATTAATTTCTTACACCATTACAAATTTTAATTTATTACGTGTAAGAAATAACGCTATATAAATATTAAAAAAATGTTTGCAAATGTTTATACGTAAAAAAAAAATAAAGAAATATAATTTTTAATTTTTAATTTTAATTAATAAAACTTATTTTTGTTCTTCCCTTTACACGCGAGTAATTGCACTCTCGTAAAGGTTATATATTGTATACATATATGTGTTTTTACAGTTTTTTAATCAACGTTGCATGTTTAATTACTCATGATTATGTTACATATGTATGTATACAAAAACTAATAAAAAAAATAAAAAAATAGCAATTTCAAAAAAAAATCTCAGGCAGTGGTGAAGATTTCATCAGTGTGGAGAGACTCTTTCAAGAATCGAAAGAATTTCCCTTTTGTATCTCTCGTCACCGACGCCAATACAAATAACGAAATAACATATAATATACAATATAAATAACACGAAACTACATATTGTTATGGTTAAGGAATATATAAAACTTTTTTTTTCTCTGTATGAAAATATCTAAAAAAAACAGCCTCCTGCAGTTTCTTAGTTTCAACCAAAGATATGGTTTCAACCTTTATATTTACAGCTGTTATAGAGTTTAATTTATCATTTATCCACGCGAGGACGGATCGTTTTTGTATTGAATAACTCTGATGTGTTAATGACGGCCTCCGTGGTCGATGAGTAAGACTCTCGTCGGAGGCGTCCACTAATATCTACAGGAATTCCAAAAACTGAAAAAATCGAATTAATATCTATGAGAATCAAAGTGTTGACGAATATCTACAGCTCAAACTGTTGACTAATATCTATGAGAACCAAAGTGTTGACGAATATCTACAGCTCAAACTGCTGACTAAATATCTATGAGAACCAAAGTGTTGACGAATATCTACAGCACTGGCAGAGGTTGGATTTGCAATTATGTATAGCATATTGGAAAAACGTAATATTGCGTATGCAGTTTAAAAAACTTAATTTATGTAAGTATGTATGTAAAAATCCCTAAAATCGGACTATTGGACATATTTAGCTGATTATTACGCTCTGTAGATATTAGTCAACACTGGGGCCGTCATAGATATTCGTCCGACCTTAGCTCTTTAGATATTAGTCAATACTCTGAAGTTCGTAGATATTAGTTCAACATATGATCTGTAGATATTCGTCCGACATACAGGCTGTAGATATTAGTATCTGGAGTCCTCTCGTCTAGTGATCTGGAGATCGCGGGGTCAAATCCCGGCGGGCGAAAGAAAATTTTATTTGTTTGATTTTTGTTACACCACAATTTACATATATATAACATTCCAGAGTTGAAGATACTCTCAGTATCTCGCTGGTGTAAGACCACCATTCAGTATTGAAAATTTGCTTGAAATGGCTCTCTGGTGACTAGATCTGAGTAACCAGGTACTTCGCCATCTTCCTCTTTTCCATTTCCTTCCCCTTCCCACTACCTTCAGCCTCACAACGTACCCCAATTGGGGATGCCATTATCTCACTGGCTCCAGGCAGTTGGGACTCACATAAAAAATAATAAAAAACTCTGCTTTAGAAAATTTTGTTGGCTTCTCTAATTCCTACATTATTTAAAATCGGCGTCCTCAAGACCTAGATTCACTCCTTCCTTTCCTTTAAAAGACCCTTCACACAGCATCCCAAGAACGACAAAGACCCCGAAAGAAAATTATATGCAAAAAAATATAACAATTAAATTATATAAAAGTTATTCTAAGTTCAAGTAAGAATATTATCGCGTCATCCTACCTACAATCGCAATTGTTTCGTGTGAACCAAGTACTTATATTTTTAGGTAAATTATATTATGTGTTTTCGGTTTGTTAGTAAACAATAAAGCTGCTTACCAATGCATATCTAAACAGGCCAGCTGGGGTGAACTCCTGCGACCGAACTTTGGGTGGAATAAGCTATATTTCTTGTCATCGAATCACCAAACACATTTATGTTTACTTCGAGATATGAATTTGATTATGACTCGACCACGAAATAATTGGGCCAGATTAATTCGATTATTGATACTGGAAGATCGAAAATTAACTACAAACAACTGATGAATGATTCGGTTTTTGATTTAACCACGCAGTACGCCTTTGATTACTTGATTCACTCAGAAAAAACAGTGAAATTTACCTAAAAATCTTCAGAGTTTCAACGAATCAATTATACTTGCAATCGGCGTGAATTTTAATGGAAATAATTGGTAATTGATTGAAACAATAATCTGATAACACAACACGCACTGACACCATGGGTTTACCATTGAAGACTAACTACAGAGCTACATATAATAGCGATTGGCAACATGATGATTTGTTTAATACTGTTTGTACAAAGGGTCGAACTCTGTTCCTGGCTTATATTTTTATTCTACGAGTATTAATTTCACACCTAAATACAGTAGCTAATCGTTTCACAAACAATTTATTAAAATGAGTGTTTTCCTTATAGTAATTTTTCAATTGATAAATAATTCGTTGTTACTTTACTTAGGTACCTATCTGAAAATGACGAATTGCATTCCATGCCTATTTTACTCGTAGTGTACGTATAAAATGATGTATTTTTTATTTTTGTTGCATTTTACTCAACTACGTATTTGATTGCACAATGGCTCAGTTCTAAACTGAAACAATTCAGAATTAACAATAAGTAAATGAGTTTCTGTTTTAAAAGATGATTGACAGCATCTGTTCCTCAGTAAGAACTTCAAAATCAGATTGTCAGTGTGCATCTTGTAATACGTAGGAAGATATTGTAAAATCCGATTGACAGTGCCGTGTTGAATTACATTGACAGTGTTACGCGTGTTTGAAAATCCGATTATCAATATCTTGCCGCGCGTATTACAAAATCCGATTGACAGTGTTGTGTTACAATCTCGTTGTCAGTGGTAATCTTGTACGTTAAGCTTAACCAATCACACGTTAAACTTAATATTATAAAGTCGGATTGACAGTGTCGTTTTATATATATTACTAGCTGGTTCCCGGCATGCGTTGCTATGCCATTTTCAAAGAAATAAAATGTTTCTCCCTGCTTGTCTGTCCCCCCCCCTGCGTTCCCCTATTACTTTTCCGGCCTTCCCTCTACCCTCTCCCGTTCCCCCGTCTCGCTAACTCCCCTCTCACGTTAATAGTCGTTAAGTTTTCTGAAATCATCAAATTTTCTGCGCAATTTTCTTAATTTTTCTTTCCGTAAGAACCTTCTACAAAGTATTAGAAAACTTAAAAAAAATATTAATGAAGTAGGTAAAGTCGTTCCGTATTATGGTGTGATCAAGGGAAATAGGGAATCATTTTTATGTATATAGATAGGAAGATAGGAGTACCTACCTATTGAAATATTTCCAACTTACAGTATTGTGTTAGGTACACGCATTTTTAAAACCAAATTGACATTATTGTGTTACGCTTATTTCAAAATCGATTGGCAGTTATACATACTAAATTATTTAAAAATCCAATGGACATTGTCGCGTTACACGTATTTAAAATAAATAATAATTATAGTCAGTGGGTATCCTGTTAAGCGTATTGCAAAATCCAATGGACAGTCCAATGACACGCGGAATAAGAATCCTGGACGCAGCTTTGATAACTTGACTATATTTTTTTCCATTTTTTTTATTTTCTCTCAAAAAAGTCGTTTATCTGGTCTTTTCAGCTTTGAACTCGGCCATCGAATAAACGAGTGCGTTGCACCGTTGCAATGTGCGACGTTATTATCAATTAAGATTAGTAATCGGTACCTAATTGCATTTCCGCCAGTGTTTTAAACCTGTTTTCAAATTCTCATTCTCTCAATGGGTCGAACATAATTATAATGCATGGTTAATTTTTACATCACCAATTTCCTTCAGCGAGCTTTGTTTTAAATCCAACCAAATACTAAGTAAGAACTAAAAATACTAAAATAAACAAAATTAAAACTAAATATGTATTTTTTTATCAAAATATACCGCAAATATCGAGGACAGATATGTACCACAATATTTATTTGTGTTTTAATTTACAAAATATGGGCCATTACAGAAATCAATTTTTCATAATTTTAGAGGTAAACTTTGGAATTTTTTTGTGAAATAATCGTAATTATAAAAAAAAATATAATAATCTTATTTAACCTACGATGCTAACATAATATAATGAAAAAAATAAATTAATAAATTAAACCTCTAAAAAAGACGTTTTTGGGATAAAATTGTTCTCGAAAAATTTGTGTTCTTATATAAAAGTGTCATAAGCACTCAATAGTAAATTAAATTTAATCTTTAATTAAATGAAGACAATATTAGCAAAACTCAATCGAAATCTGGAGACAGAAGAATCAGAAAAGATATTGGCTCCGCTGGGACTCGAACCCAGAAATTTTAATTTAAATTTAATTAAATATTATAATTTGAGATTTTACTCATAAAGTTTAAAAAATTAATAATAAATATTCATCCTAGACTTGCAGAAAAAGTCAATAGATGTCGCGTATTACAAATAAAATGGATAAAAATTTATCCAGACACTATCTAGATTGCATTTAGTTCGAGTTGAATCTTGTAATCATATATAAAGATAGCAGCCAATAATATGTGCGTTAAGTAAATGAAGATAATGTTGGTAGTTCTTAGTCGAAGTTAGGGATTGCAATCCCGCAGCTAATTCAATCCCGCGGGATTGATATGCGGGATTGCTCAATCCCGCGCGGATCCCGCGGGATCCCGCATCTTTGAAATAATATTATAAGTTTTAAAATCAAATTGAAACTACAGTTTTTATAAGTTATAAGATAAAATTGAAACTACAGATTTTTGGGTAAAAATCAACTTTTATTTAACATTTCTTACATTAAGCAACAGAAATTAATTCTTTTGTATTAATTAAGTTTTCTATTATCTAAGTAATTAGTAATCTGTTTTCTTAGATTCATCTTTAAATAATTGGCATAATTTAATCGTTTTGTTTAATTTTACACTTACTCCTAACAGTTTTATATTTTTAATTCAGTCTTATTCATATAATGACTAATAATCAAATCACAACTTTCTCTTAGATGCTACTATTATTACTATAATCTGTACTACTATCCTTTTCCAACATAAACTTCACATTCCAAATGCAACCTCAATTAAAGTAAAACCAGGGCCTCCACACAAAAAAACATTAAACATACCGATAACTCATACTTCATACGGGCAAAGAAACTTTAAGTACTACGCAACCAAACTATACAACTACATGCCCACCACACTGAAGCAACTACTAACTACAAAGACATTCACAAAAAATACATCAAAGACTAATCCTCTAGTGGCCGGCGACTAGCGCCACAAGCGGTTGGCGGCAGGCGGGCTATCTTGTGTTAAACGGTAACATTGCGCTCGTGCTACTTTCGATTTACGCGAAAGTTTTAGCGCCAAATTTTTAACTTGCGGGATCCGCGGATCCGCGCTTTGAAGGTGCGGGATTGCGGGATTAATAAAAGCTGCGGGATCCCGCGGGATTGCGGGATCCCGCTTTGCGGGATTGCAATCCCTAGTCGAAGTATGATACAGTTAAAAGTGACCGAATTAATATGGGTTCCGTAGCTTAATCGGTAGAGCTGTTTCCATGTAAGAAAAGGGTTCTGGGTTCAAGTCCCAGCGGAGCCAATATTTTTTCTGATTTTTCTGTCTCCAGATTTCGATTGAGTTTCGCTAATATTGTCTTCATTTAATCAAATATTATAATTTGAGATTTTACTCATAAAGTTTAAAAAATTAATAATAAATTTAATTTAATATTTCAAATTTTTTTTTTTTGATTAAGTATTTTGGCCCCAAATCCAAATTTTAGTTTTGGTTGAAAAGGGCCACAGCCGCAGCCGTTCACTAGAAAATGCATTACGGTAGTTACTTATGACATTGGATTGTAAAAAACTTATGTCGGGAAGGATAGTATAAAATGCAAATATTTTTAGGTGTTATTCATTAAAAACATTGCTCATTATTAAAACATACATACGTATATCGACCAGTACAGTTTGAATTGGCATTGCGTTGGGTTCGCACGTGTCTTGAGTTCAACAATAGTGTGGGTATTATCGCTGTTTTTTGTGAAAGTATTTTTGTGTGAAAGAATATATTTTCTATAACGATTTAAAATGCTCCATTTCGATTTGCCACCAAAATGACGTGTCGTTTTTATTCGTGAATTCGGCGGCGTTGACGTCATGCCGGGCAACGTCGATGACAGCCGTCTTACCAGCCAGTGGCGTTTTCTATGTCATAATGATAGAGTAGCCAGTTGGTACCGTTTCGGAATGTGCGATTTTTCAAAATCAGTAATTATGAATGAAAGTATTAAAATTTCACATTTGTAGTGCAATGATCAGAATCATCAAAAAAACTTTAAATCTTCCACATATTTTAGCGGTATTGATAGTTTGGGAAATACCCCATTGAAAGCAGTATTTATCGACTAATCCTCCATCACAACCTACTTTTAAGCAGTAGTATGAATTACTTATTAGTAGGTGATTTTCAAATATCGTCAGTTCATTCGTAACCCTGGAATGTCTGTATGTTTATTTTTTAAACAACTACTGGAATCTATTATTTCTGTGTTGATTATTATCATCTTTTTGATGATTTTTTACAACGTGCTTACACCAAATACCTAATATAATTGTTTAATAACCACTTGATTCATAATCACATATTCATTAACCACAACTAAATATTATAAATGGCACTTAACTGATTTAAATTATATATTTTTTTTTTTTTTTTTACATTAACTCCACACAGGAGGCCCTGAGGAAAATAATTTCCCTCAGGGCCTATGTCATCTGGGATGCTGTGTGGAGAGTCTTTTTGAGGAGAGGAAGGAATGAACATTGGTCTTGAAGAGACCCATGTTGTAGGAAGGAGGAAACACAGAGGCCGGCAAATCATTCCACAGCCGAGCTGTTGAACACAAGAACGAGTCGAAGAAACGACCCGTTCTCATGTGACAAATGTCAACCGTGTACAAATGTTGGGCACGCGTTTGGCGTGTTTCCCGACTATGCACCGGTGCCGAAGGGATCAATGATGCTAGTTCTTCAGAGCATCTTCCATTGTAATACCGGTAGAACAAGGATAGCATTCCCACCCGACGCCTGTGCTCTAAAGATTGCAATCCGTCTGTTAAGATGGGAGAATCTATCAAACGGACCGCCCGTTTCTGCACAGAGTCGAGGGTATTTTTCAGGTATTTTGGAGCTCCAGACCAGAGATGGCTGCCAAATTCAACCGTGGGGCGTACTTGTGATTTGTACAAGGTTAGCAGTTGTGTACTATTAAAGTATCTGCGGGCCCTGTACAGTACGCCCAGTTTTTGGGAGGCTAACTTTACTCTGGCTTCGATGGAGCCCCCATACCTGAGCTGGTCACTTAGGGTTACACCAAGCATATCAATGGAGGGCCTGTTCGGAAGATTGCTTCCGTTGAAAGAGACTAGATTTTCATTTCGATCCCTTTTAGACGTAATCAGACAAGATTGGGTCTTTGAAACATTAAATTCAACGAGATTATTTTTACCCCAAGAGAAAACACTCTCGAGGTAACCGTCCATTCTTTGCTTCAAAGCCCTACGAGCTGTTGGAGTTTGTGAGCCCTTTGGGGGCTTGTCAAACAAAAAGCTATCATGAACTGTACTGTCATCCGCGTAACAGTGAATTGGTGCACATGACAAAAGGTCGTTGATGTGCAACAAAAACAAAGTCGGAGACAGAACCGATCCCTGCGGGACGCCAGCATTTATCGAGTGTGAGGAAGAAGTGAAACCATCGACTACCGTCTGAATCGACCTCTCCCTCAAGAAGTCGGCAATCCACATACACAAGGATGCGGGAAGTCCGTAAGAATGCAGTTTGTTGACAAGTCCTCGGTGCCAAACCCGGTCAAAGGCCTTGGAGATGTCCAGTGCAACCGTTTGGGTCTCACCGAAACGTTCCAGGCATCGCCCCCAAACATGCGTCACATACGCGAGAAGATCACCGCACGAGCGGTTCCGCCGGAATCCGTATTGACGGTCGTTAATAATTTTGTTCTTCTCGAGGTATGTGAGCAGTTTGTCGTTGATCACACGTTCCATCACCTTAGACAGAACTGATGTGATCGCTATGGGGCGGTAGTTGGCCGGGTTGGAGCGGTCACCCTTCTTTGGAATAGGATGGATAACCGCTTTTTTCCAACCAGAGGGCACAGAGCCAGTCTTCAGGGACAATTTAAAAAGCTTCGTCAAAATTGGAGCTATTTCTGCAGCGCACCTCTGCAGTACCAGGGCAGGTATTCCGTCAGGCCCACTAGCTTTATATTTACTATTTAATGTACAATTACTTTATACACAACTGTATGCTTCCTAAATAAACATACATTTAAATAAAAATAAAATAAAATTCTTTTAAAAAAATATAATATTTTATAATCTCTTTTAGACATAAATACTAAAGAAAAATAATCACAACTTTACCCTGGGTCCTAGACAAAATACCAAGTCATCGAATATTCCCATTTGACATTCAATTTCAAAAAGATTTTCTGTTTTTGAACGCATACCAAAATGAAATACTGTTTTTGAAAGCAGGTGAAAGACTATTTCAGATTTTTGTACACATTTAATAAAAAATATATATTTAGAAAAAAAAATTAACGCAAAAATTGCTAAAGTTTTAAACATCACTTACCGATGGTTTTTTCTTGTAAACTTAAGAAACTAAATTGCACCCTTGAGAGATTTTTTCACAAAAACGGCGCTCTACAAATCATCAAAACATTATTATTATTATAAACACATTTGGTGAGACGGACATATTTTAAAAATTACTTTAAAGGTTATAAATTAACTAGCAGACCCGGACACACGTTGCTGTAGCTAACGAAACACAACGCCATTACCTAACCTTTATAACCAACGCCATCTGTTAATTTGCATACATATCAAATCCACACCGCCCGCTTGCCAGCCCGCTCCCTTTATATATTTATCTACCTTTAACCTTTATAACCAACGCCATCTGTTAATTTGCATACATATCAAATCCACACCGACCGCTTGCCAGCCCGCTCCCTTTATATATTTATATATTTCAACCAATTTACACAAAACCTTGACAAATTATATACCTAAACTTCCTCGTGAATCACTCTTATCTAATGGTGGAAACCCGTTGCGTAGTTTAAAAGATCTAAGCGTACAGACAGCGGGAGGGACTTTTATTTATATACTATATTATAAAGATAAGTGTTGTTAACTCACTTTCAATACGTCGAAAAGAATAACAAACTATTATATATTTGCAAAACACAAGAGCAAAAACAAATAAACACTTTCAATTACCCTTTATCAAATAATAAACTTTCGCAAAATAAAAACACGAATCTTATCTGGCACTAAACATAATTTTCAATATCTTCCTAACACAAACAAAAATTTACGTCACCCCAAATAATTTAAAATGTCTGTTCAAAAGATTTATAATGTGGGTGACTGGAAAAGGAAGAACGTACATTCGAAATATTCCTAACACTGCCTATATTACAGACATTCACACTTTTTACAATTTATAACAAAATTACATAATTTTACAATATAATAAAATTGTACGTGGTTCCGCTTGTTTGTAATATTCATTATCATGTACCAACTATATTTATAACAAAAAAACTACAAATAAGGGGCCATTCAAGAATTACGTTACGCACGTGGGGGGTGGGGGTCTTATGAAACGTTACTGTGCGTTACGAGGGGAGGGAGGGAGGGGGGAAAGGGGGGGGGGGGTTCGAACAACGCGTTACGTTACATGTATTTCTTTATTTAGATAAAAAAAAACTAAGAAATTAAAATGTTCCAAGTTGGCAATCCTTTTCGTTCTCGAAATATCTTGTTTTATTTACTACCGCAAACGCGATCAAAACAATAAAAAAGGTATTTAAGCGACTTTCCAGTATTTTGCGCAACTTAATTGTGACTTTCAGGTAAAAATTGTCACTTGGTTGTCAATTGTTACGTAACGTTTAAGGGGGAGGGGGGTGATACGGAATAACGTTACGGTGCGTTACATGGGGGGGAGGGGAGGGTCAAAAATCTTCAAAAATTGCGTTACGTAATACTTGAACGGCCCCTAATATGTTAACTTTACAAAAAAGACGCACATTGTCAGATCTGTTGTTTCTGTATAACCTGCTAAATAATAAAATAGATAGTCCTGAATTGCTATCCGTCATTAGTTTAAATGTCCCAATGAGGCGTACCAGGCACACTTCCCTTTTTCATATTGAAGCTAACAACGCTAATGCAGCAATTAACTCACCAATTGCTCGCGGAATCACAGCTTATGTATACCCACTACGAAAAATTACTACATTTAGACATTTTTCATGATTCCTTGCAAACATACAAAATTAAGTTATTAAATTTCTTGGCGTGATGTAAATCGTATTATATAATTAAAACTACTTACACTTAACCTTTCACTAAACCTTAATCTGTCAATTACAATTCAGTGAGCATAATAATTATTGATTTTAAATGTCTCTTTATCTCCCCACCCCCCCCCCCCCCCCTCCCTTTCTTTCTTTTTATTATTATTACTTGTTCATTCACTGATTAAGTTTTAAAATCCGATGTCATTAAGTAATAGGTACATAACCAGGTAAAAATTTAACATCTTATAACTTGTATTATAATGTACTGTGGATGTCTTAATAAACAATTAAACTTTTTTTTTATTTATTGGTGTACTTTAACATTTTGGAGGTACAATATATAATCTTTGTATGCAATTATATTAAATATTAAAAACAACGCAACATGAAACAACAGTTCCAAAGGCAGTTTTTTTACTAATTGGGTTAAGCCTTAATTTGGGTGAGCCTTAATATCCCAAAATTTAAAAAACTCAAATTAAAACAAATTTTAAAGAACTCTTTTCAGTTTGTAAGTTCTACCCTTTTGTAAGCAACCGCAAGTAATAAAAAAATCTGATTTTAATGAATATAACAGCTTAGTGTGTTCATAAATGAATGTTATTGTGTTATTAGCAGCAGATAGGTACCTGTTTTACAAATAGTAAAGGCGCCTCGCGCACCGTTGTTCTCACGCTAAATAATAGTGTGTTCGTAAATTCAATAAATTGTGTAATTCCACAACAATGCTTTTCTGGCTACCAGGTATTTATTATCAGTTAATGCATGTAACTAGTAACTATTAACTACCGCGTAATAGCCATTACATTAACCTCACACTACACGTTCTATCAGTGCACATAAAATATTATTATTTGTAGAAATCCTATTCTTTTGGTGTGATCTGGATGTTGGAGATTTTCAAGGTAATTTTCTTTGAGGACAGCTTGGAATAGAAGCCTATCAAGAACTGTCGGTTTACCAATTTGTCAGTTTTTATTTATTATAATTCAGTTTTCAGTCAGTCAGTCAGCATACACTGCATCCCAATGGCACAAGCTAAAAGTCGCCTATAATAAAGCTTATCGTTAACTTTTCCGCCTACCAAGATGCTGCAGTGCTACGGAAATGTTCCTGAAGGGACGAGTGCACACTTTCCGAGCACTTCTCCGCCACCGCATGGGGAGTTTATGGTGCTAACTACGCCAATCGAAGAATGCGATCATCACCGCCATGACTGCCTGGATATAGTCCCCCCCTGTCTGGAGACGGTGAAATGCCCTCCGTAAATAGCTGCCTGCGTTCGTTTTATTTTTTAATATTTCTTTCAGTTTCATGTTTATTCGTTTTTTGTTTTATTTACGCATTGTTATTTACTTTTTACCTTAGGGAACGTACCCATACTACGTGACCCGTTCAGGGGGGGGGTCTTCAAAATACCACGCTTGGTACAAATGAGCGGCGGGGGTCTTAGGTTTTTGGGGTTAAAAATTGCAAAAAGTTGGTCACGTAGTATGGGTACGTTCCCTTATTATTACGTTACCTTATTATTTGTTTTTCTTTTGTTATTTCAAAATATGGGATGTACATGGAATGAAACATGGAATTGCATTGCACTACCCCTGCATACATTCTGGAAGCTTCAGATTTTATGTTCGGGTTAAATCTTTCCCACAGGAAAAACTTAAGCCTTTCACTCACTTTTCCACAAATGGTCATCTAGTCCACGCTTTACAATTGCACTATAGTATAGTATAATACATACAAAATAATAAAGAACAACATGTCAAAGAGACCAAATGGGAAAATAATTCACCGACTCCAGATATTTTCATATCAGAAGGTTCAGCTCGGTGGAACTCCTAATTGGACCTATAAATCCTACTGATCCCTCAATATAAATATTTTTTAAAAATTATCACTAACTATTATTATTAGTATTATTTTTATTATTGAAAACCGTAGTACTATCTGTTGGCAAGAGTGATTCGTCTATTAATTTATTGGAATATGTGATTTTTCGACAAATCTATATCTATCTGTAGTGTGTAGGAATGTTTATGTAGCTTCAATGTCCTTCAACAAATGTCATTAATGTAGGTAGTTATATGTTGTTCTGAGTTTTGAGGTGTCTCCACAGATATCAGTGTAGTAGTACTATTAGAGAGTGTCAAAACTGTCGCCGTTCGTAATTAATACCCGAACGATTACGGAAAGAGCCGATGATATTCGATCGATAGCTGGGTACCTTCAGTGCCGAGTTCCCTTGCTTCAGAATTACACAGAGCATTCATTAGATCGGTCGTTTGGTCCAGATAAATATTCATTGTAAACCGACAACGTAAATAAACAAGACTTGATATCTTGATAAACCAAGAGCTTTATTTAAAACTAGCTGGAACCCGGCATGCGTTGCTATGCCATTTAATAAAGAAATTGTTTCTTCCTGCGTGTCCTTTCCCATTCGTCCCGTTCCCCTTACGCCTCCCCTTCCTCTCCGGCGTCTCCTTCCCCTCTCGCGTTCCCGCTCCGCCTCCTTCACCTTCCCTCTCCCCAATCCACTCCCCCTTCCCGCGAACCCCCCTCCAGAGTTCACCTCCCCCCTCCCAGATTCTCCTCCCCCCTACCGGATTCCCCTCCCCCTCCCCCCATCCCCCCTCTTCCTCCCCCCATCGCCCCTCCCCCATCCACCCTTGCCCCACTTCCCTCCCGCATTCATTCCCGGTACATTCAGTTTTCAAACAGCTCACGTGCCACCTATTTCAATTTTTGTATGCAAATTTCATAATGCCAGAACTCACCGAAAGTTTTATAAAAACCTTGTCCTGGCAATAACGAACACACAAAAAAAAACAATTATCCTATTTGGTGCAGTAATTCGAAAGTTATGCACTTAGCAACACATTCAGCGATTCATTTTTAGATATATATAAGAAGATATCATTTCGGGGGGCCAGTTGGCGGATCAAATGTCAAGGAATTATCAAAATAAATATCAACTTGGATACCTACAGTAACTACTCAACACTCTCACAAGCTACCAGCCGGCGAATTCACTATCTGCTAGTAAACTCCGCTCACTGTAATCATATTTACTAATGATTACACTGAGCGAGTTTACTAGCAGGTTGTGAATTCGCCGGCTAGTAGCTTGTAAACTCGCTCAATGTAATCGAGGCTTTAGGTAGGCACATACCTAAGCTCTTTCTTCGCAATAAATAAACAAAATCACGTGTTGACAATCTCGTGTTTAATGTAAATGGGCACAAGGCGGTTACAACATTTCTAAAAACCGGGCTTTAGAGTTTTTGAAAGATATGATTCTTAGTAAAGTTATCATTTTGCAACATGTGAATTAACAGGTTACGCTAAAATATTGATAATAAATTTATTTGAAGGACATTTTTAAGCCTTCAAAATAGAGTCAGGTGAATAAAATGCTTGCTTTTACTTTTGAGTTTCAGGAGCAATAGTTATAAAATTTTGAACCGACAAACCGAATTTCGGTTATAATTATATATTTTACTAATAATTTCGATTTCTTCATAATTTATTCATACAAGATAATTTATTATATTTTATTCAATTTTATTTTTCTTTTGAAAAATAACTAAACACTATAATTCTTTTTTTTTTAAGTTTTTCTTGTACATACTGAGATAATAATATCATTACATAATTTATAAGAAAAGTGTTTATTTATAAACAAGTTCTGCGGTGTAATTATTATTATATATGACAGCGGTTTCGCTTTGCGATGGCATTATCATATAAAATACCTATGCTATTTTTTAAGATAATTTCTATTGTGATGCCGAGTTGAAAAAGTAATGAAGTATGCTCCGAAAATTATAAAAACCCACCGGGTTCTGTTATTTATTCTGGTACGAAAAAATTCGAAGTATTTCGTAACTCGGATTTCGAAAGATTTTAGTTCTATTTTAAATAAGTCGTGTTTTATTAAATATTTTTACAACAGTCGCTTACAACTTTTTTTAACTTAGCTCCACAAATGAGGCCGTGAGTAAGACTATTTCCCTCATGGCCTGTGTCATCTTTGAGGATGCTATGAGTATATGATAGGCTTGTTGAAAAAGTATCGATATATCGATGTATCGATATTTTTAATTCAATACATCGATATTTTTAGCCGATATATTTTGATCCGATATATCGATACAAAATATCCAATATCGAAAATTGTATCAAAAACGATATTTTTATTTGTTTGTGTAACTAAAGTCACTACAATCCAAAACCGTATAGGAACAAACAGAAAAAAAGTAACTGTATTGGGTCATGACATCTGGCAGTTGAAATTTTAACTATTAATAGCTTACAAATCTATTGTCTTTGCATTAGTATTTGTGATCTGATCACTAATACTATCTCATATGTGTAGGTACATACATAGAAACGTATGCTATTTTTCGCCATTTTATCTAAGCCACTCCTATGTGTTGGTTACCTATAATTGTCTATGATTATTGACTATACCTTGTTCCAAACACGAAGTCCTTTTTGACATAATAATAGGCCAATAGAATGTTACTGAGACGCATAAAAAGTTTGCATATAAGTTAGAAGACAGCTTTTTAGTTTTTGATATTTTTGTAATTATTACCTAATAAAAATGAATATCTACTGATAAAAATACCTTAATTTTTATTGAGATTTTTATACATTAAAATAATGCACATTGTGTATAAAATGACTATTGATAATATTGAGCTGAATAATCTATTATTTTTAAAACGCAAATATTTTGAAAATTTGACCGATATATCGATACATCGATATTTTTTCCTCGATATGTCGACGTCGATATTGATATTTTAATAAATATCGATATATCGATTTTTTTTCACTTTCGACATCCCTAGTATATGGAAGTACTTTTTAGGGTAAGCAAGGAAAGTAAGTTCTGGGAAGGGAAAGGGTATATATGGGGTGTGGTTAGGAATCTAGGGGTTAGTGTGTCCAGGAGTGACGGACTTATGAATCCATTCCTCACACTGCGGAGCAAGGCGATGGGTAGGGAGATTTCGGCTGGAGAGGTCAAAAGGAATCCCTCAGCCAGTCTCTTCCAATGCGACCCGCCACGCAGTAGTTGGGCAAACGCATCCGCCGCCAAGCTCTAGATACCAAACGTAGCTATCTACTTGGGGTGACCTACAGCAAGGTTGTTGCGTATCTAATAAATGGTTCCCGGGGCAGCGGTATCCATATCCGCCTTCCAAATTATTACCGCTCATTTATTATTCGTATTTACATAATCTCCCTTCCAAACCAACTTTCAGTAGCGTAGCGAGGGGGGGGGGCGGACGGGGGAGGTGAAACTACACCCGACGCGACGGGAGGTGACACCCGACCGTGGAAAAAAAATTACGAAGGATATTGTCACAAAAATATTGAATACGGTGTTATTTATATTTTCGTAGCTCTATGGCTACCCGTGGAATGTCAGAAAACGGGGATAATTTTGTGCCTGACGGTCTTTTCATAGACGAAAATAACCCTGAAATTCTCTAGCCACCTCCCCCCCCCCATCAATTTTCTACACATTGTGAAGTCTTAATTGGGGGGGGTAACACCACGTTATCCGCCCCGGGTGCCACCCATACTAGCTACGCCACTGCCAACCTCAGTAATCTTTTCTACATTTTGAACGCTTATAATTGAGCCTTAAGATAACAGTTAGTAGCCGAGTGGATAAATGCGCCGGGATTCCACCCAGGCTTTATGGGTTCACATTTCATTTGGCTATGTTTTCTGTCTGTATATTTAAAAGAAATAATTTCCGTTGATAATGATGAAAGTAGGAGAATCTCCAATATTGTCAATTTATTCGTAACCCGGGAATATGAGCCGCTTTTAACATAAATAAAATAGGTAACTTTTTACTGCCAAAGTAAAATAAACAGTGAAACTACAGATCGCTAACGAATAAACAACAGTTCACGTCTTCCAAATGAAGCTTATTTAGTCGACGTGAACTGTTATTTGTTCACTTTTCAGTGGAATAACTCCTGATAATAACTTTTTAAAGTTATACTCATCAGTCTAAGGACCTCTTAAAATGACTTAAAAATAAGAGGTAACAATGCCCGAGTTGGTTAAGGCATTTGTCCCGGTAAGACAACAGATCTTGGATTCGAGTCCTAGTTGCGACCGTTACCTTTTTATTTTCCTGTATTTTGTCCTTTTTCATATTTTCGCTTAGATTTATTAGAATTATCTTCTTCTTCAATGTTATGTGTTCGTTGACAATCTGCAGGCGTACTCGGGAACGATAACAAGTTATCGATATAATCGATAAAACCTTTATCGATATGTTTGTGGTAGAGAGCTATATATGACGCGTCGCGCCGTCATGACAGCTCTCAGGGTAACGTCGCTCGTAGCATTTTTGTATTGATGCTATACAGTTTGCTGCTAACAGGCGCACTTCGACAGCAAATGAATACTGATGCAAAAAATAAGTTGATTCCTTCAAACGAAGGTTGGTGCATAGCGTTAAAACGTAATAATAAAAACAGTTATAGTTTCACCCACAAAATAAATAAAACAACGTCCCCGTAGTCCGTACCTTGCCGCTAAGTGGTGTGGAAGAATCTTACGAGGGGTCTGTACTTTGTTCAATTACCGCTCAATCATTCTATTACCTCCCTCTCCCCCGACTCCACTCACTCCCTCACTCCACCAGTCGCTGCCATTCACTTTCTCACAATAACAACATTGTCACATCACACACGGTACACCACACTATATACCAACACCAACAGTAGTGTAACTAATACGCCACCGAATACAGGACTCCACAATACACCTTCACAAATTAGATACGTTTTCAGGAAACTCTCTTCAGTTTTCATACTTTTAAAATGTGACACTTTAAGCACTGCCATCTAGCGGGGTGGATTAGCAGATACTACGAGAAAAATGCGATAAAAAATATGATGCTTTAATGCAATGCATTATTTTAATAGTTCCAGTACGCGATGCAAGGTTCGCCAATGCAAATTGTCGCTTACTCCACCGTTGGTTTTATTTGTACGGTGGTATTTGATCCTCGCCATCGCTGTATTTATATTGCTAACAATTTACAGTGATAAAATTATGTAGGTAATGTTCCATACAGTCAAACTCTGGAGAGGTCTCGTTCATTCGAGATCCTTCCAAAATATTCGAGAGACATCTACTGACTCTCGAGACGGTAGCACAGATTGATCTTTTCTTGGTGGTGCCCATTAGGTGCATTCTCGCTACGTGATTAAATGCACCATGCACAATGCAATGGTGCATTTTATATGCCTAGTTGTAACGCAGTATTAGTTACATCACCAAATCATTTTGTGACAGAATTACTTATTACAACCTACCAATATGCCGTTTACGAATTTGTTTGGATTCTAAATATCACCAGATTGAATTCTATTGCAGAAAAAATACCTATAATTGTGAAATAAAATGTATAGTTACCTTTTATGTTGTTTTATTGAAATATTAATAACTTTTTTCGTGAATTGCCAAATGTCATACGTAATACAATTTTTGTGTGCCAGCGAGTGTTTAATAGTTTCCATTTTTTTAAACAAAAAACTAACTAATCATCACGCCATTTCCCTGAGAGGTAGGCAGAGGGGACGGACCGTTAAACAACTCGGTCTTGGCACACACTCCTCATTCACATTCATACATCGTCTCACACATACTCTCCTATTATTCTGACTCTTGACATGGGTCGATTCAATTATCTCAATCACTTGATCGTGCCGTGTCCAATACTTGAAATGAATTCTATATTATGTTTTTACTATGTGAGAGAGGTTTTTGGGGTGGTACACCTGTTTCCGTAAATGCAAGAGCGAGACAGGTGATCTCACTATAAAAGGAGAGG
Organism: Limnephilus marmoratus; assembly: GCA_917880885.1. Lineage (NCBI taxonomy): Eukaryota > Metazoa > Arthropoda > Insecta > Trichoptera > Limnephilidae > Limnephilus > Limnephilus marmoratus. Next base: position 52,911,282 of record OU862918.1, on the reverse strand, counting down.
CAGACATCTCCTCGCCCTTTTTTCCTACCGCCAGCACATTAGATAGGACGTTACTCTAGCCGCAAGTACAATAAATATCCATCTCGCCAATTCGCGTATCATTACAAATATCCTAAGCCTACACTCCGAGTCTGTATATAACATACTATTTCTTATTATTTAATTAAATGAAGACAATATTAGCGAAACTCAATCAAAAATGTGGAGAAAGAAAAATCAGAAAAAGATATTGGCACCTCTGGGATTCGAACCCAGGACCCTTTGCTTATATGGAAAGTGCACTACCAACTGAGCTAAGGTGTCGATATCAAATTCGGTCAATTCAAACAACCATAGGTCACCAGAAGTGGTTCGCTAAATTTGGTGACGTAGCAGGGGTGCCCGGGTTCATGAGGTTTGTCAAGGTCTTGGCGGCCGATGTGTCTGCCCTGCCGTGACCTGCTTAGTGGCGAGCCGGATCAAGTGAGACTGGTTGAGGAGTTCTTTTGACCTCTCCAGCCAGAATCCCTCGACCCATCACCTTGCACCGATGCGCGCTGTTGAAGGGATGGATTCGTACATCTGTCACTCCTGGTCACACTGACCCCCAGATTTCTATCCTCCCGTCATACCTATTTCCTTCCCACAACCTCCTCTCCTTCCTTTCCTTAAAAAAACCCGCCACACAGCAACCCCTAAGATGGCCCTGAGGGAAAATATTTTCCTTAGAGCCTCCTGTGTGGGCTAATGTAAAAAAAGGCGATAAAATGTTAAGAAAAATTACATGCCTTGAAATACCACGACCATCCGGTTGATAGCGTGGTAGTTATGGTTCCCAGTTGCGGGTTCGATCCTCTCTAACTAATTTTGACCTCCATCACTGAACAAGCCACATTTTCTACTTATGTTGATGGAAGTGGGTGGATTTTCAACATTTTGAGATGATTTAGATATAGGTATACATTTAGCGTAGTGCATAATTAAATACCACTCGGGCGGTACGGGTTAACATTTACGTTTTCTTCACAGGAACTAAATATTAAGAAAAAAATATTGTGACTGATGGTGCTCTGCGGGTCGGAAGGGAGCCTTTGATGCATGCGCGTAGTTACTGACTTTAAAGTGAACGTAAGTGAAAGAGAACGATGCGTAAAAACATAAGTGCGACAGAGAAATATGTGGGCGGGGGGCATGCCACTTTTCTGTCCTTAAACTCGCACTGCGACGATTTCTGATCGAAGTCAGGCAGGTCTTAAAGTTTGGCGTGTACTATAATACCTCATCTGCCCTAAACAGGCTCCCTCCACAGCATCCGAATTACTTATTTTCACGCTTGTTTTTTTTTAATTGGTTTTATTTAAAAGTATGTATACGTATACAGGGTGTAATAGCAAGTACTAGAAGGATTTTAACGAGCGTTTCCTGAGAATATTTGGAGTAGAATATGTAAATGTCATTTGCTGTCCGATGATATATTTTAATATTTTTCCAACACATGTCACATCTGATTAATTGGGTATAGCCTAGCGAGTCACATGATAAGCACTCCGTCTCGTTCCAGCAACACGGTAACACACGAAACAGCGCTCGTATCACGCGATCCCGTCGCGACATGGAGGAGCGTGATCAGTGGTGATGTGTGATTGAATTTTTTGTTTTGTTTTTAGTATAAAATAATATCACAGCAAAATGACATCTACTTTTTTACTCCAAAATCCTTCGAGTACGTGCCGTTACGTTACACCCTGTAAGTAAGTACATGTCGGGAAGGGAACGACCTACCACAGTTTTTTATCCCAATATTTATTTCCAATTTATTGTAGTTTCATTCTTGAATAGAACTTTTTTTAATGTTACCTATAAACTATTTTTACATTAATACAAACTATTTTTAACAATCATTTAATAATCTTTTCTCTTTCTTTGCCAATTAGTTTCTTGTTCAGTGTCGAAAAGTTCCAGATCACCTTGGTTTATTATACAAACTAACGTATCAGCTTATCTTGTGTGAAAAGTATGTCTGTATGTAGGCAAGGGCGTCGCCGGCCGATAGCCCAGGGAGGGGGCAAATTGATATGGAGAATGAGAAAAGTATGGATTGTAGGTAAAGTCGAGAGCACATGAAGCTTTTCACTTGTAATACTAGCCTTACATCTACGCAAGGGCGGATCCAGGGGGGGGGGTCATGGGGTCATGACCCCCCCCTGGGCAGGGTCCAGGACCTAGGTGGACCTACTTTTTACTTGTATCTATTATAATTAAAATTAAATTATAACTGCTTGTGACTTGACCACGACTGTGTGACCCCCCCTGGCGCTATTTGACCCCCCCCTGGCGCCAAAGCTGGATCCGCCCTTGCATCTACGGCGATTGTAATAAACGATACAGAGTCCAACATGTAAAGCTACACGAGATCTTGACTGTACAATAAATAAAACTTGTAAATAAGTTAGGTATTACATTTATTAGAAAAATTCAATAAAAATAATTTGTGAGTTTGATTTTGAATAAGTGTACAGTGTATTTTTTTGTAATTACCAGATTTTTATATAAGGGTGGACAAAGATTAGGTTAATCAAAACATAATTTTCGGGGTTTTTTTGTAAACTTCTCGACAACTTTATTAGGAAAATCTTCTAAGTTTCCATGAATTAGTTTTCTGTGTACACTCATCATGGCCAGACCATTAAGGCGATTTTGTCCCATAGTGCTTCTTAGCCAAGTTTTAAGTCTCCTGATGCTGCTAAACGATCGCTCTATAGTACACGTTGTGCACGGAACGTTGTAGGACTTTAGTTGCGTTGCATTTGGCAACTTTTTTAGAATCTCTAGGGGGGGGCAGCTGCCCCTCCCTGCCCCCCTTGGCGACGCCCTTGCATGTAGGTACTTACTTAGCAATTACAATTTCATGCATATATAATATAAAAAAGGCGAATCTCGATACAGTTTTATTTAATTCATAAAAAACTATTTATGATTTATTTTTAACAAAATTAAGTAGGTAATGTCAAAGTGGGGGTAAATTTGAACCCATAGGCTCGGAGAAAATAACAAGCCCTGAAAAAGCATACATAACGAATAATGACGTAGTTGTCAGTACTTGGTTCATGCTTTTCTTCCGTATTTTCGGAATGTATCAAAAAATATCATCTTAGTGACATCTGTGTTTTGTTCAAGAACCTAAATTTACCAAAGAACAAAACCACTGAATCTTCCCAATTCCGATAAGTAGAATTCTGTACTACTCAAACATTTCCACCAAGCCAAACAAATAATTTTCCACTAGTGATGTGCAAAACATTTTTATTGTCGAAATATTTCCTTCGAAACATTATTATCATTTTTTTGAAAGTGACTAATTTGTAAAAATTTTAGCACCCTTAATTTTAATTTTATTTTCATCACTGGGTTTTGAGAAATAAAGTATTTAGTGTGGAAATTAAAATAATTTTAACATAAATTTTATTGAAATGCTTTCATGATTATTTTGACTCGGTAATATTTACTTACCAAATTATTGCTATTTTACAGCCCGCCCTATATTATTTAACCAAGAATTAAAAATAATAATGTTTGCTCACATGAATATTATGAGGAAGCAGTGGTGGCGTAAGGGGGGGCGGAGGGGGCGGTCCGCCCCGGGTGCCAAGCACCAAGGGTGACAACGACAACCCACTCGACAAAGAATGCGCACAAAATCTCCCGCTGTAAAGACATTTCAATAAATAACTACGTACTCTTCTATCTAGCTGCCTACATTATCATATTTTGAAACGCGTCACAACTATATATTATTTTTTTTTTTTTTCGAATATTATTTCTAATTCCCTTTTTAAAACTGAAGAATCATTTTGAGAAGCTTGTATCAACACTCGAAGAGATGTGTGAGATGGGTAAAATGGAGTCTCGTAAGCATGTTTAGTATTTGGTGTTTTATTTTATGTAGGGTGTTCAATACAAAACCGCCCCAGGTGCCAATCTACACTACGCCGCCACTGTGAGGAAGTAATAATTTAAAACTTACATCATGGGCGGTTCTAGACTTTTCATGGGCTAGAGAGCTGAGATAAAAAAACGACATTAATGCTGTTGTTGAAGCTGATAATATATATTTTTTTAATTTCAATTTTTGAATGAAGATTTTTCAGTCTGGGGAGACTGCCAAAATAATAATAAAAATCTTAAAAAAATTGAAATTTTGAAAAAATAATTTACCTTCAGCTATAATAATAATAATAATAAAAACTATTTTTAACAATCATTTAATAATCTTTTCTCTTTGTCTTTGCCAATTAGTTTCTTGTTCAGTGTCGAAAAGTTCCAGATCACCTTGGTTATTTATTGTTTTACTGGCATTATACCTAGGTCTCTCATTCAAAATTTAGGCATATTAGATTTGTCAAAGAATTTATATATAAAAATGCAAAAATCTGTCATTTTAAATACGTCTAGGATTACAAAAGATTTTTAAAATATTTATATTGAGGGATCAGTAGGGTTTATAGGTTCAATTAGGAATTCCACAGAGCCGAACCCTCTGATATGAAAATATCTGGAGTCGGTGAATTATTTTCCCATTTGGTCTCTGGTAGGTTGACAAGTATTGTTTTATATTTATAATGCATAGCGTGGATTCACTAGATTAGATGATCATTTGGGAAGTGTGTGAAAGGGTTTAGTTTTTCCTGTGGGCAGGGCTGGGCAGTATTTGAAATACTTGTAATTGAAATACGTATTTGAAATACAAATACGTATTTTGTATTTGTATTTCAATTACTTCCTAAAAATGTATTTTGTAATTGGTATTTCAATTACCTGCTGCTGAGGTATTTTGTAATTTGTATTTTAAATACTTATGGCTTCAAAATACATTTTCAAATACATTTAACAATCTTAATAACGATAATGTAAAATAAACTGACATAGATAATACATAGAGTAAAAACGCTAGAATCCTGTACTATTGTCCTGTGCTATAGCACTCTTACTAATGATTATTTGTAGTCCTCTTATCATTGCTTCATACTGTACTGTACATTTTTTTTATGTCATGCTAGTTATTATTATTGTCCTGTGCTATAATAGCACCATTATTGTAAATTTTGTATCATATTATATTATACTTGTCATTGCTTTGTATTGTACATTTTTGTATCATAGTATTAGATAGATCACTATAGGAATAATTTGACTGAATACTAGATTATTTTTAAGTTAATTACTGTAGAGCGCACTTGAAATGAAATAACACAAAACTGCGCTATACAAATGTCTTTTATGTATATAAAAACGAATCCTTGTTTCCCTTGGTCACGCCATAACTTCAGAACGACTTTACCTATTTTCTTCATTTTTCTAATACTTTGTAGGAGGTTCTTACGGAAAGATAAATAAAGAAAATTTCGCAGAATATTGGATAATTTCAGAAAACTTAACGACTATTTTAACTTCGCACGTTTGACAGTTCGCGCATATGATGAAATTGAATTTAGCAGGCAGCTGTTTTTTTTTTTAACAAAAGAATTATCTATGGATATTTCAAAATATAGATATATTAAATAGGTATCTATGTTTGGTACGATTTGATTGATTGTTCTTATAATATGCAAAAATTAATATTTGTAATATGTGAAAAATTAAAATTTGAATAAAAAAATTGTAATAGCTGGCACGCGAGTTGTTTGAAAACTGAATGTACTGGGACTGAATATATGAAACGCGGGAGAGGGGTTTGGCAGGACGGTGGAGCGGAAGAGGGTAGAGGGTAGGCGGGGAAGGTGGATGGGGAACGCGGGAGGGGATGGGAACGCGGGAGGGGAAGGGTATGCGGGAGGGGAACGGGGACGCACGGGAAAGGACATGCAGAGAGAATTTTTTTATTTCTTTGAATATGGCATAGCAACGCATGCCGGGAACCAGCTAGTGTTATTATAATAATAATTATTATTATCTAATACCTAAGTCCTATACCACAAAACTTTATAAGTGGAGCGGAGACGAGATGTGTCTTCTGAGCAATATGATTGGTCAATTTTTGCACGTTTCTGTTTCACTCTGCTCAGCTTTGCTTCTTTGGAAACGCACCCTTATGGCCGTTATACAGGACATATTTTTTTCAGCCCGATTCCAATTAGACACAAAAGTCAACATTTTTCACTCTACGCGATCGCTATTTTCATATCTACGATTTAAGTTGGCATCACAGCAAACAGCATGGTTCATATGTTGTTTGCAGTGATGACAATATGTTGTTTGCAATGATGAAAAAAGATGTCGTGTATAACGGCCATTAGATAAGGGTACTTACGACCATTTATTGAAACCAAAGGTTCTACCCAAACCAAATGTATTTTGTATTTTGTAATTTGTATTTTGTATTTGAAATTAAAAAATGGTTCAAATACTGTATTTTGTATTTCAAATACACGACTTGAAAGTATTTTGTATTTCGTATTTTAAATACATGAGACAAAGTATTTTGTAATTTGTATTTCAATTACAACAAAGCATGTATTTTGCCCAGCCCTGCCTGTGGGGAAAATTTAACCCGGACATTTAAATCTGGTGCGTAAAAAATAATAATAATTGGATAATTTATAAAGCGCCGTTTTTGTGAAAAATCACCTCAAGGGCGCTGTACAATTTATTAGGAATTCTTAGGTTAGGTTAGGTTAGGTTAGGACATCTTGGACCCAAACCAAGCGTTTTATTTTCTTTTGTCAGAAGATTCTTAAATAATTGCAAGCAATAAGATTATTTTGTTTAGTTCTGGACGAATGTAACTGACTCCATTTGACATTTATTTGACATGAGCATGCTCAAAAGAGCAGGTGTGTTCAATTGTTGGCTTTGAGCATGCTCATTCATGAGAAAGTTCAAACCAAGCAGGCTTTCATTTATGAGCAAATCTGTACAGTTGACGAGCATGCTCATTAATGAGTATGCTCATAAGCCGGCTTGTTAATGAGCAAGTGTGTCAGTCTCATTATTTGTTTTGATAAACAAGAAAAAAGAACTATTTTATTTAGCTAAATTAATTTATTTCTTACAGTAACTTTTATGTAAGGAAAAATTATTTATTTCGGAATGCTTGCAGGGGTAGTGTGCTAGTTTTTATAATAATTTGGTAATAATTACACAGAAAATGTTGCTGATTTTTTTTATTTCGGAATGCTTGCAGGATGGTGTAATAGTTTTAAAATAATTTGGTAATGTTATAATTACACAAAATGTTGTTGAAAAATTATTGAAACTCGCCTTAACGATGTCTGTTTTTTCACGTCTGCTGCTCGTAACTATCTGCTGCGCGTAATTTGTATAAAAATACAAACAAAATAATAAAAAGTTAAACTGTCGAATTGTTTTCTGCCCCACTGAGGCGATAAATTATTTTTGACTTGTCTCTGGTTTGTGGTCACTACTTTATGACATGAATAAAATATCTATTTTTTTAAAGTTCTATAAACCACCGTATGTCCCTGTACTTAAGGACTATTATAGCGTGGGTCTTCAGATAATGGGAGTGTGTTCATTAGCAACCTCGCATTTATGGCTGTAAAATTGTAACAATAAAATTACCGGAGTGATAAATAATATTAACAATTGAAAGAAAATGGCTAAATTTGAATTAAATGTGAAGTTTTATCAGATCCATTAACAGTTTAGCTGTCAGTAATAATATCGAGTGAATATTAAGGTTTAATGGTGCATTGCGCAAAGACTAAAGACAAGCTGTCGTCGGTCGGTCGTCGCATACACTGAAACATCTCACACAGAAACAAAATATATACGTCAGAGGATTTGGCAGCTTGCGGGTGCACTATTTTCTACATTGTTGACCTTTCGAAATTTCATAGTGCAATTAATTTGATTGTTTCGCTAATCCTTAGTTTTTCCGCAATTGTGCAGTGTAGTTTTAAGGATTAGACAATAATATATAATGGATTCCGAAGATGAGACAAAGGATGATGTCGATTCGGGGAACGAATCGAGTGGAGACGATGTTGATTTCGCTATGGAAGTCGAGTCTCACAATACGAGGGAACGTCAAACAGAAATAGAAGATTATCCTTTTGAAGTTTTATCAACGGAGGAAATTGTACAGCACATGGTTAATTCTATAAAAGAAGTGAACACAGTCGTTGAGGTCAGTGTTATTTGACAAATATTTTTCATAATTTTCAGGCCATTTTCCACTTTATTCTAATTTAGTACACTCGGATACAAAGGAATTTCTCAATATTGTCATTTGTTATATTCCGAAAGGTTGTTCTATGAAAAGTTCGCTGACCTGAATCTAAATCGTTGTCATTTTCTCTGTGTCAGCTTTGGCAAGTTCAAAGAAGTGATTTCGTTTTCATACTTCCCTAGCTGTGCCAATTCTAGCTCTTTATTCACTGTAGAAGGTCACTATTCTTTTTTCACTTTTGATTGGACATTGTCATTATTATTTACATATGGGCATACATTAAATTAAATTCGCCAGTACTCATTGTCTCCTTTGATGGTTTATTATTTATGTACTTGTCAAACTACAGTTATTATCCAAAGAAAACAGTTATAATAACAAGCTCTTCTAGTAAATATAACATTTCCCCCTATTATTTTTACACAAATGATTATAAGTTACAAAGTTCACTATTATTGATCACTTATATTTTGAAGCTTGTTTAGTTTGGATATTCTTAAAAATAATACTTTGATTGTTTACTGCATAATACAATAATATTATGCTTATAATGAGCAATTATGGTAAATTTCTTCTCGCGAAGTAATAATGTTTTGTTTGACAGTAAATTTTTTATTTTACGCCGTTTTAAAAAGAAAACCTAAAATATTATTTGATATTTGCCTGGAATAAAGTTAAAAGGTGGAGTGGTTAAAAGAATAGATAGCTAGTGATAAGAAATGAATTCATTGTAGTGACTGTACTTCCCTCGGATGTTTGTACAGCTGACTAGTAGTCACAATAAACATTACGCATCTCGTGTGTAATGTAGTTTTGCCGGGTATTATTAATAAATAATATTAAAATGGTTGTTCTTATTAACTTCATGCTCCTTCTGTAGATCATGCAACTGTTAAATGTAGGGCGTGTGCTAAATTGTTGAATTTCACAGACAACTGAGCCCTAATTGTAACAAATAGGCTAGGATAGTGCTAATTTCTAACAGTATGGAAGATCCACAGTCTCTCGTGACCAAGATGAATGTAGTATGTACGAAGAATGAATTAATGATTTTATGTGAATACCACACAAGAGTCCCAACTGCTCCCGTCTGGAGCCTGTGGCACTACGGCATCCCGAATTGGGGTATGTTGTGAGGCTGAAGGTAGTGGGGAGGGAAAGGAGATAGGGAAGACGAAGGTGGGGAAGTACCTGGCTATTCAGATCTGGTCACCAAACACGGCTAAAGCCATTTCAAGCAACGTTTCAATTCTGAATGGTCGTCTTACACCAGGGTGATACTGAGAGTATCTTTCACTCTGGATGTGCTGCAAATATACTATATATTATTTTAAATGAATAAATTGTGAAATAACACAAATTAATCAAATAAAATTTACTTGCCACGCCGGGATTCGATCCCGCAACCTTTGGAGTACTGGTCAAGAGCCTTACCGCTGGACTACGCCGGCCGTCAAATGATGAATGTAAGTAGGTCTAAAGTCATGGTGGTTTGAAAGAGAGATAGTACAAAAACAGTGTGCAGTTTAGTTTGTGAATGATGAATACTTAGAGCAGGTGGATGAGTTTGTGTACCTGGGAAGTATGTTGAAGGCCGATAGAGATATGGAAAGAAGGGTAACTCCATTAACAGAGGTCTGAATGTCGTTGGCGCTAACAACAAAATTGTCCAAAGAAACGAAGCTAGCAGTCCACAATGGAGTCTACCCTGATGTACGGCAGTGAGGCTTGGAACTGGCAGAGGAAGAATGAAAGTAGACTGAATGCTGTAGAAATAAGAACCATGGGATAAAACCATGTATGGTATCTTTCTCACGTGATAATACATGGTAAAACCATGATCAAGTGAATCAGATACTCGAGTCGGGCCATTTCAAGAGTCAGAATAATAGAAGAGTGTGTATGAAACGATGTGCGAATGAGGCAAAGAATGTGTGCCAAGATCGACTTGTTTAGCGGTCCGTCGTCTCTGCCAACCGTTAGTTATTTAGGGTAGTTTGTGTTATATTTAAAAGATATTTTTATGTGACGAACTGTTTAACTTCATAATAATAAAATAATTGACTTACGAGAGAAGAAAGACTGATAGAGATATTTAAATACAGGGAACTCCATTAATTCTTTGCTGTGGGATGCGTACCCCTGTGCCGCACTATACATACCTTGTACGTAGGTGACACAACCGTGCGCCGCTAAGTTTCTCCAGCGATACTGTAAGAAATATACTTGAGGACGGTAAATTTTAACTTCTAAAAGATCTGAAATCTTCACTCTACTGACATCTCGCGGGATTTATCCTTAACAGATATCTCAGCCAATGACACAACGCTTTGAGGGGAACTCCTAATTTTGGAGCATAAATTGAATTAGTTTGAATTCTTTCCGGGTCTTTACACATAACGTAACTGCGCAGGCGCATTTCAAAAGATTCTCAAGCGGAGATGCTCGTAGAGTAATACATAATATTATTATTATAATTAAAGCGTAGGGAGTGTGGCGAACCCAACGCTCAGGGAGTGGAAACACAAACCTGCAATAGCCATCCCAAGCCAAGGTGTGAGCTACCATGCTCAGGCTGAATATCCTGGGGAACAGCGTCACGAACGGTGCCTCCGAGAAACAAGGTCGCATCTCGGAGTATTTAGACCTCACTTCAGCATTCAGGGCTCTGCTGGAGAGGACCTTCTATTTCCCTGGTAACTCGTGGGACAAAAAAAAATTGGACCATTCGAAAACTTAGGGGCCTTTTGGGAACCTAGGAGTGCTGAGACCACCTCTGTGGATTTCCTTCCCGGGGCCATAGGAGGAACCAAGAGGAGAAACCGTGGAGAGGTGAGCTGAGGCCACCTCCATGAACTCTTCCCTTATGGGGCCTTCATGGAACCAACGGGAAAGGCACCCTTCCAGCGCGGGGCCTTTGTGGAACCAAGGAGGAGTGAAGTGGAGAGATGATAATATTCATGCTCATATCACAATGACGTGTAGTACTTTACTGAGAATATTGAGTTTCGTCCTACGCACTGCGAGAAACTTCAGAGACACCCGGGTTCTCACAGTACTATACAAAGCTTTGGTTAGGAGTAGGTTTGAGAGTGGGTCGGTGGTTTGGAGCCCACACCAAGTGAAGTATTACCTCATGTTGGAGAGAGTTCAGAAGAAATTTCTGATATTTCTTTACCTGAGGAAGTATGGCTACTATCCGTGGCTCTACCCTACTCACTTTCTCTTGGGCATGCTTGGTGTGAACCTTCTACGGGTCAGAAGGGATGCGCTCATTGTAACACATTTCTTTAGACTGATTCGTGGAAGGTTCGAAAACTCGGCTATCATGGAGAACATTAGTTTCTATGTTCCCAACGGTTATCTCTGTCATCGACAGCATAGACTGTTTTATCTCCCGGCTTGCAGAACTAACTTGCCAATGGTTATGCCAGTCGGGAGAGCTGTCTTGTTGTCAAATAGAATCACTTCGAATATCGATATTTTTAATATTAATTCAGGCAACAAGCTTTGTTGTTGTTAGTATGATTATGCTTCATTGAAATATAAATTACTTAAACCTGTTTAAATTTTAAATCTTAATACTCTTTTAAAACGCATTGAAATTTTATTTTGTAATGTTTTAAAATGAATAAATAATTGAATTGAATTGAATGATGTCCTCTCCCATGTGGGGTCTTCGAGGAACCATGTAGGAGTGAAGAGGAGAAATGAGGCCATCTTGGTGAACTCTTCCTCTGTGGGGCCTTTAAGGAACCAAGGAGGAGAGATGAAGTTCTCTTCCCTCCTGGGGCCCTCGGGGAACCAAGGTGGAGTGGACTCTTCCCTTGTGGGGCCTTTAGGGAACCAAGGGGAGGTGGACTCTCCGTCGTGGAGCCTTCAGGGAACTAAGGAGTGGAGAGGAGAGATGTAGCCCTCTTCCGTCGTGGCTTCCGTTCAGGGAACCAAGGAGGAGTGAATAGGGGAAATGACACCTGGGAAGACACATTGTCGAACCAGAAGATATAGCTTCATTTCCAATGACAATCCTGGTGAACTTTGACTGGGTTGCTGTCAAAGGAATGAGGTAAAATGGGAGATAGTACAATCGGTCTATGGCCTAAGTGCTCACGGGAACTATATATATGTAAACCGTCTCCGATTATTAAAAAAAAAAAACATAATATTAGTGTATAAAATTATTGTTTGCTTTTTTTGTGAATGTGAACCATTGTGCTTACTGTATCATAATTTTTTTTCTTAAATGTTGCTAACAACCTGGCAGCGGCTACATGGTGTCAGGGTTGCGCTCGGGGACTACGCCCCGTATAGGAACCAGAACCTCGCTGGGCCCGGGTGCCACCAGGAGGGCGGCACCACAGGGCGGGCTCCGACCTACCTTGCAGGCGGCTAGCTCGAACCAACGGCAAGCAGGGGAGACCCTCGTCATCAGGGTGGTGTGGTCGCCGGTAGGCTGTTTGGAATGTTTTACATGGGGGGAAATACTGGCCGTGATCACCCTCGAACAATCTCCTCAATAAAAGAACGGTATTTAGGTAAAACAAACAAAATGTATTGTGGGAAAACACAGAAATACAAGGTTAAAAGGCAGTTCCTGGCTAGAATGTCCCTACATGGTAAGTCTCTCAACCTGTCCTCTTTGGGGTCGTCATTGCTCAGGTAGAATCGCGAGGGCAAATAGAACACATTAATTTAAGGGGGCTTACTGCGATGGAGGCGGCAGGTCCAATCCTCGTCCGCAGCAGAGGGGATCTCGTTCCAACAGGAGTCTCCAGATGAAACGTCCCACACACGTAAACATTGTCACTGTACTTTAAATTACGCCTCGGCCTTGTCTGCCGTAGCATCTAGAACACGCATTTGCGTATTAAATTCCCGACGCCATATTGCGTCGCGGATGACTCGGGCCACAAAGGTGCCCTGCGGAGAGAATTTCTCCTTAACAAAACAATCGACTGTTCGCGGAGCGCTCTGCCTAGGGAGTGTCGAGAGTCGGTGGCTTCGCCGACCGTTGCTCGCATTTGGCTCCACTAGCGCGCGCGGCGCGCTTGCGGCGAAAGAGCGAAACTGTAGTCTGTGCAGTGGCGTGGGTGAATAATTAGTAGGGGCTTATTTGTGCATCGTAACAATGTGTATATCATACTTATCTTTATTTTGTAAAAAATATAATTTCATGGAAGGCTTAGATTATTTACAAATATAAATTTGTGGTAAACCCATCCCATCCCAAGTTATTTTGAGTGAAACTGACCACAGCGATTGAATTAATTTTCGTACTAAATTGTCCTGGTTTATTGATTAATGATTTTACTTTTTCTTCTCAAAAAAACCATAAGATGTCAATACATACTACTTTTTACGTAAAAATAAACATGCTTTTGGGAGCTCTAAATTATGGCAGCTCGGAGGGAAGGCCTTCGAAGATAGCCGCCTTAAATTACGGCGGCTAGGAAGGAAGGCCTTCGAAGAAGCTGCCTTAAATTATGGCGGCTAGGAAGGAAGGCCTTCGAAGAAACTGCCTTGAATTATGGTGGCTTGGAAGGAAGGCCTTCAAAGATAGCCACCTTAAATTATGGCGGCTTGGAAGAAAGGCTTTCGAAGAAGGCTGGTTGAAGTTAACAAAACATTGTCCAAAGAAGCGAAGCTAGCAGTTTACAATGGTTTGCTGATATCTACCATACTGTATGGCAATGAGACACAGAACTGGCAGAGGAAAGATGAAAGTAGACTGAATGCTGTAGAAATGAGATCCCTGAGCTTACGTGAGGTAAAATTATGTATGGCGATAGGAGTACACGGAGGATGTAAGAAACGTGTGAATGGTAGAAGAAGTCAAATGAGCCAGGTACTTGAGTCGGGCCATGTCAAGAGTCCTAATAATAGAATAGTATGTATAGGACAATGTATATTTTACAATTTGGGAGGCCTGTATGGGCACCGCTGCCCCGGGAGCCATTTATTGGATAACCAACACCCCTGCTATACGTCACACCAAGTGGTTTGCGACGTTCACTTATCAGGGGTGCCTGGGTTCATGGGGTGGGATTTGTCTAGGTCTTAGCGGCGGATGCTTTTACCCACCAAATCGTGGCGGGCCGGATCAGGAGAGACTGGTTGATGGAAACCATTTGACCTCTCCAACCGGACTCTTGATCCATCACCTTACACCACAGTGGGAGGAATGGATTCATACGTTCGTCATTCCTAAACATATTGCCCCCAGATTCCTAGCCCCACCATGCCTTTTTTTTTAAAAATGATTTATTAGCTAAGATAATATATATGTCATAGGCCATATAGGCATCGTAAAATCAGGCAGATCATGATGCGCCTAGCCACATCGTGAAGTGCCTGAGGCGCATCATGATCTGCCTGATTTCACGATTGGCCTGTGACATATACACAACATCCTTTTTTTTTACTATATGCGCAATATACATTTTTTTGATATATATCACCTCACTAGGCTGAGCCTGTTCCGTGGTGGCAGGTTTTCTTACCCAGAATTCCTCTCCTTCCTTTCCCTAAAAACACCCTCCACACAGCATCTTTTCAGCACCACACAGAAATTTTGAAATAATGAAAAAAAGTATGAATGTGAATGGGGCAAGGAGTGTATGCCAAGACTGAGTTGTTTGGCGGGCCCTACAAAAACTTTTATTCAACTATCCAATTGAATAATTTAATCTTATTTTTTCAATAATTTTGAAATAACTTTGTGGCACCATCTAAATTCAATAATAATAAATAGCTTAATCCTTAGTAAGTTAACCGGTCACCAACTTAAGCAGATATATGCGTTAGAAATACGACAGCAGTCAAGTACAATAAGCGTGTTTATACGTCAAAGCGTGTGTCTCCATAGAAACCCTTATAACTCCGGTTATTCTTTTAGTGACATCCCTAAAACAAAAAGTAAAAAGTCGATAGTGGAACAAGCTGTACATCCCTATTCAAGTTGTCCATAGAAATACATAACAAGAATATTCTGTCATTCGCGCAATCTGACACATAATTTTTCCCGCCAAATTTCAGACTGGCGGCTCGACCCCGCTCTGCATTGTTAATTTTTATTAAATATTTTTATGTGAAATGATAAAAAAGTGAGGTGACAAAAGTGTTTATTATACATTTATACAATAGAATAAGTATTTTTGTTTACATAATCCGTGATTTTAGTACCGTTTTCATATAAAAATATCACGTGAGTCATTTTTACATTTTTTTAATGTTTACATTCTAAATTTTAATATTTACAAATGTTACTATTTATTTGTAATACAATAATTCGAAAGCTTATTTTGTAACCTTTCTAAAACAGTTTTTACTATACGGCTACGTTCAGAAATGTTTCATTTATAGAGCTTTAATTGTGAAGCGGTAATAACACAAAGTTTTCGTAAAATGTCATTCCGTTTGAGACATCTCAAGCGAATATTCGCGAAAATTCGGAGGGGTTAACTTAATTTTTAACCTCAATACGACTAAGCCTGTGTTGAGGTTAATTATTAAATATGAAGTTAGAAAACATTATAAATTCTAGAAATATATTCCCAAGATTCTTTTTATGATCTATAATGTGTTCGAATGATCGTCTTCATTAGGTGATTAATTGTGTAACCTTTAAATTGATTGGTGTAAATGAAGTCACTTATTGAAATTAATTGTTATAAACCATTAAGCTTCTCGTATTTACTTGTTAGTTATTGATTGATTATAATATTATGTATCTTCTACAACATTGCAATGGCCATGACTGTCGTTTTTATGCTATGTATTCATGAATAAATGTAAAGATTTTCCTCATAATGAAGCTCATTAAATTATTTTTGTTTATTCATTAGTAATATCTATTTTCATATTGGAGTAACTAGAGATGTTGCTGCAGTAATATAACTTAACTGTTGAGATCAGTGGCGGTCCGTGACTTTTCAGAGAGCTAAGATTGAATCTCTCTCTCTGGTTTTAATCATGGGATTGATTTGCAGCAATTTCCTCTATTCTTATTATTATTATTATTATATAATGAGCAGGCAGCATTCTGCTGATGCGCTCATATCTAATTTCAATAGTTTGACAGTAAATTTAATTTTCAACTAAGTTAGTCCTTTTTTCTCTCCAAATGTGAATCCAATAAAGCTTTAAATTGGTTTATGGTAGTTGCATCGATGACATGTTGTGGGAGTTTGTTCCAAGCATCCACCACTCTATTTGCAAGGAAGTGTTTTCTAGGATTAGATGCAAAAGGTGTTTTGGTAATTTTTTTTTCGAGTGTCCACGGAGAATTATATTTTTACTAGTAGTGAAGATTCCTTGGATGCCAGGGCAGCTGTAATGTCCAGATAATATTTTGAAGGTCTCGATCAAGTCACCCCTTTCTCTTCTATCTTTTAAGGTTGGTAATCTTAATTCCTTGAGTCTATCTTCATATCGCCGATCTTTCAAAGCTCTTGGTATTTTAGTAAAACGTCTCTGTACTCCCTCTATCAGATTTATATCCTTTGCGAAGTAAGGACTCCATATTTGGAAAGCATATTCCAGGAGAGGTCGCACATATGTTTGGAATATTTTTAACATCATGTCCGGTGTTAGGTCAAGGAATGCTTTCCTGATTAAATATGTTAGTGAGTTTGCTCTTTTCACAATCCCAGCGATGTGCGGTTCCCATTTTAAATCTTGTGATATGGTAACTCCTAAGTCTTGTTGTAATGTCACTGCTTTTAGTGGCGTTCCATTAAGTTTGTATGCAAGTGTAGGGTTAGTTTTTCCAACATGTAGGACAGTGCATTTTTCGACATTAAGTTTTAGAAGCCAATCATTTGTCCATTGGTATATTGCATTTAGATCGTTTTGCAGTTGGTCGTGATGTGTGTGTGGGTTGGCATAGAATTTTGTATCATCTGCGAAGCAGCTGGAGTCTGATTTTATTGTACTGTGCATGTCCGTGATATACAAAATAAACAGAACTGGACCGAGAACTGATCCTTGAGGGACACCACTGGTCACGTTTCGCTCAGATGACAGTTGGTTGCCAATTCGAACTTGTAACTTTCTCTCAGTGAGGAAGGATTTGATCCATTCGAGAAGTCGTCCTCTTATGCCTAGGAATTTAAGTTTGGCCAACAGTCTATTGGTTGGAACAGTATCGAAGGCTTTCTCAAAGTCGAGATAAATTATGTCAGTGGGAATCCGTTTGTCCCACTCGTTTGTCCAATAATCTATGTTAAGAATGAGATTGGTAATTGTGGATCTTTTTGGCACAAATCCATGTTGTTTATTTGAGATTATGTCAAGTTTGTTCAAGAACGAGCGTATCTCGTCCACTATTATCCTTTCCATGGTTTTGCAGATGATACTAGTCAAACTTATAGGCCTGTAATTTGCTGGTTTGAGTTTATCACCTTTTTTGTAGATGGGTGTAATTATAGCTCTCTTCCAATCTCTAGGGAGTTTCCCATCTAAAAACGATTGTTGCATAACCAGAGCTATGGGATGACTGAGAGTTGCTGCACACTTTTTGAGAACAATAGCGGGAATATTATCAGGGCCAGCAGCACTATCTTCTCGCAACCCCTTCAAAATATTCTCTACTGCTGATGGAGTGAATTCGATTTCGCATAGTGAGTTATCTACATATAGATCTTGACTAATAGTTGGTATACTGGTATCTGGTTCATTGACAAAGGTTTTTTCGAATTGTGTTGCAAGGGTGTTCGCTATGTCTATTTCACTGGTAACTGTTTCGTTAGAGAAGTTATATAGTATGGTTGGAGTAGACACTTTCGAGGCAATCTGTTTCCGTATGTAACTATAAAATGGTTTCTGACCGCTGTCAATCAATTTTTGCTCAAAGTTTTTCTGGTATTTCTTAGTTGGGACACAAGGTAGTTGTTTTTCCGTTTGTATTCTCTGTAATACTCATTTTCAGTCTCATTTGAATTCTCCACGTGTTTTCTGGATAATCTATAACCATCCCAGGCTTTCTTTTTCTCTTTAATCAATCCTAGGATGTGTTTGTCAATCCAAGGTTTGTTCTTATTGTGGTTTTTATTGCCTTTGGAAAGTGGTATTTTTGACACAATCTTCTCTTCAAACATATTTGTAAAAAACTTCCATTTTTCTTCAGTTGTGGTGGTTTCCACAAGAGACCGCATTATATCAGGAGTGCTTAAGGTTTCATTTATTTTATCATAATCTGCTATGTAATAGTTGAGTCTCGGCTTCGTGCCTTCCGGGCTGGAGGATCCGTTGTTATGGCTGGTTCTTACTTGTAACGTTGACAACAAACATATGTGGTCACTTTTGCCTATAGGTGCTTGGTATTTTATATCCGTAATGAGATGTTCATCGTTGCACAGGACTAAGTCCAATAAAGATGGGGTATTGTTGTCCCTGTATCTTGTAGGTTTATCTACTAACTGCCAATAGTTACTATTCAGGTACATATCCTCAAACAAAGCCTCAGGGCTGTTTGAATTACGCACTTCTGTAATTGGCCATACCAGTTTGGAATAATTAAAGTCTCCAAGAATTATTACGTTTGACACATAAGCTATTCTTTGTAATTGGTGTAATAATTTTTGGTGGTTTTCATAAGATGCATTTGGTGGGCAGTAGACACCAGCTAAGATAGTTTTGAGATGGCCTATTTGCATGTCAATGAATAACGCGTCAATTTGTGGATAATTACTAGAACTGTTTTCCAGGACTTTGTTCAACTGGGCTGAGATTGTCAGGCCTATGGTCCTTTTCTTTACATATATTGCCACACCACCTCCTCGTTTTTTAATTCGACGGTCTTTGCGGAAGAGTGTGTACTCCGGGAGATCCACTAACGTATCTGGTATTTCTGCCTTTAGCCACGTTTCTGTCACTATTAATACTGTTGGTTTTATAAGGTTTATTTGTGCAAGAACAAGATCAAATTTCCGTGTGAGAGAGCATAGGTTCGTATACAGTATCGAGATATTGACTATGTAATTATTTACATGTTTTTTGAAATTTTTATAATTTTAGGGCATCCTTTGATGTATTTGATAGTCAATTCCTTTTCCCCCTTTTCTATTCTTTGATGGAGCTCTTATCTTCCATTCTTCCCTGTCTTGCGCGGCTCTTTTGAAGTCTGCATATGATGAGCAGCGCACGTCCACCAGCAGGTCCTCCAGGTACTCTCGGCGTGGGCATCCCCTAGAGTTTGTCCCCTCGGTCATACCCTCCATTATGGCATGCAAGAGGCCTTCTTGTCGTATTACATGGCCGATCCATCTTGCACGCCTTTCGGATAAGGTCCTGATCAGGTGCCTTCATCCTTCAATTCTTTGGAGAACCTCCTCATTTGTAATGTGGTCTCTCCAGGAAATTCTTAATAGTCTTCTATAGAACCACATCTCAAAAGCCTCTAGTCTCCGTTTATCTCTTTCGGATATGCACCAGGTTTTGCAACCGTACATCAATATTCTCCATACATAGGTCTTGATTAGAAGTATTCTCAGTTTTAGGTCTATATTATTCGATTCTATTATTTTCAACCTTTTATTGAATGCAAGCCTAGCCTGGTGTATACGGCTGTCGACCTCGCTCTTAGACCGACCTTCCCATGTTATTTTGCTCCCGAGGTAGACAAACTCCTTGGTGTTCATAATAAGATGACATTAATGATGTTGTTGTAGCTGAAAATATTTTTTTTCAATCATTTTCAGTTACAACATCAATAATTGTTGTATTTTTCAGTCTTACCACTCTAGATTCTCAGTGCCATTGAAAAAAAAAGACATAGTAAACGTGGCAACACAAATATAAGAAAGACAACCTTCTGGTAATAGGTCTTCTCATACAGAATTCCATATTCGTCTTAGTGTAAGCGAATAAGTGTATCTTGTCACCTCAACCATATCCGTGATATAGAATGTAGTATTCGCCGTAACTTTTAAGTACATTAACGCTACCCGGTGTTATATCTATTTCGTTCATAAACACATATTCTTTGAATGTTTATCTTTGTGATACAATTAAGGAGGCCGCCACACTTAGCTAAAGAAGCGCCGGCGTTATTTGGCTTTGCGTATTTCGGCATATCGCTCGCCATCAATGGGAATATATGTCGAGCGATATGCTGAAATAGGCCAAGCCAAATAACGCCTGCGCTTTTATAGCTAAATGTGGCGACCTCCTAAGAATTTACTAGAAAATTATGAGCGTTTCTTACTTACTACATTTTGTCTTAATTTTGTGAGTCAATAACGAGTCTAGATCTGTTGTAATGTCATTGGTTACTTTGCTTTTAGTGAACGATTACAGAATTTTTCACTTTCTGTATGAAATAAAATCAGTATTCAAGGCTAAAATTATTACTAAACAATTCCGTACCCAATGTGTTAATTAATTGTGTTAATAAATGAGTGTTTTTGTAATTGCAGATACCAGCCACCACAACACGTATACTACTAAACCACTTTAAATGGGATAAAGAGAAATTAATGGAGAGATTCTACGACGGAGACCAGGAACAATTATTCTCCGAAGCTAGAGTTATCAACCCCTTTAGGAAAGCTGTTATAGCCCGGCCAAAGGTAAATACATATTACCCCACAAATTTATTAACGGCTCATATAGATCTCATAGAATTCCTTGTTTCTTCTTTACTATCATGGTGAGAAATGTGATGTTAATGGTACTAGAAAGAGAAGACACCAAGGTTTATATTCAAATCTAAAAGTTAACCACAGAAAAATTAAAATGTACATCTCTATGAAACCAAAGTTTCCCACCGCAATTTGAAAAGAAATTTATTAACATGCAAGGTGAGCCATTTTTAAAACTTTTCTAAGTTTGCATTAAAAAATTTTGTACAGTAGAATCTGGATATAACGACCCTCAAGAGGCCGGTGATAATTTGTCCATACTAACCGCACAAAATGGCCGGATAATTTAAGCTTGTTTTTATATGAAACACACCAAACTCCTTCGCGAGGGTTACATTTGATTCAATTTGCAAGGTGAGCCGTTTTTAAAACTTTCTAAGTTTGCATTAAAAAATTTTGTACAGTAGAATCTGGATATAACGACCCTCAAGGGGCCGGCGATAATTTGTCATACTAACCGCACAAAATGGCCTAATTTAACCTAGTCACAAGATTTGTGAGTGATGCATTGAAAGATAAACGCAACAAAGTAAATTCGCTGATTAAGCCGAGTGTAATGGGCGTTTTAGAAGATTTGGAAGAAGAAATTAGTGAGATGAAAGTAAAAACTACAGAAATATGATTAATAATAGCCGAAAAAATAAAAGAATTTTAGAGTAGCATCTTCACTCCAACAAGACTACATTTCTGCGACTACTAATGAACTCTACTAAAACAACGGGTTCGGACTTGTTTAGTGGTTGAGCCAATGAGCAGTGACATAAGGAACAGTGACATATGGGCGCTACTCGCCCGAAAAAATAGAACAAAATGGATTGACTTTATTAAACCACTTACTAAACTAAATTACTAAATTACTCGCGTTTCAACTAAATTACTGGCCTGGTCCAAAAGGGCCTTAAGAAGCATGTTTAATCACTAGAGACCGGATTATATGCAAATGCATATGCAAATATGCATTTGCATACTTAGACATATTTAGACCCTTTTCAGCGGTATTTGCATATTTTAGCAAAAAATTTGAGATCTTGCATATTTACGCTCGATCTCCTTCATCGCCTCACATAGTGACACTATAAACGTCATATAGCTAAGCAAGATCCACGTTTGCGAATGTAAATAAACTGATTTCATCAGCAAAGAAAGTGTTCCTTAAGGTGCGTGCTTGTATAAAGGCCTACAAAGAAAAACTGCCAAATGTCCCTTTAGCTCCTGAACCAGTAATAACACGTTGGGGTAGATGGATCGAAGCTGCGATGTTTTACCATGAACATTTTGAGGCCATCAAGGGTGTTATCAATAACTTCGATAGTGCAGAGGCTTTGGCAGTTTTCCAGTGCAAAAAAGCGTTTGACGATGCTAGTATTAAAAAAAACCTAGCTATGATTAGCACTCATTTCGCCACATACCTGCAAGTATGAAAAACGCTTGGAACTCATGGATTGGCGTTGAAAGAATCTATTTAGGTTGTGAAGAAAATTCGCCTTACGAATTCTTCGTTGCCAAAGCTATTCCCGAATAAACTGAAAGAAAAGTTTGAAAACTCACTGAACAAATAACCCAGGGTTTTAACCCTTGTGCCAAATTAATAGCTTCATCAACAGGACAGGTGAAATTTTGCCCACGATAGTTCAAAAATCTAAATTCTGTCCAGTCACATCAGTAGACGTAGAACGCTCCTTTTCCGCCTACAAAAATATATTAAGTGATCGTAGACACAAATTTGTTTACAGAACATTTAGAATAGTACTTAGTCATATACGTTTTTAAAGGTAAATGTAATTTTCATTGATAAATACATTTTGTAATTGATATTTTCGAAAATACAATTGTTATTCTCGACAACTAACAGCTTACTAAAATAAAAAATACGACTTCCTGTATTATTTCATGTTGCATATTTTGGCCCTTTTTTATGGATTTTTGTGCACATTTTAGCTATTTTTATTGCATATTTGCATGCATATTTTAGGCTGTTTTAGTTGCATATAATCCGGTCTTTATTAATCACCAATTAAACTAAATTTTAAAATACTAAAGAAACCCTGTTCTTACAAAACCTATAATAATATGTGTGTTGTGTTTAATTTTTACTAACTCTGTCTAATAAATGTGATTTAGTCTCGTTCATTTCAGTTGCCGAGACGAACCTCCGCAACCGGCACGGAAGAGTGTGAAATCTGCTTTATGGTGCTGCCATCTTCGGTAAATATACTTCTACTTATTCCTTGTAAGCTGATGTACATGTCGAGCAATGTATTCATTGCACATCCTTAACAGATCTAAGAATGTCTATTTTTTGTTCAAAGTTCGCTGAAACTCGTGAGGAGCGTCAACGCGGCCTTTTTTATACAAAACTTAAATTCCGATTTGAGGCCAAAATATTTGACAAAACTGAATAATATTTTTTAGTCACAATGTATATAGCAAATATCTAGTGTGAATATGTGCTGCTTTATTTGTTAGTTTTTGAAATTATAAAAAATAAGCCATTAAAAATTCTTTTTATCACGATTTTGGTGGCAACTTTGACAATTGTTTGTGTGTTGATGATAGTTATTTAAAAAAAATATTTTATTCTATCTACTATGTAAATACAGTGCAATATGAAATAAAAATATATAAATCATTAAAAAAAACATTTTTGTTGAAATTTAATTTACAAATGATCAATTTACGTTGGAACACAAATTTGTCATACAAATTAAAAATTTCGACCCAAATAAAACTTTTTTCACAATGTTTTATTTTTTTATTTTATTTCATTATATTTGCACAGTAAGTTGGGTGAGATTATTATTTAATAATTACCTACTCATGAAAAAATGTCAAAGTTGCCTCTAAAATCATAAAAAATGTAATTCTTTAATGGCTTAAATTTTATGATTTGAAACACAAATAAATAAAGTAGCACATATATGTACTAGATATTTGCTGTACCTTTTGAATAAAGAAAGAATTATTCAACTACTTTGGCCTCTTCTAAAACTCAAGTTTCACATGAAAAGGGCAGTGCGGCCGCTCAAGTTGTCATAAAAGTTTTCATGCGTAAGAAAAGAATTTGAAATCTGAAATGCTAAATAGATATAGCTCCTTCTTCCACAGTAGTATTCAAGTATTTAGCACTGATCTTGTGAATTCACGTCGCAAACACGTCAGTACACGTCATTGCTGAAATCGTTGAAAATCATTGAAACGTCAAATCTAGCTTTCATTACCTCACTCACCACTGCTGTATTTGCTGCAGTTCTCATTTTTTGTTTACTATTTTCCTCCTAGCATTGTTACAAAATGTCTAACACAAGAGATGATGAGAGTATCATTTTTGCTAGACTATCTTATTTATTAATTGGTCTGCCATGTTTAAAGACTTGACGTCTTGAAGACATGACGGACAATGGCTTGACCAGCTGATCGTGAGAGACTGGCATCGTTGAGGAGTTTACACAATATCGGCAACGTGTGCCTGTGTGCGAACCTCCGAGCAGAGGTGTAGCAGTAGTCGCCAAGATACTTGAATCGTCGAATATCATATACTTGCATATCCCTGAGTAATAAGGTCAATATCGGAATTCCGGGGGTTTCTTTTTGGTTGTACTATCATGTAGAATCACCTTCCGAAGTTACAGAGCTCTACCCCCGGACACCTTCAATGAGATTTTCCCACATAAGAAGTATTTTATTTTGATCCCTTATAAAACATTATAAATAATGTGAAAGTTTCTCCATAATATCAGGATTTTCTAGAACTTTCTTTCTGATATTGTTTGGTTGTATTTCAGATGATGACCAGCCTGGAATGTAGCCACAGATTCTGTACTCTTTGTTGGGGGGAATATTTAACAACTAAAATAATGGAAGAAGGATTGGTAAGAAAGTTTTCAATTAATTAATATTATTTCATTCAGGGCAATTGACAGGCAACTATGACAGCTTCCTCGGTCGAAGGGTAAGACTCTCGACCAGCAATCCAAAGGTCGAATCCCGGCATGCGCAAGTAAATTTTATTTGATTAATTTGTGATATGTCACAATTTATTAATTTAAAAATAATATATAGTATATTTGCGGCGCATTCCGAAGTGGAAGGTACACTCAGTATGGCTCTCCATAAAAGTTGCTAGAATGCATTTTGTCATCGACAACGAGTCTATCTGCCGAGTTTCAGCTCGATCGGATGTCGGGAAATGGGTTGATTTCTACATCAAAGATTTGCATTCAAAATAAAATCTAAATTCAAATACATGTATTTAAAAAAACTACACACCACTACGGCAAAGCGAAACTCGCTAAACAAAGCCAATGTTTCTTCTTAAAATTGGAGCCAATCTCATCTGACACTGCCTTGAGCCTCGGTTCTTGCTCGTCGGTTTTACTAGATGGAGAAAGAATGAATGTGCACACAGGCACAGATACAGATATTATTTATTGTTAATATAGATGGTACGTATGGTAAGTTGTGTGTTTGTTCCAGGGTCAGACAATAGCCTGTGCGGCACACGCCTGTGATATTCTAGTTGACGATGCCAGCGTTATGAGGCTGGTCCGGGATTCCAAAGTTAAGCTCAAATATCAGCATCTCATCACCAATAGCTTTGTAGAAGTAAGTATATTCACCTTTCATACATCATGTGCAACTTCATTAGTGCATATTACATCTCCATGCCAAAGAAGGCGGCCAACATTGTGTTAACACAATACTACCCAATCAGTGATACCTATTTATGCTTATACAAAATATTCATGTCTGGTGTCGAGCATCACACTAGAGTACCAGGAAGACCCGTGTTCTTCAGCGTACCGAGCACATATCTACATCCCACTTGTTAGGCGATGTGACCCACATGCTAGGCGTCCCATTGTGATATATTCACAATCTGGAAAATAAAGACACAGTACTACATAACATCTTTCATTGTCTCTTCGTACTCAACTGTTTACCCTGTAGAAATCGCAAGTGCGCCCCACTGTTGAATTTGGCAGCCCCCTTTTGTCTGGAACTCCAAAATATTTCAATAAAACTGTTGACTCTGCGGAAACAGCGGTCCATTGGATAAATTGCCTTATATTAACAAACAGATTGCAATTTTTAGAGCACAGGCATCAGGTGGAAATGCATTAATTGTTTTTGTGTTTAATTCGTAGAACTCCATTTTAATTTTTAGAAATTTAATTAAAATTAAATTTGATAATGTTATTATCGAGTTCTGCAGGTTTTTTGGTTATTGTTTTAGTTACAGCTGTTTCGACTTGTAAGGTCATTTTCAAACTGTTTCGACTTGTAAGGTCATTTTCAAACAGTTTGAAGTCGAACCAAGTCGTTACAAGTCGAAACAGCTGTAACTAAAACACTAACCAAAAAACCTGCAGAACTCGATAATAACATTATCAAATTTAATTTTAATTAAATTTCTAAAAAAAAGAAAAAAAAAAAAAAATGTGGAAATGCTGTTCTACCGGTATTCAGTGGAAGATGCTTCGAGGAACTAGTGCCATTATCCCTTCGGCACCAGTGCACAGTAGGGAAATACATAAGCCAAACTTGCCTCCTACTTTCCTTGTTGTTTTTACGACTCATTCTTGAGTTCAACAACGATTTGCCGACCTCTGTGTTTCCTCCCTTCAACAACATAAGACATTCAATACAGTCAAGACCCATGTTCACTCCTTCCTCAAAAAGATCATCCTCTCAGCACCCCAAAGACGATGCGTAGGTTCTGAGGGAAATTATTTTCTTTGGGGCCTCCTGTTTGAGTTAATATATAAAAATGAGATTATATGATAAAAAACTTTCCATTTCTGCATTAAACCTAAACTAGCAAACCTACACCCCTCTCCCTTGCCTTTTCTTACATTGAATGATTTCAAATATTTAGGTTGATCCACCTTTTATTGAAATAATACAATGTATTTGTTTATGTGTAGTGTAATCGCCTGCTCCGCTGGTGTCCCTCGCCCGACTGCAACAACGCCATCAAGGTGCAGTACGTGGAACAGCAGCCCGTCAAGTGCAAGTGCGGCCACTCCTTCTGCTTCTCCTGCGGGGAGAACTGGCACGACCCTGTCAAGTGCCACCTCCTCAAGAAGTGGATCAAGGTCTGTACACAGTAAAACTCACTTTATAAGTTTCATGCTTAATAAGTTTGGTTTTTTCAGTTCCTTGAAGACTGAATTTGAGAAGATAATATCCAAATTTCCTGCAAGGCAGTTTATTAACCTAACAAGTCTTGCCATGGCCACCTGCATTGGTAAGTTGTTTCTACTCCTGGGAAGAACCAGAAGCCTATTTTGGCGACCTCACTTTAAATTATCCAGGACGTAGAATCCTATTTGAATCAGGATGTCTGGTATAGATAAGAAACCATTCAGAATCTTAAGTCATCTGCAGTAATGCATCATCCCTCCTAGAACCAAGGCTGCAGATACCCAGCATTCCCAAGACAAATGCTATTGGAATCAACCATGCGTAAAAACCGAACTCTGTTTTGTAGAGGTATCGTAGAAATTTCTTTTGAATTTCCTCGACCATCAGTATGTAGACGGTGTCCTCAAAGAAATACATACTGTAAAATATTAATAATATGCCCAACTGCAGTAAAATATTGGCAGTATTTACTTGTATTGGCTGGCAATTCTGGTCACTAGAGGCACTAGTGTAGCATGATGTAAAATCCATTAAAATGTATGAAAGAAAATCAAGGCGTACAACTAGCGCCGTTAGGAGACTAGCGTAACTTATTGCCATCAGAATGTATGAGAAATGTGAGAAGTTGGAGGTATTATAATTCTACAGCATTTGCCCCAGGCCTCCATCGCTGAAATCCACTCTCAGGAATGCTACACACTAAATTTAAGTAAAGCAGCCTTTGAATTGTATAGGTCAAAATCCAATATTTTTGTGGCTATTAATTTATTGTTTTTGTGTTTAATTCGTAGAACCTCATTTAATTTAATGTTATATTAAGTTCTGGAAGTATTTTAGTTTTTATTATTATGACAGCTGTTTCAACTTAGTGGTTAGAACTGCTTTGAGGCGACTAATTTTTATGATTCTAAATTTCAATTTTGAAGATGCCTAAATTGATTTATTACCGATTAAACCGCTTTATTGGGAAAATAATTGTGACAATAGATTCTCTATTTTGTGTCATACTGTTTTCCCCAAAGCGGCGAATTAATAATTTTCCTTACTTTATTAATTAGTGTTATATTAGAATCATTAATTTGTTAATTTATTGATTTCTGTTTGTTCAATTAGAAATCAATGACCCTTTAAATTTAATCTATGACCCTTTCTTTATATATGTGATAGTTTAAGCCTGTTGATGTTAAGTGATGATTCACAAATGTATCTTTCATTTTGTATTTATTGTAATCAATCTACTCAACCATAATGTCTCCATCCGTATGTTACAGAAGTGCGACGATGACTCGGAGACGTCCAACTGGATCGCGGCCAACACCAAGGAGTGCCCTAAGTGCAACGTGACCATCGAGAAGGATGGAGGCTGCAACCACATGGTCTGCAAGAACCAGAACTGCAAGGCCGACTTCTGCTGGGTGTGCCTGGGCCCCTGGGAGCCCCATGGCAGCTCTTGGTACAACTGCAACAGGTGAGACAAAACAGCTACAAGCAGACTACTGCAGAATGGATAGATTAGTAGTCGAGGGCATCCACCATTTTCCTTGAGGACTTAAGGGTCCCTCTATCGGTTCTCACGTCGAGACTTTTTTTTCTTTAAACAAATTTTCTGTATGAAGTATCTAAAATCCCCGACTGTCCCTACACTGCACAGCATTAATTTATACATACCAAAAACATTTTATCCATAATAGTTGGATCTTGTTCTTGAAGCTGGTGTAGAGACAATGTTTATAAAGAAGAACATGCAAAGGAAAAGTAAATTCGAACAGCTTCTAGCAAGCCACGGGCAGTTCCGACGAGAGACATTGAGCAGTGGTGGTCCTTTGAAACCTTCATACCATCCCTTGTAGCACAGTGACCAGACGAGATCCTTGTGAAGATGATGGGATAGTGAAGAAGAGACTTCTGGAGAACTGGAGAAGAGACTTCTAAGTAACTTACTCCAGCCGACAGGACCACAAGAGAACTGGAGATCAGGGCTGAGTGGACAGTGCAGGAAACTAAGCCCTAGTTTAGAAGTATTAACCCCTCAGACCTCTACCATATTTTGTCAGAGGGTCAAAATATTTCCATTTTTCAATGAATCCCAAATAAATGAAATATTTCTGAAAGTATCCGAAAAGTAAAAACTGATTTTGAAAGGTGATCAAACATGCTTTCAAATTTTATAAATCAAAATAAGTTTTGAAATATAAAAATTTTTCGAACATAAAAAAGTTTTAAAAATACTCACCTTACATTTTTTCAAACTAAAATTACAGGTAATGAAAAAAAAAGAATTCGTATATATTTTATTAGACAAATTTTATTGCCACCTCATTTTTTTGCCGTTCCGTGTAAAAATAGTTAATAAAAAATTCCCAAAGTTTCATAAATTTTTATCAACTTGCGATCTGAAACTTTGGTCTCTTAAAGGTTTACATTTTACTTGTTTTGTGGTTATCTTTTAAATTTGAATATAAAACATTGCGTTTTCTCTTTCTAACACCGTTTATATTATATTTCTCACTATGATGGTAAGGGAGACACTACGATTTCAATGAGACCTGCGCGAGCTATTCCGAAAAGGGAACAAATTAGATTGACGGGTTAACTAATATGTATTACGAATATTCCAGGTACGACGAGGATGAGGCTAAAGCGGCCCGCGACGCCCAGGAGCGTTCCCGCTCGGCACTGCAGAGATACCTGTTCTACTGCAACCGCTACATGAACCACATGCAGAGTCTTCGCTTCGAGTCAAAGCTGTACGCATCGGTGAAGGAGAAGATGGAAGAGATGCAGCAGCACAACATGAGCTGGATCGAGGTGCAGTTCCTGAAGAAGGCAGTGGACATCCTGTGCCAGTGCCGTCAGACGCTGATGTACACGTATGTGTTTGCGTACTACCTGCGCAAGAACAACCAGTCCGTTATCTTCGAGGACAACCAGCGCGACCTGGAGAGCGCCACCGAGACGCTGTCCGAATACCTCGAGAGAGATATAACGTCTGAAAACCTAGCCGATATCAAGCAGAAAGTGCAAGACAAATATAGGTGAGAGACCTACCACTTTATTTAATTTACAGAACATATTATTTATTTATTTACACCCTAGTGGGCTTTTACAAAGATAGATAATAATAGTTAGGCAGGTACGTAGTACACAATATACAATGATTAAATTAATAGTAAAAAATAAAATTAATTAAAATCATACATTTCATTAAAGTAAAGACTTTGTTTTATAACTAATACAGAATCTGCAAACATGTCTACAATATTCCCAAATTTATTGCCAAAATGATGTAATCTATTTATACATAGTTGTATGAGCCTCATAGATTGTTTTAAAATTGTCACAGAAGAAGGTAGCACTTTGCCTCGTATTTCTGGTCGGTACGTAAAATTTTATTTTGGCGAGAATTTCAGTGTTGTCAATGCAATTATTAATGATTTTATTTAAAAGTACAAGGTCAGAGATGATCCGCCTATCTGACAGCGTAATTATGTTGAGTTGTTTCATCAAAAGGACATACTTAGTTAATATTTTGAATTGGAATATTCAGCTTAAAGTTAATAATACTTGGAAATTTGTGCTGTACCCTTTCTATATTGTGAATGCTTTTTCCTTTTTATTTTATAAGTACATATATGGTTGGCGTATATTTGGCCAATCAATTTGTGGACTGTAATCGATTAATAATCAATAATTTTAAATACGTTTTCAGTTGACACAACCATAGGAAGATTGGGATAGGACTTACTTGCCCTTTATGTTCTGACATTCTCGTCTACTGCAACCAACGAGAGCTTATTTATTATGTTTTTAATTATTTTAATAAATTCTTAAATGTATAATGAAGGATTAGCCAAAATCTAAATCCTGTATTTACTATATTTTAAGAGATATTTACATATTTTGACTTAATACGTAAGGAAAGAGGAACCGGGAGCTGAGAGACGTCGAATATAAACAATCAATCTCCCCTCAGCGGGCCGCGGTAAAATGATCAAATTTTGACCAGTCTGCGGCGTTAAATTGGGGACCACTGTGTTAGAGTGCTAATATTAAAAAAATGGCATTATTGATGTTGTAGTTCAAAAAAAAAACTTTTTATTTCGATAATCGGTTTTTTGTTTGAAGATTTCCAGGAAATCCGTCAGCTGAAATTTCATGAATTTTTTCACACGACGAACCGTCACTAATGTCATTTTTTTAATATTAGCATTTTAGCACACCTAAAAGTCACGAGCCGCCACTGATAGTATGTGAAGCTTCTGAGGGGCTAACTTGACTCCGGCATGGATGGAGCCCCCCATGCCTGAGCTGGTCACTTGGAGTTTCACCAAGTATATCAATAGAAGGCACGTTGAAGATTGTTTTCGTTGAAGGAGACTGGCTTCTCATTCCCTTTTTTAACAAACAGATTCTTTAGAGCACAGGCGACTGGTGGGTATTGCTGTCCTTGTTCTACCGTAGTTCAATGTAAGGTGCTCCGAAGAACTAGCGTCATTGATGGAGCCAACCTTTTTACATGTTCAGCTGTTTGGCTGTTGAACAGTTTGACTGCCTCTGTGTTTTCTCCCTCCTACATGTCCCTTTAACCTGTCGAACGTTGGATGGTATTTCGAAAAAATGCCCGCAAATTTGTGTTATTACCGCTTCACAATTAAAGCTCTATAAATGAAACATTTCTGAATGTAGCCGAATAGTAAAAACTGTTTTAGAAAGGTTACAAAATAAGCTTTCGAATTATTATATTACAAATAAATATTAACATTTGTAAATATTTAAATATAAAATTTAGAATGCAAACATTAAAAAAAATGTAAACAACAATACTTATTCTATTGTATAAATGTATAATAAACACTTTTGTCACCTCACTTTTTTATCATTTCATATGAAAATATGTAATAAAAATTAACAATGTCGAGCGCGGTCGAGCCGCCGGTCCGAAATTTGGCAGGATAAATTATGTGTCAGATTGCGCGAATGACAGAATATTCTTGTTATGTATTTCTATGGACTACTTGAATAGGGATGTACAGCTTGTTCCACTATCGACCTTTTACTTTTTGTTTTAGGGATGTCACTAAAAGAATAACGGAGTTAGAACGATTTCTATGGAAACACACGCGTTGACGTATAAACACACGTATTGTACTTGACTGCTGTCGTATTTCTAACGCATATATCTGCTTAAGTTGGTGACCGGTTAAAAACAAAAGTTGTGTAACATTAACGTGATGTGTGTTTGTCCGCAGATACTGTGAAAATCGCCGCAAGGTCCTGCTGGAGCACGTCTACGAAGGGTACGAGAAGGAATGCTGGGACTACACCGAATAACTCACCTATGTCCAATGTGTATATATGTATGCATATAAAATCCCCTATTGTTACTACAATATCAATAATAGCACCCGCAATAAATTCTATTCAAACAACAGAACTACAACAGACAGTAGACGGCGCCTCACATTGCATTCACAATACTAAATTAATTATTTCATTCTTCCTACGCAAACGGCCGTTTCAGCTCGTTCATATATTTAACAGCTGTTTCGTCCATTCTCTCGTGGTCCAAACTCCTCTATACATATTTGAATTCTGTCTGTGCAGAATTCGAAATCTTTAACAAGTCTTTATTGAATCTCAAAACTATTTTTCTTTGTGTTTTATTCATTTTTTTGGAGCTAAATTATGAAAGAGAGTCTTGAAACGAAATCTAGAACAAGCACTGTGCAAACCCTTCGAGTCACAAACGAAACATTGGGACTGCATGATGAAATTTATGATTCTCACAGCTAACGGTGTTACGTGGTTTGAATTTTAGGGTGTTAAGGCGTGTTGCAACTCCTTCTCATTGAGCCAACTTTTCGGACAGCCTTGCACTGCTGGTAAGGACAGGTGTTGTAGGAAAGTAGAGCAGTTTCACTATTATAAGATCCTCGGGTATAGGATGGTTCATATTAACCTCACTAGAAATACATTAATTTATTTAACTTGTTGAATGCCTGAGGAACAACACGGAAATTTCATGACCTTGAATTTGAGTTGAATGTTTTGTGGATTAATTTTGAGCTATTGTATATTTTATTGACCGAAACACATTCCTAGAACAATAAACTATGTACCAAAACAACATTACTTGCGTTAATTACGTAAATTGATAGGTTTTACAATGTTTTCGTCAAATAACATGCATCGACTTTGACCGAAAGAATAGCGGAAAATCTGACATTTTGATGTCACAGATAAAAGTTATTTTAAAATATTCTGGGGTTGCAAGGTGAATGAAATCTTTACCCATCCCATGGGGAATGTTGGCGCAAGCGATTCTGACACTGTCTTTATACAAATTTTGTACATAGAAGGGTCAAAATCGCAGAAAAACGTATTTTTTCCCCGCGCATGCGCACAAACTGCGCACATCCCCGCGCTTCGGTAAATTAAATATAAATTATTCCGGGTGACTAGACGCATTGCAGGTTTCGCTATGGTAAACGTCGAAAATAGAGCAAGCGTTTCTGACCTTGTTTTTCATAAGCTTTCTTTATACATAAGGGTCAAAATTGCATTTCAAAGTGCTGCGGCCACCGGGTGACAAACTAGAGGTTAAGGGTACCAATTTCGAACAATGAGTAAAGTCATAGCACTCCAGATGCAGAACGATTGTGGTAATGCGAAATATCCACCCTCGTCATTAACCTGTTGAATGTGGGATGAGATTTTCGAAAACCGTGCGAAAATTACCTTGATCACTTCTGGTCAAATATCCATATAAAAACAAAAGAATTGTTTTTTTTTGTAATTGTTTTCTGTATACCGGATAATATATATTATTATTCATATATATTATTACATGATAATATGCAAAAAGTTGGTCACATAGTATGGTTACGTTCCCTTAGAAGTTTTCCCAGAATAGCTAACTTTTATCTAAAAAAAAATTCTACCATTCGGCAAACAAATACCACAAAAGTATATATATATTTTTTTTACATGAATTCCGCACAAGAGTCCCAACTGCTCCCGTCTGGAGCCAGTGAGACTATGGCATCCCCAAAATGGGGTATGTTGTGAGGCTGAAGGTAGAGGGTGGGGAAGTACCTGGCTATTCAGATCTGGTCACCAAACACGGCTAAAGCCATTTCAGGCAACATTTCAATTCTTAATGGTGGTCTTACACCAGGGCGATACTAAGAGTATCTTCCACTCTATTCATATGATATTCATATGAATATAAACTGTTTTATTATTTCTACACATACCTGAATACACACCCTACATGAAAAAAACCATTCAAAGGAGTTTTCAAAGAAATAATGACATTGGTTCTCCTTTGAAAACGTGAAATATCGTTATTTTCGCCACTGACAGTTGCTAAAAGTGAAGCACTAATGTTTTAGAACATTCAGTTGAAAGCTTTCCGAGAAGCTAGATTTAATCAAATGAAGTGTTACGTCAAGAAAGATGTTGGCGCAAGCGACTCTGTCCTTGTCCTTCATACAGTTTCTTTATACATAAGGGTTAAAATCACATTTAATAAAAGGTTTTTTTTTTGTGCCCACCGGCGGGAGAGCCACAGATGAGAGGTTAACCGGTCAAATGCCGGAACATTTCGCGGAAATTCGCGGAACTTCGCGAAAAAACACTAAAAAACCACCACTTTGAATTTTGAATTAAATGTTTTGTTGATAAATTTTGAGCTATTGTATATTTTATTGACTGAAACACATTCACAACACAATAAACTATCTACTAAAACCACATTACTTGCATTTATTACGTAAATTAATAGGTTTTACGACGTTTTATTCGCGATAAACGCATTTATTGCGACCGTTAAATTCGCGGCAAATTATGACAGCGGATTGTCATGGAAAAAATCGTTTTAAAATTATTCCAGGGTGACAAGGTAAATGAAACTTTCAACACCACCTAGAGTAATGATGGCGCAAGCGATTTTGACACTTTTCTTCATACAAATTCTGTACATATAAGGGTCAAAATCGCAGACCAAAAGTTTTTCATCAACAATATTATTAAAATATTTTAATTATTTTCTCGCGCATGCGCATTGTAGGCCCGCAAATTCCGGGCTCCGGCCTGTCACCGGAATATGCCTGTGGTCAGAATATTTTTCAGTATCATGAAGTTTTACAAATTGTTAAATAATATTTTCTCATCACGTTCGTTCAAACAAAAATTTTAATTTTAATCAGGTATAAGTTATTGTAATGTTCCATCATATTGGAAACTTGGTTTGTCTTTGTGAATGAATGCCATTCCCAGTTTTGCTGATATAATAATTAACAAAAAAACATATAACTTTGCAAACTTCCTCTGGTTTTAGCTACATCACACGTACATACATTTTGGCCCGCTATCTTTCAGCCAATGATATGCCTCTAAGGGACACTCACACACTAATGTGTGGGTTTGACACGGCCTCCGTAAAAGTATTAGTGAAGGATCTCATAATGGTGAAATTACTCTACATATTATAATATAATAGTGAAAAGTTAGCTCAAAATGGAGGAGAATGTCCAACGCAGCTTTATATTCCAAAAGTCAAACAAGATAATTAAGTTTGAGGGTAAATAATTTTATCAGATTTTCTCCCTTAGGTCACCCTTCCACAGGAATAAGCAAGCATCCGATACTCGACGATTCAAGCATCCTGGTGATGCCACTCTCTCGCGACCAACATGTATAGTTGCCACGACTCACATCGTCGAGACTTTAAACATAGTGTCACTTGTGTCAGACATTTTGTAACTATGCTAGAAACAAAGCAGCCTACAAAAAATGAGCTTAAAGTTAACAAAACGTCACTTGTGTCAGGCATTTTGTAACAATGCTAGAAACAAAACAGCCAACAAAGAATGAGGTTAAAGTTAACAAAACAGTCAATAAAGTAAGGTTATGGAAGCATTCTAGTTTTGACGTTTCAAGAATCCAGTGATTGGCGTCGCGGGTCTCGTGATTTCAGTACAAAGTGTGCGCGACAAATTGTTTCACAACACGAGTATCGGCTACTTTCTTATCCTTGGGAAGGAGGGTCTTGGAATATGTTTAATTTCCTGGTTGCGGGGTATTGTAAATCCAAGCAACACTGCCAACACTCATCATTGTAATGTTATATAATGTTACGTACATTTAGACCAAGGGTACACTCTTCGATTAGGAACAAATTATTATGAAATTGTATACTGATGTATCTTTAGACATTTCAAATATTATATTGTGTATTGTGACATGCATTATTTTTAATGATCGTGCTAGCATTAGTTTATGACCATGTTGTTTTTTACTATGTTGCACTATTTTTAATTATAATTTAACATAGAATAATAGCATAACTTGCAGCAGGAATGAGTGATTAGATTTGCAGGATGCATTCCCCAATAGGAGCAAGTTTGACTGTAACTGAAATTTGTGCAATATAAGTGAAAGAATAAACAATCATTGTGAACTATTTCTTCCTTAACCAATTGCATAATAAAGTGTAAGTGACATTATATTTTCAGTAAAATATTAACTCTGCGTATATTATTATCTATTTTTATATTTTACATAAATCCTAACATTTTTAAAAATTTTGTTTTTACAGTTTTTTTTTAATCATTTTTTATAGTTTGCCAAATCCTTAAAACATATTTTATAACAAATATTATAAAAGAAAACACCAAAAAATCAGATATTAAAACTCATAAATACAGTAAAATGGAAACGCCAATGAAAATACTTAAATCACCAAATATTTCTTGCCAGCCGCAAAACTAACCAATATTGAAATATTTTTGTTATGATTTATTATTTATTAAGATACCTCAATTCTCAAAGGCATCTATTTCACAGAATGAATGTAGATTGACTCACTAGATAGAGATTAATCAGTATTGTAGTGGTTTTGCCCTGTTTTATTACATATTTCTTTGTAAATATAAAATTTTATAAAATCCATTGCATATATTTTTACTCATATTTATTACAACCTGAGCGTTTAGCACGGTCAAATCGATAACTATTGGATTGATGCTTTACAGACTGATTTTATATTGATTACGCCGATATTGTCTATGAAATTAATAAGAAATCGCCCCACAATAGCAACACAGGTGGATATCGTCTATGGATCAGCATTCCTAAAGGTCAAGCTACATATGTATTAGCAGTCCGATTGTATTTTTTACTCTAAAACGGGAGCTAATTGGTCAACGAGGTCTTCAGCCATAACTCTAATATTCTGAACTACTTTCTAAATTCAGTTTCTCCAAGCTCAATCATATCTGATTGATTGCGTATATGACATCTTTCAATTCAATGAGCTTCCTAGTCTGCCTTTGTAAATTAGCAATTGTGCATAAAAATTACATTATTCTGATATTTGTGGCTTTTGCCAACGGCTGTCAGAATATTTTACATCAATTGTTGACTATGCTCGCATATACCGCGTAATAATCATAGATATCAGATTTAGTCAATATGTATTGATCTACGGTTTTATCAATTGACCTTGCTAGCCCTTTGATAATCCAAACCTACAAAGATTTTTAAAAAATAAATCTATCTTTCCAATGAATCTATAATTGTTTTTCGAAACAAATTTTATTTATAGAGTAAGTAAATGTTTAATTCATAGAATACAGATTTAAAGATAGATAACAAATTTTATTTCACCATTTTCATGAAATTCAGTAATACAATTCTCTTTAATTTATATAATAGAGATTTAACTGCTGTTTTTATTAGTTCCTCCTTCAGCATTTGATAATTTGACTGTAGTGTGATGTGCATTATGCTGGTTTGAGCATTTAGTGGATGAAATTGAATGTTTGTGGGTTTGTTTGTTTGTCTATTGATAGGTTTAATTATGTAGAAGCTGTACTTATGTTGCTCAATGCATCGACCAGCATTGAACACTGACCAAATCCGCCTCTTCTACAATTTAGTGCACCCTTGATCTAAATAAGTTGTTAGGAAGATTCATTGAACATGTATCTGTCGTAAGATAGTCAAAATTGAAAGGAATTTCATTTCCTGTAATCAAAGTGATATTATTTAGATGTGTTGCTAAAATAATGGCGTGTGTCCAATGTTGGATCATCTTGTTTTATCTTTATGGAGTTTTAAACAAATGGCGTCTCTTTAACCATTATTATCTTTGTTCCAAATTATCCTTTATCCAAATATTAATACTGTGGTTTAAAGCCAATGAACTTACTTAGATTTCATTGTTTTACAATTTAAAAAAAAAATCTCCTATGAAATTTGTGTCATTATCGCTCGATTGGATAAGTTATTGTACTGGAAAAACCCGTCTATAAGGTGAAGTGTTGGTTTTTTTAATTGATAATTAGCAGAGAATTGTCTATAGGAGACGCTCTTCGATGCCAAATATGTTTAGATTATTTGAATTGTTAATTCTCTAAAGGCAGTTATCGTTATTGATGGGATATGGAAATTTTCTAATATTTGGTTTGAATGTAAAGTCTAGGCTACTTATACCCTAGCTCTCCAACACGAGAGTGCCGTCTATTCTTTAACAAGGACTTGGGAGAGATTGCGACTCGAACAATATGTGAATAAATGCTGATTTTTATTAAAAATTATATTATTTCTTATTCAAATCACCTTTACTTCTTTCGAATAGCATTCCTCAAAGAGGTAACCATATTACATAAATGAATATATACGAGATATAACTTTTCTCAAATTCTTCAATTTGTACATAATAAATTTTGGTTTAAATTATGTATATACATAAATACATTGAATACTGTGCAAACTTTCGATGTCAATAATTCCCTTTTGTAACAGGGCTCATTATGCATAGTTTTTCTTTGTAATTCTGGTAGGGGGTTAACATATTATTTGTTTGGTCATTGCAGACATAGACAATTTACTAAAGCATTCCTTGGCAGAGGAGACCAGAGAGAAAGATAGAGTCAGGCATTTTCTTAGTTCTCACTGTAAAAAATTAAATACAAGTTCTTACCCCAATTTTTGGTTCCCATTCTATTGTCAAGATGCCAAGATCCCGTAAGCACCACTGCTTCCAAATAAATTGCTTGACTCGTTTAACGATTGTATGAAATTACTGACATTTTCTAATTTCCTTTAGTTGATTACTTAATTCTTTATAACATGAAATGCTGAGATGCGTGGGCGTCGAATATAATAAATATTATGTAATTGTTAACTGACAACTAATTGGTCAACATTTGTTTTATTATAAAGTCTGAACCTCTGTTTTTTATTATTGTTATTTTGCAGATAGATGTAGTAGACAGTAGACTCTAGTTGTGGTATATTTCAGAAAATATATTTGATAAATCCAGCATTAGACTTACGACACGCAAGAATGGTCTTCCAAATTCATTGTAAATAAATGACAACATTTTCATTGGCAATTTGTGATTTTATTTCTCTGAAGTTAACAGACAACCATTATTATAAATGTAGTTTTCTTAGTTTAAAACAAATTGAAGAGGGAGAAGTTTTTCAACAAGAAGAAATCCACAGTGAAGTAATCTCCCTTTATACGTGAGTGGACACACTCTTGTTGTAAATAAGGTAAATATGTTTTATGTAAAACTAGCTGGGGAAGTCGACTTTGCTCAGGGAGTTGATATGAAATTGAACCGACATTCTAACGCACGACACCCTTACCAATGGGTAGCCCCCACCCAAACAAAAAAGGCTTTGAATGATCCACAATGTTTCAGAACATTCAAGAGTGTTCTGGAATGTTCCACAATGATCTGGGAAGTTCCCGAACGTTCCAGACTATTCCACAATATTCCGGAATGTTGTGGAATGCTCTTGAATACTCTAGAATGTTCTAGAAATTTCTAGGGGCGAAACTTCCAACCCTTATATCTTTAAAAGCACACCCTTCTTCAGGTAAAAACTGGAACCTTCTTCATGGATGGGGGAGAGAAGGCTACCACACCATACTTGATCGTACCTGGACTCGTTTCTGAGTTTTAGCGGCATGCACATTGTACACTTTCTTTTATAATATAAACATTAATTATTATGTAAAAATATAAACTTACCTTGTATATATTGATAAATAAATAAATTTAAAAAAAAAAATGGATATAGTTGAAGTCATCAGTCAGGTTCCTCAACTCCATAGGCCACAGGAGCTGAACCGGTCCCCTTGAGAGCGCTTCCCTTAAAACCTAATAAGAGAGTTTCACTGTATGCATCGTTTTCTAGTAGCAAGTGAAAAGGAGGTAATAAAATCTAATAAGAGAGTTTCACTGTATGTGTCATGTTCTTATAACAAGATGAAAAAATAAAATAAAACCTAATAAGAGAATTTCACTGTATGAATCATGTTCTGGTAACAAGTGGAGATGAGGAAATAAAACCTAATAAGAGAATTTTCCTATATGTATCATGTTCTGGTAACAAGTGAAGATGAGGAAATAAAACCTAATAAGAGAGTGTCCCTGTATGAATCATGTTCTGGTAACAAGTGGAGATGAGGAAATAAAACCTAATAAGAGAATTTCCCTGTATGTATCACATTCTGGTAACAAGTGGAGATGGGGAAATAAAACCTAATAAGAGAATTTCCCTGTATGTATCATGTT
The DNA here is from genome assembly GCA_917880885.1 of Limnephilus marmoratus. Lineage (NCBI taxonomy): Eukaryota > Metazoa > Arthropoda > Insecta > Trichoptera > Limnephilidae > Limnephilus > Limnephilus marmoratus. The sequence goes on along the minus strand of OU862918.1, from coordinate 52,870,732 downwards.
CTGGTAACAAGTGGAGATGAAATAAAACCTAATAAGAGAATTTCACTGTATGAATCATGTTCTGGTAACAAGTGGAGATGAGGAAATAAAACCTAATAAGAGAATTTTCCTATATGTATCATGTTCTGGTAACAAGTGAAGATGAGGAAATAAAACCTAATAAGAGAGTGTCCCTGTATGAATCATGTTCTGGTAACAAGTGGAGATGAGGAAATAAAACCTAATAAGAGAATTTCCCTGTATGTATCACATTCTGGTAACAAGTGGAGATGGGGAAATAAAACCTAATAAGAGAATTTCCCTGTATGTATCATGTTCTGGTAACAAGTGGAGATGAAATAAAACCTAATAAGAGAATTTCCCTGTATGTATCACATTCTGGTAACAAGTGGAGATGGGGAAATAAAACCTAATAAGAGTGTTTCCCTATATGTACCATGTTCTGGTTAATAAGTGGAAGAGGAAAGGAGTTAATAAAAGTTTGTTTAAAGCAGTCAAGTTCTATATTTATGGTTACTTAGTTTATTTTGTACAAACTTCAACAATATATAATAATAATAATAGTAATTTAATTAAATACTCTATAATCTGTTATATTTTTATAATAAAAGTGAAATAATAAGGCGTCTGTCTGTTACAGTGAAGTAACGCTTCACCTTAAAACATCTCCAAATAAAATTTACAATGGCAATAACCAATCAGATCTAACGAAACGGTAATAATTTATCAATTTTCCAAATAATTATTGTCTAAAAAGAATATTTTGTGCAAAACATACTAAACATAATGTACGTTTGTTAAGACCATCCGTGGTGGTTGTCATGGCTGGAGGCTATCAGTGCAGTCTCCGGGCGGGGCCCCGTGGGGAAGAGGGGCCCCCGCCCCCACACGCACCGACTGAGCGAGACAAGCCGACTGAGAGAGGTGGGACGACTTAATATAATAATTAGGATATATTTCAACCATCACAAAAGCAAGCGATTAAGATGGTGTGTAAAATGACAAAGGTTTGTGATGGAACACAGTGCCTGAATAATCTATGGGAGTGTTTGTAAATTAGTTTCTAGTGAAGATCCGGGGAGCGGACATGCACTCCCCCCTGGCTAGCTGCTCGCGGCTGACCACACCAACAGGTAAAGTAAACAAGTAATAAGTAAGTATACAGATGACTGAAACGAATGGGCAAACATCTAGCGTACCTGCTGACAGTTAAGTTAATACAGTGGATGCAGCCGAGTTAATAAATGACATTAAATCCATCAAAGGTTGGAGGCGAGCTCATGGTTTGCACACAAAGCTTTATTATACGCAATATTGTTCATAATCAATTATCCATAAATAACCTACATTGCATGTTGGAAAATTTAAAAAGATACTCTCAAAGAATTTCATATGTATACGTAAACATTTCACCCACAAATAATGAAGCCTCACAGAAATGGCCAAGGACCGCCTGCTTGGGCGTCTCACTTAGAAGCTTACAGCTGTCTTTCCGTAGAATTATTCTTTTTTTTTATAAAAATATAGTTGACTAAATAATTCACAATTCTAGCAGACTGGTTTTCGAGTGCTTGAAAAACCGCAATATAAAATTTGCATAGTTCATAATTAAATGTTTTGTAAAGTTTTAACACAGATCACAATTTGCTGGCTTCACCAATCAATATAATAATTCAATAATACCATACATACTAACTTAACAAAACAAGCTCAATGAAGTTATGCGGTGATATGTGTGGGAGCGGTTACTATATTCCTGAACCCGTCCTCGGCACTCGACGCTCAGGGGAAGGTGAGCGCAAGTCAGGCGGGCCATGAATAATCCCACAAACAGATGTTTACTTGATTGGTTACAATTATTACGTTTACTCGAGTATGTATATTATTGCTTAGTGAACTGCATCTGCGAACTGAACTCCTTTGTGAAACTTGTCCAAAAGATGAAACACTTTCAGTTTCAGGACAATGGACAGTAAAGAATGGTTAACCTTTAAACAATAGGTAACATTATAATACAAGCATTCAGTGATTTGTTTGTTTGTTCAATATAAAACCTAGCAATTAGCTAAACCGGGGTAACCCAACGTCTGGGCACTACTTGAGTACCACCTGAATTGTGCTTTGGTTATTGCGATACAATGTTAGCGGGTCCAGTCGCGCGGTCACCCGGACACACGGGAGTCTAACCGGCCACGGCAGTCCGCTGCAGTTTGTACAAAAATCAACACCTTGACGATATATTCGCAATTTGACTCGGAGCGAAATACATATTTTAATTTAATTGTAAAAATTGAAAAGAAGAATGTTCGCACATTAATAATAATAACACGGTGCGTCCATCCTAAATGCGTGACTCGGGGAAGGCAGTAAGCAGCACTTAGGTTGACGTATCTAAAACTTCAATCGGCGGAGCGGCGCTTTCCGTCCAACTCTCAAATTAATTGTTTTCAAGTAAACGAACTCATAATATCCCAACATACGGAGTGCACAATGGACGCTGACCTCTGCGACAAAGTCACGCCGCACGTTGAAGACATGCGGTCGCGTATCATATGCAGATACAATATCAGTAGTGGAACAGCACTCGGGCTGTTAGCTGGGCGGCGGCGGCTATAGCGGGAGCTGCGTGGGGGGGAGTTGCTCGGCTGGGGGACAGGGGAGGGGGGGTCACAGCTGGTGCTGGTCGGCCTGCAGCACCACCCGGTGGCCCGCTGCTCCCGCCGCCACCACCGTCGTGTCGCGTGCCCCCCCTGGCTCCCTGTCCCCTCGAGCTTCCCCCGGCCCCGTGGCCTCGCCTCCTTCCGCTCCGTCCTCTCCCTCCCCCTCCCCGGACTCTTCCGTCTCGCCCTCCTCGCGCCGTTTATGTCGCCTCCACGCATGCTGGATCAGGCGCGCGCAGTACTCCTCTCGCTGGCGCCAGAGCGTCGAGCTGACGGGCTCATAGCCCACCTCGTCTGGCCGCGTGTTCACCTCGGCTAGCTCACCCGTCTCCTCGATCGGGCTACCCTTGCGCGCAAAGAAGTCTTTGGTCAGCGCGTCCAGGATGTCCACGCAGAACATCATGTCTCCCTTGCAGATGGGGATGTCCATGGACACGATCTTGTACTTGTTGGGCTTGTGTATCTGCAGAGGTGGCTCCAGCACGTCCAGGAAGTCCGACAGCTGGTCGAAGCGGATATACTGCGTGCCATCGGGGTCAAACTGCTGCCAGATCTCATAGTACATGTCGTAGTCGTCGTCTGTCAGCCCCTCTTGCACGTCCTCCGTGGCCTGCGAATAGTTCTCCAGGATGACGGCGATGTACATGTTGATGACAATGAGAAAGCTGATGACGAGGTAAGACAGCAGATAGGTGATGCCGATGGTAGCGGAACCGCAGTCGCCTGCGATCCCGCGTTCGTTGTCCGGCAGGGAACAGTTTTCTTCGTTGATTATTCCATCCAGTACTCCGTCCCATCCTGCCGATGTGGACATCTGACGAATAAAACACTCCATTAGTCTCCCTCAAATGGCCATATGGTTTCTACTAGTGAGCCTGCCAAAGAAACATGCAGAATGATGGTAAATCTAATTGCCTAACTAGATGTCTTTAAAGCCCGCTGCGGATTGAATAATTGGCAGATGGTAAAGTGCACTTCAAGCCTTTATGTCCTACTAGTATAACTGGTGGTGAACTTTTATTAATATTTTACATCATGAGATTCTATAGTAAAAGTACCAATAATTAATTTTGTTGTTCGATTTTGCAATATTATTTGTTTCTACGTTGTTTTGTTTAACGTGACTGCCATTCAGCTTTCGTAGAGCATTGGCCAACTACCGTGCTTTAGTAAAATATAATTTATGTATAAATAGTTGTAGAATAAAAAGGTTTTTTTTAATTATAATTAAAGAATACCATATTAATGATTATGGTACATGCAAAAGTATATTTACAAAAGGATAGTCCTTTCATAGCTATGATTAGATTTCTATATTTTAACAAGTTATAGGAGCATTACTGATTCATGAGGTCGAAGGGGGCTGCGTGGAAACAAATCAGTGGCAGCAGAATAGAGGAGGAATATCCCCCATACATTTATGTGTAATTTACTTTTTTATAGTAATTTACAGTGGGAATATTCCCCCTTGAAAATAAGTTTCTGCACAACAGACCTCAAAATTCATGCTTCAGTGATGCTACTCTACCAAGTTACAATAGTGCGTGCATTTGACTTGTGAGGAGTTCTTAGGGGGAAGTGATTGAAGTAGGATGGAGAGGATTAAAGAGATGGATGATAAACGAGCAGAGTTTGTACTATCTATTGGTACCTCAAAAAGGTTTTGGTAAGTTTCTATTGAATGCCAACTAATGACAACTTTAAGTTTGTATTTAGAGTGCAGATTCATTCCAAGAGTGCTTAATCGTAATAAGAAATCATCAAATGTAAAATTACCTAGATCTCAAGAGCGACTTGAAATCAGCTATGCCTCGAGTACCTACTCACGACTACAGGGGAACATGTAACAACAAACACCAATGGATGAAGGAGTGACATTAGCAGACTCTGGTACTCACTTGGAACAGGAGGATCATGCTCTGCCCGAAGGTCTTGAAGTTGTAGACGTCGTCCAGACCACTCTTGTCTTTGACGTGCATGAAAAATGACATTCCAAAGATTGCGAAGATAAACATGACCAAGAAAAGAAGTAGGCAGATGTTGAAGAGCGCAGGTAGCGACATGGCAAGAGCAAAGAGCAGGGTTCGTATGCCCTTGGCGCCCTTCACCAGGCGAAGCACTCGCCCCACCTTGGCCACCCGCACCACCCTGAGCAATGTCGGAGACACAAAATATTTTTCTATAAGGTCACTGAGGACCAGACCTGCAAATAAAAATCAGTCCATAGAAGATCTTTGGCGATGTTGTTATTTCCTCCATATTGAATGAGTTATTGTTAATAACATTTACAGCAACCAATCTTCTTGTTATTCTTCTTCTGTCTTTCACTTAATGATTTATTATTTTAGTTTACTACTCTTAAATACTCGAATTAACGAACATTTAAACTTTCGCATATTTTCAGACGGAAAATAGGATTGACTCGTAAAGGCTGATGGGCGGGCCACTCAGCAACGTGTCAACAAATGAATTTAGTCGATTTTACCCAACTGGTAAAATCTGTTTAAAATGTATAAATCATGTTGGAGTTAAGTAAAAGCAGGGAATATTTTGAAGAGTGTGGGACTAATGTTGAGGGTAAATTGATTGGAAGATAAACTAAACCAATTATTAAAAAGAGGTTGCTGTAAACTATAGTAAAAACCACTTACCTAATATGGATAAAATAACAACGACAAAGTCAAAAAGATTCCACGGTTCAACAAAGTAATGGTATCTTAAAGCGAATATTTTCATCAAACATTCGGAGCTAAATATCACAATGAATATCATGTTTAGGTAATCTAGAACGTCACTAAACGCTTTCTTCTGCTGGTAGTGATCTAGCGTCATGGTCAACATGTTCAGTCCTATGAACAACATGATGATCATGTCAAACTTCTTATTGGTCACTATCTCAAACACTATGGCTTGAGGTCGCCACTGGAAACAAACAAACACATTCATTAGTACACTGCAGAGCATTGGGAACAAACAATACGACATTACAACAGCGGTACAACAACAGATAACCCTGGCCACACTGCTCCTGTGGGATGAGAACTAGTCCAAGTCCGCACCGCAGGTCAGTCTCTAATTTTGGGGGAAAATGGAATGAAGATAAATGTTTGTTTCATAAACAAGCAGTTATCTTATGTCTAATTTTTTCTACTAAATAAAAATTGATGATCAGTGCTTTTTGCCAATGAGGTGCCAGTAAAATGCATCACTATGAAACCACTCCCTCTTCTCCTGTATACAGTTATATAGTGGTGCTGTGTTATATTGTGGATTTTCTGAATAACTAATAATGTACATATACGGAAAGGCACTGCAAACTGCAAAGAACAATATTAACAAAGTAACTTTCTGAAGTGTCAAGAAACAAGTCACTTGCAATAAGACTATGACTAGTCATGCAATGAAAGATGTGAAAAAAAGGATTCTTATCAAGATGAATGAATAAACGGCCCGGGCTCAATAAAATTTAGGATATTTAAGTCACTTGATTGAATCATGGATAATACATAATATCTTGGAAACGATGGGAAACATTTAGCGTTATTACCCTTGGGCGTGGAATTGCCTTCAGTGGTTTTTTGGATCCCATCTTTTTCATGGCATTATAGTACTTCTTCTGATCCTCTGTCATGAACATCTCCAAACTGCCGCCGGCTTTCTTCTTCTGCTCGTTGAAATTATCGATGATGACTCCGATAAACAGGTTGAGAGTAAAGAATGAGCCAAATATAATGAAGAACACAAAGTAGAGATACATGTAAATGTTTGTTTCCCGGATCGGCTGCTTGTTGATCTGGAATTTCATAAACAAGCAATTAAGTATCGTTCGATTACGGTTATTTTAAAACACACTTTCTCTTCAATGTCCCAAAGTCTACATGGACAAAATAAATTCTTACTGATGGCGTCTTCCAATGTCGTCCATTGACTGAGAGAATTAAAGCTCTCCAAAATGAAATAATAACTATTTAATAATGTTTTTTTTTGTTATTCGTTTTTGGGGTGTTATTCCAAGTTGCGCTATCTTCTTCTTTAGCCAACGTTTCGGATAGTGTTACAGTGTCCATCATCAGGGCAGATGGGTAATTGTTAGTTATGAAATGTGTGTCTATGTACTTGGAAGCGATACCATGTTGCCAGCTCCACTCCACTACGAGCTGGTATTACAGTATGTATATAAGTTTGAAGTATACTGTAATACCAGCTCGTAGTGGAGTGGAGCTGGCAACATGGTATTGCTTCCAAGTACATTAGCACACGTTTCACCACTAACAATTACATATAAGCCCTGATGATGGACACTGTAACGCTGTCCGAAACGTTGGCTAAAGAAGGAGGTAGCGCAACACGGCATAACACCCCAAAAGCAAATAACGAAAATACTTTTGGCCGTGAAAATCTAAAAACGTATCTATTTAATTATGGTAAATTGACTAGATAACTTTAATAGATTTGTTTACCACTCAAGCGATAGGTATGGTTTTTGATGAATTAAAATGAATTTACTTTAATCACTTTTGAACTATCAGCTAATATGTTTAGTCACAAGCTTGACTAGGCTTCTATCGAATGCCAAAAGATGTCACTGGTGTTCATTTATCAATATTCTAAGAGATGTTTTTTACCGTAAAGTCTATGTGTAGACATCGTTTAAAGTGTTTTCTAAAAATTAAACATCTGTTTACATGTTAAAATTAGCAGCTTTTAATGTTTTTGATTTTTTACTGTTTTTATTTTTAACGTTAATGACATTTACATTAGACCATAGACAACAAAAACAAATATTAAAATTCAATGTTGTCTCAAAAATGTAAAAGTTAGGGCAATTTCGATAACTAACATACAGATTCAAACCCTTATATATTTAATGATTTTTAGGTTTTTACAAAACCCTAAAATATGGGATAAATATGAAACGTAGGTGGGTTCATTAACTTTAAACCACATTACAGGATATGTTTCCTTATTAAAATTTGGTGGTACGATTTTTGGAATGAACGCTGCTAAATCGAAAACTGAACCCCCAGAACTTTCTATCGCTCGAGTGGTTAAAGATGTATTTAATATCCCTTAAAGTCTCTGCTCTGGTCTCAAAAGATTCACTCAATTGATTAACCACCATACCTCTCTGGAGTCGATGGCATCATTCATGATCTGTATCCACCCTTTGAAGGTGGCCACTTGGAAGAGGCACAGATACGCCTTGCCCACGTGGTCGAAGTTCATGGGAGAGTTCTCCCACGTGTAGTTCTCCGCTATGCAGGCGTTCTTGTCCGGAATGATCTCGTAACTAAGTGTGGTCTTGTTGGCATCCACACACTGGAATCACAATAAAAGTGTTAGTAAATCATGTACTTACAATGTAATACACTAACAAACTGATATACTAAAAGGCGTTTCTTTCTCTCTTCTTTTTTTCGCTATAATGAATAGTTTGTCTGAGATGGACTATTATTGGAGAATAGTCTGTTAAACTGTTTGCCCATCTTTATTTTAGAAGTGTATGCATTTATATAATGCGTCTTTTTTTATGGCAATCATGATTTCTCTAATTTTTTTACTTAAAAAAAGGCAAACATTCCCAGGTTACAAACAACTAACTCTATCTGAATTCTCCCTTGTCCCGTTGAATTGTTTCTTGTGCAATCATGGAGGACTTTACTAACAGAGAATTGAACCCGCACCCATGTTTATCATTACAGCAACCCGTATTGTTTGAATTTTTAGGTCCACATTGACAATACCTAGGAGCGCTCCGTCCATCTAGCGCATTTGCACTAAAACTTATGAAATTATTGCAAGAAATCGACATGCACTTTTAAAAACATGTGCGAAGTATTTATTAACTAAGAATTGCCGTACTGATCAAACTAATAATGCAAAATAAATGTTGTCTTTATTTGACACATCAATGTACATGAAAAAGACGATTCGTTAGTGTTAGTGTCGAAAAAGGCAGTACCTTTCGATACAAACTACAAATGTAGCAAACGGTGCCATCTGTTGATACCTCTATTAATTAGTACAACTTTACTAACTAAATAATTTACATATTATGTTAATTTTTTTTCATGCTATTATGCAGTCGACAAATAAAAAATTTTGTCGACAAATAAAAAATCCAGTAATTGGCTTGTATTATGCATAAATGAAATAGTTATTTGGAAATTCGATGGCTGAGGTAATCCTAACCAACATTGAGTAAAACCAGCAGCTTGGCAAGTTTTTAAAAATCAAATAATTGCTGATTTTCCCACTGCCTACCCAGATGAAAATTTTAGCCATGTGAACCACTCTGTGCATGCCACAGACATTACGTACCTTGTGATATTTGCCAGCAAACAGCTGCACTCCCATAATGGCGAATATAAGCCAGAAGATAAGACACACGAGGAGCACATTGAAGATGGAAGGAATGGCTTGCACCAGCGCGTTCACCACAACCTACAATCATTCCCAACAAAACATTAGGACACCACCAAACATTGCACAGAACATAATATTGCTTCTAATATTTAAAAGTTATAAAAAATAACTTGGAGATTTAATAAAATAAGTAAGCTCTTTATTGTGGAAAAATTATATTGGTGAGGAAAGCTATGCAATTTGCTGTTTTGTGAAAATTTTATGGTGATTTTAGATTAAAAATTTTTTTTAAGCTGATTTCCATTGTTCAGTTCATAAGTAATTTTTTTAAACATTTTTGTTTGTTTGTTTAATCTATAGAAACATCTCTAATAAAAGAACGATTAGTACAGAAGTGAAAAAAACTAAAATACTTAAATAAATATTATTAATTGATATTAACAAGAGCATAATTTACAATATCAAAGAAACATTGATTTATCAAAACAATTTTGTGCCATGCAAAAATATAAGATGAAATTTCCGTGTTCTGCTTTTATGAACACTATTGGTTATCAAATAAATGGTGCCCGGGGTGACGGTAAAAATTGGAAGTTCATTGAATTTTTCTATCTCCCCCTACATAAATAGTAGTTTCCGGTAAGTAATTAAGTTGAAACAAAGTGTTTTTTTTAAATTATTTGTGCATATTGAGAAGTAGCGGAATACAAAAATTTTACCAAATGTAGGTGGTAGGTGGTATGTTAGAGATTTGTTATGAGTTATGACTGTGTTTGTTAAAATGCTAAAAAATAAATAATTAAAATCTAGTAATGGTTTGTGAGTGTGGGTCCATGTTACTAGTTATTATAGTACAATTGACGGGTTGAAAACCATACTGGTATAAGCAACAAATCAGAAGATAGGAGATAATGACAATTTTGTGTTTTATTTTGTATGACACTACATACAGTGTCAGTTAACCTAACCAATAATAGATGGCGTTGCGATTTTTTCTCGTTCATACCCTTTTGGCACAACGAAAAATACCATCTTTACTATAACTTCTCGCACTTAACCCATTTTTAAAATTTTTGTCACTATGGTTTTCAACCCGTCAATTATTGTGCAAAAGTGCAAACTGGTGCCATTTTGGGTATGATATGAGAATCCCAAGGATAAAATTAGTATCGTAATTTATTTGGTGTCATTTTATTGATGTTTGTAAAATCATTTTTGAAAACAACATCGAAGCGTAAAGTCATGCATTTAAATAATATATAAACACATTGATCCTGTTATAATATTGAAGTGTTAAAAATATGCATGAAAATGTGACTGAACTGTTAAATCGATGACTTTGATGATGTTTGATAACTAACAAATTTATTACAGGATTTCAATGTGAATATTTATTTTGTTTTGTACAAAAATATAATGCTTACCATTTTTTTGGAGTTTTTCTTAATAACAACGTCAAATTAATAGTAGTTTAACATGCCAAATTCGTCTAACAATAAATATTTATAAAATAAAATCTACTAATAGGAAAAGAAGAAAAAATAATGCATTCAGGTAAGAAGTTGAGATAATTATCAACAAGTCAAAATGAGTTTTGATTTCAGTATAATGTTTGAATTGTCAGCCGATCTTTAGTCACGGGTACGAAAAGCAATTTGGTGGGTGCACGAGTAATGATTACAGATCAGTTGGTTGATGCTAATCATCGGGGAAGTAAGTTAGCTCGTGTCGGAACCAGCTACAGTTCACGTTCAGTGCAGAGAAGCAGTTTAATTGAGGGTTCGTCAGCTTACAACGTTCTATTGTAAAAATATTGCTAAATAAATAAGAAAATACTACGTCGAACTCTATTGCTGGTTTCATTGTCAATGATGGAATTACGAAACTCTCTTAGAAGGTTCTTCAGGTAAATTTAATTTTCAAAGGGACCTAAAAACAAAACTTCTTAAGGGTGGAATCTTTTCATGTGGGAACCTTATAAGAGGGTTTTACTGAAACTAGTTATTTAGGTTATTTTTAAATGCATCTCAAAACAATTAAATTTAAATTAAAACTATCTTTTTTAATGCATATCAATGACAATAGAAACTAATAATAAAGAACACAAGGTAAGACTCGTGTGTTTATGGATACAGGCTAAACAATTCTAAAATCTTTTGGTAGCGTTTCAATCATGGCTCAACAGCTGACGCATCAATAGACGTCAGCAGCGAAGCTCTTCAAACGTTACTTGCAGGTTTTAGAAGAACTTGGCTGAAACAAAGGACTAAAAACAGTTTGGTCATAGACAAAGAGGCCATTGTCTGGCTACGTACCCGCATGCCCTGCATACGGCTCATAGCCCTTAGCGGGCGAAGGGCACGGAGGGTCCGCATGGTTTTGAACGCCTGAATACCTCCCGCTCCGCAAAGCGCGGCCACGAAGTTAATTAGCGACACCTGTCGGATTCACAAATCACAAAAGCAAAATATAACATCGGGCTATCTGCTAACAAAAGAATACCTCTCGGTGTGGACACGGCCCCGATGCTCCTAGAAAACAGGTTATTTGATGAAGAAAAACCTAAAGCGTCCGTTTCAGTTATGTTATGAGCCAACCAATGTTAAACTTGCACATACTTCAGTACGTGCTTCATATTGTCTATTTACCTGAAAGCCGAATGGATCGTAGATGATTGGAGGAAAGAGTGAAGATGTTTAAAGTATAATATATGATGAAGGGATGTCAAAAGATGAACAGAAATAAACCAACAACATATATAATATATTATTATGGAAGCTTTAGTAATCCTAGTATTGACCATCGACCATCTCAGTACTAAGATACAGACATAAGCACGCACCATGTCCACTGTACATAGGTCACAGGTGGGCGTATCGCTTATTTACATTAAACAAATGTGCGATACACATAGAACATCAATGAGCTCTCAATGTATCATTTTTAAAAAGGCTACTGAAAACTAAATGTCAAATTCTGTCCAACTTTTTAAAAGTGAACATGCTGGAAAATATTTTAAAATGAGTCGTTTTAAAAATGTTACATGATTGAAAATGAGTGATTAAAAGTAGTAAGAAATGATAAGACGAGTGCAAAACATGTTCGGTTTGAAGGAGAGAGCGATAGAGTAGACAATTGGTTATATGTATTAGAGCACACGCACACACACTGACACACGACACGTAAGAAAAGAATAGCTTCGTCTGAGACAACATACAAACATGGGGAGGCTTGTATATCAAACGGAATCGACTAAGCCAATGGTCGTGGGATTCCACGCAGATGGGAATTTGGTCTGATCCTTGATGGTTTGATAGAGAAGCCCAAAGCAAAGCACTCAATGAAGCGGTAGTATATATATGGGCAGTCGGAATACACAGATCATCGCAGCGAGTTAATGGGGTTAGTTGGCAAGTTGGTTAGTCTGATTGGTCCGTTGGTCGGCCTGACTGCACGCTTCACTCACTCGCATGCCCTCCCAGCGGGACACGGCGCGGAGGGGTCTCAGGGCGCGAAGGGTTCTCATGGAACGGAACGCCGGAATGTCATCTGCACCCGTCCACACGGCTGCCAGGTTTATCAGAGACAACTACATCCGCAAACCAGCCGGTTAATTCAGGTAATAGATTCATCATTCCAAATCATCAAAACACATTTCCTTTACATTATCTCACATCTAGAATACTACAGAACGCAAAGTGCTTGTTAATATTTATTTTTTCCCAGTATGTACATTATTATCATATGTTGATGATTCTAATATTAAATTTAACTGATTTTCATATTCTTGAACAAGCACTTCAGTTCTGCTTTACAATTGTAAATTTGAAATCCTTATACGTAAATCATAATTACATAATTGGCTTTGTTTTGATCAGAGCTAGTTATTGTAGAAGTAGTGTACTTAATTTTAAATATTAATAAAAACGGATTTTTTTTTAATTCTGGATGTTGAAACACAATCAATACGAATGATCAAATCAAAAACATTACGCATTATAAGAACACATTAGAAAAAATGTGATTGATATAGCAAGGCATATGGAAGTCAGCTCTAACCATTGAGCTATAGCAACAACCTTCAGAACTACTGAGTTTTTCCAATACAAAAGATTCTCTAAAAATCATTATTTAGTTTCAAGTTTGTCTTGGGGTATGCAAAGAAATTGTGAAAGTCTTTATTCAAAGTTCATCTTTGAAGAAAGTAATAAAGTAACCATTTTAACAAAATTTCTATTACTTTAAGAAAATGCAACTGGAATTTGGTAAAATTATTCCATTTTTTATTGACATTTTTCATTCAAGATTCAGATTAAATAATACTAGTAAGATTCAATGTCTCGAGATTCTGAAGGAATGTTTCTAGGTTGTTCTAAGTGAAATGTCTTTCATACCATGACAATGACGAAGTCGAGCCAACACCAGGCGTTGGTGAAGTACACCTTGAAGCCGAGGGCCAACCACTTGATCAACATCTCCAGGAAGAAGATGACGGTGAAGATTCGGTCCATGTAGTAGAGGACATCTTGAAGAATGGGTCTCTGGGGAAGGTGGACATCTTCAAGAGCCTGGAATAGATGAGACATTGCAATTAATTCATAGAATAATAAAATTGTTAGTAGAATAATAATCTGCATTTGGTTTGCAGAGGTGAGATTAGTCTCTTCAGCGGTACCTACCTCACTGAAGATTTTGAACATTGTTCTTTTTTTCTTAGAGCAACATTCTCCCCCCTTAGCTTATAATTTTCATCCACAGGTGTTCTTTTTTAAAAAATTTCTTCCCACATTTTTTTGAACTCAGTTTTTTTACAACTTTTGTGATGTATTTAACTTTTTAAACTGCTTTTAATAGTGCTACTCAATAGAAAGTTTATCATTTTGAATTTCTTGTCTCCAACAAATGAAAAAGTTAGGTCAATGTCCAAGGAGATTTAATTCAACAGAGAGACAGCTCTTGCAACTGGATGTTCCTGCAGATCAGAAACCTGAACAATTTATTTTGCACTCCCTGAGAAAATTGTCAGTCAGTGTGGGACATTTTTAAAACAACCCCAAAGGGAACTAAATTATTGATACCTTGCTTCTGTTAAAAAAAAGTGAAGTTTAAGTGCAACTTACCAAGGCCAAACTGCTGAGCAAGATCATGGTGATTACAGCCGTCTCAAAGTACTTGTTCTCGATGAGCTGGAAAGTTTTAAGTCTGAGGTTGGCCCAGCCCTGCCAGAAGGGCGCATCGTCATCTCCCGCCAGGAATGGGAAGCGGAGGTAGCACGGCTCCGGGAAGCAGTCGGCCGGTGAGTCCTCGATGACCTCGTCGTCATTTGCGGCCACTACTGCCGGCCGGATGCCGTCCAGGCCACCGTCCTCTGCACCGTCTTCTTCTAGATCTGGAATCACCAGGTAAATAATAAGTGTATTTTTATATCATTAACCTTTTAAAACGAAAATGAATATCTTTAATCATAGAAATGTGATCATTTTACCACAATATCCATGCACAGGCTTTGTGGGATTTTTTTGTTACATATTAACTACCTTGCATATTTATTTTTTATAATAAAACTATTCCATGTATCGAACATGTACCAAAAACTTTCAAGGAAAAAATAAAAATAAGGTAAAGATTTAAATTTTACTTAAGAATTTCTACATTGAAATATAACACGAGGTTGATGCCTGATTCCGGGTCGTAATTAGACAACTCGCGGAAACTTCAATGAGCACTCGTGCAGACTTCATAATAGGGAATTGACACAAGAAGGAATTCATAGAGAAACAGCATCTGAAGATCTCAATAAACACTCAAAAGTACTTTGTTGCATTCTCTAAATAATTGTTCTTGTCGTGTGGTTAAAACTGGATTAAATATTGCATAATCTTCTGTTGATCTGATTTCTCAGATTTCCTTGAGTTGCTATGTCGGTTAAAATACAGTTTTCAGTTGAATATTTGACTTACAATAATATTTTCAATAATAGAAAATAGCATAGAGGTCCACAACATAACTTACCATCTTCTAATCCTAGATCTTCTTTACTGGCGTCTCTCTTCTCTTCTCCGTCCATTGTTTCCGCTGAACCTTTGTGACTCTCGTCTTTGAACGGCCGATTTTTATGGCTGCCGTAAGATTTTTGACTAATTGTGTCGTCATCCTGTAATTTCAACTAAATAATTAATTCAAACTTATCAACGACTGATACCATTAATTGGCTTTGGACAAAAGAAGCGTAAATGAATGAGCATAGACAATAAAGATGTAAATACCTGTGGTGTACACAAGTTACATAATTATTGGCTAAATTGGGCAAATGATGATGTTTAGTACTTAGAATTGTTATGTGAGAAGTACAACATACCTGTAAGGGAAGTCCTCGGTGATTCATAAGTTCATGTTCTAACCTATTGTCTTGGTGGTTGCCGCTAATGGCATTAATATTGTTCATTAACATCTTCCCCTTCTTCATCTTGTTGTTCAAATCACCTGGAAAATCCAATATCACAAACTCAATTAATAAAGACAATCATAAGGCTAAACAAATATCTCTATCACATTATTATGATTATCTGTAAAGAACTGGCTGGAGATTGAAGCCTAACCTAACATGCCTTCCATTGATAAGCTTGGTGACCAGCTCAGGCATGTGGGCTCCATTGAAGCTAGAGTCAAGTTAGCCTCTCAGAAGCTAGACAAAGAATACTATTTGGAGCACAGGAGTCAGCTGAAAATGCTGTCCTTATTCTACCAATATTTTAAAGGAAGATTCTCCGAGGAATTATCGTCATTGATCCCTTTCGCACCGGTGCATAGTCGGTACCCACGCCAAACGCAAGCTCAATATTTGTACACGGTTGAGATTTATCAAATGAGAAAAAATATTCAAATGAGTTCAGCATCTGGGCTATGGAACGATTTGCAGGCCTCTGTGTTTCCTCCTTCCTACAACATGGGTTAGAGAGAAATTGTTTTCGTCAGAGTCTGCTTTAGACTTCCTTTAAAAAAAGTAATTTTGCTCAGAGTCAGAAATATAAGAAATTTCATTACAATTATGATTTTGTCTTAAAGGGCTAACGTTAATTCGCAGTGTAGGAAAGACACCAGCAGACACAAAGGGAGAAAGTCAGTTGTAGTGGCAATGCTTTAAATACATATGACTGCATAAATTTATTAATTTACATTATTATTTATAAACAATTAAAATAATAGGACAGGACAGAATGTGATAAAGACGATATAAAATATAAACGGTGTGTGGGTGCGGTGCTTCCTAAAAACCCAGCACAAAGCAAAGAAGGGGTTATTTGAAATTACCGTGGATGGTGAACTCCATGCCGTCTCCGATGGCCACCTCGAGCTGGTCCTTGTGCTTCTTGTCGCGGTAGATGACGGCGTCGTCCAGGTCACCACCCATCTCCATCTCGCCATCCACTCCGCGCTCTGCGGACACACAGCGGCCACATAGCGCGGCCTTTAGACCTGGGCCGCGCCGGAAAAAAAGGAATCACGCCACAAACCGCCGTCTTAGAATTTACACCGATTTTTTTTAGAGACAACGAAACGAGGGGCAGAACGAACTTTAAGGTTTTGCTTGCGTTTTATCTACATTGATGCATTTCTTTAAATTGTATGATAATTTGTTAAGACAAATCTATTGATTTATTATGCGCGTCTAATGTGTGTATCACAATATATATTTCAACTTTGTTAGTAAAGTTTAGAAAAAACAGAGTATTTTCTTTATTACTGATGTATTATGATAAATTATATTATTATGAGTTTGTATATTATATTATAATGACTAGGAATTTTAAAGCCAAGTTGTTTCATTTGGAGTATCGTCAACCATTTTGGTTGTCTGTGCGTCGCGCGAAAACTGGTTCAATGAACTCAAATTTGAGTTGAATATAAATGTTATTTTCAAAATTTCTTACAAATAAATAAATTCAAGTAGGTACCCACCTATAATATAATTATTAAATTATCTTTTTCTAATTGAAAATATGAAATTAGTGTTTTACTAAAACCGTGGCTTACTTCAAATAACAAATTTTACCACATATCCAAAATTCTTTTTTTTTTGGAATCTGTAGAAATAAAACTTTCAAAGGGTTAAAAATGATAGAATGAAGTTAAACTATAAAATTTTTTGCTATGTACATATTTACACCACTTGAGCTTTATAATAATAGCACATGAAACAACAGGCCCTTAAAGGCAGTTATTTCTGTTATGAATTTTAAGTAATTTTACAAATGTTTTATTAACCCTCAGGCCTTGGGCATATTCTGTCAGGTCAAAATATTTCCGCTTTGCAATAAAATCCAAATAAATGGAATATTTCTGAATGTATCCGAAAAGAAAAGACTGTTTTTAAAAGGTGATAAAATATGCATCCAAATTTTGATTATTAAAATAAACTTATAATTTTCGAAATGTAATTTTTTAAAATGAAAACTTAAAAAGTTTTAAAAATGGCTCACCTCACGTTTTTTTTTTAAATAAAATTTAAAATATATAGCAAGATGTTTTCTCTTTCTAACACCGTTTAGATAATTTTTTTTCACAATGATAGTAAGGGAGACGTAACGATTTCTATGAGACCCAAAAGCAAACAAATTAGCTTGAGGGGTTAATGTAACTCGGTAAAGTAATCGAAGCATTGTTCAATGCAATTTTAAAAGAAGTAATGTTTTCCTCTAAGATAGGTACTTATTACTCTGAAAAGGGTTTGCAAACGAAGCACTTAACATCTCTCGTCCACGGCTTCGTTCAGCATCGTGGATGCTCCACGATATAAGAAGTGTTCACAATTAACCTTAAAATTCGTGCATGACCTCCTTTATGATATTTTTACAACACGAACTAACAATTATAATTTACATAACATGAACCAACAGTTAACAGTAACACACGTGCACAATCAACAGGGTGTTACACAACAAGTTACAGGAACAGAATAGTACAGTCACGGGAGCAACTAAACAAACAACAATCAAACGGGAGGGGGCGTGATTTCGCTTTATACACAACAGAAGTACAACAGAAAATAATCCACAACATCTATCAACAATATCAATCGTCCAGTTGATTAGTCAGACATCTCCAAATACTACGTTTTGAGATAAGGAGGTAAGGAACATTCGAATGTTCACCATAAAGAAAATATTAATTACACGTGTCTGGGTTTTACATATTAAATCAGCTGTAAATTAATACCGGAAAGCATAATGGTCTGGTGCATTAGAATGCCATTGTGAAATAATAAACTGGTGACCCAGAAAACAACATTATTTTGTTTAATTCATTACAAGTTTTCTGCATTGTAATTGATTAGGTGTTTATGAGTAATATCAGTATTGTACCAGATAGAGGGTACACTGTTAGATATAACTGCAATTTAGAATTTTCGGAGATGTCTGACTAATCAACTAGACGATCAATTTACCGTCTCTCAAATGAACATAGTGGAATCCAAATCAGAAAATGTCATAACAGCAAGCAAGTAAAGTTGCTAAAGTAGGTATGATTTTAGATTTTCATGGCCAAAAGTATTATCGTGATTAATTTTTGGGTTATTATGCTGTGGTGCGCCTCTTTAGTTAACGCTTCTAACAGCAATCAAAGCATGTGTTATCGTAGGAAGTGATATCGTGTTGTGCATGTTAATCCTCTTATGGCTGTTATTTCAATTTAATAATTAAGTGAAATTAGTGAGGTTTTCGGTTTAACATTTAGTTTTGGTGTAACCGTTAAATACAAGACACCAAGAACAAGAGTCCCATCGTCCCTATTAATGCAGATTTTGTGGATTTCGATTGCTCTTGTAATCCAATTGCTTTGGGTCTTCCCAGGATTTCAGGTAATTTTCCGGGTGGCCGAGATTGCACGCTCAAAAGTATTGATATCCTTTTTAGAAAAGGTCCTTTCAATTTGGCCTATAAACAACTTATCACATCTATCTTTGTAAAAGAATAGGAATTCTAACTTTAGAATTGGATTTCGATAGATTTGAACTAAGACTAAAAATAATATATTTTTATCTAATTCAGAAATCATAATCAATTTTTAAAATCTACTTGAACAGATTTACGTTGTTATTTTTTGATGACAAAAAAATATTTTTTCATGGTGCTAGCAGTCGCTTTTTATCAAAACTAGTATTAATCTTCAAGCCTTACATGAAGAGGCATCATATTGAATTAAAATGATTTGACGGCAATATCGACAAACAAAATGGAGTAGTTATGGACATCCACTCTCCTCGCATCTGTGGATTCATCCTATGTACAAATGAAAGACGGTTTAAACAATTAATAATTATTAATAAGAATAAATATTATATTATAATGATTAAGAATTAATTAAAGTCCCAAGAATGATAAAAAATATAAAGGGAATTATTTACAAGTATTAGAAAAATTAAAAAATGGTATTTTTTATGACAACATAGGTCTGTATTCGTATCACTTTTATGCTTCCCCAAATTCATAATCAGTACTTATGTTAGGGTTATTTTTTTAATACATATTTGTAAAATTCCTACACTCAGGATTTTGTATTGGAAAATTCAACAATAAATATTAAATAAAGGTTTAATATATATTAGCATGCTAATTTTTTAAATACATTGTTTGAACTTTTTTTTTTTTATGGAAGTTTTTTAAATTAATACTATATGTATGTATCGATATATTGTTGTTCGATGTGTGAACCCCAATTTTAAACATACTAAGTATTGAAAAAAGATTTAAATTTATAAAATGTGTGGTTTGGTTTTTGTGTCAAATTAAAAAAAAATCGAAGAATTTTACCCTCTAACATTGTAGCGTTAGATTTTATTTTTAAAGTTACATTACATAACAGGTTGTTGCACAGTATTTTAACAATTCATCAAATTTCATAGTTAATATTCAAGTTCTATTATTATACAAGTATGTACTGTGAAACAACCAACCCACGATGAAATAATAACAGAACTTGAATAGAAGTTTCACAGAACTTGAATTTTAACTTTGAAATTTAATGATTGGTTCAAATTCTGTGAAGCATCCTGTCCTAAGTGTTTATGTGTGTGTTGATAATAAATTGAATTATTTATATGTATCTACAACAAACCTAATATTTGATTAGTAAAAAAATTATCAAAATTTATTATTTTCTTGAAAAAATTGAAAACTTTATATTTTGATTTAAAAAACATTCTTTACACATTTTCAGTACTTAGTACAAAGATATACATATATTGAAAAGGGTAGAAAACACGAAAGAAGCAAAAAATATATTATACAGAAAGCGTGCAGTGTGGTCCAATTTCTCTGCGATTGATTCAAAAACTTTTAAAGAATCTAAATTTAAAACATATATGAATGTGAATACTATTGTCTTTTAAAGTTTAAAATCAACCGCAGGGCTAGTGAACATTGAAACACTAAGCGATAAACCATTGAAAATGGCAAATTATCAAAAAGAAACATTTATGTTCAAAAGTACAAGTTGCAGAACAACAATTAAATATTTAAAAAACATACATTCATAATTATTTCAAACTCAGTTGGTCAAACTCAATTCATCAGCAAGAATGTTTATATGTAAAAGTGCATGCACGTATTATTTTGTATGTACGATATGTAATTATTTTTGATCTCTCTAATTCCTGAGTTTCCCTGTACAAAAGTCTAATGGGCATTTGATGCCCCGTGCAAATTGTGAATTTGTTATGATAGCAAAATATCTGTTCTCGTATAATAATAAATAATAACTATAGACCAATGTTACATTTTGTACGTATTGCGTTGCAAGAAAGATAACTACATACACAGTTCATTAAAAAACGGTATATTAATATTATTTTCGATGTAGTCTCGTACACTGTACACATTTTCCATACAAGCTTTCATAAGTTATCAGTTTTGTATGAACTCAACATTTTTACATGGCTAAATATGATAACATCTATTTTGTGTATGTTGGATGAGCCAACTTTTTAATGTAAACGAAAATGTTAAAGTATTTACATGAAACCTATTGTAAATGGATTTACGTTATCTTTCAGTGTTTTAGAATAAGTTAATGAGTTCCAGTGCTTCACATGTACAGAATTGAACAATGTAAAGAGTTTTGTGTTGCTTATATGTATGTACTGTTTTGTTTAAATCTTTGTTCAAAATGATATTATTTAAGATTGCCGTAATGAAGGTATTCATATTAGCATTCTTACGTACCTACTTATAATGCATTACAATCAAAGAGGCATCTTAAATATGCCATATTTACCTCGATGTAAAGCATTTCAAGTCCGTGGGTTTGTTTTCTCTTGGACCAAGCTGAAACTCCTATTCTAGTAAACCAGTGTTTAGTAAAATCAAAAGTGTGAACGCGCGTGTCGAACAAAAAATCAAAGCTATCGTCTAGTTGTGATGAGTATGAACCTTGTTTCCAACTGTAGCACGGCTCACCTGGGGCATGGTCAGCAATCTGGCTCGTCAGCTTGTTCTTGAGGAACTTGAAGACGGCCACGATGCCGCTTTTGACCCAGGCGTTGAAGCGCGATATTCGGTTGAAGGCCTCCGCGATCTTGTTGGTCTCCTGGTCAGCCGTGGGCGCCGAAAGACTCGAAGAGCCGAAATTGGACAGGAGCAAGGCCAAGAAGAGGTTAAGAACCTGAAAAATATCATTTATTTCATGAACTTTTTATTATTTACCGCAATTCCTTTTTATTTATTTTTTAAATTAAAACAGAACAGTGATAAAATACCGAATTAATTAAAAATAGATTGCAAGAGTAATTTGAATGTCTAATTTGCTGTAAACACTGATAAAATGTAATCTTGTTACTACATTTCTAAAAGAAGCTCAAATTTAAAACCATCACTTTTCAATTATTAAAACAATTTTTTTTCATAAAAATCGACTGCAGATCTGGAGAGTTAATTATAAGTCACATTCTGCTAATTTCAAACTCGTTAAAACATTGCAGGAATAATAGGTTTTTATTGTCAAAATGTTAAAACATTTCCATAAAGTAAAAACAAGGCAGGGTCTATATGTGACCCTTGAGAAACTCAAATTGAGAACCACTGCTTTCCGATTACTACGGAAAATATTTTTTGATCTCGAAAATCGACCTAAGAGCTTGATTACTTAAAACTCGTAAAAATTTTCGGGAATAATTTTATTTTATTTTAAAATGTTAATACATTTCCACAAAGTAAAAAACAATGCAGGGTCTAGACCTTACCCTTGAGGCATGCCAGATGTAACATATGCACAATTAAATTGGTATTCACAGAAAGTGATACGTACCACCAAATTGCCAATGACCACAGTGGCCAAGAAGAAGGGTATACAGGACACGTCTCCCACCAGCATGCAATCCCACATGGACTCTATCCACTCCCCGCAGAGCACCCGGAACACGATCATAAAGCTGTGCATGAAGTCTGTAAAGTTCCACCGAGGCAGATCGCCGTCAGGAAACCGGTCCACGTTATCTGGCGAATAAACATGTTCAGTAAATCTCGCACAATTCAGAGTAATTTTTTAATCAATAAAACAATTAGTTCAGCTGTCAATAGATTTATGTTGGCTCTTTTTAATTTAATTATTTAATTGAAGATCATGGATTCTAGATTCTGTCCATCTTTGCTTTTAACGATTACAAAGTATTGATACTTTCAATGTAGGTATCTTTTAAATAAGATTCTAACTAATAAGTGCGAACGTGTATTTGTTTGTTTGTCCTTCTTTCACGTCGCAATGGAGCGACCGATCGATGTGATGTTGCATAAAATACACCACCATGAGAAAATTACGTTCTGTTTTACGGGAAATCTAAATGATGTTGTTATTTATATCAAATCAGATACTCCTGAACAGCGATAATGTTTAATTTTAGTTCTTCAGATCAACTATTTCAGAAAAGACAATAAACCTGGTTCGAACATTTACGAGAATAAGGAGTTTTGTAAAAGATTATAAAATAAAATAAAATACCTACCTAAAAATCTAGAATGTAATATAAACATATCCTCCAAGATAATAATAGAGGCAAAATGGAAATCGTGAAAGAGAAAAATTAAAGAAATAAGTGGAGAAGAGAGTAAGGCACATTACCTGGTGGAAGTGGAATGGCTCAGATACTTACCGACGTAGTTTTTGCCGAACAGTTGCATCCCCATCACGGCGAAGATGAAGATGATAATACACAACACGAAGGTCAGGTTACCCAGCGCACCCATCGTCCGACCCATGATGGAGATAAGCAAGTTCAGAGTTGGCCAGGACTTTGCCAATTTGAATACACGAAGCTGCAAAAGCAAGATACTTTGTGCTGTAGACCAATGGCAAAATATCTTCAAAGATTGATCAAACTTATATACGAAGTGTTGTTAAGCGGCGACCATGAAAATACTGTTAGTGAGGAAGACAATATCAAGAATCGGTGGATGAATTTTGATAGTTCTGATGATTTGTTTATCTGCTTATGTTTTTAAACTGTGTCATAATACTTTTGGGTGATTGTGAATTGATAGTGTCTGATTCGGAAAGAAGTAGAAGGCAGTGTGTTTGTTACCTGTTTGATTTCGCCATCTGCATTAATAACCTTGCTGGATTTATTCACTGACTAAACAAGCGAATTTAAGCAAGAATAAGAGGAAAGTGAGAAAGTCGTTAATTTGGCATTCAATAGTTAAAATTTTGAGTACACATTTAAACCATTTTTCTGAAAATTCTTCTAATTTTTCCTGCCAAAATGATGGATTTTCTGGCAGGGGTTTTATTAACGATTGCTTCAGTATACGGGATGATTGTGGAACTGTTCAATGCCATTTCTAACTGAGTAATATGCGTGTAGAGTATAAGTCATTACCTACCAAATGCTCGTATAATATAGATGAGAAAATTTTAAAGGGAATATTGTAAACCAATAACCAGGAAGGTTGGTGTTTATGAAACAAAAGCTTTGCTTTTACCACTAAATTTAGTTTAACTGTTGACTAGTTTCCGAAGAGCTTTTCCTTCATCAGGACATCCGATGTCTTGTGTTACTTCCCACTCTAATACAGCTTCTCTCTGTAAGTATCGTTCCTTTAACTTTTGCTCAGTTGCTTTTTCCGAAATCAGTCGACAGTTTAAACAAGAGGTAAAACAAAGCCTTCTTCAATTTAATCTGTGTATTTATGGTAACAACGTAACCGCCTTTTACAACGGAATCACGTTGTCTGGTTTTTCCCATTAAAATTATCCATAAGAACCTTTAGCTCAAATAATAACTTTGTAAAAATAATAAATATATTGGTGTGTAGCTTACAAATAAATTATAATAGTGTTGATAATTCTGGCAATATTCGCATCCCACCTTATTTTAAAACATAATACGACAGCACCAAAATCGCAATCCTGAAAAAAAATCCTGCAGTAGGTTAATTGAAACCAGTAGCCAGCGTAAAAGCAAGCCTCAATGACAACATAATTGAAAAGGCGTAGAGAGAAAGAAGAAAGAGTAGTTGGTTGGTTGATGACAGCGGCAGCAGCGGGAGTGGCCACACCTGCGTAATTCTTGCCGAAGAGCTGCATGCCCATGACGGCGAATATGAATATGATAATGCAAAGGACGATGGTGAGGTTTCCCAGAGCGCCCACTGTGCGCCCCATGATGGAGATCAGCAGGTTGAGCGTGGGCCAGGACTTGGCCAGCTTGAACACGCGCAACTGCAAACACATTCACTCGTGTCAAATTACTGCCCCTAATTACATCACCTTGCTAATTTGCTTTTTGCTGAAGATTGTTAATTTAAAGGAATGTGTTTAAATTCTTGGATAGCAGGACTATCACTGGCCATGCTACGCCTTGAAATCTGTTTCAATTGCATAACAATAAAATTTTTGCCAAATATTTTTCCATTAATAGAAATTCACAGTAATGCCTATGTTAGGGATTGTGTGTATAAAGTGCGACATAAAGTCACAAGTTCGGTGCCGCGACAAAATTCAAAGTAACAACCGAGATCATTTTCTATTATTTAATTAACTGCTTTTATAAATTACTATTTGATAAAATACGAGTTTTTGTGATGTATTAAATTGAAATTTACTGAGCACTTAGAATCGGTGCAAAGTGGAAGGTGATACATCTACCCAGCTGAGGTTATTTGAGTTTTATGCCATTCCATGTTTCCTCTAATTCCTGAAAATTTTTAACATAGCCAATTTCATTATTTGTTTCAAATCATAGCAGTCTTTGGTGTAAATTTTTTCGTGGAACTATTCCGTAGCAATCTAAGGAATAATTTCGTAATTTGCTTAAAAAATATGGTAATATTTAGTTTTTCGTGTAGTCAATATATGGAAACATGGTGATCCGTAGTTTGCTAGACACAATAATTGATTTCAATTAGATACGATTGATTAATTTGATTTCTATTTCTGAAAGGGTATTAAAATAAATTAATGTGACAATTTGTTTCCGACTGAAGGAAGTGCTAAAACGAACACACAAAGATCAAATTACTTAGAATGGTTATGGTAAATTTCGTAAATTATTTGGAAATACCTAGATGTAAGATTTCAATAAACGAACTTACCAATCGGAACGATCTCAACACGGACAATCCCTGAACCCCCTCCAGACCGAGCTCAAGGAGTGATAAGGCCACAATGATGAAGTCGAAAATGTTCCAGCCCTCTTGGAAGTAGTATTTGGGGCTCATGGCTATGAGTTTCATGGTCGCTTCAATCGCAAAGGTTGCCGTGAAGAACTGCAAAAGAAATACGTAGATACATTTCCACATTTGACTTGAACTGTGAATCCTATCGGCTGCGCCAATATAACGTACAGTACAACAATTACCTTTAAAAGGCTCACTAACTAACCCCGCCAAACAACATATTCTTGGCACACACTTCTTGCTTCAGTCATATTATAGATCGTCTCATACACACTCTTCTGTTATTTTCTTCTCCAGACTCTTGTTATTGTGCCATGTCTTCCTCAAAAATCATTTAAGAGCCCCTTTTTAAAATCTTACTCATTACCCTTACACCAAGCCGATCTCTACATTTTTCACATGATCACACATGAATTCATCGCCTCAGGGATCTCATATCTACAGCTTTCAGTCTACTTTCATACTTCCTCTGCTAATTCCGCGCCATACTGCCATACATCAGGGTTGGTATCAGCATTCCATTGTGGACTGCTAGCTTCGCCTCTTTGGACATATTTTTGTTAGCATTAATCGCGTTGAGTCAGAATTCAAAATTTTCAACATTTACTCTTTCCATCTCTCATAAACATATTTCCCAAATAAATAAGCTCATCCACCTACTCCAAGTATTCATCATTCACTACTATGTTGCACGCTGTTTTCTTCC
The DNA here is from genome assembly GCA_917880885.1 of Limnephilus marmoratus. NCBI lineage: Eukaryota > Metazoa > Arthropoda > Insecta > Trichoptera > Limnephilidae > Limnephilus > Limnephilus marmoratus. Next base: position 52,844,333 of record OU862918.1, on the reverse strand, counting down.
TCTTTATCGAACACTATGTCTTTAGACTTAAATTACATAAATTCACCATTACAAGTAATTCATTCTTCATATTACTTCGTTCATTCTAGATACAAGGTCTTCAATACTGTTAGAAATCAGCTCCACATCTTCTATATACAACAGGCAACATACTTTCAGATTACAGATTAGTAGGCATTTAATCTTATAACAGAAAACCGTTTTTAATCTTGGCAATGACATATATCAGATTCCATCGACAACATAACAGGCAGAATTCCATTCTCATTTTATCAGTCTCTTTGCCAAACAACACACATGAAGGAGATACAATGAATTGTAACTCACGTAGTTTCCGCTCTTGAGAGCTTTCTCCATGTCCTTGTTCATGTCGTAGTGATCGAGCGCCATGAACAGGGTGTTGACGACGATACAGAGCGTGATGAAGAGCTCCACGAAGGGATCGAACACGATGAGAGCCACGTACTCCTGAAGCTTAAGCCAGAACCAGCAGCAATCCCACACGCAGAACACGTCGATCCCTTTAGTCAATGCTTCCAGGGCTCGGTCCTTGAGCGTGGGACCATCCTCATCGTCCTCTGTCGGAGGGAAGTAGTATATGGACACTGCCAATTCCCAAGGATTAGTATTGGTTCTTCATACTTTACATTGTTACGAGAGTCTAAAGGAATCAGATACAAGGGGAAAGAGATTTCGCTTAGGTAGATGAAAGCCCGCTAAAAAGCTGAAAAAATGTCTCGTTAATGGAATGTTGTTAGTGTTGCTGTATTTCAAATTTTGGTGAATGTTTTTAATCAAATCCAAAGTTAAAATGTGCCACCCAAAAGAAAGGCAATAATAAATTGATCCTTCAGTTGCTATAATAATTTGTCCTAAATAAAATTTTGGTAAACTTGTGAGCAAAAATACTATCGAGTTTAAAAAGTATTGAAATCTCAAAGAAAGCATTTTAAATGCTAGATAATAGCGATGACAACTTTACGGAGATATAATCATTTGTTTTGGTGTATTTTTACTCACAGTTGTTAAAAACATTTGTGCAAAGATAGAAATCCAATAATTTTTTGTTAGTTGGATAAAACACACCTAATGTAGGTGTCTGAATTCAATTGGACACTCAGACACTAGTCAATCTCTGACAATCTACACAAATCTAGTTTTATTCTTTATAACCAAAAGCCAATAATAATAACGATTAAGATCAATAATTATACTTACTGGTGCATGCAAAATGTTAGAATTTTACCAAAATTCATGTGCAAAATTACGTTTTTTTAGTTTTTTTTAAAAAGCGATAAAATTTATTGAAATCTTTAGCAAAAGCTGAATGTATGTTTTCACATTGACTGACCGAGTTAGTTGTTAGTTGAATTAAAGTATTAACGAAAAAAATACTAATTTTAAAGTGTAAATTAAATTATTGACAAAAGATTATAAAAAATTAAACCTTCTGAAAAAATAAAATCAATTATTCATGTAGATATAAATAAATGTATGTATATTGAAAGCTGAATAAGAAAACTCTTTAAATTATCAAATTACAATGATAATTTAAAATTAGGTTTCAAAAAGTGGTAGCTTACTAGTTTTAAAAGAATTTCTTGATAAACATTTAAAAACAAATAATTTGTACACGGTTTTATAGATATTTCCGTGTTTTTTTACATGTTTTTTGGACTCCTTGGAACAAACTTCAGAACCGTAGAGATATCTTCAAATTCTACCCTTGGATGGAATTTAATAAAATAATAAAGAAGTACCGAAAATATGTTTTTCGGTGCATGAAAAACTGTTAAAAAACTTATGTCTTTATACTTTGGAACTTTTTAATTTTTTTTCTGCTAATCTTGGCACCCTTGGCGTGCATGCACTTAATTTTGTAAGTAACTCGGTAACTTGTAAAATTACAGATGATTTTTTTCGGAAGTCAGTAAAAAAGTATTGAAACAAATTCTATATTATAATGTCGTGACAAACCAAACAGATCTCAAAAATTACAATATATCTGCTCAAAGTGAAAGCTTCATAGCACAAATAATATACAAAGCAACCAAATAATTCATGCACTAAATAAAACTATTTAAAACAAACTTGTGGATGTTTTGAAATCTGTAATTGCGTCTGCGAAAAGAATTGGGGATTGAGTGAAATATAAAATGAGTTCACTCAACCATTTCACTAAGTAATTTTCACTTTCTTAGAAACAATTTTTTCTTACAAGGAAAAAATACCCCTGAGAGGGGTTTAATCACCCTTTAATGAGGGACAACTTTTTGTTCGACTTAATCCAATTTATTTAATCATTTCCCTTTTCTTTTTGCACATCGAAATATAATCAGTAAAACAAACTTTTATTGATTTTGTTTAACGTTAATTGATTTTGTTAAAAAATGTCTACGAAATGTACGAGTAGATGTAGTATGTCTTTTTATGTGATTTTTGATTGAAAATGTGAACATGGATTTACACAAACTAGTGGTCGCCCAATGGTCGAAATTCGACCATAATTAATTTAAATTTGGTGTGTGTAATGTTTTTTTAATTGATTTTTTACGCATAATTTAAAAAAAAATATTAGCATTCTGCACTCCTTCTCCATATAAACTATACATAAGTGTGCGAAATTTCATACTCCTCCGTCCGCGCAATTTTCATAAAAAGGGGTACAAAGTTTTTGCTTCACCTATTAATAAACCGATTACCGGTTTTGGAGGCCAAAAGCATTATCACGATTTATTTTTGGGTTATATCACGTTGCGCTAACTCCCTCTTTAGCCAAAGCTTCGGACAGGGTTACGGTGTTCATCATCAGGACAGTTATGTAATACAGTACAGAACACTTCAATCATCCAGTTGATTAGTCAGACCTCTCCAAAAAATCGATTTTGAGTTAAACATGCAGTTATATATATATAAAAGTGTACCCTCTGTCTAGTTCTGTACACAGATGACTCAAAAATACCTTCATATCAATTATAATGCAGAAAAAATAATGTTGATGTTTTCTGTTCGTATTTCAAAATGTCAAACAAATGTACCGGACCGTTAAGCCTCCCGGTGTTATTGTGTAGCATATTTAATATGTAAAACACACGCACGTGTAAATAATATTTGATTTACGATTTTTTCGATTTATTCGAATATAGCTTTCCTCCTTATCTCAAAACTTAGTATTTGGAGCTGTCTCACTAATCGGACATGACAATCGGACGATCGACATCTGCCATGATGATGGACACTGTAATGTTATCCGAAATGTTGGCTATAGAAGGAGGCAGCACAACACGCCATAATGACCCAAAAATAAACTAGGTGAAATTGTACAAAATAGTACATGTACATAATGATTTTTGTTATATTAGTGCTTTGTGTATTTCATGTAATTTTAAAAGTTATGATGAGTGTTGATTGAGTGTAAAACCAAGTGTGAAAAAAATGTGTGCCCAAAAATCTGAAAAACGTGTTTCACTTCGGTGATTAACAATTTACATACTTTGAAAAAAGAAAATTCATGCAAAAATTAGATGCGTTGTTCTCAAAAGCGTGACAAAAATGAAAATACCATGCAGTTGCAATATTAAACTTGTAGAGAGTAATACTTGTCAATATATATTTTAGCTTTGCAAATTAAATTTCACCATTGGATGAGAGATTCAGATCTCATTCCCCCTGAGAGAAACCAATTGATTTATTAATTGACGATTTTCTGGTAAAGTAACACTTTTTATCAAACCAATACTAAACAGAAGAACATGGCATTATAAATACACAAAACATACATAAGATCTATGTATGCTAACATAATTTTGATGAATTTTGAATAACTAAAAACTATTTTATGCAAAAGATGACAGTGAAATGATATCTAATTTAATCTATTGAAATCATATACAATAGGCATTTATAATTTCTTTTAAATTTTTATGGCACTGTAAACAAATTTCTTATTTGATATTTTAATATGCTAATTGGGATCATTTCTATTTGATGTAAGAACAAAATCATAATATTGTATTGCGTGAATTGTTTATTACACATTTATACATAAGTGAAAAACATTCATTTTGTGAGGTTAATCCAATGAAACATGTCTGTAAAATTTTTACCACGGTAATATTCATCTACAGAATTTACACCTCGGCAATATTCACTTGGGGCGATGCACCACGTCGTGTACAATTCAAAATCAGGCCGCTAACAATAACACTTCTTATGTAGATGGCGATAAGGTTTAAATTCTCACTTAACACCAGGCGCCTCTTTTGATTTACACAAGAAGAAAACATCATCAAAAGGTTATTTTTATTTTATTTTGCGAAGTTTATGCTCAAATATTTAAATGATTTACGATAATTTTTTTAACATTAGCGCTCGCCCTCTAACATTATTTGTATTTACATATCTTCGTTTCAAACCATCTTTTTGAATTACTACTATTACTGGGCCTTAAAGCAGTTTTATAGACCTAATACTTTTTTTTGTTGGCTTATAAAAAGACTTGTAATTTCAATTAGTTATACTCGATTATTTCAAAGACCGGGATATATTCTACTCGCAGTATTTAATCATAGAATCTAACATACAAGCTATCAAATTTACAAACCAAAAATACAAGAACACAAAATGACCGGTCAGTGGTTGAGTGGGCATCGCGCTTAGATCTCATCCGGGCGTCGCGTGTTCGATTCCTCGGCTGGCTAAGTCCTCCATCACAACACAAGCAACATTTTCGGCTCTCTGTGATGGTAGTAGGAGATTTTCAAACATTGTTGGATTGTTCGTAACCCGGGAATGTTTGTCTTTCTTTAAAAAAAACAAAAAAAACATGAGTTTTCATTACTACGTAGTGCTTCGCCATAAGTACTTATTACATCGTTAGGTATTTTTATCTTGGGAATTTTGACATCAGTTAATTTGAACAGCAATTGTTTGCATTGAATCCACCACATCAAACAATATTACACACAAATAAAAATTTCATGTCCCAAAGCAAAAATATTTAAAAAATGTGGCATATCAGTCAATAAACAAATTAACATAAAAATGTTCACTATAAACAAAAACAATAATTTATTTATGTAATCGACACACATGACATTTTAAAAACTATTTCTACAAAATTAATAAAATATAAACATAAATTTTGACTACACTTTTCTAGGGTATAATGGTAGAACATGACTAAATTAACATGTAACATATTATGAAACTGGTCAATGATTCGGGCCTAATGTCGGTAGGAGAGGTTAATGAGTATGACAAGGCCGATTAGAGAACAACGAGTATCAACAACAATCCGCAATTTGCAAATTGTCGTTGCTCGATGGCGCTGATTTGATCTCTTGACACTTCAAAATCCGTCGCGCCCCAACGTTTGTATTGTTGTCGGCCTTGTGACTGATTCATGATGTGTGAGGTAGGATGAAGTGAGAATTTACCTCCTTGGTCGCTGGCTCTGCTCTGCCTGCCCGCAGCCTGCTCGATGATGTCGTTGAGCACCATAACATCTGAAACCCAACAACCAACGTTCTCTGTGCGGTGTTCAAACAATTAAACAAAAGAAAAAACGGACTGAACAATTTTAAAGATTACATTATGCGTTAACAGGGGCAATACTTTCCCTACAAAACTTACTAAAGTTGGTTTGGAGAGGACACCCGAAGTGAGACGATGCAAAGCACTCATAAACGGACCAAACCAAATCAGGCATGTATGCAATGCGGACAGTGCACTCACTGAGGGAACTGGTAAGACTACTAACGGGACACTGCCACCTCAGGAGACACTTGCAGTTGCTGAAAAACACCAATAGATGCAAGAAATCAAAAGGAAAAGGGTGAAGAGACACAATTCACCCATGGTGCCCAACGTTTTACACTGATGGGATCAAGGCTCAGAAACCTGGGAAGACACATTGTGGAATCATGAGATATAGTTGAATATCCAATGATGTTGAACTTTTTCAAAGGGACCAAGTTACTGTCAAAGGAATTAGGTAAAATGGGATGCCTGTATGCACCCATGGCCTGAGTGCTCACGGAAACTATTTAAACCGTATCCATTTTATTAATGAAAAAAAACAACTCAGATATCATTGACCGGTCAGTGGCTAAGTTGGCATCTCGTTTGGGTCCCACCAAGGCGTCTTGAGTTCATTTCTTCGGCTCGTCCTCTATCATGGTACAAGCAATATTTTCCGTTACTGTGGTGGTAGTAGTAATTTTCAAATTTTGTCAGGTTATTTTGTCTTTCTTTTAAAAAGAAAATATAGTAACCTTAGAAACTTGAATCGATTACCGACATTAAAATGTCAATTTTTTAGTCAATCCTTCTAAAATACAAATATGTACAATTTTATGGTTTGTGGTTTTCAAACAATTGTTTTGGTTGAATGAATAATGAGATTCATTGAAAAATAAATGGTTTTCGTTGAATAAAATAAAATAAAATGTTTATTTTTGACCATTTTTATCGAATTTGCATGGGACCTGGGCAGTGTGTACAAAACATTGGGACAATTTATGGATTAATTTACAATTTTCATGACTTTTATTGGTTGATTTTCAATTCACCACACGATTTTTTGCAAGCTACAGACATAGATGCTCTAGTACAGATAGGTCATATAGGTTATAGAGTTATCCGTTAGATGTCGGTAGTATATTGGGTCTCTCCTCCATTTTTTGAGATTTTGAGAGTAGGTATACTAGAGAGGACCTCGGGCTACAGACCGTCGCACTCGTTCCTGATTATAAGAAGTTTTTGTCTAAATAAAGAACACAGCACTTTGTTGTTCTTCAGATAGAGTGATAATTTTCTGTGTTTGAAACCACAAGAATCGAATAAACTAGTGTGCACCTGAAAAATATTGCAAGAGTCAATCGCGAGAGTGCTTGTATCGGTGATTTCCATACCTTTCATGTCGACGACTGTCTGCTGTTGAGGCTGTTCGATGAATGGGTTGTCAGTAGAGTGCTTCAACACCTTCCCTGCTTCGTCTGTGCACTCCGAACTCATCTCCTGTAACGTTACATTTATTTTCCATTATTACTCAGGGCTACAAAAATAGAAACACATACAGTTATTTCTCAGAATGTATGTAGGTATGATTAAGAGCAGTTTTAGACAAAGTTTTATAGAAAATACATTGTTTGTTTAAAATAAGATTTGAAATATAATCATGAAATTTAGGGGAAAAATCTATGGTATAATCTCACGCAATTCACGAATTGCGCCTGATCGTGTTAGGATTTGCATTGCGCCTGACGGAGGGTTAATCAGGTTAACAAGAAATTGTATGTTAAACCAATGAATAGAAACAACGCGAATATAGGCGGAATTACACGTTCAATAGGATCTTGAAATGTTTTAAAAATAGTATGAAGATATAATTGACGACAGAAATATCAGAAAAAGATTCGGTCGCTGGGGTTCATTTCCTAGATGCGACAGAATCTTTTTCTGATTTTTCTGTTTCAAATTTTCCTTTGAGAAACGCTAATATTGTGTTAAATTATTAAATATTAAAAATTAAGGTTTAATTCAATAAGTTATTCCAAAAAAGCATATATACGTCAAAGAATTTCTGATAAATAAACGATTGACCCACAAACTATGTTATTTAAGTTATCATGCATCTTTTCAATATATTATAGGATTGATAATAATTGTATATTAACTAAAATGCGCAGACCCCTTAATAATCAAGAATTCTGACCTTACTTTTAACCTTAAAAAATATTAAGAAAAGTAATATAAATTTCAAAATAGAATTAAAATAATTATCTGGTATTTAAAAAAAAAGTAGATATTCTAATTCCTGGTAAATCAGTTCCAGTTTTTAAAATGACAATTAAATTCAAATCAAATTCGAATTCCATTGAATCAGAGTTACAAAGACACACACGGTCGAAATTAGTATTTTTGAATTTTTTATATTTTTCCCCACTTCAAATTATTGTTTATTCAATTCTATCAATATAACATGCACACTTCTCTATACAAGCACTGCCAGAAAAAAGCTTAGTATTGTAATTGAATGTTATAATAATATATGTAATCAATTTCAATAGAATAAGATGAAATTCTTTTTTGAGAAATGTATTAAAATGTACTCACGCTAAGATATTCCCTCAATGGTGGCTTGTGATTGGTGTCTTGATAAGGGTTCCCATTGGGGTGACCGCTGAGGCTCTGGTTGCGGGAACAGCGACCCCGCAAGCGGGACTCCTTAGTCTGCGGAGCCTGCTTGCCCCCCAGCCCGCCCAGCAGATCGCCGTGGGAGGTGTACGAGATGCGAGACTGGTGGGAAGTGTAGGACGAGTGACGAGATCCTGCATATTTACATTCATGTTTAATTTGGCTTCCATATTAACTATTCATTGGATAACCAACACCTCTTCCGTAGGTCATCCCAAGTGACAAACTCAGCAAAGTGTCCAGGTTGGGGTGAGATTTGAGGTTTATCCAGCTGTGTGGCGGACCCGATCGGGGAGATCGATTGAGGGAGACCCCTTTGTCTCCCGAGCCGGACTCTCACGACCCATCGCATTGCATCGCACGTGAGAGGAATGGATTCAAACGTTGTTCACTCCTTGACCCACTGACCCTTTATCCTTACCAGAACTTCTTTTCCTTCATTTCCTGAAAATTCCCTCTACACAGCATCTTCAAAGATGATATTGACATTGAGGGAAATTATTTTCCTCAGGGCCTCTTGTGTGGAATTAAGCAATTAAGGTACAAACAAAATGGAACAACGCAAGATTTTATGCAAGTTAACGCGAAATTTTAATTTCCGGGAATTTCCCTTCGAGAATTTTCACCTCGAGTACCTATTTTCAATTTGGAAAATTTGTGTCTTGTTTGCCGGTATTTTAGTTGCATTTTGAGCTTGGCTTAAGATATATATTTACGTTCGTGAAATTTTTCAGTAAACTCAGGATTATAGGTTATAGGTTATAGGATAGGATTTCTGACAACTCAATGTAACTCATAAGATTCCTGAAAATACTGAAAAACCGACCGTTTATCTCTTGTCTCGATAATAATTTTGTGTAGATATTAAATGCAATGAATTTAAAATAAGTTGTCATCTCTTATTATCAATTTGGCTAATTGAAATGAGTTGTTCGTGTGTTTTTAAAAAACGAAGATAATTTTTTAAATTTCTTATCAATATCGTTGTGAAATATGCTATCAAAATTGCCTAGTTTTTTTTCCGCAGGAGCCACAATATTTTATATGATTTTATACACGACACGTGGTGCTAAATACAAATAATGTACAAATAAATTAACATAAACAAATACGGTTTTAAGTCATTATTTATACAAAATATATTCTGTAAAGAAAGTAGGACTTTATATACATTAAATTAGTTGTTAGTATATATAAATTCTACGTTATTTAATAGTAAACGAACCACTTGAAGAATAACGTCCGCAGTCACCCATTTAGTAAAATACACATTGTTTATCTTTAAATACCTTACAGTGCAGTGTAACTTATTGGAAAAACCAATTTACTAATTAACTCACACGAAGCATTTTTAATTACGCAAATCGTTCATGCAAAAACCAAGTGTACAATTCAGTTATAATTACATACTTTTCGATTCGTTATTTCTAGCATTAGTAAGCAAAATTCCCATCTTATAGAATACCTACAGTTTATAATATTGTTAGTTTGTGTGTATTTAAAAGCTTGTGATTCTATATGGTACATATATTATGTATTGTTAGATTCATGCTTGTGTGATACTGTATCAGTGAAAAAAATATTGTTGTGTATGTGGCCCTAAACGTTATTAAATGTAAGCAAATTCAGCGAAAATATTTTATTTCAATATTACTGTTTACATACTATCTTTCTATGTAGAATTTCATTACCCTAATCAATTTTAATTACTTATAACTAATTTCAATTTCATTAAATAACAGTTCTTTACCTGTCGCTTTAACGCTTCAATGAAACAAAGCTTTGCAATAATTTACCCTGCCAATACATTTTCAAAAATATTGCCAACAGTAGCCACAAAAACCATTCGCATAAATTAGGATTGGAGATGAAAAATTAATAGTAATGAAAATGCGTGTTAGTTATTGACCTCTCCAGGGGAGCATTTAGAAGTGAATATTTTGATAAGATAAATATATCATAGATAAAATATGCATATTATTATGGAAATGATGTTAGAGGTTATTTAAATGCAATTTGATGGTCTTGGGGGGTTGTTAAAAGGCAAAGAGGTTTTGTGGCTTCTCAGAATTTTATGTTAAGCATCAAATAATTTTTACTTATTACCTATCGAAGAAGCTTATTATATAGTGTTTACATCGAAACAAAGTGAATTCCATAAAGCTAGGCGTTTACCAAATCAGCAACACATTTTGTACGCTTTTAAAATGCACCCAACTGACGCAAGTCATCACGAAATCCAGCTTGCAGCAAACTAGAAATCAGTTTCTGGTTAGATCCTTTTATTTAATTTATTAAATTTTTAGCATGTATGCAACATTCGGAATCGGTATTCCACGTATTCCATAATGCAGATGTTAGACAACGTTGTCTAAAGAAGGAAGTAGCACAACACGGCATAATAATTAAAAAATAAATCACGATAATGCTTTTGGCCGTGAAAATCTCAAGTTATATCTGATTTCGTATATAGTTAAACCCATTTTTTTACCCTTTTTTTATATTTACTTCCCACAGGACTCCTGTGACAGAAGACCCTGAGAAAATAAATTCCCTCGGAGTCTGTGTCATATTTGGGGATGCTGTGTGAAGGGTCCTTTTGCGGAAAGGAAGGAGTGTACCTTGGTCTTGAAGAGACCCATATTGTAGGAGGGAGGAAGCACATATGTAGCAATCCACAGCTGAACTGCTGAACTCAAGACCAGTCGTAGAAATCAGCCGTTCTCATGTGACAAATTTCAACTATGTACAAATATTGGGGGCGCGATTGGCGTGTTTACCGACTGTTTATAGGCTAATAAAGGGACTTGAAACTTGAAACCCGTGGTTTTGCATTACTTCGCATTACATCACCTTAAAATATGTACAATGTACATACATTTACATTGAACTAACGCGGGAGATTTACAAGAAGCAATTGAACTCTTTTTTTACAATGGGTGCTTTTAAAATTCCTGTCTTTACGACAATCGAAAAGCACAAATAGAACCAAAAGCTTAAATTCTTTTTCACAATAAATAATAGTGAGATAAACAATGTACACAATGCAACCCTTATCATACATCTCCTTCACTCTTATTAAAGAAATGAAACACCATTGTCACGGAAATTTTTAGAGCGCCCGGAGACGAACATTATTATTATTTGTGTGTCGCTGATTTGGTAAACCCCATAACCCATTGTCAGTACCGCGTGCAAACTAACCTAAATTAGCATAATACACAGGAACAATGATGGCACCGTTCTCTTCCGACATGGGGGTAACAGCATTGGAGTCATCAGCGTAGGGCAGGTGTTCCTGGGCGTCCAGGTAGGTGGAGAGAACCAGCGGCTTACGGTCCGCGCCCGGGGGCACGAGTCGCCCCCGCCCATTGCGCAGGGTCAGCTGGTGCGAGCCCCGCGATCCCCGACGTAGGTTGAATGGTGACCCCGGGAGAGACAGGCTCGCCTGAAACGGACAAACAGGCTACTGATGCCAATACACGCTTCTACAAGCAGTTTTTTTAAATAAATCTTGGGGCAATCAATACAGTCTTTATAGTTAGACCAAAGAAGTAGCATTATACAACACACTGACCATTGCTTAGATTGTGTTCTGTGTGCGAAAGGAAAAAGTATCGAATAATAGAGTTTTGATTACAAAACTTAATTTTGGATGTCAAAATCAAACAAACTGAATGAATTGTTTTTAATCAAACGGCATAGCTAATATCGAGTATCTACCTACCTCCCAGAAGTATTTTTTTCTTATATTATAAAATATAAGCTAATATTCATAAATTGGATTATTTAAATTAAAATGACCAATTTAAGTTTGAATACAAATTTGTCATACGTAATTTAAAACATCTACTTAAAGTTTACATAATAGATTGAAGAAAATAATTATTCGTAAATACTTTCCAAATTTGCCTCTAAAATCAAGAAAAATCGATTTATTTATTGACCAAATAATATAAATAATTTATATCATTCATTTTACAATAAAACAATAATAAATTAAATACTTTTGAGCAGTGTTAGATATTTTCTACAACTTTTGATTTTAAAACGGATTATTCAGTTTGATTGGGTATTTTGGCCTCAAATCCAAAATAATTTATTTGCATGAAAAAGGCCGCGCAACCATTCCTCTTAAGTAGATACCAATTCCAAGTCGCTGCTCAATAGTTTTAAAAAATAATTAGATTTATATTTTTTATTTATTTCCTCCCACTACCATCATTATAGGCGGATAATGTTGCTTGAGCAATAGTGGAGGACTTAAAATGATTGAACCCGCTACACCTAGGTATAAAACCGATGCTTTGGACCACTTGACCATCTAATCTAAGCTATCTTTATCTAATTTTGTGTGGTATGTTCAGTTTTTTAATCGATAAATACTACCTGTCTTTGGGCCATAAGTTAAGATAACCAAGCATTAAAAATTAAAAATTACTGCTTAAATTTCCATAAATTTTAACCTCCGTTAATCCTTATTTTGTTTCTTTTCGCACACAGAATTAATTTCATTCAAATTTAAGAAAAGGACAAGAGAACGCTTAAATTAACGTATAAAACAATATGTTTGATAAGATAAAAAATGAAATATTTTGTATATAGGCTATAATGTCAATCATTTAAGCTTGTGACCTCATAATCCTGTAAAATTAAACAAATGGACGTTGTTACTTCAATAGAAAAGGGTATTACAGTATGGAGGTGCATGTCAGGAGGCAGTTATCAAACCATAAAGTTGGAATAGAAAGGTTTAAGGAATAGAATTATATATTTGAATAAATTACAAATAATAAAGAAACAAAAAGGTAGAAGAGAGTATATTCTACATATAATAATGATAATAGTATATATTGAACTATCGAGGTAAGAAATAGTTGATAGTTTTTATAAGTATCTTTATAAATATACATGCAGAATGGTGCAAAACATAGTATCATATTGAAAGCAACAACAGTTTTGTATAAAACCGTTTGTTTGGAAGGGTCTGTAGCTTGAACCAAGAGGGTAACATTAGTAATTAGTATTAGAACTGAGCATAGAATAGAACAACACCAATGTATGAGGTAGATCATTTCACCACATACCTGTGAGCCTTCTCTGTAGGACGGATAACAAATCTGGCTTTTAGTTCCGAATTTAACTCGGTCTGGGTGGGGGACCTTCAATTAAGAGATAAAAACGTGATACAATTACACATCAAACATGGTAATTTACCACAAGTCCAATAGTAAATAGGCAAATAGATCAATGTTATATATCAAATCAGATCAACAGAACACCGAGTGTTAAGCAAGCGGCTACAGATTTACCTGAGTGCCATACAGATTACAGGTAGAGACAACATCGACAGATAAACATCGCCCAAGGGAAGAAACACCGAACAAAGAAGAGTGACTCGAGTCACAGTACAAGTACACATTCTGCATGCGCAAACCAAATATGCCATTACCGTGTGATGCACCATTCTACACTGTCACCTACAACAGTCTAATGAGGACTGAGAGCTAAGGGACGTAGATCAAACTATTCAACACTGTGCTCACTGGTCACTTCTTACTTACTTGCAAGGGGACCAGTGACCACTGTTCACCAACTTCAGATCTGACTAACTCTCAAAGCAGCAGCATCGAGCAGCTTCGAGAGTTGTTCAGTAACATTACCATTCTATTGAAGCAACAAACCACCTGTTCAGTCACAAGTCTTTTTATACAAGTGTTTGCCGTCCTGATTTCAGAACTACAGACTATTTCATGGATCGTTTAAAACCTTCGTGCGTTAGGGAGACTTCAATTCAAATTCGTGCAAAATATGTAATTATATCAATAAATTATCTAATAATGTCTTACCAAAATGTCTAGATATCAATATGTACGAGTCAATACTTCTTATAGGCAGTCTGTCGTCATGTTGTCCGGTCTTATCGATACTTTCTGTACATTATAAAAGTTCTTCCACAAAACCTTTGTTCAAGAGTATTAATAAATAAATCGTTCAGCCATTACCTACCTTTTACGATGATAAAGATCGTCTATGATAATACCCAGGACTAAATTAATGGAAAGTGGAAAGTGGCCCCAGAAGATATTTCAGGAATTTTGATGATAACCATTGGTAATGATTTCAAGAATGCCGGATTAGAATGGTTGAAATTTTTCTTCTGGGAACCGTAGAAAGACTAAGAATAACGAATACACCATGATTTTATGATAGATATAGAAAGAGGGTTAAATTGAGGCATGCTAAAGGTTGCGCTAACATTAGAACTACTATGATCAACAATAAAATGCAACTTTAAATTATATAGTTGGATGAATATTAATGATTTTAATAAACGCCTTTTTATGATTCACTTTGAGTGTGGATTTAGTATATTATCTGCTGAAATACGTTTTTATAAGAAGGCATTTATTGTGTCAAAAACATATTATGGTAGATGTGAATTTTCCCCTAGCAATAAAATTAAGTTTTTTATATACAGAAACCTGTTGTTATTTCGGAAGTGGCTTCATCGAAATATTATGAATCATTGAAGAAGACAATATCAACAACTCCTCAATGAAAATACGAAGGGATAGTCACAGAAAATAAAAAGGTAATGGTCGCAACTGGGTCAATTTCGTCAATCTCTTAATTTCATTTTTTTTTTTAAATTTGTGAACATTTTGTTTTGAATATTTTTATTAATAATGTAAGTTTGTTACATAATTTCATTTATTTTCTACCGGTTTTGACTCATTCGTATCACTCACCAGCGTTCTTAAAATTAACTTTAAAATTATACAAAAGCTGATGGAAATAATTAGATATTATTAGGTGAGGGTAGTGGAGTGGTGGTTTGGGGAGAGGGGAAAATGGTGGAAGGAGTCAAAATAACAAGGAAACATGGTCAACAAAGGTGACTTACAGGGTGCTATTATTTTGTTTATTAAATTATTTTTTTTAAAGTATTGCTAGTGAATGGCAGGATGTGTCGAAACTGGTAGGAAATAAATTAAATTTAATTCAATATAAAAATTTATTTAGCTTTGAATTACCAACATTATCTTCATTTATTCCATTATTTTATAAACCTGGAAAGACTTAGGTTCGAGACCCAGTTGCGACCGTTACGTTTTATTTTCTGTGTCTTCGTCCCTTCCATATTTTTATTCAGAGTTGTTGATAGTATCTTCTTCAATGATTAAATATTACATTGAGTTTTATAAGTAAGTTGTTAATCCCAATACATTAACATATTAGCAGTGGGTGTTTCGACGCCTGAACTTGCATTGTGAATATTAAATTTGTTGTAGGAATTATTTAAGATTTTAGGAATTATTTGCTGTAATAAACTATTTTGCAAGTCGCAAAAAATTATTGCAAATCCGTTTTTAACTGAATTTTATAATGTAGAAAGTATTTTGAAAATTAATTGCCCTCAATAATGATCTCAAAATTGTTAATATTTGTTGGGATGTCAAGGGGAAATTAGTTGATCAAAAACATTACAATTATAAATATTTTACCTTAAAGAATGTTATTAAAAATAATGTTAGGAAAGTAATAAATAGTGGTGCCTCAAAAAAAAATTGCAATAAATTTAATGTTAGTATTTTATATAAAATATGTAGTGTTATTCTTATGAAGATTAGGTGCCCTTTGTAAATGTTGGAAATATTGTCAAATTTAATAAATGCAGGGTGTAACAGCACGTACATAAAGGATTTTCACCAGAGATTCCTAAACATATATGGAGTAAAAAAGTAGATGCCATTTTGCTCTCCGATAATTTTTTTTTCTAATAAAAAAAAAAATAAAAATTTCAATCACACATTGCCACTGATCACAAGCCTACACGTCGCGACGGTATTACATGATACCGTGATGTTAGAAAGAGATGGAGTGCTTATCAAATGACCCCTGTAAGCATACTCGACTACTCAATAACGACGTGTGATGGAAAAATATTTTCAATGTTTTTAATTAAAATATCAATGGATAGCAAAATGACATCCACATTTTTACTCCAAATATGCTCAGGAATCGCTGGTAAAAATCCATCAGGTCCGTGCTGTTATACACTGCACAAATAAATAATATGAGTTTTAAAAATTACCTATTTTTCTATAATGAAAAATAATCTTTAAGATTTTTTTAGTGAAAGAAAAGCGCTGTGGAATCTTAAATTACAAATAATTATTCAATTAAATGTGAAAAATAACGCGATAAGTGAGTAGATTATAAATATATAAGTTTTGCAAAAAAGTCTCAACTATTACGATTTGTATAATAGAAAGCGATTTTGTTGGGATAAATTGTTGTGAAAAATTAGCGAAAAATTTCAAAAGCTGACAAAAAAATTCAAATAAGTACTTTATTATAGTATTTTAAGAGGTAAAAGATTAAAAATATTTTTTATTATAATATATTCATGATAGGTGTACAATATTTACCCTTGTTCCTACGGTATTAAAGATGCTTACTAACATAAAATATGCAACAAATTTATTTCTAGAATATAATATATCTAACACCGGGGAAGACGTTCAGTGCATGAGCAAATTAAAGATCGACATTTTATTATTATTATTATTATCATTAACTAGCGCAGACCCCCGAAAATCACGGATAGTCTTATTTCTCGACAAATCAGTTCCAATTTAAAAAATGACAATTCAAATATTTTTTTGTGTAAAATATTGTATTTATATTGTAGGCAGGACTTTATCCCTTGTCTGAATTCTTCAAACAAAGATTTCCAATTTGAAATTGACACTTAAATTAAAATTAATTCCTGGTTCTAGAGTTCATTGAACCAGAGTAACGTAGGACAGACACCCGATCGAAATTAGTATTTTTCAGTGAACTAGCTCTTCAATTTGGAAGGCAGGTACGGTAACGGAATTTATTGGATCACCACACATCTGCCACAGGTCACCCCAAGTGTTTCGTCTTGGTCTTGGCCTCCGTTTGGTGACTTAGCACGGGTGCCCGTGTTTATGGGGTTAATCCAAGTCTTGGTGGCAGATGCGTCCGGTTACGTGGCGGGCCGGATCGGGAGAGGCCGATTAGGGATTTTCTTTGACCTATACAGCCCGACTCTCTCGACTACAATGCCTTGCATAGCAGTGGGAGGGCTGGATTCATACACCCATCACCTCCGCACGGCGTCTCCAAAGACGACATAGACCTTGAAGAAAATTATTTTTTCTCAGAAGGCCCCGAGGAAATAAAATTCCTCTAGGCCTATGTCATCTTTGTGGATGCTCTGTGGAGTATGTTTTTAGGGAAAGGATGGAGAGGAAGTTCTGGGGGAGAAAAAAAGGTATGAGGGGTGGGCAGGAATTTGAAGGTCAAAGTATTCAGGAGTGACTAACGTATGAATCCACTCCCAATCCGCTGCAAGGCGATGGGTCGAGAGAGTCCTGCTGGAGAGCTCAAAAGATCTCCCTCAACCAGTCCCTCACAATCCGGCCTGGCACCCAGTAGGTGACCCGAGACCCGAACAAAACTTACTCCATGAACCCGGGCACCCCGGCTAAGTCACCAAACATATTGAACCACTTGGGGTGACCTATACAGGGGTGTTATTCGATAAATAGTTCCCGAGGCGGCGATACCCGTAACCGCCTCCGATTCTAATAAATATTCATCAATGTCGGTCTTACAGAGTATTAAAAAAAGGGACATAATTAAGATTGATATATTAAATTGTTGAATATATCATTTGGAATCAGTAGGGTATATTGGTGTATTATAATGTAACAACATCTAGTGGCATCACTCAAATTCAATTACTACATCGAAAAGCAAAGATGGAAGATTTTCTTACTTAGAGCTCAGAAAGATAGTTATTTTTATTTTTACAAATAATAAATAACTAAAAAAAAGAAATACAACCAACACTCATAGAAATATTTCTCAATTTAAAAAAATCCGATTCGCATTTTTTTAAGTAAAAGCTGGCTGATTGCTTGTGATTTGTTCCTTTGCAAAATTTCTTACTCTTAAGTAAAAAGTTATTTCGAATGGTTACGTCCGGTAGTGAATCCCCCGACAGTTGACGACCTCCGTAATCCAGTGGGTAAGACTCTTGACTCACAGTCCGGAGGTCGCGGGTTCAAACCCGGCATGCGCAAATAAATTTTATTTGATTAATTTGTGTTATTTCACAATTAATTAATTAAAAATAATATATAGTATATTTGCGGCATGTTCCAGAGTGGAAGATACTATCAGTATCGCCCTGGTGTAAGACCACCATTCAGAATTGAAACGTTGCTTGAAAATGGCTTTAGCCGTGTTTGGTGACCAGATCTGAATAGCCAGGTACTTCCCAACCTTCCTCTTCCCCACCTCCTTCCCCTCCCCACTACCTTCAGCCTCACAACATACCCCAATTGGGGATGCCATAGTCTCACTGGCTCCAGACGGGAGCAGTTGAGATTCTTGTGCGGTTATTCACTGTAAAAAAAAAGAAAAAAAAAGTTGGTCCCGAAATAATTTTTTTTTTTGCGCGTTATTTGCCAAGTTCAAACCTAAAATCGACCTCAAAAATAACTTTAATTATAAGTGGGTATGGATATCAAACAAATGAATCTACAGTTTCTATTTTTTGTACGTGTATTTACAGTATATAGACAAATAGATCCTTGATGAATAGAATGAAAAATCTTTTGTTATTCAGCGGTATAAAGGCAATTAGTTATATTTTGTTTAAGTAGGTACAACATATTTTCCCTTAACCGATTGCACATTGTTATAAAGTACGCCGAGGGGTCAAATGGCAAGGGATTAAATTTACTAATAAACTAAATTTTAACAATCATATATGTAACGTAATTCTTTGTTTATCAGTCGTGTAACACATTTATTGGTAAGACTGTTGATGAATAGTTTAATTGTATTTCTACGGACGATTACAATATTAATTATCACCGTAATGTGGGGCGACTTTTGAATGAGGGGGTGACTTTTATCATCGCGGATATCTGTAATAATTCTTGCTACCAATTAGAAATTTCTCGCTTCTTTTTAACGATTTTTTCGAACAAAATAGATACATTCGAAAATAAGTGTCAAATTAGTTGGTTTCTAGTAATATTCAAACACAATGTCGGTTTAATTGTGAAGTTGTGTTTTTAGATATTTTCAATGACAGAAAAATGCAAGAACATTTTATAAATTCCTCAACGATTATAATAGTGAAGTACATCAGTGTCTATCAATGTGTTGTACATAACTACTTGAATATTCGAACTTCTATGTTTTACTCCCCAAATAAACGTCTTTATTGTAAATACTGATATATATATTTCGATAGTTTAAACATGCGCAATAAATGTGACATTAATTTTTCCTACAACTTTACTACTTTTTTACATTAACTCCACAAAGAATCTCGAGGAAAATAATTTCCCTGAGAGCCTATGTCATCTTTGAAAATGCTCTGTAGAGTGCCTTTTTGAGGAGAGGAAGAAGTGAAGATGGGTCTTGAAGAAATCCATGTTGAAGGAGGGAGGAAACACAGAGGCCGGCAAATCGTTCCACAACCGAGCTCTTTTTTCTCAAGAATGATTCGTAGACATGTGATAAATGTCAACCGTGTACATTATACATGTTAGGTGAACCTTGAGTGTGTTTCCCGACTATGTTCCGGTATCAAAGAGGTCGATGACGCTAGTTCCTCGGAGCATCTCCCATTGTAATACAGGAAGAACATGGATAGGATACCTGACGCCTGTGCTCTAAAGATTGCAACGCTCTTGTTAAGACAGGGGAATTTATCAAACCGCCTGTTTCTGCACAAGGTCAAGGGTTTTTTCCAGGTATTTCCAGGGGGTCCAGGCCAGAGGTGCCTGCCAAATTCAATAGTGGGGCGCACTTGCGAATTGTACAGGGTACAGTTGAGTACTATTAAAATATTTGCGAGCCCTGTGCAATACGCCCAGCTTCTGGAAGGCTAACTTGACTCTGTCTTCGATGGAGATGTTTTAATAAAAAAATATTTATTTGAAAATTGATCACAGTCGCTCCGTAAAAAGTTATGACTTAAGTTTGATTCCCGTAAATATTTGATGCCGATGCTGTGTATATTTCAATAGATATTTTATGAATATTTCTATGAGTGGCGGACGGTTTCTAGATAATGGAAAACTGATCAAATATTAGGAAAGTACATAGAAAAGAAAGACAGTTATGTTCTAACAACGAAAGCAGACACTCTGACATATAATATATACGATATTTTTATTCGTTTGAACGATATTGGAAAACTAGAAAATACATTTTTTAAGAATATTTTTTAACTCTAAATCAGAAATGTTAATTTTAAAATTCTCTTAACAATTCAAAATCGCAGCTAACCTTAATTTTTTTCCATTATTACAATATATTATATTTTTTATATTGGCAATAATGGTACAATTTTTTTTCTCTTTTGATGTTTCCTAAATCAATATGCTGTTTTGTTATATTTTATTTGGGTTTTTCCATAGTTAGTACTAAAATGAAGGTTAGTATATCTTTTGTAATTAAATTTCAGAGTTTAGATAGTTCAAATGACAAACATTACTGTAAATTGCAAAACATGTGTGTTGATCACAAGTCGGGGTCACCAGTTAACGCGAGATAGCGAGGGATGGACTCTACAATTAACTTGTATGAAATAAAAGGTAGATTATTACATAATATGTTACACGCGCGTTTTGTTAATCAGAAGGCTTTGAAACAAGAGGTTCGGAATAGTGAAAGAACTATGAACCACTTGCAGCTGGTGGTCAGGACGGAATCAATTTCTATATTTTCTCAACGCGCAGCTGACGGCTATGGTCCTGTGTGCGACCAAACTCGCGCCGGTATTCAGCTTCGAAAAAATCATAGTTCATACAATATCTTCATGCATATTATTTTAAATAATGCCTGTCATTAGAACTTCCGAACTATGGACCGTTCCTAGCAAAAAAAGTTTAGTAAAATACACAATATGTCTATAAAGACCTTGAGGAATCAATGCTTCACAATTTGAACAGGGTGAGAAATAAATAGAAAAGAACGGAGCATTTCCAATACAATTTTTCGTTAAAGTTTTGTTAGGGTAAGAATGAAATACAACAAAAGCAGCACGACACGCACACATACGCATAATACGCACAAGAAATAATACAGATCGACAAACTAAACAGTCGAGGGCCTCATTTCTGTGAACATTTGTTGTATCAAAAACCTTTTGGTCGCTTGGACAAAAAAACCTTGTGGATCTGTTTATTGATTTGTTCTAAATATATTGTTTGAACCAAACAAAGCTGCACAGTAGCGCAACCCGGCAACATAATGGAAATGCTCCCTTGGGCCAGTAAAACTGCATACACGGGGTCAGTGCTCAGTTAAGTTATTGGATCGAGGTTCCAGACTCTAAGTGATTGCTTGTAAATAGGTACATTACTGAAATCAACGCTAAGCTTCAATGTCGAGGGTTTTTTAAATAAGGTTCCAAATAAAAGAAATCCGAATTACACTATGAAAGGGCGAATACTACTCGTATATTACCGTGTGGGTTTCAAGAATCAACATGGAAGTTACAAATCAACGAATTTCTACGAGGATAACAATTTTTAAAAATTGGTGGGTACATGTTACAAACCGTGTTTGACATTTTAAGTCTTCGATTACATAAGTGACATATTTTGCTTCATTTCAAGGTCGTTAGTCGAGGCAAATTCAGTGATCAGCTCACCGGAAAGACAGAAAAGAACTTGATATTCAGGGGGTCATAGCACAGTCAAATTGATAACTTAACCATATGGGATCGATGTGCTTACCCAACGACGATTTCATATCGATTTTCCGAGCACGGGTAGTCGTATCGATAGCCAAGCCGATATTGGCAACTAAATAAATAAGAATTCGCCCTACGATACAATGTCGAGTTGAAATCAGTTTAATATATATTGGCAGTTCGCGAGTACTTTTTTACTCTAAAAAGGGAGATAATTGGTCAATAAGCTCTCCAACCGTAACTCGAGATATTCTGAACAACTTTTTGAATTCTGTTTCTCCAAGTTCAAAAAGATTTGATTCATCGCGTATGCAACATTTTTCAATTCTAAGAGCTTCAATAGTATGCCTCCGTTCATTAATAAACCAGTAAAATTACATACCGAACGACATTGTTCAAAAGTTCGTTTATATCGTCTGTCGGAATATTTTACAGCAATTACTATCCGTGCTCTCACGTACCGCCTAGTAACTACTGATGACGGATTAGTTAATATTGTATTGGTGTAGGGTTTTAATGATTGACTAGCTAGCGCCCTAGGTTACTACTTTATAGAGGCCGTAAAGCTGCCGATGATTCAAGAAATAAAGGAGCGAATATATTTTTCCACGAATTTAATAATGTCACGGAATTTATCGAGAATTTGTTCAAGAATTAAAGACCGTTCTAATTTAAAAAAGACACACATCCCCACTACTTTTTGACGTAGTCCTCGTTACGATCGAAGCACTTGGTGAGCCGAGGCACTAGGTCCTTGACTCCTTTATCGTGGAACTCCGCCGCCAAAAATGCTACCACCCCTCCTTCCGCGTCCTATTCAAAATATTGCTTCAGGTGAAGAAAAAGATGCAATCGTGTCATTGATTGCCTTTTTGATTCTGAGGTTAGGTGGTGAACCCATATACCCAAATATATGATACCCAAAAAGACCCAAGCGCTTTCCACACGATTTTGCTCTTCAACATTTTGGGAACCCAACGAGCACTCAATTAGCATACACCATTTTTTTTCCTCTAAATCGTTTGTGTAGTAGACTTACTTATGTCTGGAATCAAAATTGCAAGCTTACGAACTTCAACAGGGCTTAGTTGAGAAAACGAATAATTGAGCGCACCTCGCAGGTGGCGGGATTCAAGAGCGGAGTTGAAGCAGCTACCAAGCCGGATCATTTTTTAGGGGAAAATCTCAGCTCCACGCTAGTGCCGCCATATTTTGAGAAATAATGTCCGCATCGTTGAAAATGAGGAACGGTCTTTAATTCTTGGACAACCCTCGTAGTTCCCTTTTGTAACTGGGTTATTGATCAGCAAAGGAGTTCTGAGCGGTTTGTGCGCATACCGCCTTGTAAGTATTTCGCCACCAACCAAACCATCAACTTCGCAGTTCTTCGGTAATACGGAAAAGAACATCATGGATGTCAAAGATTAAGAGTAGTGACGGCAAGAGATGTTTGCGTTTTCGCTCCAATAACCTCGCTGAGCAGAGAAGCCGTGCGCACTGCGCTCGCTGGCCGTACGCAGAGAGCAAGCGTATTCGCGCATGGGGTGTACTGCGTGCTGCGTGCTGCGTGCGGCGTGCGGCAAGCATGCGTACTTACCGCGCTGACCTTCCTCGGGAGAGGCGGCTTGCCCTGCTGTTGCTGCATCATCAGCATCATTTGTTGCTGTTGGTTGTGGTGTTCGCTCACCGACTCGCTGCGCACGGACATCTTCTCCCTGTTGTTGTCGTCCGCGTTGCCCTTCTCCTGCCCCACGAACAGCTCGTAGCTGTGGCACGAGAAGTCTGACGGCGATTTGGCCATGGTCTCGTCGGGTGGGTTGGCTAGCGCGGCAGCCGCGGCGGCTGCGTTGGCTGCGTGCGCTTCCAGCTTGGCTGCACGAGCTAACGCGGCTTCCTCGGCTTCCTGAAGCAAACATACAAACAGACCACATTAATAAAGAAGAATGAAACATGTGCCATCTAATTAGCATCGGGAGAATCCATATAAGAACATACATATCGATCGTCCAATTGATTAGTCAGACATCTCCAAATACTAAGTTTTGAGATAATGAGGAAAGCGATTGGAAGCGGAAAGCAAAAAATTCGATTACTCACCATAAATCAAACATTATTTACTCGTTTCTATATTTTGCATATTAAATATGCTATACAATAACACCAAGAAGCTCAAAAGTCTAGTAATTAGTTTAAAATTTTGAAATTTCCTACTAGTAACCAAGAAAACACCGATTTAATATCATTTTTCTTCATTTTAAGAACAAAACAAAATAAAATTTCTATTCCTTTTAAAAGATACATATATTATGGAAAACAATAGGGGCCTTAAAAATAAACATTTTTTAAGCCTTATACAACTGATAAACAACGGTATCGTAAATGGCTGTTTATCAGTCATGTAAAATCCAAAATACCCTCATTAGCATGACAGGAAACTTTGCTGTTAGCCAGACGGCAAGGTTTGTAGTTTACCGGCTAAATTCTGCTTCATTGATGTTAAATATATCAATATATGAAGTGATTCTATTAACAACAAGATAGTTCTCTCCATCGGTATGACCATTTGCGAGTTAGTCCCGCAGGCTATCGGTGATGGAGATAACCATCGGAAACGTAGATATTAATGCTCTCCATTATTTGTGTTCAAATCCAACGATTAACGAATTAGTTTAAAGAATTGTAAAGATATGTGCACATCCCTTATGGATAGTAGATGGTTCATTCCGAGCATACGAGAAAAAGTCAGTAGGATGGAGCCACGGGTAGAGAAATCAGGTAGAGGTAGAGAAATCTCAGGTAGAAAAATCTCAGGAAGTATGGGATGGTTAATTAGTTACAAATTCCACTGAATCTGTATATGGGTGGAGACATATTTTCAGATATAAAAGAATAGTTAATGATATAGAACTGACCCTTAGAGCTTCTTCTTCAGCCGCCTCTTCTTCTTCTGCCTTCTTCTGCAGCTCGTCGTAGGACATGGCGACGATAGCCAAAATCAAGTTCACGAGGTAGAATGATCCCAGAAATATAATAACTATGAAGAACAACATGTGCCACGGACCCGCTGATCTGAGAACCTAAGAACAGATACAACCAAATTAGTGCTGGCACTCACATTTTTAGGCTTTTACATAAGAATAATTAATAAAATTCTACAATTTTACACGAAAAGTTTGATACCATCAGCAAAGGGGAGATATTTTGAGCGGTTAATGGTATTGCATATATCATTAAAGAATAAAAGAAAGAGGAGGGGTCCTAGATTCGATCCCCGGGGAACCCAGGAGTAGCTAGCTATGAAAGCGAGAATATCCAGAGAGAATCCTAAATCACTCAATTTTTTCATAAAATATCATGATCGACTTTACACAATTTTTAAATTTTTTTTAGACATAACTGCGCTACCCCATTAGTATTGTGGAAAGTTAGGAGTACATAATATTATGGTTCAAAGAATTTCTATTCCGTAATTAATTCAGACTTCTAGTATTCGAAAGCGTTTCAATGCAAACAAAGCTGGAATATCAAAAGCATAATTTATAATATTTTATATAAAAATATCAAGTCAGTGAAAATCCCAGTTTGAAAATTTAAACATATTCAGATCATTTCCAAGAATATTATTGTTTAACAAATTTGCTGGAAAACTCATTTTCAAACATAGAAAGCGTAAAAAAATATTTTTAATTCTTTCAATAGCTTATTCATGAAAATTCTAGCAAATCCAAATATAACAGTTTAATTAATATATTTAATAATGTTGAACATTTCTAGAAACTCTAGAGAGCAGATGGGACTTACCAATTGATATAAGTTTTCCCAGTAGTCTTGCGTCATGAGTCGAAAGGCAGACAGAAAGGCCCAACCGAAGGAGTCGAAGCTGGTATATCCGTAGTTCGGGTTGGATCCATATCCCTGCAGGCAATGGTAGCCCGGCGCACACATTCTGCAACACACAACACAACACTTGTTAGTTACTATTGGTGCAATTTCACAACAGTGACATACAACTGGTGGGATCTTCCACTGGATATCCCGTAGAACAGCATTACCATCAGACGCCTGCTGTAAAGATTTCAATCTGCTTGTTAAGATAGTAGAATCTATCAAACAGACCGCCCGTTTCTGCACAGTCAAGGGTATTCGGGTCTTTTGGGGCTCCATACCACAGATGGCTGCTACAGTTGTACACTATTAATGAATCTGCGGGCAGTAGGTACAGTACAGTGTTACCGTTGTACCGTTGCTGGCCGAGTTTCACCGAGGTGCATATAAATGGAAGTATTGTTCGGAAAATTGCCGACAAATTTACACATTATAATTTTATAGGCAATGCTATGTTCTTCAAATATCGCTACATCTCCACATATTATAAATTAAAGTCCGCCGCGTCTGTCTGTCTCTGAACTCAAAAACTGTTCAACGGATTTTAGTGCGGTTTTCACCAATAGATAGAGTGATTCATGAGGAAGGTTTAGGTATATAATTTGTCAAGGTTTTGTGTAAAATGGTTGAAATATATAAAGGAGAATGTCTGTATGAAATGGACGTGGTGGATGGTAAATGGTGTGGATTTGATTTGTATGCAAATCTACAGTTTTATGCCGAAGTTGATGAAATTTTGCACATATGACCTTCAAAACAAGAGGAAGGTCACTGTCTACATTTGATTTCGAAAACTCTGTGTAAATGCCGGACATCACCGGGGACTTCAGCTAGTAATGTATATTTTAATTTAGACATTTTAAGAAGATAGTATGTAATGTAAAATAAAGTAAAGATAGTATAGAATAACGAATATCTCTTACCCAGCACCAGATGAATTTCCACAAAGCGGCATATCACCGGCTTCGTTCGTGTACCAATTTGCTGAAAATTAAATAAATTATGTCAATAAAAATTGTTTTCAATAAAATAGATTAAGAACAGAGATATCCTGGTATTTTAAAATTATTTGATTTTTTCTTTGGATCAAATAGTATTAGAGATTTTCAAAACATTAATCCGTATTCCGTAATCAAAAGCTCAATTAGTGAGATATTCCAAACAAAATGGGAAACCAGCTATTTAGTAACCAATGCGTAACATCTGTGAACACTAAACAATACGTAACATCTGTGAACTGATATCTCGCGTCCAAAAACATATTTTTATAATTTTCTCTGATTTAATTAATCAAAACCAAAATTTTCCCTGAAATCACAAGATTTATATGTTGGTATTTAAATACCTAACTACTTAATTATAAAGTAGGTACACAATATCTAAGATTTTTCAATTGAGGAATTACTCAATTTGTTCAAAGAAATGTGACAAACCCTCTTCAGGCCGGTGGGTACCGTAATTTTGATTATTCCAATTACTAAATAAAGTACTCTAAGGGATGAATTGGCATACAAAAACATTCTGACCAAACTGCTGTACATAAATGGCGGTTATAATGGAACCTAAATTTATTACTTATCATATAAACTGAATAACAACCATAGAAACCATTTGAATGTAACGCCATCTTTATATACCTAACCGTTTGGACAGAATGTTCGGTATGGATTTGGACTGCTACGCCAAGTCCTTCTCTTAGGTATTTTGTTTAGTCATTGGATTATTTGATTTGACAGCTCGTTATAGGAACCTGGATCTTGCGAACTCTGGCGAGATAAAAACATAGTATCCAACAAGGCCACCATCTTGAATCGGAACCAGAATGTAGCAAACAAATTTACAGACAGATAACATTAGTCTTAGTCGCTACTTATTATTACTAAATGGAAGGGGTTTTGAATCATGTGCTTCATCAATAAAAGCGGCTAGATCAACTAACAAAAAATATATTTTAATTGGATGTTATGTAATGAGTTCTTTTAAACGAATTTATTAATAAACTTTTAACTTATGTTTACAATTGTTTTTTAATGACAAACTCAGTTGTAAAAATACGGCTTTAAAGCAGTGAATAAAATACTTACAATCATTTTTGTTAAACCTATCCCACGTTTCGTGGCCTAGCTCCCCCCACGAGCCGTCCGAGGGGAACACCTTGATGCACTTCTGCGTGAGCACGCCCATGTAGATCTGCAGGCCCATCAGCGCGAACACGCTCAGCGAGAACATGGTCAGAATGATCACATCCCGCAGATTTTTCACCGACTCTATCACAGCGCCTACGATAGTCTTCAAACCTAGACAGTGTTACAAGATTAATGTAGATGGACATTTTCACCAAAGTTTTTACATTGTGCGTTTGTCATGTACCACGACTTTTGATAGGATTTTTCATAGTTGTGTCTAATAGAATATTGGAGTTATATATTTTTAACATGAAAATTTATTAATTTTCTCAATTTAATCAGTTAAATACAACTGTCAAATTTGTGTACGTTTTTATTTAAATATTTAGATAATAAAGAAGTATGTTTTTACCACGACCCATTTCTACATTCTATGAAACAATGTTTGTATTCGAAATTGAATTTAGATGCATTAGATTCTTTTTGTGTTTTAAATAGCTTATAATATATTTTTGGAAAATTACAGTTTTTACAAACATTTTGGACCAAAATTGAAAAAAATCACGTTTAACATTTCGGATGAAGAATCCGTTGGTTTCATTACATGAAAATAGGTATATTTTTGACGACGTTTTTGGGAACTTTTATATGATAAATTGATGATGTCCATTGAAGAATCTGCATTATCATCCTCCATTAGTATTCTGGTCAATGAGGAGTAATTAATATGGTAGTTATTCCTAGAATTTCTGCACTTATAAACCCCGACTACTAGTAATCAGGTATTTAGTCCAGTCATTTTATTATTTTCCCATTTCACATGTGTCCATTTTTTTTTAACTTTTCTTCAATCTTTTGTTTAATATATCTTCCAATCCAATTGAGTGCTATAACTGGTGACTATGAGCTACTCAACTATTTTGAAAACACTAAGGCCCAATCGTTTCGCGGAAATTTAAATGTAACATTGTCATCAAATAGACATTCAGCGTTATTTTATTTTTTGACAGTGGAAAGGTTTCCGTTAAAAGTCCCTTACAGCTTTTGAACATGTTGTGATAAGAAGAAGACAACTATCATGTTGTTAAGCCTGTCAGCTTATTACAATTTGATAGAAAGCTAAAACGCACCAATAATTGGCGTTTAAGCCCCCATATTCCGAATTTCTAACGATTTATAACAAATTTCTTTTTAACACTTTTAAGATTGAAACGGTAATTATATGAAATTCCCTCGATAGAAAAATGTAGTAACACATGTAAATTATGCCCCAAAAATGATTAAAAACACATTTTGTTCTGTTATTTAACAAATTACAAGTGTGAACAAATTCACAGCATATCTTCAAATGAAACTTCGGCATTTGTCGAGATATTTTTCTCTATTTTAAAAGAGTCGTATATTACATATTTTCACAATTTTCGCTTAATTGTTATCGTTTTTGATGTTAGCGCGCTCTCTCCTAACATTTGTATTTCATACCTCCCTTTCAAAGCATCTTCTTCTTCTGTTTGAACGTTTACCACGAAGCCTTAACGGATACCTTTCAAATGAAAAAAATATAACAAAATAGGACTGAATGGCCAATTGATGACAAAGTTACATTTGAATTTCTAAGAAACAATTAGCTCTAAATTTGAATGACATGACGACTTCGTATTATGAAGAATGATTAGTAATGTTGCCTAAGACACTAGATTATGAATATAATTCTACAAACATGCACAAAATATAATTACCCGGAATAATAGCGACAGTTTTCAAGGCTCGCAACACTCGGAATGTTCTGAGGGCGGCTAGATTTCCCAAGTCTATTCCCATTGTTACATAACTGCAAGTGAACAACGTTTAAATATTGGGTTACAACAATCAAAAGAGATTATATTTTAAACATTCCAAGTTAACCCAGAAAAAATTGATTAAAACACACCACCTTTGAAAAACAAGCCTCAGATAAATTTCTTTTTAGATCAGTATGAATGTTTAAAAATATATAATCTTTTTTATAAACATATTTTTGATACACTAATGATAATCTAGAAAACAATATTTTTATCCAATAAGTTTGGATTTTAATGAATTATTTTTTTTAATGTACAATTCGTTAATTGTACTTTACTCTTTGTAAACATTTATCTATTTTAAGTGTTAAATAAGACAGAACAATTTAAATTTTGTCTAGGCTAGATTAAACATTTAATTATATACAATCAAATCTATGTCAAACTATTCCGGGATCAAACTATTTCAAAATAAGTATTTTTATATATTTATTTAATTGTTTAAGTATCTATAGTTTTGTCAGTAATATAATCTTTAAATTATTCACTACAGAATTGGTAATGTTTTTCTAAAATTAAATACGGTAGCTAATTTCAGAAATCAACAAAGTTAATGGAAAGAGGATCGGCTGCGCGGCCTTTTTCATCCATAACTTAAATTCGGATTTGTGGCCAAAAAATCGAAAACAGAATAAAATTATTTTATTTATTAAAAGATGTAGCAAATGTGTATCTAGTACGGATATGTGCTACTTTATTTATTTGTGGTTTAAATTATGATAAATGGGCCATTAAAGAATTCAAATGTAAATGATTTTGGAGAAAACTGTAACAATTATTTGTGATTTAACAATGATTATCTAAAAAAATATGTTTTCTCTATATGAAATAGAAATATGATGAAATATTAAATTTTAAAAAATTATTAAAAAAACATTTCGATGGTAAATTAAAATTACAAACCCCCGATTTTTATTGGAACACAAACTTGTCGCCAATAAATTTAAATCTTAAAAAAAACGTATTTTTTTTAACCAAAAGATGTAGAAAATGTCTAGTAGGACAAATATGTGCTATTTTATTTATTTGTGTTTTAAATTATGATAAATAGGCCATTAAAATTTTTAAATGAGAATGATTTACTGGCAACTTTGTCAATTTTTGTGAGTTAATCGTAATTATTAAAAAAATATCTTGTCCTACCAACTGTTCAAATATAATGAAAACAATAAAAATACAATAAAACATTGTGTTAAAAAACGTATTTTTTAACACAATGTTTTATTGTATTTTTATTGTTTTCATTATATTTGAACAGTTGGTAGGACAAGATATTTTTTTAATAATTACGATTAACTCACAAAAATTGACAAAGTTGCCAGTAAATCATTCTCATTTAAAAATTTTAATGGCCTATTTATCATAATTTAAAACACAAATAAATAAAATAGTACATATTTGTCCTACTAGACATTTTCTACATCTTTTGGTTAAAAATAATTATTCAGTTTGGTTGGGTATTACGGCCTCAAATCCAAATTTAGTTTAGTATGAAAAAGGCTGCGCAGTTATTCCTCTTCAAACAAATGAATTAATGAGGAAAATGTCTTTAAAAATAACCAAAATTCTTGAATTATAATGAACAAATTAAGTTTTTGGAACAGTGTGGCAACATTTTATTTCAATGTATCTAGAAGATTACATTTCACAGTTTTATTTTTGAATAGAATGAGATTGAGAGCTTGAGAACTTGACTTGTAGAAAATTCATTGAATAATACAGTTAATTGTTGCACCAGGGACCAGACTGGTATTACCCTGTTACGGACATCTTCAGACTGGTCTGGATCATAAATAGAACAAAGCTCAGTTATTAAGACTATTTTTCTTTACTTTATAAAATTATTGGAGTAACATAAAAACATATGAAAATAATTCAAACAGTTCGATGTTCTATTCACAAATACGGTAGCAAAACTAATACGGGAAGCTCCCAAACAACTTGAGACCTATCGTGGTTAATTTTTGGGTTATTATGCCGTGTTGAGCTTATTCCGTCTTTAGCCAATAATTTGGTCAGCCAATTTTACAGATGTGTATATTGTGGTGTGTGCTATTCGAAATGACGAAACGAAAAAAACACAGTGATGCTCGAAAGTGTTCTGAGATCCAATGATGATCGAAATGATGAAAAGAATAAACACAATGATGCTCAAAAGTGTTCTGAGATCCATTGATGAAACGAAAAAATCACAATGATACTCGAAAGCATTCTGAGATGCAATGATGTTAGAAATGATGAAACGAACAAACACAATGATGCTCGAAAGTGTTCTGAGATCCAACGATGAAACGAAAAAACACAATTATACACGAAAGCATTCTGAGATACAATGATGTTAGAAATGATGAAACGAAAAAAACACAGTGATGCTCAAAAGTGTTCTGAGATCCAATGATGATCGAAATGATGAAAAGAATAAACACAATGATGCTCAAAAGTGTTCTGAGATCCACTGATGAAACGAAAAAATCACAATGATACTCGAAAGCATTCTGAGATGCAATGATGTTAGAAATGATGAAAAGAATAAACACAGTGATGCTCAAAAGTGTTCTGAGATCGATAAAACGAAAAAATCACAATGATACTCGAAAGCATTCTGAGATGCAATGATGTTAGAAATGATGAAAAGAATAAACACAGTGATGCTCAAAAGTGTTCTGAGATCCGTTGATGAAACGAAAAAATCACAATGATACTCGAAAGCATTCTGAGATGCAATGATGTTAGAAATGATGAAAAGAATAAACACAATGATGCTCAAAAGTGTTCTGAGATCGATAAAACGAAAAAATCACAATGATACTCGAAAGCATTCTGAGATGCAATGATGTTAGAAATTATGAAACGAACAAACACAATGATACTCGAAAGTGTTCTGAGATCCAACGATGAAACGAAAAAACGCAATGATACCCGAAAGCATTCTGAGATACAATGATGTTAGAAATGATGAAACGAACAAATACAATGATGATCGAAAGTGTTCTGAGATCCAATGATGTTCGAAATGAAGAAACGAAAAAACACAATGATGTTCGAAAGTTGTAGAAGTCGCTACCTGCCCCAAGTGTTCTGAGATTCTTTTGGAAATGTTTTTATTTATTAATTAATTAGGGTTTCGCAGGCTTGATACTTGTACATATACAAAATTCACCTTTGAATGTTTGGTTGTAGGAGCTTCCAGTATTAGGTGTACTATAATATTTGTCATCTATTATTTTCTATTTAGTAATTTGTCTATCTAAGTCTACTACTCACGCTAGAGCTATAACTACGAAGTCGAGCCAATTCCATGCGTCTCTAAGGTAAGTGAATGGCTGAAGGATAAAACCTCTCGCCATTACTTTAACAGCCGATTCAAATGTGTAGATCCCAGTAAATATTACTCTGGAAAGTTCAACAATACATATTAAGGTTTCACAATTCCTCTAGGGGACTATTAGTATATTGTTATAACAAATCGTATTCAACATCTTGTCCAAGGCGTTTCAATTTAAAGGCGAACGGAATCTTAATTACAAGTACTCGTAGATCTGGTGAGAACCGATTATCTCCTAACGAACCTCATGTCCTAAAAGGACATGAGATTTAATCGATTCATGTATCCATTTTTTTCTTATTTAATAAATGAAAACCGTATGATTTGAAGTAGATACTCAAATATTTACCTACTTAATTATGATCCATAAATATTTTATGTAACTTTTTAATATTTCTATTTTTGATACTGACAATTCATGGCGAAATTCGAATATAAAACTTATTTCCACTTAATTTATTTGTTACTGTAACTACTCTCAAGGCCATCTTCAGACTGGTGAACAGACTTCAGACAGACTGAACCCGGGAACGGTCACAAATGAATTAAGTCGAAATAAGTTTTATGTTTGTTTTATTATATTATTTTATGTAAAAAAAATAAAATTTCAAATAAGGATTTTTATAAGGAAATATCACTATATCACAGGCAGTCATATTTTCAAGCTTTTTTCAGTTAAATAGGTGACACAATATTTTAAAAAATGCTAATGAAGAAGTCCAAATTATAAACACTAAAAAAAATAATCTTTACTGAATCACAGTTAAAGTAAGGCTTAAATTATATAGTGGATGCAGCAGATATTCGAAAACGGAAAAGTTATAGACAAACGAAATTCAAAACAGTAGAGTTAAAACGGGACATTGCTATTCTCATTCCGTTGATGTCAGAGCCAGACCGTTTAGATCTGTTGCCTTTTAAATAATTTTTCAAATCGATTTTATATCATTCACAATAAAACTTTAAAATCGTCGTTTCTTGTTATAAAATAATGTTAATTTTTTAATACATAATATTTTTCACTGGACTTCCTTATTGGTATGTGTAAATTATAGTGAAATGCATTATCAGACATTTAATAATCTGTTGAGTAATGTAGAACGCCTTGGACAAGATAAATACAAATATTTTCATCTGAAAGTAACATTATTTACAAATAAAATAAAGTATAACATAAAAAATACAAATTATTTATCAAAATTAACAACATATTTAATGGATAAAAGTTTTTGAATGCGCATTTGGACTACCTTGAAAGCCTTACAAGATTTCAATATTCCTTATACATAACTATTTATATAGACCAATAAAAAATCTAATATTATTATTGTAAAAACCAGAAATTAATTTAAAAAAAATATTATGAATATAAAATTGATTATTATTCATAGAATCGCTAAGATCTATGCAAATTTAATTAATTTTTAAACAAAATGGTTATTTACAAACGAAATGTTCAAATAAACTATTGAAAAACGGTCTCAATCATCTAAACCTAAAGGAAATTAATTCAATGGGGATCAAATTGAGTGTAATGATTTTTATAATAATCTCCATTGCAAAAAATTCAAAAACTTTGTACAACTTATATAACTGGTTTAAGTATGTTGAAAAAGGTACTTACTCTGTGCTTTCTACCGTTGGTGACGTCGGCATTATCATGAGAATACAGTTGACAAGGATGGTGGTGATAATGAATAAGGAGAAGAGAGGGTGTACTAGAATGTAGATGGCGACCCTTCGGATGGGATTGAAGGGGTCAAGGATCCACATGGCATCGGTGGCCGAAAATCGGAAGATGTCCTTTCCTTTGCTCACTACTATGAATGTCTGAAACAGAAAATGTGTTTAAATTAGTTGGCATCATTAACTCTCGATAGGCCAAGAAGCCAAACATAACACCGTAACCAAGTGGGTCGGCCGACCACCCGCCGAATTTTTTTCTTTCTTTTAAACCATAGAAATCCATTTTTTGTCCAGGGAATATTAACTATATTTGACAAAATATTTTTTCGCGCGATCAACGATTTTTTCACATTTTTTTTAAACGGCACATTAGGGGCCGTTCAAGTATTACGTAACGCACTTGGGGGGGGGGGGTCTTGTAAAACGTTACTACGCGTTACCGGGGCAGGAGGGAGGGGGGGAGGGGGGGGGGGGGGTTCGAACAACGCATTACGTAACATGTTTTTTTATTTAAATAATAAAACTAGGGGATTAAAATCTTCCAAGTTGGCAATCCTTTTCGTTTATGTTGTACGGGGAATCCCTCGACTGTATTGTACGTCATTTTCATTTTATTTTAAGCGACTTTCCAGTACTTTGCGCAACTTAATTGTGACTTTTAGGTAAAAATAGTCACTTGGGTGTTACGTAACGTTTAGGTGGGGGGGGGGGGGGGGGTAGAGGAAAAACGTTACGGCGCGTTACATGGGGGGAGGGATGGTCAAAATCTTCAAAAATTGCGTTACGTAATACTTGAACGCCCCCTTATGTATTAATCCTTTGCGCTTTGCGCTCCTGCTAGGTATTCCTACCTAAAAAACTAAAAATATATTTCATGTATTTAAGTAGATATAAGAAGGATAGTGATTTTAGGGTCTACCTTCGGCCCCAGTTGGCTGCAGGAGAGTTAATAAATGTAAAATTTTTTACTCAGAAGATTAAGTGGGATATGCAACACCTATAATCTCCACACAAGTACTAAACCTTGTGTGATATAATAAATACATTAAAGATATTAAACTACTGGCCAGGTGATCTCCCAGCTTCCTCTCCCTCGACTCCTTCCCCTCCCCATTACCCTCAACTTCACTTAATACCTCAATTGGGGATGCCGTAGTCTTAATAGAGAGGGGTAAGGTTGTAAGGAAGATTCTCTCAGTACCACTCTTGTGAAAGACCAACATTCAGAATGTTGGTTGGAATTGCGTGAAACCGTTCTAGCCGAGTTTATTGACCAGATCTAAATAGTACGGTACTTCCCCCACCTTCGTCTTCCTCGTGTCCCACCCCATCCCCAGAATTTTCAGCCTCTCTGGCGAGGGGTATCCTCTAAGGAAGATTCTCTTATGGTTTTTTCATAAGAAGCAATTACTTTGTGGTTAGACATTATATTATAAAAATAAATTATTGTATTGTTGTCTCCCTCCCACTAATTGATTATCCACTTTACCTCTGTCAAATACTTTGTCTCTTTCTAATTATGTTCTTGGTCATTTTCTTTCTCCCTCTGTCACTCAACTTATATATAAGCCATAGCTCTCACTTAACATTTAGTTATTATTACTTATATCCTGAAGAAGCTTGATGTAAGCGAAACCGGTCGATATGTAATATAATAAATTCATGGTTAAAATACAAAGTGTTTTATTTATTTTTATAATTCTCTTATGGTCTCACTAGCTCAGACGGTGGTGAGCAGTTGGGACTATTGGGCAGATGTTCACATAAAAAAATCGTTTAGTTAATGACAGAAAACTACAAGGTCATTGAATGTCATCAGTCAGGAGGCGACATTTTTTTTTTGCTTTTTTACTGATCACTACGTAACTCGTGTGTTTCAAAATGAAAGAGCCTCCCTTCTAACTTTTTTAATAGACAAAAAGAACCTATATCGATTACGTAATCTTCACGTTTGCGCTAGGGTTAAATATTTTACTAAACGGAAAATTAAATAGGTTAGCACAGTAAAATGATGGAACATCACCTAATATGAAGAAATGACATCCGATTAATCAACACTTGGTTCAAGACCATATATTAAATTTTTTTGTTGTTTTGATTAGTTTTTCTACATATACAAAAATCAAAAAAGATTTGAATGTTTATATTTATATATATCCGCTATGCGTTGCTAAACCATTCATCCGATTGCGATAAAACTTTGGGGATTTGATGTGCACATGCCCGCGATGGTTTCTGTATATAATGGTGAGCTCTGGCATCATGAAATTACGCATTGCTAAACCGTTCATCCGATTGCGATGAAACTTTGGGGATTTGACGTGTGCATGTCCGCGATGGTTTCTGTATACAATAGTGAGCTCTGGCATCATGAAATTATGCATTGCTAAACCTTTCATCCGATTGAGATTAAAATTTGGCGATTTGTAGGGAGGAGTTGGGAGGGGTAGCGGGAGGGTGGAGTGGGGAGGGGGAGCAGGATTAGGAGTGGTGAGGGGATGGAAGGGGCAGGGGGGGTTGGGGGGTGTGGGTAGGGTTGTGGGAGGGTGGAGGGTGAAGGGGGTTGGGGGAGGGTGGAGGGGGTTGTGGAGGGATAGAGGAGGAGGGGGAAGGGGAAAGGGGAACTCGGAAGGGTGCGAAGGGGAGGGGTAGGAGGGTAACTTGGGAGCGGGGAGGGGAACAAAAAGCCGCCCGCAGGGTCTATCAGCAAAAACCTGCGGAGCTAGTTAATCATAAATCACATAATATTTTTTTATATACCTCAAGGATTTCTTCACGCCTTTATGAATTTGAAGGACTAAAAAATTGAGTGTGTGCTGAAATGCACAATAGATGGAATTGCGGTGTCTCTTTGGACAAAGTAATTCAAAATTCAAAATCATGACATTTACATATATTTTTTTAACTTTAAAAACCTGCATTGTAAATTTGGTTTTCGTCGGGTCTAGTTGAAAATCCAGTTTTTCTTTCAAAAACTTCATAAACACGCCCGTTGTATCGGTGGGTTGATCTGCTATTAGCATAGCATGGTCCATTATTCAAACTTTACGAGACCCACTGACAGAACCCTGGTAACGTTTCAGTGGGATGACAGTAATTAAAAGAATATATTTGAAGAGTGATAAGTGGTAGTTGGTTTGTTACCTTCTGATTGTGGTAGTAGGAATCGATGTCCTCGAGAGGCGTGGAGGAGAGCTCGGAGGGGAACCCCCCTTGCATGCGCACCGGTACCGGCACGCCCTGCTCCAACGTCGGGTCCGGCTGCGGGCCCTCGTCCTCGTCTTCATCTTCATAGCGGACCTGCAACCAAGCAACAGCCGGGGCGGGTTAGCGCATGCACTATCTGCTGGTGAAGGATGATGCCCATCGTGGTATTAAATCATCAATTCAACTTAACCGATGAAATCTTATCATCCCCTTAATTGAAGCGATGAAATCTGAACATCACCTCAACTAATTTGATGAGATTTCATCAACTCATGTTAAGCAATGAAATATTATCATCACCTCATATGAAGTGATGAAATCATGTGATGAAGAATGATCATAAGAATAATAGGAGTGGTCAAATTTGATCACCACCTCAAGGGAAGTGTGATGAAATCTGATCGTCAATTCACGCGGAGTGGCAAAATCTAATCATTGACTAAGTAATCAAACTTTTATCGTCACCTCATATAAAATGGCTAAATATCATCATCAACTTAAGGGTAAGGATGAAATCAGATCAACTCAAGTAAAGTAATGAACTATGATCATCAATTCAAGTCAAATGATAATTCCGTCACACGAATCATCAAGCATTCAAGTGAATTTGTGGTCCATTGCTTGAAATAGATCAAAAACCCACGTTGTGCATTATTGATGATATTTGATCATCGAATCAAGTGAATGGATCAATTATCATAATAAATTGATTAAAAAACTGAAAGGAAATTGATAAATCATCTACTTGATCAGCAAACAATCGAATTCGTTGGCAATCAACTTAAGTGTAAAATGAGGTTCCATTGAAAAACGATTAGGTACCTTCTTATTGATCTACGAGTTTAAATCTAACACAACATCGTCAGCTCAAATTCACCTTTCGAATTAAGGTCCAAAAATCACATTCCAAATTAAGGTCACCGAATATCAACTTATATAACTAATTCTTTTAAAACATACATCAAGAATTTTCTAAACAGAAGAAATACATTCCTTCAAATCATATCTTCCACATATTTATTGTTGTTCTCAGTCTTAGTAAGAATTAATTTAATTTGATGCAGTTCTTTCACAGATAACCTGTCTATTAAGCAAACAAATTCTGCATGCTACTTCATATATCGTTCTTTGGTTGATATGGTAGATCTACAATAATAATTGTTCAATTGTGCTTTTATCCTACTAATTAAAAAGGTAATTTAATGCATATTTCGTCCATCATTCGTCATAATAATGTTTTGAGCTATTTATCAAAAGATCTTACTAAAAAAACAAACAAAATCATCAATCGTTTTGATAGTTCTTTCACAGAGAATTGTCCATTTCTACATACTATTTTGTATATTTTTCTTTGGTTGGTTTGATAGATCTACAACAATAATTGTTTTATACTTTCATCCATCGTTCTTAATAATAATTTTTGGGCCATTTATCAAAAGATCTTACTAAAAAAAAACAAACAAAATCATCAATCGTTTTGATAGTTCTTTCGCAGAGAATTGTCCATTTCTACATACTATTTTGTATATTTTTCTTTGGTTGGTTTGATAGATCTACAACAATAATTGTTTTATACTTTCATCCATCGTTCTTAATAA
Organism: Limnephilus marmoratus; assembly: GCA_917880885.1. NCBI lineage: Eukaryota > Metazoa > Arthropoda > Insecta > Trichoptera > Limnephilidae > Limnephilus > Limnephilus marmoratus. Next base: position 52,804,707 of record OU862918.1, on the reverse strand, counting down.
TAATTTTTGGGCCATTTATCAAAAGACCTCACAAAAACTAAAACAAAAAAATCATTCCGAAAATCTGGAAATTTTATAAAGAAATCACACATTTTTAATGATTCAACGCCATCAAGAAAGCATTAACTTTAAAGAAGGGGATAAATCACTTATTTATCGTCATCTTTCAAGGGTTCGCCATCAAAACCATGACATTTTGAGATCAAACTCGTTTTATGGTGCATCTTGGGCACAACGAATTTTATCTGAAATGTTGAATTCATCACCTAGGTTTTTTCCATGCCTCTGTGATCAATTCTACAATTGCAGAATCGTTTCCCAAATTCCACAAAACGTTAATTTGTTTTCAAAACAGTCGTTTTAAAGATCTAGGTGGCAAGCTTGTGAAACTCATGAAAGGGTTTTGGTTATGTTTTGTGGTCTGAAAGTGAAAATGTCAGTTTTAATTCTAAATGTCCGAATTATAAAAAATCTTAAAGTATCAAAATTCTTAGAATGGTTACTATGGCTAATGTAAAATAAAAGCATAAAGCAATGTAAATCTTTTATTATATTGGAAAATGTGGCAGCGGTTTCCGGCATAATTGAGTATTTTTGTAAAGGTTTATAAAGCAAGTACAAAAGTTTACACAAGTGCTTGATTTCTTGAATAAAAGTTTTGGAAAAGTATGTCAAACTAAGCAAAAAGTGCACAAACTTTTATAATATGTACCCAGGTAGGTAGGAAGTACATCATAAATAGTATTAAAAGAGTTTGTACTTACTTACATCTAAAATTCGTTAATATTGATCAGTATTATAAAAAATTGTGTTTATAAAATACTCCTGAAAAGAATCCTCTGCAAAATGTGTTTAAAAATGTCATGCTATAGTGGTATTTGTTATTTGAATTAGTGCAATCATTACTGTAGATATATTATTTGTTGGTCCAAATGAAATAATAAGATGTTGTATGTTTTATCGTGCCATCTACTGAAAATAAATAAAGGCGTTTCTTATCGCGGTGATCAGAATCAACAATTTGAATACTGTGTCAGTCGATAAGTGGAAAACCTTAAAAGTTTATCTGGTTTCAATACTGAAAATAAGAATAATAGATATTCATTAAGTTTGAACGTTTGGTTTAGATTAGTCTCACGTTTTTCAATTTAGAAAAGATGTACAATGCGGCTTGTTTGAATGCAAATAGATGGAATGGCACACACCTACCACCTACTGTAGGTTGATTCAAGTATCTATGTGATCGTGCATGTATCAGCAAACTTTACCTTCCTTCTATCAAAGTAACTCTACTCGATCTACAGACTTCTCTATGTGCAGTTTGATGGCATGAATTAATGGAGATAGGTGAAGTGTTCTCGTAACGGTTGATCTGTGCTTGCAAGTATGTTATCTGATCATTACAATGCAATGTGATATAATGTATTACACAAACAATTGGTAACCAGTTCAATAATAATACGGCAAATCAATCAAATTAATCCATCAAATTGTTTTTGAGTTAATAGAATTTGCATCTGTTTTAAAGCAAAGTATAGAGTCTTGTGTAGTTTAAATAATATTATCAAAATAATGGGAAGGAAGAGTAACTTAATTTATTTATTTTTAAAGGTTTTTATTCACATTTAAATATACTGCATTTAGTTGTTGGGTTTTTAACGCCATATAAAAAAGCATTTGTAAGAGACTTGATGTTGAGATGCTAATCTTTGATCTAGTTTTATATGAATGATGTTCTAAGATAATGATACATCTATGATTCCATTTTCAGCATCGTATTAAGTTCTAAATGATAGGTAAAAATCTTAAAATACTGCAGTAGTTCCACTATTGTACCATTCTGCTATTCTTGGCTCCGACTTAAGATAAAATGCAAAATTAATTTCACCTCCGAGGAGGTGGGAACTAGATGAGATATTTGTTTGAAAGCTCGTGGCTTTGGCCTGTCGCCATGCCTCAAGTTTAGCTGTGTTCTACGTTGAAACTGTTGGGCTTTTTGAATAGATACTTGGAAGAGGACTTTTGAATATGAAAAGAAATAACAGACGCGATACATTAACAATATTGTTCAGAAGTAACTCCAGCTAAACTTAAGTAGCGTAAATGGCAGAAAAGCGTGTCATACTTACTAGGAATGCAATGCTTAATTCTAAGCATCAGAGGAAGCTATCGCTAATTGTTCTAGAGGTCAATTAAGTCCATGGAAAGATAGCCAATGAAATAAGATAAATCTTTTACTAAATTTGAGGTGTTTCAATGGATTTGGAGCACTAACTAATTGGCGATAACTGCGATTACTCATATCGGCGGCTTTTAACAAAATCTAAGAAAAAACGAACTTGAGGAGATAATGGGATACTTGGGACAAACGAACAGTTCTTACTTCTTTTTTCTTTTTCTTCCGCCCAAAACCGGTCTGCAATTGGTGGAAATACGAAAGGTTTACATAAAATATAGACAGAAGAAGAAAGAAAGAAAACAACTACTTATAGTAAAAAAATAAATTGCTGGAAAGAAGAAACAGTATAAAAACTACAGAAAGAAAAAAAATATCAGCAAGTAAGACACAAATTGGTTTATTAAAAGATCACACAAAGATATAGGTCGAAAAAGCTTGATATTTATATTGGAATATCATCAATTCAACCAAAGGGTAATAGCTTCCGTTATATTAAAATGTTGTTGTATTTGTTACCAATTTGTGAACGAGTTTGCTGCCCACTGTGCTCAATAAAGTGTTGCTGGAATTCACATAGATTACAGTAGATGTTGTTCATGTTTGTATGGCTGGACTGTGTCTTGCACACATTCCACTAAGTGTCCATCCCTTGGAGATCGGTGCAATCGGTGTGAAAGGTTTAAAATACATGCTTTTGGGTTTCGGGAATCTTTTGTACAGTGGTGAAAGATTCGTGTAAATTGTTCCATACAACTGAAACTCTGGTGAGATAGATTACGCTTTACATTGTAGTATTTAAAATTATTTGTACGAGTACTTTGTGCCTGGTGAAGTTTTCAATTTTTTGCTTATCTGAAAATACTTGTATTTTGCAATATTTACTTGAGTTTTTGAGAGTTTTTGTGATGCTCGTAACTGTTAAATATTTAAACAATGCGAGTAAGAGTAATACTAAGTACGAGCAATAATCTCAAACGACTTTAAAATACTTAATTCATTTTTGTAAAATAGAGTTTAAATTCCGTAAATTTAAAAATCTTTCGTGCGTGGCAATGTTGACAATCATTTTCTCGTATTTATTTAATTTTTTTAAATATTATTTTCATACAATGAGAATTTGTGCTCGCTTAATAACTGAAAATAAGTTGTCAGTACATTTGTAAAACTTTCGCAAATATCACAGTAAATGAATTACAAAAGTCTTTAGTGAAATTTAAAAACTTAATTGCTTATTTCTTCTCATGATCTCATGAAACAGTAATAAATTTGTAGCAATTACTTCAAACAGAGATAACATTTTATAAACATAGTTATTACTGGACAGTCTGTAATTTTTAGCAAATCTGTGTAATACCATAGCATATTTAGGTATCCGTTGATCTATCAACAATATTGTTTAATCAAAGCCAATCAAATTTAATAATGTTATTATACTAATTTCACAAGAGCGCTATACTCTTAAACAGGCCACGCCCACATATATTATGAGAATATAGCATTCGTGTGAGACTGGCATAGTAACGTTATTTAATTTGAATTGTTTTCATTTTTTAAATTAAAATGAGTTCTACGAATTAAACACTTTAACTATAAATATTACATATTTATATATAAAGAAGTAAGTGTAAAAGTGACGGTTACCTCTCCCTCTGCTCTTTTTTTGTCGAGTTCCTTCTGCTTGGCTTCCTCTTCTGCAATCCGGATCTCGATGGCGGCGAGTGACTCTCGGGTGAAAGGACGGAACGCGCACCTTTCTTCCTCGCTTATCGATGAGCACTCGGACATTGTCTAATGGACTCCTAGCCAGCAGACAGCCTGCATCATCATTGGAAAAATACTGTTATTACAGGACTATTATGCTAAATATCCTTAATGGATTAAAACACCTTTATTGTAAAATTATTGTTACTGACAATTCCGCAAAGTCCGCATAGCCAACATGATAGCCAACGTCCGTTGAACGGACAAGGCACAAGAAGAAGAAGAAGAAGAAGACAATTCGTGATGGAATTCCGTTAAAATTGTATGCATTTTAAAACTATTTTCCACTTAATTTATTTCTGACCATAATCGGTTTCAGCATATTAACGCCTTCTTCAAACTGGCAAATATTTAAATTATACATAAAATTTGGGCTGGGGGGTTAATACGGATGGTATACAAGAAATTTATTAAAATTAAATGGATTTTTCCTCATTTGTTGCCATGTCGTGTTTAACGACTAAGTATCATTTTTTACTACCAGTTTTTTGGTTATTAGGCATAATAAATTTAATATTTATTTGGGGAATACTACATACGGGGAACATATAAAGGAGTTTTGATCCATAAAAGTGTCATATTACAACGAAATTCTACGATAATTAAAGTTTTAAAAACTAGAAATAATTCATGCTTTAATGAACGCACAATCGTAGCCCATATTCTACCAACTGTCTTCAGATTTATACTAGAACAATTCATTTAAATAATTTTGCCGGGGTGGATAACTTGCAGTCCATAGATGCTATAAATCTGTGTATCTTTGCATAAATCTGCAGTTCTCATTTAAAAAAAAAAACCTTTAGAAATACGTGAACTTCTTGTAGCTGTCGATATCGACTGCTACAGTCAGTATATTCTCAACCGAAGGCATAATAATGCATTAATTTCAAAAGGTTAATAGATATCATAGGTTAAGCCTTTATCAAAGTATTACTGATATTCACTTGTCAGTCCTTGACCAAGCGCCGTGTCACGAACAGTTACAGATTGTTAATTTAATCAGCGCATCTGGTTAAGCACCATATTATTTAATATATTTTTATTTTGGTTAGAATTATTAATTATAAATTAATATTTAATTAAATGAAGATAATATAAGCGAAACTCAATCGAAAATCTGGAAAAAGAAAAGTCAGAAAAGGATATTGACACCTCTGGGACTCGAATCCAGGACCAGCCTGTCCCAGAGTTGTCAATATCTTTTTCTGATTTTTCTGTTTCCAGATTTTCGATTGAGTTGCGATTATATTGTCTTCATTTAATTAAATATTTCAATTTGAGGTTTTATTCAAAAAGTTAAAATAAAAAAAATATATATATAAATTACATCAAATCTGACTTTAAAATATGCTAAATTTGCTCCATCGAGCAGTATCATTGTTAAGCTTAATAATTAACATATTTTTGTTAAGTAATTCATATTTAATTAACTAACCAAAACAAAAATAAATTAAATTTTATAATGCATAACCCTGAATAGGCTCGAAGGACCAAAAAAACATAATATTTATTTTGAAGCATGTAAACAGCCCTAATATAAATATTATGGCCAGTACATTTTTAAATACCTCAAAGATTGTGTTTCGGACCTCTTATGTATTTGAAAAGCACGAAAGTGTTTAGTTTTTGTTGAAATGCACAATTGATAGCATTAAATTCATTCAATAGATGTCATTGCCTTTGGACAAAGATATTTAAAAATGTTTTGTAATGTATCCAAAACAAAAATAAATTAATTACGCATATATTTATCACGGTGCTTAACCAGCATCCCTTCATTAATGCCTGCCGTAACTGTTCAGTAGTGAATGAATTAAAAATAACTCTTAATGCTGGCATTCTATGGAACACTTACTTATATTCCTGTTTAAAATATTTATTAAACTCTACCTCCCGTTATGTCGGGTTGTTGAGCTGGAAAGCGCAATTTGAAATGTCGACGCAATAAAAGCATTCATGACATATTAAGCTCCCCTCGATTTAATGAGATATTATTTATACTGCTACATTACAAAGTAATATTATTGTGTGTATCATATTAACATTATACACTCGGATTTCTAGCCCCAGCAAACTTCTTGTACTTAATTCAGCCTTTAATTCCACCCCTCGACTTCAAATGAATGTTTCCTTTCATTTTCGTACGTTCATTCATACGAGGGCTGACAATTGGCTGAATGTCTACAGTAGAAGGAAGTTGTGTGGATATTGTGCGGAAGATGTGTGGAGGTTGTGAGGGAAAGGGACAGGACTATATAGACTAAATTCAAAAGGCCGCACTGACATTTGCATGTGAAAGCGGATATTGAACTGTCACGAGTGACTATTTTGTTGTCGCATTCTTCTCTAGATGTCAACAAAACTACACATGATTGTATGCCACAAAGTCTAAAAGTACCTGCTTTTAAGAATGCACCTTTATCCCCATTAAAAAAACATCAATGAATCAAATAGTTCTGGTTAGTATGAAGGTTTATACAAATCCGTCGAGTGGAAAACAGACAGTTATTTATTTATTTATTTATTTCAACGCCATAAAATGGCTATTACAATCCGGTGATACATAGTGGTACATAGGAGGATAATTTCAATGATAATATATACATTAAACAAAGTACATATGTATGATAACAAGTAGTATTTAGTTATAGGATACAAATATGTTTTACAACAAGAAAAAAATAGTATGAGCTCGTACGTTATGATATAATCTAGTGAAGGATGTTGATGTTAAAGTTAGGTGCGCAAGTTTTTACCCTACACGTGCATACCAAAAGGTCACTTTATACCTATTATTCAACGAACAAACGAAGTACGAAGGTGGGATATATTAAATTTTATTCTGCGAAAAATGCAGTTAAGATTTTTATATACGGTAATTAAATCAGTAATAACTAAACGTTTTCGAGCCAAAATACACATGACAAATTCAATATTTTTTATGATTACGAGCATTTTTAAATTGCATCAATCAACTGTTTTAAAATACCATTTTGATAATCGATAGCGCATGGTTCAAATTCAAGCTATTTTCAGCTTGGTTTTATATTGGTTTAAGAAAAATTAATCCGTTATGTAGTGGAAGAGGGCTTAGGTTAGTTAGGTGGATTAGGTTATTTTAGTTGGCGAAGGTTCGATTTGTTTAAGATAAGTTCCCAGCCTTAATCTTTCCCATCTCGTTTTATTAATCCGTCCACCTCACAAGATGCCATAATATTGTCACTGGCTTTAGGCAGTCGCTACCCGTAGGCTACGGCTTTATGATTAGGTACGCCTAATCATAAAAATACGATAGTGTAGATAAAATTAAGCTAAGGTTGGGTTAGGTTAGGTTAGGTTATGAATGTGAGGTGAGATTAAGTTAGTGAGATAAAGTGAGGCGAGGTGGGATTATGAGATAGAAAAGACAGTATAGATTAAGTTACGTTAAGATTGGGCGAGGTTATGTTAGGTTGGTCTGTACGTGGGGTGATGTTATGCCGGTGAGGATATGTTAAGTCGGTGAGAAGTTAACTTAAATTTGGATGAGATTATTTACTATTTAAGTGAGGTTAGGTCGGTGAGAAGATAAGTGAAAGTTGGATGAGATTATGTTAGATTAGTGAGAAGTTAAGTTAAGGTCAGGTGAGGTAATGTTAAGTCGGTGAGAAGTTAAGTTAAGGTTATATGAGGTTATTATGGGTCGGTGAGAAGTTAAGTTAAGGTTGGGCGAGGTTATTTTGGGTCAGTGAGAAATTAAGTTAAGATTGGGTGAGGTTATGTTGGGTCAGTGAGAAGTTAAGTTATGGTTGGGTGAGGTTGTGCTAGGATAGTCTGAACGTGGGGTGAGGTTGCGAGGTAGGTACCTGCTAACAGCGGGGGGGCGGTCCGGCGAGGGGGGCCGGGGGGCCGCGCGCGGAGCGCCCCAACCTCGCGCTGAGGGACCACTCAGCAGAGCGCTCTACACTGCCTAAAACACACACAATACACATAGCATTACATACACATTAACACACAATACATTTTTTTTTACAGTGAATACCACACAAGAATCTCAACTGCTCCCGTCTGGAGCCAGTGAGACTATGGCATCCCCAATTGGGGTATGTTGTGAGGCTGAAGGTAGTGGGGAGGGGAAGGAGGTGGGGAAGAGGAAGGTTGGGAAGTACCTGGCTATTCAGATCTGGTCACCAAACACGGCTAAAGCCATTTTCAAGCAACGTTTCAATTCTGAATGGTGGTCTTACACCAGGGCGATACTGATAGTATCTTCCACTCTGGAACATGCCGCAAATATACTATATATTATTTTAAATGAATTAATTGTGGAATAACATAGCCGGGCTCGAACCCGCGACCTCCGGATTGTGAGTCAAGAGTCTTACCCACTGTCGTCCAGTGGGTACATTTTTGTACCCGTACATTTTTGAAATATAAACATAATATTTGATAATTTCATTCCATTAACATAATATTTCAACAAGTTTTCCCTTCAATAACGTATGCTTTACTTAGTGTAGTGTTCCGTGGCTATTAAACGCAACAATGGAAAATGGCAGGCAGAAATTAAATAATTTATTTTTTCCACTATTATTGCGACAGCATTCACATCCGGTTAGTTGTGTAGGGTGTTCCAATAAGAGAGGATTTAGGTTTTTTAATTAAATATGGTACCTATTTTTTAATTAAATATGGTACCTATTTTTTAATTAAATATGGTACCTATTTTTTAATTAAATATGGTACCTATTTTTTAATTAAATATGGTACCTATTTTTTAATTAAATATGGTACCTATTTTTTAAGTAAATATGGTACCTATTTTTTAATTAAACATGGTACCTATTTTTTAATTAAATATGGTACCTATTTTTTAATTAAATATGGTACCTATTTTTTAATTAAATATGGTACCAATTTTTTAATTAAATATGGTACCTATTTTTTTATTAAATATGGTACCTATTTTTTAATTAAATATGGTACCTATTTTTTAATTAAATAAGGTACCTATTTTTTAATTAAATATGGTACCTATTTTTTAATTAAATATGGTACCTATTTTTTAATTAAATATGGTACCTATTTTTTAATTAAATAAGGTACCTATTTTTTAATTAAATATGGTACCTATTTTTTAATTAAATATGGTACCTATTTTTTAATTAAATATGGTACCTATTTTTTAATTAAATATGGTACCTATTTTTTAATTATATATGGTACCTATTTTTTAATTAAATATGGTACCTATTTTTTAATTAAATATGGTACCTATTTTTTTATTAAATATGGTACCTATTTTTTAATTAAATATGGTACCTATTTTTTAATTAAATATGGTACCTATTTTTTAATTAAATATGGTACCTATTTTTTAATTAAATATGGTACCTATTTTTTAATTAAATATGGTACCTATTTTTTAATTAAATATGGTACCTATTTTTTAATTAAATAAGGTACCTATTTTTTAATTAAATATGGTACCTATTTTTTAATTAAATATGGTACCTATTTTTTAATTAAATATGGTACCTATTTTTTAATTAAATATGGTACCTATTTTTTAATTAAATATGGTACCTATTTTTTAATTAAATATGGTACCTATTTTTTAATTAAATATGGTACCTATTTTTTAATTAAATATGGTACCTATTTTTTAATTAAATATGGTACCTATTTTTTAATTAAATATGGTACCTATTTTTTTATTAAATATGGTACCTATTTTTTAATTAAATATGGTACCTATTTTTTAATTAAATATGGTACCTATTTTTTAATTAAATATGGTACCTATTTTTTAATTAAATATGGTACCTATTTTTTAATTAAATATGGTACCTATTTTTTAATTAAATATGGTACCTATTTTTTTATTAAATATGGTACCTATTTTTTAATTAAATATGGTACCTATTTTTTAATTAAATATGGTACCTATTTTTTCGAAAAGTGATAATAAAAATTTCCCAACAAAAATGGTGAATATAAAACCTCGATTTTCATGATTTGATTTAGGTATTATCAGTCTTAGATGCACTTGTTCCTTTCATTCAGTATTCCGTGGAGTATGAGCGACAGTGATAGCAACATTTTGGTAAAATACCTACTGTTAAAATTTCTCGGCAATCGGGTTTCTTCTTAACGTGAGAATTATAATCTTAAAATTGGTTGTATTTTTGTTATAATGTAAAAAAAATGATAAAATTCAATTATACATCTCCCAAAGACTAATAAATAAAATAAAATAATATTATTATTTTTTTAAACAATTGTTTTTAAAAAATAATTGGTATCAGTGGCACAGTTGGTAGAAGCTTTACTCCCGGATATTAGAGGTCAAGAGTTCAAGCCCCTGTCACAACCTAATCTTTTATTTTATTTTCTGTGTTTTTTCTGTCTTTTTCATATTATTTTTCATAATATTTCAATGATTAATTGTTATGTAATATTACTTCAGGTTCACATAATAATTTATAATTTGAAAGCAGTAGGGCGCAAATAAAACCTTTGAAGATATGATTTTAGATTTTCATGGCCAAAGTATTTTCGTAGGGAGTATTATTGGGGTATTATGCCGTGTAGTGCTACCTTCTCCTTTAGCCAACTTTTCGGACAGCGTTACAGTGTCCATCATCAGGGCAGATGTGTAATTGTTAATTGTGTGCTGCATACGTATGCACACACTTCATCACTAACAATTACACGTCTGCCATGGTGATGGACACTGTAACACTGCCCGAAACGTTGGCTAAATGAGGAGGTAGCGCAACACGGCATAACACCCAAAAATAAATAACGAAAAAAACCTTTGAAATTTACTTCAACCTTATATTTTCTAGATGTTTACGATTGAACGCATTAGCAGAAATATAAGATATATAGTTACGATTACGTTTGCTGGGATTTATGTAATAATCTTCCGCAATTCGTTCGCTCGCGACTCACTGATTCCTCGATCAAACAGCAGAAGTAAACATTTTAATCTTTTGTAAATTTCTTGAACCACTGACATTTGCACGCAAAAGGCAAAGGTTATCTTAATACTGAAAGAATAAGGAGTAAATATTAATTCTTATTTTGGTTCTTCAACGGTTTGTTGGGAGAATAAACCAGTTTAGCCTTACCTTATCTTAGACAATCAAAAAGGGCTTCCAGAAAAAAAAATTATCTGGGAGTTAATACTAGAAGTGCTGAAGTCAATTTGTATTTTGATTTAGGTATCAGAAAGTACTCTAAAACCTCCCTTATTTAAAACTATGAATACCTACGTCAGGTGCTCTAGATCGATGAAATTATTACCTATCTAATGTAGAATTCAAAAAACATTTCAATGTTTTGTTTACGATAAGAAATCCATAAATAATCTTCATCAATGGAGATTCAGAAATTTCACCTAGTCACTTCTAGCATTAATCCCCAGTTGTTAACTCTTTACATTAACTTTTTCATTACTAAGGTTTTCTTCAAGTCGTATATCATATTTTGAGATGTTGTGCATAGAGTCTTTTTGAGGAATAGGCAAAGTGAACGTAGGTCTGATCAAAAACTAATTAATCTAACTTTCAACAACCATTATAAAATCATGATGAAAGAGAAAGGGGCCTTATTGGCCCGGAGCTCTGTATGCCATAAATTCAAAAAGTCAAAAAGTCGTAGGTCTGAGCACCAACCAAAATATTGGTAAAACAAACACACCAAACCACCTCACGTTGCCATGACAGATTTTAACCCATCCAAAATCTATCAAACCTCTTTACTTGTTTTTAAAGTATATTTTTATGTAACCAAAAGGCCACCAAATTCAACTTAATTAACTAACAAATGTACATTTCTGTGCATAATTTTAATGATTCTTATTCCGTAAATAAGTAAATAAATAAATAATTTTACACGTAGCTAAACCAAAACACATAGCACAAACACAATTTGAAACCGAGGGTTTCAAATTTGGGGCGCCAAATATATCTTGATTGCGTTAACGATACCAAAGGTTATTTTTATAAAGATTTGCAGATAATATAATGCGTTTACCCAAAGAGGTTTTTTCCTTCCATCCTTTGTTTGCGTTTTTCCTATCTGACTGTAATAAGCGCTTAATTCTCTTTCAAGATTCTTTTGAATTCAGGGATATAGTTTGATGAATTATTAAATTGTCTTACCTTTCGTACAAAAATGAAGAAGGATTGTCGAAATGATGAGCGTAGTCGTTATGATAACGTGATCGTTATAGGGGACTATCAGTGGCAGCGCGAGATCTCTCATGACCGACCTGAAACATTTAAACATCAAACAATATAACAACAATCAATGGAATTCATCAACCAATATAACACAATCAATGGAATCATCAATCAATTTAACAATAAGAAATGGAATCATCAATCAATATAACAACTATCAATGGTATCATCAATCAATGTATCAGTAATCAATAAAATTATCAATCGATGGAATCATCAATCATTCTAACAATAATCAATGGAATCATCAACCCATACATCCAAACATAAACAATATAACCACAATTAATGATATCATCAATCAATTTGTAACATTCAATGGAATCAACATTCATATAACAACAATCATTGGAATCACCAATCAATATATTGACAATCAATGGAATCATCAATCAATTTAACAATTATCAATGAAACCGTCAATATATGTTAATGATATTATCAATTAATATAACAGCAATCAATAGAATCAACATTCAATAAAACAACAAACAATGGAATCGTCAATGGAAGGGAGAAATGGCACGGAAGCCTGCCGACTATCGCCGAGCCACGAAAAAAAAACTGTTGTGCGAAGACAACTTGCAGTATGATTGTTGGCGACACCAATGCCTGCGGTTTCTTACTAATAAAGGATCATGACCCATCTTCCTTGCCTCTACTATCTATGAAAACAGACATTCGTTACTCTATTTCAACAAGTTTTTTTTTTTTTTTTTTTTTTTTTTCATTAGATACCTTAATATCATACGTTTTTGTTCGTTTGATGATAACTTTATATGTAATCCATGTAACAGGTCTAATGTCTTTGTCTTTTTTTGCGAAATGAAGTTATTTCGTCGTATGTAAGGTTTTTTGTATTACGACAATATTTAACAAGGTTAGGCCTTCCCAAAGGGTCAGATGTCCTCGCTTTGTTCAAGAATCAAATATATTTGTTAAAACATCATATATATTAGCCCAAATACGACATTTTGCCATTTTCAACATTTAATTTGTTGGTACCAAAGTACTTATGTTATTTTGATGTTATTATTTGTCTTGTTTCTTTTAAGTATGTATAACATGTGGTTTCTCTTACAATATTTAAAAGATAATATGAATCAGACTATAACTTTTGTTTATGTGAGAATATTTTTTCTTCTTTTGGTATCATTTTTAGGACTTCATCAAAAATCATGAATCATGTTATGTATACGATGTTGATATTGACAAATATATATATGGCGTTGAGGGACGTACCTGTCTTTCTTTATTTAACCAGTGATTTTTGACATTATTTGAAGTAAAAAAAAATTTATGGGTTTTTTCTTATCTAAAAACATTATTAAATCCGTAGGTATTGGGCATTTACGGTTAGGGTGGGGGATGGAAGTGTACTTGACTGATTAAACAGTGACGATATTGGAAACTTAAATTTTTTTTTAAACGAAAAAAAAACATCAAAACTGTCACCAGAGATTAAAATTTCATTCAATTTTTTTACTCCACCTAATGTCAGGAATCACTGGATAAAGTTAGTCAAGTAAGTCCCTTAACCCCTTGTATAACAGATTTTCGATATTAAGTCTAATTATAATTAACCTTTGAAAAACTTTTATTACGATATTTTTAGAATGGATATTTATAAAAATTCATTTTAAAATGTGTATTTTTAAAGTAATTTGGTTAATAATTATTTTAATTCACTACAATTAGAATTTTATAAATCGTCATACCACACTCCCTTCAGCAATTTCCATTAAGGTCAATTATTGAAACATTCATTAGAAGATATAACATAGGTATATTGATATTATTAAAATATTCGTACCTTGAACCATTGAAGAAAATTCCGGCTTAATTTCACTAATAGAAAATGCTAAACAAAACGAACTTAACCTAGCAGAATTGGCAAACTTTGGAATATCAACTTTAATTTTCGGCAAAAAGAGCGAACTTTTTTTGCACACTTATTTCGTGATTGGCCGAAGTATTTCACAACAGATCGAATAAAATATGTAAATAATAGACGTTAACTTTCGAATAATTAGGACACGAATGAGCACTGATTGCTTCGCACCGAGTAATTAGACTGCAATATTATTGTAATAAATTATATAAATATGAGACGAACAATAATCTCAATTACAGTTATCTAAAAACATTGAAAGAGGTGGTTCGATTTGCAATGAATTTTTCAACGTCATCAATTGTTTTCTTCAAAGTTTTAATACCCAAGTCTACGTAAACGAAAGCTCAAAACTTTTAAGCAACGATACAAATATATTATTCTGTAGCGTATTCACGCTTATCCTCTTTCAAAATTCAAAATTGAACGAACGCCACGTTATGGCTGCGCGGCCCTTTTCCCACAAAACTTGATTTTTGATTTGAGGCCAAAATACCCAACCAACCTGGAAAATTATTTTTTTAATAAAAAATTTTAGCAAATAATCTGGTACGGAAATATGCCATTTTATTTATTTGTGTTTAACATAATAATATATAGGCCATTAAAGATTTTTCTTGTAATTTGATTTTTTTAAATAAATTACATTTTCTTCCCAAAGAAATGCCTTTTCATGATTTTCGATTTTTTTTTGTTCATTATATTATCATTTTTTATTATTTCTAATTAATTCAAAAAAATGCCAAACTTGCCTCTACCAATGTTCAAAAATGTATTTTTAATTGCCTATATTTTATAATTTATAACACAAAATGACTTGGTCCCAAGGGCGGATCCAGGATTTTTTTCTGGGAGGGGCACAAGGGGAGGACGGGCAAAAAATCAACAATTACTGTTAGGAATAAACTTAAGTATCACACTTCAAGTTTATTTCTACAAGTTCAAGTATGTATAGGAAGGTTTATGAAAGTGTTAAACCAATAGAAAAATTAAATGTTTTAAACACAATTTTTGCTTCTAAGTAGGTATGTACTGTGATGTAATCTTCGCAATACCCAAAAAAACACCTAAATTGGTCCCATAAAACTCATTCTATCTCCTTTTCCATTATGAACGTGAGTATATAATATGATGTACCTATACAGATTTAGAAAGATGAAACACCAAGCATTCTCCTGATTCGGCAAACGCATCCGCCGCCGATTCCTAGACAAACTTCACCCAAGACCTAGATAAAATTCACCAAACGTAGCGACACTCTTGGGGTGACCTATTATGGCAGCTAAAACTAATTTATTTTCATGATATTTTTGTGATCCATGATTTATTTAACATTATCGAATGAACTCAACTTATATGTTAGCAACGCAATACTGTAAATAAAGCTGGACATTACGCTCAGCTGCGATGGTTTTAGAGATTATGCATTCCATGTGGACATTATGACCTTCAGCCTCTCCAGCTTGTCTCTCTTGACCCATCGTCTTGCACCGCTGAGGGAAGAATGGATTCCTACCCACCCCTCACACCTTTTTTCCTTTCCAGAACTTCCTCTCCTTCCTTTCCTTAAAAAAAACCTCCACACAGCATCCCCAAGATGACATAGGCCCTGAGGGAAATTATTTTCCTTGCGGCCTCCTAATTGAAGTTAACTTTAATTTTTTTTTTTACTTTGCTGTAGTTCAGAAGGATTCGTGGAGGTGACTGTTATTACTTTAGTTATCGCTTGGTTTGCCAATAATCATTAAAAACTAGCTAACCCGGCCACGCGCTGCTGTGGCTAACGAAACACAACGCCATCTACTGGATGATTACCTAACCTTTATAACCACCGCCATCTGTTAATTTGCAAAAAAATCAAATCCACACCGCCTGCTTGCCAGCCCGCTCGTTGTAGCATATGTAGAGATTATTAATTACGGTTCATCATTTTGTGAAAATCTATTAACCTTTATTTCAAACCTTCAGTTAATCTACATAGAACGGCTACATATTTTTTATCTTCTATTATTCTGAAATATTTCTCAAAAAGGTTAGTTAGTTTAGTTAAAAACATTCATAGCCTTTAAAATTACTTATTACTATTTTGAACGCCCCACTAAAAAAACAGCACTAAATTATGCTGTTTCTGCTTCGTCTGTGAGATCAGCAAGTCAAGGATATGATAACCTCTCCCGTATACATCGTTATCACAGCAGATATTTCTCAGTTTTCAATCCAAAGACAACAAGGTCTGGGGTCACCGAGGCATGATTCTGAGAATCTTTCTGAAGTAAGAACTGATTGCCATTACCCGCTAAACAAAATATTTACTTTTCATTAAGTGGAATAGATAATGTACATGTATTGTTTTGCACTCTACTCGTGTCACTGTCATAACGGAATTCCAATTAATATGTGAAAAACAATAACATTGTAAAAATGTTGTTTTTGTAATAGTTGCAGACAGATGCAATTAATAACAACCCAGTTAAGAGGAAACGCATTTTGTCGTAGGCATTTTGTCCTTACAAATGTATTCCACAATTTCCTCTCTGGATTTTGAAACTAGTGCAAATGTTATTTAGAAATGTGTGGAAATCGACCACTGACATGCTCTACTTTTTGCTTTTTTGATCAGTTACATTCTTACTTAGTAGGACCCTCCAAATAACCCTTCAAAATAGATTCTTAAACTAAATAACAAAAACCTACTCAGTCATACACAATACCTAAATAAAATTATATACTATTTTGTAATTTTTCATTTTGTATAATTTTCGGTATTACATAATTTTTTTTAAATAATTTTTGACTTCATATTATTTTATTATAAAATTAATTATTTTTTATTCTTTATTACGCTATCTCATCAGAGGTAAAGGCACAAGGAGGAAATCCATAATTGGTTTTATTATGGCTGTATTACACATACAATAGTACAAACTGAAAAATGTAAACTGTCGATTTCCCAAAAATGAATAAATAAATAAAAACTTAGTCAAATGACAAATAATACAAAGAGGCAAAGAAACAAAAAAGATACACAAATGAATATATTTAATTTTTCAAAAGAAGCAAACACATTGTGACTTGACATTTTAAATAAATAAAAAGAAAATACTTTGTTTTAAGTCGCTTTATTGTTATTTTTTTCCGTCTACCGGTTTTGGTACCTCCGTACAATCATCAGGACTGAATATAAAAATACCGGAGTATACTCCAGCTGATGATGGTACGGAGGTACCGAAACCGGTAGACGGAAAAAATAACAATAAAGTGACTTAAAACAAAGTATTTTCTTTTTATTTATTTAGAATATATTTAACTCAACTAATGTTATATATTTTTGAGCAAAGCAGGAAAAAAATTTGAATCTGAACAAATTATCGACGAAAATGTCTACTTCAGCACGTTCCATCTTATGAATAGTCGACAAATTTGGGTCAGAGGGCTAAGACAGGCGATATTATTTTTAAATGTATTCAAACACTAGCATTTATTTAAATATTACCAAGATGTAATGGCGCAGTATCAAGATGACCGTGAATTATTTTATGTAAACTTATCATATAATTGTCTTCTGATTTAAAAGTACTCGTATATTAATGTTGAAGTATTCAAGACGTACGTCATAATGTGATCTATATTTTTTAATGCTTCTTCTTCCTTTGCGCTGTCCCAACTCATTGCCTAGGTAGGCTGTTGGGGTCGGCTCTTCTCGTTCTCAGGTTGTAATATCTTCTGTTCTGGGTATCGCCTTCATCCAGGCCGTTTCTCCGAAGAATTTTGGAACATTGAGTCGTCCAGGAGTTCTTCGGTCTTCCTTTGGATGACTGTCGATGAAGCTCCATAGACATTGCCTGCCTCACTGTGTGGTCTGATGGTCTCCGTCTTATATGTCCATACCATCTCAACTGTCGTTCGTCCAGCTTGCTATTTATGTCTGTGACACCCATGCTACCACGAATGCGTGAACTTTTGATCTTATCTTTTAATGATACTCCTGCCGACCATCTAAGCATTCGCATTTCTGCTGTTTCAAGTTGCCTAGTGTAGGAGTTGTACATAGTCCAGCATTCGGAGCCATACATTATTGCGGGTCTTACAATGGTCTGGTATATTTTTCCTTTCAGTTTTATAGGCATTTTGGAGTCACACAATATTCCTGTTACGGATCTAAATTTAATCCATCCCACACCTATTCTATGGATGACATCCGCTGCACATCCTCCGTCTCTGTGGATTAGTGAGCCCAGATACTTAAATGAATCACAGTTGGCTAATGTTACTCCATCCAGTTGCATCGAAGGAGTTACAGCGTTTGTGTCTTCAAATGGTAAATACAAATATTCAGTCAAATTTTTTAATGCAATGTGAGAAATGAGTAGTGCTTAGAAGGGTATGCCCGCAACTGGCAAGGATAAAGGGTCTTATCTACTATCTCATCGTGATAGGTCAAGGAAATGTGTAATTGTGTTAAAGGTCACTCACTACTCTCTGTGTTATAATAATTTTAATTGAAAAAAAAAGTATTTGGATTGATTTGTTCGACTTCACTAATAAAAATAATTATTGGTAGAGCTGCGCCCCAGCAAGCCAAAGTTCCTGGGTTCGAGTCCTAGATGTGACCGTATCTTTTTCTGTTTTCAAATTTTCGATTGATTTTCGCTAATATTTTCTTCATTTCATTAATTATTACAATTTGTTTATTTTTATTAAAATAAGGTTATAGCGTTCATCGTTGGGAGATTTGTTAATTTTTTTAAAAAAATATTGTATTATACAACACAACATAATATAATCATACGAAGAAGACTAAAATGAATCAATAAATTAACTAGGAAAGCTTTTTTTTTACAATTTTAATTTAAGTTCAAATGAAATCACTTTATTTTGACGAAAATAATTCATTTTGTCTATTTATTTTCGGTCTTACAGACTAATTAGTATATCAGATTTTTTACACTTATTTTGCTCAGATTTTATTGAAAAATTATGATAAAAAAATTATTATAAAAAGTACGTAATTTTAATATTTTTATCATCACGCATTTGAGCATTTTTATTGTTAACTTGTATGTATAAGTACGTATGTGTACCTAAATGTTAAAAAACATAACGAGTTGTGATTAAATTCTTGAATGATATTAATTATATATTTTTTTTATAAATTAAAACAAACTAATAAAAGAGTAACCAAGATGTCTGAATAACAAAAAGTTAATTATATTAATATACCTACATAGACGAAAATAAATTTAAGAGACAACAATTTAAACAAAAATGGTTATTAATAATATTTAATTGATTATTAACACTTCTTGTAATTTCAAAAATTTCATTTTTTTTTTTTACATGAACTCCATACAGGAGGCCCTGAGGAAAATAATTTCCCTCACGGCCTACGTCATCTTTGGGGATGCTGTGTGGAGGGTTATTTTTAAGGAAAGGAAGGAGAGGAGAGTTCTGGGAAGGAAAAGGGTTTAAGGGGTGGGTAGGAATCTGGGGTTCAGTGTGTTCTGGCCATCCGCCTCCAAGATCTAGACAAACCTCACCTCATGAACCCGGGCACCCCTGCTAAATCACCAAACGTAGCGAATGGCAGAGGTGTTGGTTATCCAATGAAGTTTCCCGGGGCGGCGGTACCCATTCCCGCCTCCCAAATTGTGAATTTTAACCCCTTTGTATTTATGTGTAAAAATTATAAACCTTCAATTATTTCAAAATAATGATGTAGTTTCTAATTTGTATGCACATTATTTTTCAAACATATTTATTTTCAAAAAATAAAATCACGCCACTAAGTGTATTTGTGATTATTGAAGAAGTGATATAATGATTATAATATCTTGAGTTTGAAAAAAGTAAGCTAGGTTTAATAAATAAAAGAAATGTAATACCTAATAGCCGATTCGGTTTTGAAAATGATTTCGGAAAGCACCTGGTCAACCTAAATATGCGTACCTGGACTAAATTAGCTTATTTTTTCTAAGATCCGAATAATACGCATAATCAAATGTTTTTTAAATACTCTGTTAATTTCAATAATAATAATAATTTGAAAGAGGTTAGTAACTCACTTGAAATGCATGAAGTTAGTTGAGTTAATCAGAGGGAAGAGAGCGCGGGGTCCGCTGGAGGGCGGACGCTCATCTCAGGGCGGCGGCTCCTCGGGCTCCGGGGGCCGGGGGCACTCGGGCTTCTCGGGGGCCGTGTCGCGGGGCCTGGCGCCGAGGGGCCGGCTGCTGGGGCCCTCTAGCTAGCCGACTGGAAACTGACGGAGAAATCTGGAAAGAGAAGAGAAAACGACGTTAGATGATGACAACAATCGATAGGTTATACATACATTTTATAATATTATTATTAAATTTGTTTAAAAAAAACTGTTCGTTTATAAACAAGTTCTGCAGTGTAATTATTCTTACGCGTTACAGCTGTTTCGCCTTCTGAAGACTATATCAAATGGTCTGAAAATGATGGCAGATATAGAATAAATTCAGAAGGCGAAACAGCTGTCACACGTAATAATAATAATTTCAAAGCAGAACTTGTTTATATGTTTATGCTGTTTAAAATGTTTTTTTTTATATATATTGAATAATACATCTGAATGTGCACACAAAAAAAAACATAATTGAAATGGAGATCGAAATTAAACTCGATAACAATTAATAAAAAAAAAATTATATATCTAAACGAGAGATCCACAGCGTTTCTGGAATGTAGGCACAACACTTTTTTAAAAATCAGATGTAGACGTTAATAAATTTTCCTTATTTTGAATGTCACGTATCCTAAATTTCGTCGAGAAGTATTAAAATTGTGCTTAAGGGGTGAGAAAAGGGAGTAGGGATGGTTTATAGAAATCTCATGTGAACAGTGTACTTCTCCTATTTTGAAGGTTAAGTGTGGAAAATTTCATCAACTTCGGAATAAAATTACTGATTTGGGAAAAACAAAGCCAAGCCTCCTCAAATACTCTTCTTTATGTTTTATTATCACGATAATAATTATTGCCTCTGTAATAATTGTTGTCAAAAAACCTCTTCTGTGTTATTAGTTATTAGCTAATTGATAATTTCTTGCCCCCTGGCTATACATAATTAATCAACCGCCTTTTTTATCGATTGGCAAAGGTAAAGGTACTCCTTGAATGAACGCCGACAGAGGAGCCGGCGTGCATCTGATTGTGTCACTTTTTTTTAAAGTTATGGAGATCTAAAATCCTTAAGAGTTATAGAGGATAGTGCCGTGTGTCAAGTTACGAGATCCTAAAATGCGAGATCCGTTATTTCTTTTTAAAAAAGAGCGTGTAATTGTAATTGCGTGAATAATTCTCGCGCGGCCAGTAGAAGACGGTTATTTTGTAAACATCTGAAAACCAAATATAATATTGGAAATTATATTTGAATTAATTGACAGGTTTCTACAATATCAACTTTTTTGCTTTCAAATATTCATGGACAGTAACAAAATGCATTAAAAACTTCTAAAATCTAGCTCTATTAATCCAGCCCACACATTGCAGTGCATTTGTAGGTGTAGTCATGATTTTGCTGCACTGCTATTGTAGTTGGTCGTACTCTAGGGGTTCGGTCTTTTCGCGCTAATCAAAGCCATCCGCTGTTTGGGATGGAGTTCTTTTGGAACAGTGAACTCGCAGTTGCTTTTCGTGGCATTGTTCATATTACGATCCATATATTTGTGGCTCTTTTGAAGAACTAAGACCATGAGATAGGCGTCTACTACGGAGGACCTTTCACGCATGGCCTTCTAGCAATATTGCAATATTGATGTCCCAAGTAACTACTCTGGTGGATGGTTGCGAATCCAAACATGGCGGTATTCTCGTACCGGTTTGCTGGGTTTTGTTTTGGCCGCGCTGTTTTGAAGTGATAACCTAGCTTAGGTATTTCTCAGGTGCATCAGGTATAGTACAATATTATTATTTGTTTAAGATTTTGACACCATGGTAGACTGTCTGTTTTTGGTAATATTTTTTCTTGTTTTGTTCCTCAGATTCAAATCTGTTCCTTGATTGCGATGCCTTATGTATTAAAATATACAATAACTGTCACCTAGACATTATTCTTTTATTTTATCCAGGATTATTAATAACATTTCTGTAGAATATTAAATTTCCCATAAACCTGCCCTGAGTCTCATTATGCTCTATTGCTTATTTTTACGGACTTTAGAACCATTTGTGGGTTATGCAATTAATGATAATGTTTTGCTTTGACTTCCTGTTATAATTGGCTTCAAATGCCCTCGCTTTATTTACGAGTTACATTATGTTTTTTGAATGCTTTAATTCATTTGGTGAGTGTTTATTATATTTTTCATTTCATTACATTCTATCTGTAAATCCTATTCGGTTTGATGAAACTGTTTTTCTCTTTATAAAACTTACTCCCAACAGCGGAAACACTCAACTTTTTCTTAATATCGTCCAGAATACTAACAAGCCGGCGACTGTTCAAAGGCTAAAACTTTTACACGGCAGGAATCGAGGCCCTCCCTTCTAAAGATACTCGTAGCTTAACTTCAATGTTCTGCCATGGCATGTTTCTGTTGAGATAATTCTGACCATTTCCAAATAATAACACAGGTCTACAAAAAATAAAAATTGAGAGCTGTTTTGGTTTTTTTGCGTAATTCTTATGTTTTTGGGTGTGCTGAATCCGAAAATGACTTTCATTTTGTCACAGAACGTCACGTTTTCTGACAATGTAGGTATCTATGTTAAACAAGTTATCATCTTAAAATAAAAGATAAAAAACTAAAAAAAAAAATATTTAATTATAATTGCGTAAAAAAACTTATTTTTTTATCTAAAATACATTGATTAGTAAGCACTTAACACATTTCCTTTTCCCAGTGAGACTCCTTTTGGTACATTTTCGCTTGTAGGAAGCATCTGGAAGGCCTCTCTGAAGCGTCCAACAGTAGTCTGCAATCATTGAGACGCTCCATCTACCCTGGTATCTTTTTTCCATCTCCTTAATATCTTGGTGAAACCGTTCATTTTGCTCTTCACTCACATATCCTAAATTTTCTGGAAAATAGTCTAGGTGGGAATGAAAAAAATGTACTTTTAAACTCATTGGGCAACCTAAAGCTTGAAATGCTTTTAACGATTTGTTTGTAGTTAGGGTCTTTGTAATTGCCTAAAAATTCAGGTTACCCCACCCGATCCCTAGTTCCCCTCCCCCCCCCTCCCTCGAACCCCCTACCCGAGTTCCCCTCCCCCCTCCCACATTCCATACATTCAGTCCCAGTACATTCAGTCTTCACAGCTCGCGTGCCACCTTTGAAATTTTTTATACAAATTTCATAATGCCAGAACTCACCAGTAGTTTTATACAAACCTTGTCTTGACAATAACGAAAACAAAAAAAGAATTATCCAATTTGGTGCAGTCGTTCAAAAGTTATGCGCGTACATACATTTCTGCTATTCATTTTTATTTAATTAATTAATTTTTCGTTATTTCATGACGCCAGAGCTCACTATTGTATACAGAAACCATCGCGGGCATGCACACATCATATCCCCAAAGTTTCATCGCAATCGGATGAATGGTTCAGCAATGAAATGTTTATTGCCAGAGCTCTCACTATTGTAGATACTATCTATATCTGTATATATATATACCGTTTTGCAAAATAACCTGACGTTCTGGAATTTTTTGAGTATTTTTCTAGTTTTCAGAACACCTAAATACATAAAAATCAGTTGAAAACATCCAGACAGCATTTTTATTGTAGACCTGTGTAATTATTACTAACGCTGACCGGAAAATAAAATTTAGAACGCGTTTGGTTTGCTAAAATACTATTGCGATAATAACGTCTTGTCTCGATAAACAATAATACTGCTTAAAAAAAACTCTCGTCAAATAAACCATCTGCAGTTTATTTATTCTCAGGGTATCTATAATCTGACCTAAGATTCTCGGTTTTAACGACAAAACGCCTGTAGAGAAAACGAAGACGACGAAATCCATATTATATATTTTTTTACTGTTTTAAAGATACCCAATTTCACAATTGCGTGGATATAATAATGTTTATGTCGATGTCGTTTAAAATATATAAGATTGATAATGACACCCAACATTCAGTTTTAAGTTGAAAAAAAAGAACATCTAAATTGTCACCGGTGCCCAAAAATTCACTTACATTTTTTACTCTAAATAATCTTGGGATTCACTCGTTAAAGTAAGTTAAATACATCCCTCGACACTCTGTAGTTTTATTGTGTTTTTTAAAAGGTTTTCGATAGTTTTGAAGGAGTGAGAGATATAATAAAAGCTTTGTTGTATTTTGTAACGATTTCTATATTATTCTTTTATTCTGTAGATTTCTTTATTATATTCATTGTATAATTAACGATCTCGTAGTGACAACAATGACTTAAGAAAAAAAAATTATTATAAAAATAACCAGAAAGAGGTTCCGTTTTCTCTTTATTAATCGATTGATTGAGAGTGGCAAATTCATGTTTTAACTCGACCGTAAATGCTGTTTGTATAACTGTATATTATTCCGGGTTCAAGATGGTGGCCTTTTTGATAATTCAGTAAAGATTTACTTTTCCAAATGTAAAAACTTCCTTTGTATTTGAACTTTTTTGTTAGAATTTTTTTTCAATATTGTGATACTACCTGCCTGAAGAAAGTTTGAAAGAAAGAATTTTCATTGAGACAGTGACGTTTCTTTGAAGTAGTATATATATGTATTTAAGTCTTACTTAAACATTTAATGATATCAGACGAAGTTTTTAATTAAGAAAATATTTGGAACATATTCTTTTGGATGCGAGGTATGCCGTTCACAGAAATATTAGTTAGATATTGTTCTCGTAGATATTTCCAAGGTTCTCTTCAATCCTTGAACGTTATAACAATATGCAAGTGTACCCTTTTAAGGGCAGCTGAATTGATTTTAAATGTTTTGACGTAGCAACACAAGGCGGGGGTAGCGTGTTTGATAAAACAACCTTCTTAGTTTCACCATAGTCGCTTAGAAGCCTTTGTTTCTTATAAAAAGGTTAATCATTCCGAAAAGGAAACCATCACAATAAGGGCTCGCGTTTTCCAGAAATCAGCCAAATTTTCTTAAACGATTTACGAAGAAATCATTTTAGAATAGGTGTTTTATGAAAAATGAACATGTATTTTCTCAAGTTAACCAGTAAAGTCGATTTGTTCGGTTTTTTGGTACAACTCATCTACATCTCACAGAAATCGTTGTCTCCCTTAATATCATGGTGAGAAATATGATATAAATGGTATTGGAAAGAGAAAACAATACGCTTTATATACGTTTTAAGATTTTCACGGTCGTATTTCAGTATTTTTGTTATTTGTTTTTGCACACATTTCACCACTAAAAATTACAAATCTACCGGATCTGCTGGATCTGCCCTGATGATGGACACTGCAACGCTGTCCAAAACGTTGGCTAAAAAAGGAGGTAGCGCACCACGGCATAACACCCCAAAAACAAAAAAAGAAAACACGCTTTATATTCTAGTATAAAAGCTTAACACTAAATAAGTTGAATGTAGATCTTCATAAAACTAAAGTTTCGAATTGCAATTTGAAATAAATTTATGGAACTTCGGGATTTTTTAAAAATTTTACATGGAACGACAAAGTGAGGTGACAATAACGTTTTTTTTATATATTTGTCTAATAAAACGTGTATGCGGTTTTTTCGTTATGAGAAATTTATTAAATTTTATGTATGACTGCAAAATTTATATATTTCAAAAATTATAAGTTAACCCCGATTTATGAAATTTGAAAGCGAATTTCATCACTTTCTAAAACAATTTTTAGTTTTCGCGTACATTCGAAAATATTCCATTTATTTGAATATTATTATTAAGCGGAAATATTTTGACCAAAATACGGTTGAGGCCAGGGGGGATTATATAAAAAAACACACTGTAACTCATTAGGACGATTATTTAAAGATAATTTAAATTAATTTGAACCATTGTAAGCATACAGCCGTAAAAAGGCAAATAGTTTTTTCCGATATTTGCAAATTCAAAATGAGACATTTTCCCGCGGGTTCATTGAACTACGGCATTGGTAATAGGAAATTACATATTTACGAAGAATACGAAAACTTAGGAAATCGATGAAAATTAAACGTTTCGTTTTTTGTGAAGATGTTCCGTGCGTGTTCCGTGTTTATACCTTGAAACTTTGAGAGGTGATTATTTATGAAAAAATGAAGAATTTTTTTTCATTAGTGTCCAAATAAAATAATTAATATATATTTTTATTTTTCTGCGGTTTTCAAAGCGTTCCTATAAACATACTTTTATAATTACTGGACCAGCGATCTGGAAGTCCCGAGTTCAAATCCCGGCAAGCACAAGTAAATTTTATTTGATTGATTTGTGTGTTTCACAATTTAATCATAAAAATAAAATAAGGTGGGCATATTTGCGCCACGTATCACGGTGAAAGGATGCTCTTTGTATCACCCTGGTGTAAAAACACCATTCAGAATTGAAACGTTGCTTGAAATGGCCTTAGTCGTGATTTTTACTAGATCTGACTAGACATGTACTTCCCCACGTTCCTCTTCCCCAACTCCTTCCGCACCCCGTTTACATTTTCCTCACAACATACCCCAATAGGGGATGCCAAAGTCTCACTGGCTCCGGGCGGTTGAGATCAGTTGGGACTCATGTGCGATTCACATTTAAAAAAATATATGGTTTAAAATGTGAGTGTGACCATTTTGTTATGCGAACTCATGCAACAAAAGTTAAATCACGAATACACTGGACCATTTTTATCTAAAAAAAAAATTCTTAGATCGTCGTGAATAACCTCTCCTACAGTGCGGGATGAGCGTGGAATACGTTATATAACTGTATTAGTAAAGAAACCATGTAACTATATTATTAAGGCAAATTAAGGCCTGGATGTTTCACCCTATTTTGCTTTTCATAGTTTGAGTTGATGGTAGATTTCTAGGAAACAGTCGCAACCCTAGGTAATACAGCTCACGGGATAAACCAGAACTAGCCTCCATAAATAATCGAATCACATAAGAATACGATAGGGTGCCAAGAGCGAACAACTCTGTGAGCAGAACTTCAGGATATATCAAAGGGAAAATTACTTTGGGAATTGAAATAGCAAGAACGCTGAATAGTTATGATTTATTCTGTAAATAGTTATGCAAGATCAACAATTGTTAATCTTTTATAACTATTTACAAAATAAAGAAAAACACAAGAAATGCGGTGTGGGCGTGTTTTGTGATCGAAAGTCTGAATATTTTTCGCAAGAGGGTATTACCAGGGAAAACCAGAAATATGTCATATTTAAATCAGATTTTACACGTATTGACTCTTTTCCACAAAAAAATTATAAATGGATTTCGTAAGATTGTTCTTTTGTCTAGCATTCGCATGCTTTAAATTTTGAGAAAAAATGATTATTTTTAATATAATCAGATTATATCATAGGTCGTTGGCAGATTTGTTAAATTTTCAAAGAAGATTTTGTATTATACCAAACCTATTTCAAATCACATAATCATGCAGTAAAATAAATCAATGCATTATCTAGGTATCGCATGTTTTAGAATTTAAATTTTAGTTAATCTAAATAACTTAAATAAAATAATAAGTTAATTAAAATAAAATCTTTAAAATATATGTACGTACTTACATGTGTTTCCCTACGAAAATTGGTCCGTTTGTGTATTTATTTGCGCACTTACAAACAAATATATTTCACTTCTTCTAACAGAGCAAACTTATTTTGTGGCACCATTATGATTGAAATTAATAAATTACTTGGTTTTTACCACTTTTATTGTTTATAAAACCGACATGTTTCGTCAGCAAAGCTGACTTCTTCAGGGTTTTGACAGAACCCTGAAGAAGTCAGCTTTGCTGACGAAACATGTCGGTTTTATAAATAATAAAAGTGGTAAAAACCAAGTAATTTATTGATTTCAAATATATTTCAGATTTTTTTTACATTCTTATTTAACTTAGACATTATTGAAAAATGATAAATACTTATAATCAAAAAATATTTACTAAAAGTACATTATTTTAATAGTTTTATCATCACGCCTTTCAGATTTTTTGGATGTAGGTATAAATTAAAGCAAATTTGGAATGAAATAAAATCGATATTGAGTTATAATTTAAAAAAGCTGGTACGGAGAATAATTAACCTTTCTCATTGTAACCGCCCTGCACGATCGTGAGAATAACTTTCGATGAAATGTAGATTTTCGGCTGCTGGCTGGATAAACGCTCTTAAATGTTAATTGCGTAAATTCGTTTCACAATCAAATATTAAATTTACACTTCGATTATATTTTTTTACATTAGCTCCACACAGGAGGCCCTGAGGAAAATAATTCCACTCAGGGCCTATGTAATTTTTTTAGGGTTGCTGTGTGGGGGGTCTTTTTTAGAAAACGAAGGAGAGGAAGTTCTTGAATGAGGGATGGATGGAATCTTGGGGTCACTGTGTCTAGGAGTGACGTACTTATGAATCTATCCCTCCCACTGCGGTACAAGGCGATGATTCCGAAAGAATCCAGTCGGAGAGGTCAAAGGCTCCCTTAACCAGCCTCTCCCGAACCGGCCCCCCAACGCAGTTGGTGAGCAGTCGCATTTGCCAAGATCCGGAAAAACCTCACCCCGTGAACCCGGGCACCCCTGCTAAGACACCAAATGAACTGCACTTGAGATAACCTATGGCAGTGGTGTTGGTTATCCAATAAATGGTTCCAGGGGCGGCGGTACCCATACCCATCTCCCAGACGGAACGGTGATATACGATATCAGGAAGTCTAAGAGAGACAGAGCGTGTGCTAAATCGGTTAGAACAGTACTTGCTATAGTGGATTTATTTCAGAACTATATGGAAGGCACTTCTAACTTGTATCGTCTACTGGGTGTATCGATGTTTTAAATAATATATTATATTTTTTGTAGATCGTTAATAAATAATTATTTATACTGGGTATTTTACATTCAATGTAAATATTCGATGTGTGATAAATTAATTATATGCTGTGATTTTAAGATTTTATATTCCATAAAAATTTTAATTGTCACTTTATGAGGCCGAAGATTTTCTTTTAACCACTTGGACCCATAACCTTGTTTTCACGATAATATAACATTACCAGACGTACGTATGACCGATGAGGCATACCTGACTTATTAAGCTGTTTCTCTGCGATGCTTTTCGATGATATCACTGTCGGAAGTGCATATATATGTGCCAATACACACAATCCTAATATTGTTAACGTCAACCCTATTTTCTTTTCGAAGTTACGATTTTCCGCTCTAAAATAGATTCTATGAAGCTGGTATATGGCAACCAATTGAGCAACAACGTCATTAGTTCAGATTAATAATTTTTACAATACAAAGCGTCACTTTTTGAGGTTAAATCGATTCTTGAAAAAACCGAACAACACATCCTAGAATATGCCGCGACACAAATCGTAGTCGTCCATTTTACACGTGTTATTTAATATTAATATTCTAATCGCGAAAATAATACGTCTCGCTGACTCTCTGCGAATGCATTGCAATTTTAAATTCAATACTAAGTTTCCTCGGAGGACTTAGCTTAAGACATTGACCGGGGGCGGCGCCACCTATCCGCACCTCCTCCTACCCCATTCTCCACCTCCCGCCAAGCCGCAAACCACCCTCCCCAAACCACCCCCGACCGCGCAAGGGTGTGTAATATTTATGTTTCTCGAAACCGTAAATTGAGGTCCCGAAAGTACCTACAAATGTGATGGACTCAATGTGCGGTGAGTGCGTTTTGTTTGTCAATTTTTTCAAGGTATCTCGAAATGTTCAAAACAATATATGTTCGTTACTGTCTTATTTTCTCAGGTACGTAAATTAAGGGCTGTTTTGAAAGGCTGTGTTAAAACCTTGAATGGAATTGTAAAAGTTAACAAATACTAATTATATGAATCAAGTTTTAGAAACATTTTAATCTATTGGTTGTGAAGTTATAAATTCCCATAGAAAGAAAGAAATAATTTAAAAAAAACACAATTCAATTATACATACCTGCATATAATTTAGTGGAATTATTTGTTTATTTTTTTCTTGAGAATGACAAGTTTTATAGCATGGGTTTCTAATCGGTCGATCGCGGAATAATTGCGATCGTGGTTTTTTAAAATAATTATATTTCCACATGATTCTTAATATACAACTCTTAGTCGAAGTAAGATACAGTTAAAAATGACTGAAGTTGATATGGTCGATTTAGTCAATAATTACATATTACAATATACCATAAAAAAATTATATCCTGGTCGTAGGAAAATTTGGTTTTGCTTGATTTGTACTTATCTAATAATGGATTAGGTTATTGGTTAAAGTTTCGGTGGAGTAAAAAAAATAACAACTTAAATTCTTGTAATACTGTTGATCTTGTTAGAAGTCGATTACCGCGGAAATAGGGTATAATGTAGCTCCCAACTAGAGTTGGGTAGTTCACAGCCCACTTTAAAAGTGATCGGGTCGAGAGTACGCGCTTTTTGGAATGGAAAATATAACATAGAAAAGAGAGATCGATGCGCCGCCTGCCTAAAGTTGAAGGTTCCGATCGTACCTGGGAGCCGAGTACCCAAAACCCGATTTTCGTTCGACGTAGTTAGGTAGTACCACTGTAAGTAGACCGTATCGTATGTGTGTGAGTTGTCTCGTTCTTGCGACACAGAAATAGAGATGGTTAATTTGAAACTGAAATGGATTGTCAGCCTATTTTAGATTTCAGGTATCTACCATCTCTATTTATCGCGAGAACGAAATTCGAGATTCCCAGTCTACAAAAATCGTATATCTATGGTCGCTCGCTACACCAGTACCTAATAGGGGTCGCATATTTACAAAACCATCGCGAACGCGACTGAAATGCAGCAGGGTTTGTTGAGCGAAGTCATCTGCAAAATCCACACCATTTCAGTCAAAATATTCATTAAAAGCAGACATATAATATGGGGCACACTCACATTATGTCGATTGCCAAAAATCTGTATATACATTATACCTGTTTGCACTAGGTCAAGTTGCGAACTCGTGACCCTCGGTTAAGATCCATATTCCTTAGCATTTTGCATTGGGACTCGTCTAGACTTCAACAAATTACGCCACAACCTTCTCAAAAATGTCCACGAATCATGCAATAAAGTTCTTACCAATTTCATCATATTATTACGCCCAATTTAAACGTGCCAGCGTGCTGCGTATAATATTGACTGATAAATGTTGACCTTTCAAGAAAATTCCAAGAAAGTTTTTAACTCTTATCAGGGACAATTTTTTAAAATTCTTAAAAAAATGGCGGAACGTGAGACAATTTCTCGTTTGATTGATTTTACAGAGATTCCGAGTAATATACTACTACAACAAATAACAAAAATTTCAGAGTGCAAATATTTTTGTATTTTTATTATTCGTGTGCTTTATTTTAAAGCTAGCTGAAGTTCCAGACTTTGTCCGGATTTACCTCAGAGTTTTTCAATATCAGATGCAGACGGCAATTTGGCAATTTCCCTCTTATTTTGAACGTCAAGTGTGCAAAATTTCATTAAGAAGAATCAAAAATCTGATTTAAAGGTTAGACAAAAGGGGCGGGGGTGGTTTTTCAAAATCTCATGTACATGCCGATCTTTATCTTGTTTTGAAGGTCAAGTGGGTAAAATATCAATCTCGAAATAAAACTGTAGATTTTTATATAAAAAAACCCACAGACATTCTAATTTAAAGAAAACGATTGTAATCGTAACAACCCACTCTCAGGAGAACTCTTGTTCCGGTGCGACCGGCGTGCCCCCAATGACTAGGAATACTGGCTTAGAAGATGGGATGGAGGTTGTACTTTAACCATCTTGTATATACCGTACATATCAACCCTTAGGTTAAGGAAGTAGATTTAACCGTCAGACCTTGACTTAGCAGATCTTAACATTTAACAGTTAACAGACCTTAACATTTAAACTCGTCGATATTCTGTCAGAAGGTCAGAAAATTTATGGTTTGCAATAAATAGAATATTTCTGAATGTATCGGAGAACTATAAACTGTTTTTGGAAGGTGATGAAATACAATTTATGATGTTTTATTAAAAATAATCATACACTTTTTAAAATATTTAAATTTTCAATGCAAACATAAAAAAAATTAAAAATGGTTCACTTTAGGTTTTTTTTCTTAAAATTACAGATAACAAAAAAGAAGAACTCAAATCGCCTGCTTGCAATTCTTGACCTACAAAAATTGTAAGTCAAGAATTAATAAAGATGAATAAAAGAATAAAAAAAATACGTTATTAGACAAATGTATTGTAAATGCTATTATTGCCTCACATTTTGGTCGTCTTATGATAAAATTAGTTATAAAAAAATTCTCAAATTGCGGTCGGAAACTATTTTTCTGTAGTTCATTTCTAGATTCGAGTATAAGGCGTGGTGTTTCTTTCTAACACCGTTTAGATTAGATTTTTCTGTGGAAGGGAGATTCATCTATTTCTATGAGACCTACGTGAGCTGTCTTCAAAACCGAATAAATTTAGCCTGAGCGGTTGTCAATCCTTCGAATTGAAGGACTTTGAAGTGGTCAGAAGAGGTGTAACTCTGTGAAGCCATCGCACAAGTTGTTACATTAGTTTCGTCTTAGTTTACGTGAGAGCAAATGTAAACTTTGAATGGATACGAAAAGTAATCATATGGTTCATGGAGTGTAGAACCTTCTTGATATCAATTTAAATATTTTTTGTTATTTTTCTGTGCAATTAATGTGCGATTAATGTATTGATGGGAACAACGATATGTACTTTCTTTACGATCTGTCATCCTAGAAATAATTGGATATTTTCAAGATTCATAGCTCATCGAATATAGGAAGTTTCCCATAGTGATTACATTTCAAGTAGTATTAATCATTAGAATTACCAAACACAACAGAAATTAATGTAGAAATATTATAATTATTGCGAAAAACTTTGTGAAAATACAGCGTCCCCAAAGATGACCTATGCTCTAACGTAAAATATTTCCTTCGGGGCCTCGTGATATGTGGAGATAATTTAAAAATAAATCTCTTATTTAATACTCTTGTGTCCGTTCAACTAGTTGGCATAATAGTTTTAAATAATTCGTGTATATCATCAAATATTAAACTGAAAACATCTTCGCTATGAAACATTTTTGATTATTTATTTTTAAGTCAAAAAAGTCCTCTTCACATTAACACAAATTTAAAGCAGAGCTCGTATGTAAATCAATATGAAGCATCCTAATGTTTGGTGTTTATTTATCGTAGCTCCCACAGGGCCTGTGTTAACTTTGGGGTTGCTGTGTGGAGTATTTCAGGGAAAGGAAGGAGACCAAGACTAGTCAAACCTTACCCCATGAACCCGCGAACCACTTGGGATGTCAGTGGCAGGGGTGATCCAATGAACGTTTACCCCATATCCGCCTTACAAATTGGTGTAATGTTGAAGGGTGACAGCACCATTCTTCTATAATTAAGAAGACCTTTTCAATATGATATAATATTAATAACCTAGTAAAGATAAGTTTCACATCATGATACACAATATTTTATTTGATTTAATACAATATATGAAAGCTATGTCCTCTATTTTGAATTACCATAGCAGGGCTTCGTACTAGAAAAACGAGGAATTTCATTATCTGCTTTATAGTTGTAAAGACATCTTCTCTAATGGGGGAGTAGAGTTTTTTTTTTTTTTTTTTTTTTTTTTTTTTTTTTTTTTTTTTTTTTTTTTTTTTTTTTTTTTTTTTGTGTATTACAGACTGTGTCCATTTACAATACACATGTAACATTAACTACATATATATGATACAAATAACAAGTTATAGATTTTTAGCATTAATATGCCTCTTGAATTCTTCAAGGCTACTATTAAAAATATCGATAGTCTTGGAGCAGCGCCATACCTCGTGTCATGCTATGCCGAGCCAGTACGTCCGTTCTGCCACGTGGGATACAAAGCAGATCATGGTGACGTCCCTGGCTGTAGTTATTCGGTACGAACAACTTATAGCATTCCAGAAGGTATGGGCTATCTATTGAATTATTAATAATTTTGTACGCCGTTACTGCAAGGGCCCAACTCCTCCTCGAGTGGAGACTTTGGTAGCGCGTTTCGGCAAGCAAATCTTCGTGATGCATGAATCGCGGGTACTCTCCGTGCATTCTCAAATACATGTATCTCAAAAACTTTTTTTGAATCTGTTCTAGTTTTTTTATATTTTTGTTGGTATGGGGCCCATACAGCAGAGGCGTATTCAATTTTAGACCTTATAATGCAGTTGTACAAAGTCATCATTGCCTCGGGATTGGAAAATTGTTTTTGATTGATAGTAGATAATTATTTAGCCACCGTACTGAGTGGGGTGAAGTGAAGTTGTTTAAGTTCAATCCAACCTATTCTTATTTAATGACCTTTGATACATTCAGGTTACAGCATCCAGACTCCCGACACTTGAACCTTAGAAGTTAAGATAAAGAAACTTAATTTTTTGTTTCTTTGATTTTATATGATGTAAGTAGATATCGTTGAGCATGGAAATAACCGCTGGAAAGTTTTTGGCCAATTTGCAAACAATCTCTGGCGTTCTCTGGCCAAAATGTGACCAATTTGAATAGATATTTAAAAAAATTTATAGAAATCAATTCAAAAGCTACAAAAGTTCGTAGTATACTTCGATTAATCAAAAAACTAACTTAATATATTTTTTATTTTCAACAATATATGTCTCGCGTCTCTTCTGAATTATTTGTTATTGATATTTCGCCAACTGAAATTATTGAAATATTTTTTTCTTACAAATCGTTAAGCATGTGTTGCAGATAAAAAAATAAATGATCAATTTTATTTTTAATCTGCACGAAATTTTATTTATTTATTTTTTTTTTTTAAATTTTAAAAATATTGGATGAACGATTAAATTAACCGTTAATGGTTAATTTAACATGCAATAACACGAATAATTAAAAATGAATAAAATAATTATTTCAATATTAGCCTCCGGATTTATCGCGATAAACTTATTAGTTTCACTTACCAGAGTAAATGAATGTTCAATAACAACTATAGATTTTGTATCTAATCCGCTTTACATGAAGTCATACACAGAGAGAAGTAAAAATGATGGTAAATAAAGTACTTAGCTAAAAAGTCAGATAAGTTTTAAGATTTTCACGGCCAAAAGCATTTTCGTTATTTGTTTTTGGGGTGTTATGCCGTGTTGCGCTACCTCCTTCTTTAGCCAACGTTTCGGACATCGTTGCAGTGTCCATCATCAAGGCAGATCCGGTAGAAGTGTAATTTTTAGTCGTGAAGTGTGTGCTTATTTACTTCGAAGCGAAACCGTGTCGCCAGCACCACTAACTTTCACCAGTACAAAATACTCGTGATAAGCAGTGGCGTCATCGCCGCGGAACGGAATAGAAAGTTGAAAGATGCCGACGGAAGTGGCTCCATCTCTTAATGAAATCTAAAATTAGAAATCACAATGGTAAGAATTTAAAAAATAAATAAAATAAAATAAAAATAAAAATTACAATGGTTAACTTTCACCAGTTCAAAATAATCGTGACAAGCAGTGGCGTCATCGCCGCGGAACGGAAGAGAAAGTTCATTAAAACGTGGTATTTATGCTAGTCAGGGGCAAGTCCGTTTGCGAGATGCCGACCGAAGTGGCTCCATCTCTTAATGAATTCTAAAATTAGAAATCACAATGGTAAGAATTTAAGAAAAATAAAAAAATTAAAATAAAATGTGCTTTTACTTTTTAGTCATTTTCATTTTATTTTAATTTAATTTATCATGCTAGTAGATTAAATGGCTTTCTCACACTATAATCAGTGTATAGTATATAGGTATCTTCATTTTAAAATTCGTAGAAATGTGTTTTGTAATGAGGGTGGGAAATTTTCAAATTGGACGTTCTGAAATCCCGTACGCTGGACATATATTAGGTCCTTACATATGAAATTGGCATTTTGCCGTACTGGCAACTTTGATCTCAAATATCTTCTCTTTGGTTAGTAATTTCAAATTCAAATTTATACAGCTATTTACTCATGTATTTGTGTTTCGCAAATTATAATTCATTTGTTTTTTCCTTAATTGTTTTTTTTTTCTTTGCGTCACTTAGTTTACAAAATGGAAAAATGAAATATCGCGTTATTTACGAGTACGAGTTCTACAGTGGCACCAGAAACGGCTCGAAGGATTAATGATGTGTATGGCGACGGTGCCGCAAAAGAAAACTCAGTGCGTTTTTGGTTCCAACGTTTTCGTTCTGGAAATTTCGACCTGCAGAACAAGCCCCGTGGACGGCCGGAGACCAAAGTTGATAATGAAGAATTGATGGCTATTGTGGAAGTGGATCCATCGCAAACCACGTCCGAGTTAGCTGCAGGCTGCGGTGTTAGTGATAAAACTGTTTTAATCCACTTGAAGCAAATTGGGAAGGTGAAAAAGCTTGAAAGGTGGGTACCTCACGAATTGAGTGAAGCAAATCAACAAACGCGCGTTAGAACGCTAGACCACACATTGCACAACTGACGGCTACCAAATTAGAGGAGCTTCAATTGGAGTGTCTAAGACATCCACTGTACTCTCCGGACCTTTCAATTTGGGAGGCGGGAATGGGTACCACCGCCCCGGGAACCTTTATTGGATAACCAACACCTCTGCCATAGGTCACCCCAAGTGGTTCGCTACGTTTGGTGATTTAGCAGGGGTACCCGGGTTCATGGGGTGAGGTTTGTCTAGGTCTTGGAGACGGATGACCAGGACATACTGAACCCCAGATTCCTACCCACCCCTTAAACCCTTTTCCTTCCCAGAACTCTCCTCTCCTTCTTTTCCTTAAAAAACCCTCCACACAGCATCCTCAAGATGACATAGGCCCTGAGGGAAATTATTTTCCTCAGGGCTTCCTGTGTGGAGGTCATGTAAAAAAAAAAAAAAACCTTGCCCCAACAGATTACCATTTTTTTCGAAATTTGAATAACTTCTTGCAAGGGAAAAAATTCAACTCCGATGGGGCAGTCCAAACCGCCTTCAAAGATTTTATTGATTCCCGTCCGAATGTTTTTTTTAGTAAAGGGATCGATGAACTACCTATGAGATGGTAAAAGTGCATAGATAGTAATGGTACATACAATATATTCATTAAATAAATATATTATATTTAAAAAAAAAATCGACTTTATGTTCCTCCCATACAAAACGTAAATTTCATATGTAAGGAGTAAGGACCTAATATTATATTTCAATTATTAATGCGATAAGTCGATAACATTGAAAACAAAAATAACGCGCTATAAGTAGCTTTTTTTACATGAGCTCCACACAGAAAATAATTTCCCTCAGGGCCTATGTCATCTTTGGGGATGCTGTGTTGAGGGTTTTTTTAAAGGAAAGGAAGGAGAGGAGAGTTCTGGGAAGGAAAAGGGTTTAAGGGGTGGGTAGGAATATGGGGTTCAGTGAATACGGAATAGATCACATTGAATACGGAAACAACACGGTGTAAGTAGATATTATCGTTGAATGAGAAATTAGAAATGCGAAGAGGACATTTTTCGCATAGAAAATAAATAATGAAAATATTAGATATTTTCGTTGTTACCATGATGGCATAAATGATTTATTTAATACTTTTATGCCATATAGTTGCTTAAGACTTTAAATTATTACGTGAGAGATTAATTTACAAATTATCTCCACACACTACGAGGCCTTGAAGGAAATCTTTTACGTCAGAGTCTGTGTCATCTTTGGAAACTCTGTATATTCAGAAAGTTTTCTTCATAACACTTCGATATTCATTTCCAAAATATTTTATGATCTATTGAAATGTTTAGCCCACGCGATAGAAATGTTTGTACTACAAAATTAGGCAAACATAAGTACAAAGTTTCAAGCTGCACTGTAGAATAGATAAATGTAATTAAAAAAAATTCTATTACCCAGGTACGTTTTACTTAAATTATACTAAATAAGACCTTCAAAAATGGTTTAATGCTTAAATTGGAAACGTAAGTAATATAAGCCGTTAGTGCGAGACCTTGTAGCCACTCGCACTATTCGGAACCATAATGTTGTCAGGATGGTATTTCCAGTCCATTTATTATATTCTTTACCCAGTGACAAAATAGGGCTACAATATTTAGAGAAGTGACGGGCAACCATTTTTCAAAGCAAAATATTTGAAAATTGTGCAATTATCAATAACAAAATAAACTGACGGAAGAATTGGAGTTGTGTTAAAAAATTGGGTATAAAAAAAAAATTTTTTCAAGAGAATAGTTTTGTAACTGATAGGGTTTCAAAACTATGTAATCTTTACATAGTATAAAATGAAGTCGCTCCCGCTGTATGTGCGCTTAGATCTTTTAAACTACGTCACGGATTTTCATGCGGTTTTCACAAATAGATGGAGTTATTCAAGAGGAAGGTTTATATGCATGATACGTGCATATTATGGT
This sequence comes from Limnephilus marmoratus, assembly GCA_917880885.1. Taxonomy (NCBI): domain Eukaryota; kingdom Metazoa; phylum Arthropoda; class Insecta; order Trichoptera; family Limnephilidae; genus Limnephilus; species Limnephilus marmoratus. Next base: position 52,766,087 of record OU862918.1, on the reverse strand, counting down.
AGAGAAAAGTCGAGAAATTCAAAGATTCAATTCAGGCAGCGGGTAGCGGGCATTGGCAAGCGGGCGTGTGTATTTGATATGTATGCAAATTAACAGATGGCGTTGGTGATAAAGGTTGGGTAAGCCAGAGTAACGTGTGGCCGGGTCTGCTAGTAAAATATAATACATAAAAGTTCCAGGCGAGTTCCGACGTCATAAAAATCTTGAAAGGGTTTCATGCTTGTGGCAGTGCACACGCATATTTTAAAAATAGAATTGTTTAATTGTTTCAGCGTATTATATTATTTGTTTTCATGTTTGTTTTATCCAGATGATCGTCCTAGCAAAACATATTCGAAAACAATTAAAAATATTGGGTTATATTTCTGTTGCTGAAAACATTTGTATTTTTATCGTGCGTGTTAAAAGGAGAATGGATTTGACTGCTTTTGAAAGCACGTTTTAATAGTGAAATAAATTTTGAAAGTTAATTTTAAAAAAAAAAAATTGTAAGCACTCTATTTGAACTTGAAAAGAACTTACACAGAATGTGAAAATTAACTTAAAATATTTGATGAATTATTAAATTTTTTTTAAACCTCCCGTCTTTAATATTCCTGCGGCAAGACGACAAAAATCGAGTATCAACAACATCGCCGACGTTTGCAAACTGTCGTTGCTTGATGGCACTGGCTTCATCGCGTGGCCTGTACTGTACTGTAGACGGCATTCCACATCAAATGAAAATTTCCTCTCCTCATAACGTTCTGGAAGATTTTTATGACGTCGAAACTCGCCTGGAACTTTTATGTATTATATTTTATTAGTTATTAATTTCATTATTTTTCAAAATCGATTTGTTCAATGTACGAAGAACCGTATTATCCAACAAAACTTGTAGGTTTATAATTTAAACTATTTTTTGTTTCTTATTATGCTTGATTTTATTTCATAGTAATTCCTGAATAAATACTGTTACAAAGGTTGTTGAACACTGAAGGGCTGTTTGGGGCCCCAGCTGCCTAAAAGGCCCGCCACCCAGTTTCCAATTAAAGATTCATATATTTATATCTGGCAGCACTAGCCAACAGCGATAGCCCTAAATCCTCAGATCCGCCGGTAACTTGCGCCGGGTTTCATTTTCGAAAAGATTTCGAGAACTTTCAAACTAACTTCTTGTAAATCTTATATTAATGGAAAATTAATAGATACGCCCGCGCCGGTGGAGGCGTTCGAGCTGAGATCTCGATATTTTGTGCGAAAAATACTACATGCTTACAGGGTGTATCAGTAAGTATCCGAGTGACTTTAACCTGCAATCCTGAGCACATTTGGAGTAAAAAAATTAGATGTCATTGACCTTCTTTATTAACTAAAACCAAAAAAAGTCATCACTCGTCGCCACTTGATTCAACCTAGCGCATCACCTGATAAGCACTCCGTCCCTATTTTTGAAACTGACAATTCATGGTGGAATTCCATTATCATTATAATATACAGGGTGTTAAGGGACGTACTTGACTTACTTTAACCAGTGGATCCTGACATTATTTGGAGTAAAAAATGTAAATGAAATTTTGGTCTCCGGTGACCTTTTTGATATGTTTTTTTTTTTCTACAAAAACATTAAAAAATGGTAGTTGTTGAACAGTTGGAGGCGGGGTAAGAGGTTCGTCGGACACCCGGCTGAGTGACCAGTGACGACGAAATGCGGAATGCGGAAGAAAATTTTTTTTGTTTGATTTTGAAGAAAAAAATCTAAAAAAAAAAAAAAATCGTCAAAAAAGTCACCGGAGACCAAAATTTCATTTACATTTTTTACTCCAAATAATGTCAGGAATCACTGGTTAAAGTTAGTCAAGTACGTCCCTTAACACCCTGTATATTATGATAAGACAAATATACAACTTTTTTCCGCTTAATTTTATTGACCGTAACCGGTTTCAACTCGTTAAAGGCATCTTCAGACTGGTACAAATTATTCTTAGTCTACGGTTTATATACATAACATGCGGAGGAGGTAAAGAGGGGTGGTCTACAAGGATTTTATTCAATTGTATTTATTAAATTTGTTACTAGGTCGTTTTAGACTGTCGAATTTCTAATTATTGTTAATTCCATTAGGCTAATAATTACCTTTGGTTTGTAGCTCACTTCAACATTGTTGAGGGAAAAACCTTACAAGTAATATGAATCATAATGACCTAACTTTATTGTCAAATCGTTATTATATTTATGATGCATGGGCTTATTTTACTGATTTTTGAAGAGACATATGTTTACATTGGAGTGGGAATGGTTTTTATGTAAACTAAATACATATTTTAATTTCGAAATTATTATGAAAATTAAAATGGATATAAAAGCAGAGACTTAGCAAATGATTCTAATCGTTTATTCTTTACAAAGTTAGAATCTATTTTTAGTAATCACACCTTGCGCGTGAGAAGGAGCGGGTTTCATGTGACGCGTTACGACGTGTGGCAGTGTGATTAGTGGAGAAGTGGATAGATTTTTTTTATGTTAAAAAATATAATCAGAAAAAAATGACATCTATATTTTTAACTCCAAATGTGATCAGATCAGTTTTACGTCCCAGGGATCTCATTTCTACGGCATTCATCCTTCTTCTGCCAGTTCTATGCCTCACAGACATAAATCAGATTAGGTATCTGTAGTGATTAGCTATCTTTCGCTAGGGTAATGCTGAGAGTATCTACCACCCTCGTTGCATGGCTGCCTCACCCAATACCCGGCCCTGTAAATTTCAAGAATTTGTACATTTCGTCTTAGCTCCGCGGCTGTTCGATGTTCCTTTCGATATACGGCGTGTACGACGTGTACGTGCATAACAAAACACTTGGAATAGCTGATAATATTGAGAGGAATTCGCAATAATGTTGTTGCTATTTATTTAGTTAGAAATATCCTCGCTGTACGAGTGAACACGTGTACAATACACGTTAGAGTACAGACAGTGTATCACAAACTCCCAGCACAAAGGCCCATAAACAAACCAGTACCGAGAACAGTGAGCCCCCCTCACAATGCGGTACCCATTAGTAGTGTTCTCACCCGCTACGAAAGCACGAATGGCAATCACAAAAGGCTGTGGAATCTAGGCTATGATGCCTGCGCTAAGGCTGCGTATACACACGTGAGCCGAATCTGAGAATTTTGGAAAAAGTGTAGCAAACGCAAACTTCTTCGTACCTATCCCATAATTTGTGGCTTGGCTCGCGTCTCGGTTCGTAAATGTAAGCGCAGCGTTAAAAGCTGATTTTGAAGCTTTGTGCGAATGAAACGCGGAATTCGTTACTCAGAGATCAGCCCTGATTATTATACTGATGTCATGTCCCAAAATCATGAGAAAATGTGTTTGAAAATGTCATGAACCAAAAAAGCCATGGACAGAGCATAAGCGCGCCTTTGTATGAATGATATTGAAGTCAAATCCAGGGTGAGAGGAAATTGCCTGGTAGTCTTTTATGTCACACTTTTGAAATGATTTGTATGCAAAGTTGTATTATACCTAACTAGCAAACGCACAGCCACACGTTGCTGTGGCAAACGAAACACAACGCCACGCCATCACCCAACCTTTTATAACCAACGCCATCTGTTAAATTAGAACCACACCGCCCGCATGCCAGCCCGCTGCCCGCTGCCCGCTGCCCGCTTGCCAGCCCGCTCCATTTATTTATTTATTTCAACCAATTTACACAAAATCTTGACAAATTATATACCTAAAAACCTTCCTCATGAATCACTCTATCTATTGCTGAAACCGCATGAAAATCTAGTCTAATTTCGTAGTTTAAAAGATCTAAGCGCACAGACTGCAGGAGCAACTTCATTTAGTATTGTTGAAGATATTTTTTATTTTATATTTATATTGTGAATGCAATTAATAGAGTAAATGATTTTTTGGGGTATTTGAGACAGGGAATGGAACATGTCATAAAAAAAATGTAAGTTGGTAAACTTTACCAACTGCTAACCAGCGGCTTCAAATTATTCTCAAAAAGTTCCGCCCCGGGCCTTGTAGGTTCATGGAAAATATAATCGAACATAAAAATGACTAAATAATGCAAGTTTTGATAACAATGTTATCCACTACAATTTGCGTGTTATCAGAACAAAATATTATATCAACATCAATCATAATTACCTACGTAAACAAATATTATATAGATTGTAATGGCGTAAAATCGGCGGTATGGACAATCGCGTACGAATAAACTTATTAGCTATTTGCTATCATTACTACTTCTCTATATGGATGACTTCATTTATAGGGGATTAGATACAAAATCTACATTTAATGAACATTCATTTACATTCATTTATAACTTTATCGCGATAAATCCGGAGGCTAGCTTTATTCAATTGAATAAAAGAAGTCTTGAAATAAACTTTGACGAATTACAGTTTAATCAATTAAAGCGAATAATCTTTAAAATTAATTTGCTGGTACATAGTAAAATTAATAGGTTCATTTGCTAGAAAAATATTTAGAAAAATAAAATTTAAAAAGTTCAGAGCGGAAAGTTTAAATGTCAAATCAATTCATATTTCGATGGGGATTAACAATTCGCCCCTACTCATCGGTTTTCTTCAAAATTAGCGTAGAAATAAATAAGTGAGATGTGACACTGTGACAGTTAATTGCTCATTATTTATTGAATTAGGTGCGGCAATAACGAAAGACAAATTAAACTTTGGCATTGTTTTTTGTTCAAACGCTGATAATTAAGTTATTTAAAAATGTTTATTATTTTCATTTTATTAAAATAATTCCAAAAATTTATTTTCAAATTATTATTGTAGAAGTACATGAAGGCATATATGGCAAATTATGTGTCGTGTTAAAGTGGTTAGTGATCGTAAAACAACAGTTAAAGAGAAATCCAGCTTTACTGGACTTTTAAATCAGTTTGTCGTATTGTATGATGCTCATGCCTCCCGGAGATCCACTCAGTGGGACGTTGCGTCCCGTTGTGTTTGTTGTTGGTAGGATTTTACCCAACACTTTTAGCCAAATATTACCCAAGCAAATAAAATAACTGAACTTTATTTTGATTGATTTTTAATGTTACGATCAACCAATTTTCGTTTTCGGTTTTTTGTTAGCTACTTAGAACTATGGTGCTAATTGATATTACTGGTATCCTCTCCTATTGAAGGACGGCCATCATCAGAGCAATCTTCATCCTGCAGGTTGCGGCCCCGTGGAACTACTCAAAACATTTATAATTTTCCTCTGTTTGTCATTTTTTGGGATGCTGTGTCTCTGTCTTTTTGAGAAATGAAGGAGAGAAAGTTCTAGGAAAGAAAAAGATATAAGGGGTTGATAGGAATTGGGGGGTGAGTGTGTCCAAGAGTGACGGACGTATGAATCATTCCTCCCACTGCGGTGCAAGGCGATGTTCCGAGATAGTACTGCTGGAAAAGTCAAAAGGTCTCCCTCAACCAGTCTCTCCCGATCCGGCATGCCATATACTTGGTGGGTAGACGCATCCGCCGCCAAGATCCAGAAAACCTCATCCCATTAAGCAGGGAATCCCTGCCAAGTCGCCAATCGTGGCGAACCACTCGGGGTAACCTTCGGCATAGATGTTGGTTATCATACCAATACCCGCCTCCCAAACTGATAAATATTACTCGAGATATAAAGAGAACTAACTGACTCGCCGGCTCCGGGCAGTTTTGATATTTTTCGATAGGTTTTTATTGAAATGTTATTAAATTATTGCATGGTGAGTTAAACTTTGACTGGAAACATCTAAAAGTATTTCTCTGGAAACATCTGAGCAGCAGCGCCAATCTATGTTTAGGTTTAATGCCTCTCATTGTGGATTTTATGCCAGCGCTGATTTTGCCATTTTGTTGATATATTTTGTCCGCGAGTAGATTCATCAATCAAGTAAATTTTATGGTATTATGCCCAGAGAGTTTCGAGGTTATTCACACACCCCAAGCTCATATTATGATTCATATTTATGGTTATTTTAAACTCTATTTGTCCATGATGTATTGGGGATACTCTTGTAAAGCTCTATATCGAAGATTTCCAATAATAGTAAACGCGTGACTATTTTGCCTGGTACACGTTATGCGCATGAAATTTGAAAGTAATACATCGGTAACAAAGAAATTTCCATAGCTGGCCCCAGGCTGTCTGGACGGCCGGTATTACGGTATATGGGTCAACCGTTTGTGCTCTGAAGTCTGAACCGTCGTGTCTCAAAACCATATATTGTGACTTTCTGGGAAATGCTTTAAAAAGGAGGCAAGAGCTAACTTATCTATTTAGTCTGTGGAGGGCGGGTGGCGTGGTTTTTGCTTATTTAATGATATGGATGGTGATTTTTGATATGAATCTTCTGTTTTATTCTGCACTGATAAAATATTGAACAAGTGACCTTCAAAACCAGAAGAAGGTCACTGTCTATAGTAGATTCAATAGATTTCGAAAAACCATGTGATAAGACCGTGCAACGCCGGGGATTTAAAAGTATAGTTAATAATTAAAGAAGAAGTTTGATAAATCGAAACGAAACATGAAACAAAACGAGGTACAGAAAATGAAAAGGTAACGGTCGCAAAAACGATGAAAAAAGAGCTAACAACTAACTAACCATCACGCCGTTTCCCCGCAGGGGTAGGCAGAGAGGACGGACCGCCAAACAACTCGGTCTTGGCACACACTCTTTGCCTCGTTCACAGTCATACATCGTCTCATACATGCCCTTCTATTATTCTGACTCTTGACATTGCCCGACTCAAGAATATGATTGACTTGGTCGTGCAATGTCTTTCTTGGGCGTCCCCGACTTCTACCATTCACATTTGCGTCATATATTCTCCTTACACTCCTTTCCTCGTTCATTCGCTCTACATGTCCAAACCATCAGAGCGTTTCTTACTTGATCTTACTCATTACGCTTACATCAGGCTTGCATTCTTTGCGGATCTCCACATTATATATTTAAATTAAGGAGAGTGTCTGTGGAGGGCGGGTGTCGTGGTTATTTGGTTTTTTAGTAGTGATTTTTATACAAATCTACTGTTTTATTCCGATACTGATAAAATTTTGCACATTTGACCTTCAAAACAAGAAGAAGGTCACCGTCTAGAATAGATTTCGAAAAACTCTGTGATAAGCCAGGGCAACGCCGGGGACTGCAACCAGTTTTAAATTAATAGAAATAGGATAATTAATCATTGAAATTGATAAATCTAAACCAAACATGGAAAACGACAATACACAGAAAATAAAACGATAAGAGTTGCAACTGGGGATCTAACCCAGGATCTCTGTCTTATCGGGACAACGCCTCTAATCTCTCGACCATTGAGACCCATTTTTTTATTGTTCTCATATTATTTTTAACTCAGAATTAACAATATTATCCACCAAGGAGATTTCACCGATCGAGTGTTACTAATGAAAGACACAAACAGATTTTAGTAGGTTACAAAACGATTTTGAAAGTCGTATTTACCGGTATTCATTTAGAATTAGAATAACCCTCACGTAAATCTGCTTGATTTAAATGAATTAATTCAATTTGTTTTGAACGGGCATTTTTTAACATTTTCACCCGCAGACGATGAAAATAAGACAATTCTTTTATCGTTGAGCAAGAATGAAATCTAAGCTAACAAAAAACTGTCCAAAGAAGCGACGCTAGAAGTCCACAATAGAGTGCTGGTACCTACTATAATGTATAGCAGTTATGCTTGGACTGGCAGAGGAACGATAAAAGTAGAATGAATGCTGTAAAAATGAAATTCCTGAGGCGAATGCGTGGTAAAACCATGTATAATAGTGTAAGAAGTGTGGAGATCCGAAAAGAATGCAAGGCTGATGTAATCATAATAAGTAAGATTAAGAAAGGGACGCTTAGATTTTTGTACATCTAGAAATGAAGAAAGGAGTGTAAAGAGAATATATAACGCATGTAAGTGGTAGAAGAAGTCGAGGACGCCCGAGAACGGCATAGCACGATCAAGTGAATCAGATACTTGAGTCGGGCCACGTCAAGAGTCAGAATAATAGAAGATCATGTGTGAGACGATGTACGAATATGAATGAAACAAGGAGCGTATGCCAAAACCGGGTTGTTTGGCGATCCGTCCTCTCTGCCTACCCCTGCGGAAAACGGCGTAACGGTTAGTTAGCATTTGAAGTGAAAACTTCTTTAGCACCGTTATGGTTTGAAACTCGATGAAACGAAAAATAGCTACACTAAAAAGAGACAAACACACACATCTATAGGATTTAGCCTGCGCGAGAATGAGACAGCATAGCGGTCTCCTCTTTGTGCGGTGCTTCGTAGCCTCCCCACTCTTGTATACTTTAGTTTTCTGGAGGTTTCACTTCTACCGCGTGTGAATTGCACACCTGTTTTTTTGATCTGACTGCCTGTTTTCACATTGTGATGACATTCTTAGTGGTTCTTAGAATTGAACCATTAATGTTGGCAGCTATTTAATCAACAAGGTTACTTTCTGGACTCTGATTGATCCCAATAAGCAGACCAAAATTTATGAAAGGGCCCTATTTTAAACTATTAAACCATAAAATACGCCTTCGAACGGTTTAATACCGTTTTGCTTTCGTTGCGTCAGTCAAATTTCCGCTGTTAATGTTTCCCTACACGGGTCACTTGAAATCGATTAACAATTTATAAAAAGGAAAATATTAAAGCAACGAAACAAATAGTCTACTTTTGTAATGATAAAGACCTTTATACTGTGTTCTTCAATTTAGTGTGTTTTCGTTCGCCGCCGATAGATGGTGGTTTTCCCGCCGCCCGCGCCTGGTTTGGCGCCATATTTGCCGCAATTATTTTTTATACAACAAATTATGCGGCTGTCGTGTTTTTCATCCCGTACTACATATAGCTGCTACAGTACCACGGTACCTACCTTCCTACCTGCTGAATTATTAACGGAACCTGGCTAACGACCAGACTGTTTGCAAGTGATACATTTGTTATTATTATGCCTAATTGACCGAGAATTAAAAATAACACCTAGATATCATTGGATAGCCACGTAAGCACATCTATTATGTAAGCTTGCTATTATATATTACACTTGTTGTAGTATTTCAACATAGCTTTATATTCCTTGGATTTCTAGAGATATGTACTCGTACAAAAGGGGTCTAACAAAGCTGAGGAAAAAAATAGGTCTCAAAGAAATATTTGTACTCGTACTTGGCTACATATCCCAAAAATGGTTTGGTTTAACCACAATATTAAGAAGGGGGAAGATTCTCAAAAGAATACTGAAATTTTATGTGATACCACAAAAGCTGTGTTCCCATTTTTGTGGAATGTTGCCAGGCTGAAGGAATTGGGGTAGAGGAGAGATAAGGGAATGAAGGTTGAAACAAACGGAAAGGTTGTCAGATTTATTTTTTACAGGTTTTATATTACTACAACCAATGATTGCAATTTTAAGATAGTATTACCAGAGAACACCAGAAATATGTCACTTTTAAATCAAATTTTAGACGTATTGACTCTTTTCCACAAAAAATTATAAATGGATTTCGAAAAATTGTTCTTTTATCTAGCATTCGCATGTTTTAATTTTGAGAAAAATGTTTATTTTTAGTATAATAAGGTTATACCATAGGTCGTTGGCAGATTTGTTAAATTTCCAAAAAAGATTTTGCATTAAACCACACCCATTTCAAATCATATAATCATGCAGTAAAATAAATCAATACATTATCTGGGTATCGCATGTTTTAGAATTTTAATGTTAGTTTAAATAAAATCATTAACAATTATATACGTACATGTGTTTCTTGACGAAAATTGGTCCGTTTGGTATTTATTTGCGCACTTACACACTAATATATTTCTGATTTTTTTACATTCTTATTTAACTTAAGACACAATTGAAAAATGATAAATTCTTCCAAGCAAAAAATAATTACAAAAAGTAAATTATTTTAATAGTTTTATCATCACGCCTTTCAGAATTTTTGGATGTAGGTATAAATTAAAGCAAATTTGCAATGAAATAAAATCGGTATTTAGTTATAATTTTTAAAAACTTGTACGGAGAATGATTAATCTTTCTCATTGTAACCGCCCTGTGCGATCGTAAGAACATCTTTCGACGAAATGTGGATTTTTGACCGCTGGCTGGTTAACGCTCTTAAGGGTGAAAATTAAGCAAGTATGTAATGTTTTAATTCTGAGCTTGAAATATGAGATCGATAAAAATGACGTTAAAAAATCATTTCACAATTATCCCGACGTTCAAATCCCCGACGTGCGCGAGTAAATCGTGTTTCAATTATTCTGTGTTGTTCCACAATCAATTTATTAAAAACTAGCTGACCCGGCGAACTTCGGCGAACCGCCTCAGAATCGAAAAATGTTGTGTTAACTTATTAGCTGAATAAAATTCAGTTGTTTTTCTTAATTTAAAATAAAACAATAACTTTGTAAACACCACTTTTATTTTTATACTTTATGCCGACCGGGTTTCGCTACAACCGTAGCTTCATCAGGGCAGTATAATACTCTACTGTATAATAGAGTATTATACTGCCCTGATGAAGCTACGGTTGTAGCGAAACCCGGTCGGCATAAAGTATAAAAATAAAAGTGGTGTTTACAAAGTTATTGTTTTATTTTAAATTAATAATGTCACATCACAAAGTATCCGCTTCATATGAACAAATGTTTTTCTTAAGTTAAAAATTGCACAATGCAGCAATTATCGATGCGCAACTGTACGTGTTTTGTTTTTGTTTCAGTATCTCATAGAAGGCGTTGTGTACGGATTTATATTTTTGTGTGTTTTTTTTTACTTTTCAACTTACTTATGGGAATTGCGTTTCATTTTCTTTATACGTATGAGGGAGATTTATTATAATTATTGTATTTTTCCTTTGGAGGAGTGCAGATATAGGTTCACCGTTTGTCCCATTTTCAGCTATTGACTTATGTGTGTAAAGAAAGAGGGGAAGCATTATATGTTTAAGAACAAAACAATCAGCGCATTGACATTAGACGTTTTTGGATTTTTGGAATTCACTCACTACTCAATATTATACTTATTACAATATTGCTACGTCTCTTTCAAAAGATGAGAATTCTTTCCATACAAAATGCATGATGAAAAGAATTTCCTTCATCATTTTTTTTTTCATGAATTTTTCCGATGTTCTAATAGTTTTTCTGCTATTCGTGGGTGGAGACAAATACAACAAATCAAATATTAAAAAAAATAGTCCAGCCGTTCTTGAGTTATAAATGGTGTAACTAACCCGACTTTGTTTTATATATAAAGATAATTTAAAGCATATTTTTAACATGTTCCAGAGTGGAAGATATTTTGAATATCGTCCTCGTGAAAGACCATCATTCAAAATTGAAAGGTTGCTTGAATTGGCTTTAGCCATGTTTGGTGTCCAGTCTGATTAGCCAGGTACTTGCCCACCTTCATTTTCTCCATATGCTTCCCATCCCCACTACATTCAGCCTCACAATATACCCCGATTGGGGTTAACATTGTACCGCTGGCTCCAGAAGGGGGAAATTGGGACTATTGAATAAACAATGTCAACTTCTGTGACTGATTGGTGTGAGTTTGTAGGGTGATTGTGTTGATGATAGCAAGTCTCCGAAAAGAAAAAGTAGCGAGAAAAAATAGTGTGTAATTCACACGCGGTAGAAGTGAAATTTAAGAACAGAAAACTTAAGTAGTCAAGAGTGGGAGGACAGCACAAAGAGGATACCGATTATACTATCTCATTTTCTCGCAGGCAAAATTTTTTGTGTTGTTTTTCGTTTCATCAACAAGTTTCAAATCACAACGGTGCTTAAAAAAATTCCACTTCAAAAATACAAGTGTGCAGATCACACGCGGTAGAAGTGAAACCTTTAGAAAACTTAAGTAGACAAGAGTGGGGAGGCGACGAAGCACCACACAACGAGGAGACCGATTATTTACAGAGCATCGCACAAAGAGGAAGCCTATTATGCTATATCATTTTCTCGCAGGATAAATCTTGTAGATGTATGTGTTTGTCTCTTTTTAGTGTCGCTTTTTCGTTTCATCGCGTTTCTAATCACATCGTGCAAAAGATGTTTCCCTTAAAAAATATTTATAAAAACAAGACTCGTCTTGTACAGTTTTTCTTTAACATACTCCTTTATGATACCTTTGCATGTAATATTCTGGTTCTAGCCACACAAATGTAGAGTGTACATTTTAAATGTAAATTGTTGGAAAGTGCATATTTGGTATGCACCAGAGGAGAGCCAGCCAGCCGCCTCGAGACTTGCAGCTGCTAAGGAATATTACATTCACGGTGCAAGAATGATGTTTACTGAGTGACCTTTCGTCTCTCTCGTTCAGAGGTCAAATGTTTTTTTTTAATTTAAATCATAAAGCTGTCACCAAAACAATATATTTAGATTATTAATTTGTAGTTTTTCTTAAGGGCCCGCAACCCGGATTTGTACCGATTTATTACATATTCCCTTAAACACGGTAAGTTTTAAAGCTCTTAAAACAATATATGTTATTCTTGAAGATAATATCTATACTTTGCCCGCGCCGAAACGCAAATTATATAAAATTCCCTCGATAGAAAAAAATCGCAAAGTATGCTCCAAAAATTATTATTAACACGTTTGTTTCAGTTATTTTACAAGTTATATGTATGTTCTTTAAATGCCGTTTCTGATAATGCACGCGAGATTTTTGGTCTATTTTAAACGAGTCGTGTTTTATTAAACATTTTCGCAATTTTCGCATCGATTTTGTCGCTGTAAATGTTAGAGCTCTCCTCTTAACATTCGTAATTTCGTATCTTTCCATCTTCTTCTTTTCGGGCCCGGTTGCAGAGCCTTAAAGAGTCGATTGGAATGGTCGATAAATGATAATTTCCCAATTTCCCAACTTTTATCTAAATTGAGAAAAATAAGAAATAATTTTTCTTAGTTCAAATCAGTACCGTTAGGCTTTTCAACGATTTATTAATTAAAAATTCACTTTTTTGCCGAACGATTTATTGATACCAGTTTGGAAAACAGACGAAGAGTCGGGTATGGGTACCGCCGCCCCGGGAACCATTTATTTGATAACCAGCACCCCTGTCATTGGTTACCCCAAGTGATTCGCTACGTTTGGTAACTTAGCAAGGGTTGCCCGGATTCATGGGGGTGAGGTTTGTTTAGGTCTTGGCGACCAATGCGTTTGAAGAGCTGAAGAGTGAAGCTCTCCAGCCATACTCTTTCGACCTATCGCCTTGCATCGCAATAGGAGGCATGAATTCATACGTTCATCACTCCTGGAAACATTGACCCCCATATTCACACCCACCCCTCATACTCTTTTCCTTCACAGATTTTCTTTTCCTGCCTTTCCCTGAAAAACCCTCCATACAGCATCCCTAAAGATGACATGGGCCCTGTGGGATTTTTTGCAGGACCTTCCAGGTGGAGCTAATGTAAAAAAAATCTTGGTACCCAACTGCATTTTCTGTAGATTGTTTAAATGTTATATGAAATATTTGATTTGTTTCCTTTTATAATATCTCGTAGAATACATTTATTTCGGGTGCATCATAAAAGAGTTCTGAGCGTTTTTTTGTCTCTAGTCTAACACAGGAATTCTAAGTTCCGAATTCCTCCGGGAACTTTAGGGTTCCGGGGAGGGACCGCCAGGGATTCCGCGACTTCCGAAGACCGCAAAGCGACAGACGCTTTTATGACATGACTTATGGAATATCTGATGGGGTAAACCATTTCTACATTTGCGAGTCGTGCTGACTGTATTAAGCTATTACACAACGAACAGTGGCTCGTGAAATTAATTAAATTTGGAAAGCTTGGTAATCGTCTTTAAATATTAGATGCTGCTCTGCTCAAAAAAATACTTTTTGAAAGTCGCTCAATGTAAGGAAGATTTGATATTCCTAATCTAATAATATCTAATCGATTTTCTGTTTTCTATCATCAAAAACTGAACGATTTCCTTTCTTTCTGTTTTACAAAATAAATAAAGGGTTTCGCAACAAACTCTAGTCTCCCAAAATCAAAATCTATTTTAACCCCTCAAGTGACGGAAGGACATTACTGGCCACAAGCATCATATCCATTAGAGTCTCTGAAGGACAGATCTGACCGGGGCGTCCAAGATTTTTATGCAAAGCATTTTTTTTATGGCGTAGATATGTGATTTATTCGTTGTTGGTAAGAGAAATAAGCTTTCGTCTCAGTTTGTCCCAAATATTTATAATTAATTCCATGGATAAAATCAAAAAAATTGTCGAAGTGTATGATTACAAATTTACGGAATTTATTCGTTGACAATGAAAGTAAAAATATAACAATTTCAAATTTGATATTAAAATGTTGTTATTTAGAAATTTTAATGTTTATTTCAAAAAACAAATGCCAAAAAATAATTTTATTTTGTATCTGTAATTGTGTCTTTTTACGACAACTTCAAAAATAAGACATATATAGCACATTTAAAATGCCCCGGAAGCATTCCGAAACATCATGACATTTTTCCGTGTCTTTGGGTCTTATAGGTAAAAAATATTTTAAAGACTGAGGGATTAAATTTCAGGACGACATAAACGAAAGCAATGAATGGTTCTATCTGAAATGCAGAAAAATTAACAATCAAATCTTTTAACTTCCACGTTAGGGATGTCGAAAGTGAAAAAAAATATCGATATATCGATATTTATTAAAATATCAATATCGACGTCGATATATCGAGGAAAAAATATCGATATATCGGTCAAATTTTCAAGAGATTTTGCTTTTTTAAAATAATAGTGTATTCAGCTCAATATTATCAATATAATTTATTTTACACAATTTGCTTTTTTTAATGTTCAAAAATCTCAATAAAAATGAAGGTATTTTTATCACTATTCATTTTTATTACGTAATAATTACAAAAATTTCAAAAACTAAAAAGCTGTCTTCTAACTTATATGTAAACTGAGACGCATACAAAGTTTGTATGCGTCTCAGTAACATTTTATTGGCGTATTAATCTGTCAAAAAGGACTTCGTGTTTGGAACAGGGTATAGTCAATAATCATAGACAATTGGGAATCAACAAATAGGAATGGCTTAGAAAAAAATGGCGAAAATAGCATACATTTCTATGTATGTACCTACACACATGAGATAGTATTGGTGATCACAAATACTAATGCAAAGACAATAGATTTGTAAGCTATTGATAGTTAAATTTTCAACCGCCAGATGTCATGACCCAATACAGTTACTTTTTTCCGTTCGTTCCTCTACGGTTTTGGATTCTAGTGACTTTAAATACATAAATTTAAAAAAATATCGTTTTTATACAATTTTCGATATTGGATATTTTGTATCGATATATCGGATCAAAATATATCGGCTAAAATATCGATATATTGAATTTAAAATATCGATATATCGATACTTTTTCAACAAGCCTATTCCACGTAGGTTTATTATTTTATTATATGCGTTTATTGTAACATTTTTTCATTGTATTGTATTTTCTGTATGGTTTTAGTTTTATTTGAAATAAGCGTGATACTTAATCTACAAACTAGAATGTAAAAAAAACTCGTTAGGGCGTGTAATAAATAAGTAAATAAAATAAATATTACTTGCGGCACATTCCAGAGTGAAATATACATTCTCAGTATCGCCCTGGTCCAGACCTGGTAAGACCATTCAGAATTGAAACGCTTGAAATGCTTTAGCCGTGTTGGTGACTAGATCTGAAAAGCCAAGTACTTCCCACCTTTTCATTCCCCTCCTTACTTCCTTTAGCCCTACAACATACTCCAATTGGGGATGCCATAATCTCACTGACTCCAGACGGTTGGGAGCAGTTGGGACTGTATTCACATTTTGTTTTTGAAGTTAGCAGTTTGTCAACGGGTTCTTATCGATAATCTACTTCATATTTTTTAATTTAGGATTTATGCGGGTATTATAATATATATATATATATATATATATATATATATACATAGAATTGGGTCTTTGAATCATAGACATAAGATAAAAAATAAAAGTAAAGAAAAAAATAGTTAAAAAAAAAAATGATAAAAAACGAAATAACAATAAAATTAATTTGAAATCAGAAAATATGTTCAAAGTAAAGAGAGAGAAAAATAGACCAATACATAAGTCTTGCATATTGCCTACTGCCCGTTGCATAAAATAGCTTTCTGGATTTCCCGGAAGAAAAACGTTGCATGAGCCTTGTTGGTAATGTAGGTGGCATTACTGACCCCGTTCCAGGGATACTCAACGAGGACAATGACCTGTGAACTAAATAACACAATAACCCCCCCCCCCTTTTACCCCAAGTCGACCCCCGCAGAATGAACCAATCCATTTTATTCACGACCGTATTGATATTACGTCCAATGCAGGTGCCTTGTAGCACGCATTGCACGAAACATATTGTTTAATTTTATATGTATACCGCTTAAAGCTCAGTTGTAATTTCTCTCTCTTTGTCATTACCGACGCATGTAACGGAAAGAGAAGTTAGAAAGGAGCTCTCAGCGGCTGGACTGCATAATATAATGTTTTGAGAGGAATGACTGCGCAATTTTCATACTTAAATTAAATTTGGGTTTGATTCCAAAATAGTTGACCAAACAGAATAATTATTTTTTTAGCCAAAAGCTATATCAAGTATCTAGTACGGGTATGTGCCACTTTATTTATTTATGATTTAAATTATAATATATAGACCATTAAAGGATTTTATTTCTTCATGATTTTAGAGACAACATTGATAATTATTTGTGAGTTAATTTTACCCAACTTAGTAGGCAAATATAATGAATTATAAAATAAAGCATAAAATTGCCTTTTCTGGTATAAATTTTAAATTTATAAACGAAAATTTTGTGTTCCAACGTAAATTGGTCGTTTGTAATTTAAATTTAAGCCTACCAAAATGCTATTTAATAATTTATATTTTTTTTATAAAAAATTGAATTATATTTACAGTATAAGTGGCATTATTTTTTTAACAAAATAATTAACAATAAATAATTAACAATGTGGTTTCTAAAATTATGAAAAATAGATTTCTTTAATGACATTTTTTTTTATATACTTTAAAACAAAAATAAATAAAGTAGCACATATCCGTAACTAGATATTTACTATAACTTTAGATATAAAAAATATTATTCAGTTTGGTCAAGTATTTTGGCATCACATCCAAATTTAAGTTTCTCATGAAAATTCCATCCCTGTTCCTCTTAAGTAGTTATACCGCTAATGGATATCCCGTAACCTCTCTCTTTCTCATAAACGATTCGTATGAAGGAAATATGGAAGTGGAATATGGTATTATGTATTATGTACGTACATCGCGACATCGGGTTCTAGTTTTGGTGGATGTCATACAAATAATACTTAATATAACATTCGTAAGTCCTGCACGCACAACGCACGTGTGAATAAATATAATGGTTTTTATCTAGGTCATTACGACATGCCTGAAATATTATGTTGATCAAAGAAAGTTTTACATTGGGTGTAGAGGACTTGAAATTCACAGAGGCGTTGTGGTTGCATTGCAATGTATCGAATCTCAACCCTCAAGCTTCGGCCATATTTTAGTCAGAGTGTCAAAGTATTTCCTCTTTGCAATAAAATACAAATAAATGAAATATTTATAAAGGCATCCGAAAACTAAAAACTCTTTTACAAAGATAATAAAATGCACTTTCAATTTTTTATAATTCGAAATAAACATATATGTTTTGAAATATAAAAAATATAAGTGTGCAGTTGCATTCGCAGCAGAAGTGAAACCTATAGAAAATAAGAGTGGGGAGGCTACGAAGCACCGCTCAAAGAGGAGACCGATTATTCTATCTCATTCTTTAGTGTATTTAGATGTTTTACACTTCATGTATTTAGTCCCTTTTCAGTGTCCCTTTTTCTTTTCATCGAGTTTCAAATGACAACGGTGCTAAAGAAGTTTTCATTTCAGAAATTTGAATGTAAACATAATAAATATTTTAAAAATTCAATTTTTTCCAACTAAAATTATTGATAATGAAAAAAAATGCATACGTATTTTATCAGACAATTATGTTAAAAACGTTATTGTCACATCAGTCTTTTGTCGTTTCATGTTAAAATAATTTTTCAAAAAATTTATCTTTTTTTTAAATTGTAATCGGAAACTTTGGTTTTTTAAAGGTGTTTGTGGTGGTTTTGTGGTTAATTTTTAGATTCGAATATGAAGCTTGGTGTTTTCTCTTTCTAACGCCGTTTAGATCATATTTCGCACTGTGATAGTACGGAAAACACAACGATTTCTATGAGACCTACATCAGTTGTTTTTAAAAGCGAACAAATTAGCATTACGGGGACTACAAAGCAAAAAAATCAGTGTACTGGAACATCAAAAACTCTTGATCGGTAATGAAAATTGCACAGGTTTTTTTGTACGAATTTTCTAGGTCAATTTCTATTTTCGGCTTGCGATATTATTTAGGTGTGGAATATAGGGATAACAAGTGCCAAAATAATGTATACATAAGAATACCAACTTTCATACATAAAAAATTTAACCCATTAACATCGTGACCTTTGAAACCACTCGTGTCACCAAATGACACGTCCTCATTATTCTCGTTCTATCTCCTTTATATTATGGACATTATCATTATTTTATTACATAGTATAAAATGAAGTCGCTCAAAATGTATGTGCGCGTTAATCTTTTAAACTACGCAACGGATTTTCATACGGTTTTCACCAATAGATAGAGTGATTGAAGAGGAATGTTTATATGTAAGCATAATACATGTAAATTATATTAGAGTAAAGCCGAGAAATTTAAAGAAAACATATTTTTGTGTGATTTAAAACGGCTGGCGGACCGTACTATAGTCACTTTTGAAATTCGTTCTACAGAAGAAATTGGAAAATAGATGTCCTACAGTAAGTAGGTATTTGATTTTCCCTTTTCAAATATCCAGTGTTGCATTGCAAGCATTGTATAATTAGTGGCGATCGCTCGAATTGCATTACATAGTATAAAATGAAGTCGCTTAAAATGTATGTGCGCATAGATCTTTTAAACTACGAAACTGATTTTCATGCGGTTTTCACCAATAGATAGAGTGATTCAAGGGGAAGGTTTATATGTATAATACATGCTTATTATAGTAGAGAAAAGCCGAGAAATTCAAATATTTATTCAGGCAGCGGGCAGCGGGCAGCTGGCAAGGTGGCTGGCGGGTGGTGTGGATTTTATAAAGGTTGGGTAATGGCGTTGTGTTTCGTTAGCCACAGCAACTTGTGGCCGGGTCTGCTAGTACATATTATAATTTGAACAGATTTAGAAAGAGAGAACACCTAGCATTCTATTTGCATTTAAAAAATAGCAATGACGCCACGGTACCTATTTGTTAAAAAAAACTCTATAACAGAAAATCGCCAAACAGAAGTTCACCTTGTCAATGTTTAGTTCAGTAAGTATAAGAGTTTTAAATACAGTCGATAAGCGATTTAAAAATTTAAATTTCTTTAATTGCACATGTCTGTACGTAAAATCAAAATCTGAAATAGTCTTTCGTCTGCTTTCGGAAACAGTATTTCATTTTCGAATAGTTTCAAAATCACCTGGAAATTAAATATCAAGCTAGAATTTTATAATGATAAGATGTTATCTAAACGTGATTTATTTTTGGGTTATTACATCGTGTTATGCTACCTCCTTCTTTAGCCAACCTTTTGGAAAGCATTATAGTGTCCATCATCGGGGCAGATGTGTAATTTATTCAATGGTTCAGTAATAAGTTAAATGGATATGTAATGAATCGGATTGAGAGCAGATGTGTATTGGATCCTTTACACATCTACCCCGATGATGGACACTGTAATGTTATCCAAAACGTTGCCTAGATAAGGAGGATCAATTTTTTCTTTCACGTGTAGATACACCGAAAACAAATTGTTAATAAAAATTTGAGAGTTTATTCGAAAATTGATCAATCAAATTTGGTACCTAATTAAAATATCTATAATTCTTGAATCGATTCACTTCTAATAAATTCATTAATTTCAAGAGTAACACGGCAAGATAATACAAAAAAAAACACGATAATGCTTTTTGGCTGTGAAAATCTGAAATCATAACTGATGTTAATTTTGTCTAAATATGGTTAATAAAAACATTTGGTTTGTTCCTTACTACTTAAAAATCACTGCACTTTGTACAGTATTTGAAATTATTAAAGGATAGATACTAATAGAACAAAATATGATCGAAGTCTTATCATAAAGTTAATTTATTGTGAGTATTAAACGAGATGCTTGTTATATTAAGTTTACGCCATTGTAAGTCTGGTACATTTGATGAATAACTGAAGCAATAAACTTAAGCGTGTTTCAAAGTGGTTGGTGGTACATTTCCCAACAAGGCCCACTGTTAGATATCGGCATTGCGGAGGGAGAGTCCAAATCGGCTTCACTCTAACCCGCTACACGAGGGTGGCAGTACACCACCCCCTCGTCTGCAAACTCCCTGCCATCGGCTGCAACTCTGTTTGCAGGGAAATCCCTGATCACAAAGGACGGACTCTTTGTGATGGTGTAATTCCACCTTCATCATAAGCTTAAATTGGAACACCCAAATAAGTTTTAAACTCCAAGCCCAGGTTACTAGGATGTGTTAATAATCGAAGTCTGGGCAGCGATGTTATGTTTTAACGTGATTCTGTCATTATTATTGTGCTATTGTACACTTTCAATCCAAAAGGTTAAACACTACTTATGAAGGGGTGAAGGCACTTTGTTAAAGGGAGGATTTAAGTAAGTCGGGTTGATTTGTGACACGTGTAATGTAAATGCTTTTCTAACACGTCACGTAGTAAGAACTTAATCTTATTTATATTTTACGTGATTATGTTTTATGTGGCAACTTTATGCGGAAAGGATTACTACGTACTACGTGCATTAGTATATTTATGGAATGCCTAGGACTCTAGTTCTAATATTGTAGTGTGATAAATGTGTTTTGTTGACTTTAAATATAATTATTGATTAACAATTTAGCCCTTCGTGCAAAACAGTGACGTCATGTGTGCAAAAATTCATCAATTTCGAAATAAAACTGTAGATTTTTATACAAAACAAAGCCGCACCGGGAAACATCTTTCAACATAGGTACATAGATATATATGCATATAGCTGAAATCCCCGGTGTTGCCTGGGATGTAGAATTTTTCTTAATTAGAAATTGGCAGATTTTCGCAAAATTTCGCCAAGAAGGACCAAAATATTGCTTTTAGGGATGGGAAAATGGGATGGGAATGGTTTTTCAAAATCTCAATTATAATGTGATTTTGTTTAAAACGTGAAGTGTACATTTCATCAAGCTCGAAATAACTGTAGATTTGCTTGCAAATCAAAACCTCGCCGCCCGCCACAAACAAACAATCAGCTTTACGTATTAGAAGATTTCCGTCACGTTACAGAGTGGTAGATACTTTCTACATCGCCCTGGTTAGGACCACAAGATCATCATTTGACGTTGCTTGAAATGCCTGCAGCCATGTTTCCTATCTCGTCCCCCTATCCACTACCTTCAGCCTCACAACACACCTCAATTGGAGATGGCATGGTCTCACTGGCTCCAGACGACTGAGAGCGGTAGGGACTCTTGTGGGGTGATCATATAAAAATGAAAATAAAGTGTTTCAAAGTAATTATCGCTCAACTAAAACCCAACGCCGCTCTTTGCCCCTCTCTCTCTCTCTCTCTCTTTGTACATTACACTCACACTAGGTGTTTTTATTCTTTCGCGAAGGTTTTACCATTTAACGCAAATTACAACTTAATTGACCCACCATCTATAATCATCCCTGGAAACAACCATACAATATCTCTTGCAGTGTTAATAAAGTTCTAATTTTACAAAATCACACATTATTAATAGCCTCGCGTCTGTCGTACATACTCGATTCACAAATAGATACAACCGGAAGTGCTGCCATCCATATTAATAATACGCTAAAAAAGCTACTTTTGTAATTCGGTTTCGAATTCAAGAATTCGTCTAAAGATGTCGCCACTTCCGTCAGCAGATCGCATGGGGACGAGCCGCCCTAGGTATAACCACTACGAATTTATGAATATGAGTATCTCTTCGGATTTTTAACTGCTAGGATAATATAAATGTGATAAAATTTACGAGAATATTTCAATCTTTTTAGTATGAATACCAAAAAGATCTTCAATTGAGCCGCAGGCTGTGCATGCCTGATCTGATATGTTAGTACACACTATATATTGTACTTTGTTGCATTGTTCGGCAGTCGTTGTTTTAATTAGCAAATGCACAATGGGGCTTGGTTCTAGCGACGACGTTAGCGCGTGACATTATCCGGGATCAGACAAATGAAATGAAATTATTTAACCGTTGACAGCAGAACACTGGCGCTGCCTAGAATACAAATTATCCAATGCGTAGAAGCACTTCATTTTTAAGGTAATATTAAAAAAAAACACAATCTGCTGCCTTTAGTTGCCTGAGAGAAAGCTAAGCAAGTTTAAAATTAACCCTGAGACTAGACGTAAAAAAACTGAAGACTTTACAAATAATGTTGTTAACAAGTTCAACTTCAAACATTCACTTATTCATACACAGCAACCGGAAACTCGGAGGACAAGCGTTTTCATATTCAGAGTCATTTATTTCAATCATTATAGAGCCGATCTGTGATGGAAATATATATTTTTTATTTGAGTTTTCATTTTCGAGTAAATCGAGTCCGAAGTTGGAATATTAAAGATCAAACTCTATAAAAATCATTCGCTAGGAGGTTAATTTCAACTATTTTCTCTCAGGACTCAGCGTATATTTTGTCGTAAAGTCAAAATATTTCTGAACATCATCAGAAAACTAAAAACTGTTTTTGAAAGGTGATAAAGTACGCTTTAAAATTTTATAATTCAAAATAAACATAAAATTTTTGATAAATAAACATAAAATGTTAGGAAAATGTATTATAAACGTTATTCGTTAACTTACTTTTCTGATGTTCACTTAAAAATAATTAATAAAAAATTCCCAGTTTCATAATTTATTTTCCAAATCGCGGTCGGAAGCTTTGGTTTCATAAAGTTGTAAATTTTGATTATTTTGATTGATTGTAAAGCATGGTATTTTCTCTTTCTAACGCCGTTAACACCGTTTAACACTGATAGTAAGGGCGATACAACAATTTCTATGAGACCTACATGAGTTGTTCCGAAAAACGAACAAATTAGCTTGAGGGGTGTATATCTTTTAAAATGTGTCGAAGAGTATAACCGGCACCATAAGTTGTTTTAGTAAACTTTCGGGACCACTGGACACGCTTAATACGAATATTTTTATAGAAACAACTTTTTTATTCACCGTAATTAATTACTATAAAACACAACTATTTGCGTAGCATAAATGCATTTAAAATTTCAATTACGTAAATTAAAAATTTGTTTATCATATGGGATGACAGCTGACAGCCATTTACAATAATTTATGTTCAAAAAAATTATACAATAATTATTTTTCATATTAAACGAACGACAATATCGTTTCCATTGAAAAAAATGTTTTCATACGAAATTATTTTTTGAATTACAAATTACGCAATATAATTAAACCGTATTTTATTTGAATAAAAACGCAAATTTAAATCTTTTGATTTTTTTCCAATTGTTAATATCATCAAAGCAATAGCAGAAACATAATAAAGCGATTTTAATTTTTTTATTTAATCACTTGAAATTTCATGTACAGACGTGTGCATATTAATAGATGCACACGATTTTTTTTTAGTTTTCAAACATTAATGACGTATAATTACTTTAATTACACGAATGTATCATATCTAGTATTTTGTGAAGTCTGCGTGCTGTGCACCAAATTTTTTTGTTAACCCCTTAGGCTAATTTACTCGCTGTGGGAACAACTCTTATAGGTCTCACAG
Source organism: Limnephilus marmoratus (assembly GCA_917880885.1). Lineage (NCBI taxonomy): Eukaryota > Metazoa > Arthropoda > Insecta > Trichoptera > Limnephilidae > Limnephilus > Limnephilus marmoratus. The sequence continues at coordinate 52,742,080 of OU862918.1, read as the reverse complement.
AAATCGTTGTGTCTCACTTAGTACCACAGTGAGAAATATAAACTTAAAAGTATTAGAAAGAAAACAATACGCTCTATACCACAAAATATGTACGCCATTGTAAAACCGGAGTTTCCCACCGCAATTTAAAAAAAAAAAAAACTTTGGGAATTTTTGATAATTATTTTCATATGAAACGATAATAAAGTAGTGACGACACATTGTTCTAATGAAAAGTGTGTTTTTATCTTTTTTCGTTATCAGCAATTTTACTTTAAAAAAACATGAAGTGAGCCATTTCGAAAACTTTTTTATATTGTGTTGTCATACTTCAATGAGTTCCTTGATGAGATTTTGCTTGGTGGTTATCTTTTATTTCTTCAAATTCTTCATAAACTACATAAACTCACCATACTGACGACATATTTCAAGACAATGAAACTACGAGCGTATTCACTACTTCATAGTAACTTCAATAAATTTAATTTTCTTTAAATTGAAAAAAATATATAATTTAACAGCTGTGGGGCATTCAAGGATCGTTTACTACCCCGACTGGGTAGAATCAATAAACTAAGGTTCTGTAATATAAAACCAAAATAAACATTGAGAAAAAACAGTGTTGTCACGAAATGATCATGGTCGAAATTAATTGCTCAGTGGGTTTGTTCAACAAAACATGGGCTGCTAAACGTTCGTGAAAACTCAACCTACAGTAGGGACAATCTGTTACGATATTGAAAATTTTCCATTCGAGTAGACAATATGAAATAATAAGCTACAGGCGTGGTATTAATTTAATAAATAAATCTCAGAGAAACTGATATACCCCTATACCGTAAACAGCACAAGTACCGAAAATTTTATTCAATTGATAAACAATCGTGTACGAAAACCTTTCTAATAGGAACTTAAAATTGAAACTACTTTTAATAGCCAAAAATAGTTCATGTAGAGATATACATTGTTTATACAGTCAAAGAGGGTTGTTTAGCAATCTATATAAATAAAAATGAATCCCTGTTTCCCTTGATCACGCCAAAACTTCAGAACGGCTTTACATATTTCATTATTTTTTTTAAAGTTTTCTAATACTTTGTTAAAATTGCGCAGAAAATTAGATAATTTCAGAAAACTTAACCACTATTTTAACTTCGTACGTTTGACAGTTCGCGCTTGTTGATGAATATGAATTTAGAAAGCAGTTGTTTTTTATTTGTAACAAAAGAATTGTCTATGGAGTTTTTAAATTATAGATATTTTTAATAGGTACCTATGTTAGGTACCAAAATTCGTTGATTTTTCTTATAATATACAAAATGAATATTTGTAATAGGTTTATGAAAAATGAAAATTTTATTAAAAAAATTGTAATAGGTGGCACGCGAGCTGTTTGAAGAAAAGTAGACGTTATATATCTATATTATGTGTAAAACTGTGTACCTTTATCAAACAGATCTAAGAACATTGCTTAGGCACGTACCTAATTCAAAGAATTGTAATAAAGAGTGTTTTGGTCGAGTGTTTGCTTCGTAGTATTTGTTGGGATTAAACAATTAAATTCATTAAGTAAATGTCAAGCCATGACCTTTATTTATACCTCTGTGGGCGTAATATTTCGAGTGACAATAACTACAAAAATTCTAATTACACAGAATTAATAAATTATCTCTTGATATTAAAAAAAGACTTTGCATACAACTTAACATTTTTTGCATATTTAATAATAATGCATACTCACAAAATATTAGGAATGATTGTAAATTTAAGATTCTTCTCCGAAACGATTTGTCTACCCCCAAACAAGCAAATTTTCCAAGAACCTTTCCAAATAAACAAATTAATCAGGCTGACACAGTCACAGTGTCTTCTGAGAATTTTCCACGGTTTCCCGGGATTCCCCCTGAATTCTAGCCGACCTTATTTTAACAGGAATTAAACCTGCTCTGGGAAACTCTCATACCTGTGTATTTATGTTGTTGGAGAAAATAAATTTATGTTTGTCGTGATTATTATTTGAAATTCTGATTCTTTAAAGAAGGATGTTATTTTTTTATATTTTTACCAGTCCATTTTTATTCCTACATTAGTTACGAATGTGGTTTAAAATTTCCCATGACATTTCCCTCTAAATTATATTTTTTTTAATATGAGGAATTTGGTTACACATATGTATTTGGATATTAGCATTAAGTATAATTGAGTGATTCTGTGTCTTCTATTTTCTTAGATATGTTTGCCCAATTATTTCCACTAATTAAAATAATAGTATGATCAGCAAAGCTTATAATTTTGAGTTATACGACATAGGTCATTTATGTAAATTAAAATAGGATGGGACCCAAAATACTTCCTTGAGGCAAACTGATTGTTTTTGGCGATTATAGTTTTTTTGTTATTCGTCGGCAGTATCAATTTGAGACATTTTCCATATATTTCAAAATAAACTTGAGAATTGACATAATTTAAGTACGTAAGAATACGAGTACATAATATTATATTATTTTAAATATTCTCTCCCTGTCTGCTACTCGCCCGAAAAAGTTTGCGGAACTGCACTCTTAGTCATGATAGTTTAGTAATCAGAAAAGAGGGTTCCCTACCGTACTGTGCCTTCTAGTGTATGAATAAGACATGAGATTATTCCATTAAATATTATCAAAAGTTATTTTCGGAGATAATAACCCGATGCTTAGCTTCGTAAACTCTTCGATTTCGTATGAATTTTTGCGAAGTCATCATTCGTAATAGAATTGACCCCGTAATAGACTCTCCCTCTCAAGTAAAGAGTGAAGCATTCATCCATTCCGTATCGGCCACATTACTTTCACAGAGTTATCTAAAGTAGTGTTCCGTGTACAAGTGTTGAAGCGGCATGTATTCCTGCATACGGAGCAAAAGCTACGAGTAGTTCCTGCTTTCCACCCCCTCTAGGCCTTTGGGCTAAAGTGAACAAGTTCGGTAGGCACCGATGTGCAACTAATGATACGGGAAGAATTTCCAGAATGTTGGCAACACTGACCTACTGATAATGTCCATGGCAGGAAATCCGAGACTAAAATTTCCAGGAACTAATTCAATGGTACATTTTTATTACGTAAATATATATTTTTTAATTTTTAGGTATATATTATATTAATAGTAGTAAAATGCATTTTACTATATAGGACTACCGTGCTTATTGCCAGATGACATTTAATTTCAACCAAGCGAAATTCTTAATGTAATAATTAAAACAGCATCGTTTTATGTAAAATATTTTCCCAAGGGATGTTATTAATTTTAAAAAACATTTGAAAAAGAGTCAAGAGGCGATAAAAAGAGACAAAAAGATCGAGGAAGAGCCTAGAAGAATATTTAAGAGCCAAGAGATAAGAAGAACCAGAAAGAGCCGATCAAGACAAAAAGAATCATGCAGAGGAATTAAGAGTCAAGAAGAACCAAGAAAAATCAGGAAGAAAAGAGACGAGAAGAACAAGGAAGAGCCAAGAATATCCAAGAAGAGCCTAGAAGAAACAAGAAGAACCAGGAAGAACCCAGAAAAGTTAAGAAGAGCCAAGAAGAGACAAGAAGAAACAAGAAGAATCAGAAAGAACCAAAAAGTGGCAAAAAGATACAAGAGAATCAGGAAGAGCCAAGAAGAGGCAAGAAGAAGGAAGACACAGGAATAATAATACAACGCTCAATCAATTCGTTTATTCCTGCCCATCCTAAATTCCTATATTGGCTTATTGGGTTGTCATGTATTCCGGCCGATTAAACTCCAACCTGAACAACTTCCTACCCGTTCTCATAGCACTTTCCAAGTTTTATCAAATGGGTGCTACTGGTTTATCGGTCGTACCGGGACAGAAATGTATCATATCGTCCCAGTGTACGGGAGTGATGGAAAAGTCTTAATCTGGGGAGTGGTGGGAGTGAGAGCGGGATTAAGAAATGGAAAGAAAGTTTGTAATCCTGGAGTTTTATGCTGGTGGAAATCGAAATAACCTTATTTATTTACTAAATATCAAAAACAGTGTTTTGATTCTGAAATGCGGATCAACAAATCTGAAAAGGATGTAAAGCGTAATGAAAAGGGCAAATAAAATCAAACTCAACGCGCAAGTGGATTGAATAAATCGAGAACGTCCCGGAATTGCACGGTACGATCAAATGAATCAAATACTTGCTCGGAATAGGTAGAGGCGTAGGTATATCTATTTGCGGAGATGTAATAATATGACCGTGGATGATGCAACGTAGCTTGTAGGTATACCCTCAGGTTTCTTAAAGTACCTATAGAATTCTGTGGCGTTCCACCTCCTCTATCTACCCCTGCGTAATTAATTGGTTATTCGTTCGATGCTATTTTTTCTGAAGTCAGCATTTTTTGAGATCAAAGAATTTTATTACTTTAAGCAGTAACTTTAATTATGTATTAATCTACATAATTACACTAACATATTCTGTTTTTTTTCTATTTAAATTATGTTGTCTTAAAATACCACTCTAATATTTTTATAAATTCACATTTATTTTGGAATATATTTAATTGATAATATAATGTATTTTTACCAAAAATCTAATTTTTTTAACGGATGTTAAGGGACGTACTTGCCTTACATTAACCAGTGATTCCTGAGATTATTTTGAGTAAAACATGTAATGTGGGTGACATACACAGCTATAAAAGCGCGAGCAGATATCTGTTGAACCGCGAGCGCTTATGTATTGTACCGTCACACGACTTCGTATCGATTTCTTCCTAGAGAGGGGGTCAGTTCAATTACAGAGCTGCCACGAAATGCCATTTCTTTCTAGTGAATCTATCCACTTGACAAGTAATATCCGCCCGTTTAGAAAGCTCCGTAATTAAAATGACACCTTTCCTATTTCCGGCGGAGAGGGGTTCGATATGCAAACATTATCTGCTCTGTGTGGCAGGTCTGTATTCTGTATGGGATTGTATGGAGAGCGATATCGGGCGCGCACAGAAATCAGAATCATATAGAAACAAAATTCTTATGCATGTCGTCACTAGTCACTCAGCCGAGTAACCGCCCAACCTCTTATCACGCCCCAACTGTCTTACATTTAAAAACAAAAAACAAAAAAAAAACAAAAAACTTCAAAAATGTCATCGGAGACCAAAATTTCATTTACATTTATTATTCCAAATAAAGTCGGGAATGGGTGGTTCAAGTAAGACAAGTACTTCCTTTAACACCCTGTATACAGGACGTGAAGGCACTTACTTGACTTACTTTAACCAGTGTTCCTGATATTATTTGGAGTAAAAAAATGTACAATGATATTTCCAGAGACGAAAAAGACTTTTCTTATCTCGCCATATTCGACACCACTAGCCACTAATATCCCTTGTCCCAAGTGGGTGGACTTGAGAACCTTTATTACGGCCTATTAGGGATGCTATTATAGCCCATCCCTTAAAATGCAGAGTGGAGAGCCCATTCCAGGCATTATCATCAGAATACTCAGCCATCTTGAGAGAGGGTCCTCAACTTGTTTATTAAGGACTGGGCTGGACTGGGCATAGGATAACTAGGGTGAATTTCACGGGGCGCGGAGAATTAGGAGCTCCAATTAAAAATATATATTTATCTAGCATTTACTGAAGTCTAAATAAAGTATGGCAGTGAGGCATGGAATTGGCAAAGGAAGGATGAAAGTAGATTGAATGCTGTAGAAATGAGCTCCCTGAGAGTGGTAAAACCATGTAAAATCATGTGAGAAATGTGGAGATCCGCAAAGAATGCAAGGCTGATGTAAGCGTAATGAGTGAGTTTAAGAAAGAGACCTCCAGATGATTTGTGCGTGTAGACTAAATGGACGAAGAAAGGAGTCGAAGGAGAAAGTGGTAGAAGAAATCGGGGACGCCCGAGGAAGTCGTAGCACGATCAAGTGAATCGGATACTTGAGTCCGGCCATGTCAAGAGTCAGAATAAAAAAAGAGTAAATACGAGACGATGTACGAATGTGAATGACACAAAGAGTGTATGCCACGACCGAGTTGTTTGATGGCCCGTCCTCTCGGTCGGTCAATCTGCCTACCCCTGCGGAGATATGGCATGATAGTTATTTAGTTAGTTACATCACACCAGAATCTAGATAGAATAATAAAGAAAAAGAGAGTATCTTCCACTCTGGAACGTGCCGCAAATATATTTAAAGTGTTAGAGAAAACAATACTCAAACGTGTTTTAGATATAACAGATAATTAAAAAATAATTTTACACAAATAGCATAAAATTGCGAAAAAGCACCTCCACCCCCTTTTCCCACCCTTTGAAGCCGAATTTTTACATTTGAAGCAAGTGTGCACACTTGACGTTCAAAATAAGAGGAATATTTTTGTCTATATTAGAATACAAAAAACAGAAGTATGGTCTACCTTAGAATACATGATATCTGATTTCGACAAATTCTGGGTAAAGCCGGGCAATTGAGTGAGGCCGTTTTAGTAAAGTTCATCAAAAAATACCACATAAATCAATATCACATAAAAATCTCATCAAAACAAATACTGTGCAGATACTAACATTATTAATTTTTTTTTTTAATTGATAAACTAATGTTTAAGACAAGATTTTTATGCATAGCACAAAGGGTAAAAATTATTAGCCTAAAACACTCATCTACATTGAAAAAATCTCCCGAGAAAGGATACATGCCGCCGACGGGACCTGAACCCGCGTCCTTCTGATATCCGGTCAACTGCTCTTTAGCCACTGAGCTACGTCGGCTTATCTCCTACCCGCCAAATAATTCAATATTTACTAGTGTTCCATTCAACAATTACTTCTTATTACATTTTTCCCGTCGGCGGCATGTATCTTTTCTCGGGAGATTTTTCAATGTAGATGAGTGTTTCAGGCTAATAATTATTACTTATAATTAGACATCGGCATGCAAATATGCAAATGCATATAACTATCTAATTACGACGTAAATGTATATTTCAGCCTTTTTTCCCAAATCGTGCATATTTCGTTTAATAGCGGGAGGTATCATCTACGTATAGGGAGCTACATGACGATGACGCGTAGGGCACCAGCGCGATGGCTGACGTGAAAGCTGGCCAAGCCTTGCAAACTTTTTATCCAAATTTACTACACATTACCTGCTTAGCTCACGGGTTTCATCGCCTCGCAGAAAAGATACGGCAAGAGTATGGGAATGTTAATAAATTGATTTCCTCTACAAAAAAAATGTTTTTAAAAGCACCGTCGCGTGTGCAGTCTTATAAAGACCAATTGCCAAATCTAACATTGCCGCCAGAACCCATAATTACTCGATGGGGTACTTGGCTAAAGGCAGTATTATTCTATGCTGAAAATTTTGAGGCCATAAATCAATAGTTGGGCTATTTGACAGTTCTGAGGCCATTGCAATTCATTCAAGCAAGCTAGCATTTGAAGACGCATCCATTAAACAGAATATCGCCCTCATCTCAACACATTTCCACAAGTTACCAGATGCATAAAAAAATTGGAAACAAAAACCTTCCTCTATTTAAAGCACTGGAAATACTGGAAAGAATGATCGAACTCGCCAACGCCCTTCCTAATTCAATATCAGAAAAGATTCGTAAAAAGTTAGACTCTATTTTGCTTAAAAACCCGAGTCTTGAAGACATGAAGAACATTAAAGCCTACATCAACGGCACAAACAGGTATCTCCAGAAATGGCGCCAAATTTTAAATTTTGTCCAATGACGTCAGTTGACGTAGAGAGGTCGTTTTCGGCGTATAAATTAATACTAGGTGACAAACGTCACAAATTTGAGCTCGAAAATTTGGAAAAATACTTAGTTGTATATTATCACAAAAACTATGCATAATTTTAAGAATATTTCGCTGTTTTTGTACGGTCTTTAATTAAAATATATAAAAATATAAATGGTTTTTTGATTTTGTATTGTGCATATTTTGGCAAATCGAGAGTTTTTAGTGCATATTTCGGCCTTTTTTAGTGCATATTTTGGCACTTTGTTAGTGCATATAATCCGATGTCTACTTATAATATTGTTACTAACATTATTGTACAGTACCAAATTCTGGAGATAAATTTTTGTTTGCTCGGACACGCGATAGACTAGGGCCGGGCCTGTTTAGGGAATCATCTCGGCAATAATCCTTGACTTAACATTACAATTAAGAAATAAAACACTGAATCTAGAAAAAGCTTCGAAAGACGGGGGAGAGGAGCGACAAGAATAATATAGCTTCGCGGATGAAAGCCAAAAAGAAATGAGGTCTAATTTGTTAATTAATTATTCACGGACGGCATTTTATCCAACAACTAGAGCGGATTAATATTAACAAATCCTTCACGCTTTAGCATTGTTCTCTGTTCACATTGTGAGGTAATATTTTGATGCCGTTAATGGGCTGATAATTCATCTCGTAGGCAGACGGCCTGCTTTATTTATCAGGCGAGGAAATTTTGTCGTTTTCCGGAAATGTGTTACAACCTCCCTAAATTGTTGTACGCGAAGTTTGTAGTTGATTGTAGGAATCATAATCTGATCACTATCATCAAATCAATCGTCCAGTTGATTAAGCAGATATCTCCAAATACTAAGTTTTGAAATAATGAGGAATACAATGTTCGAATGTTCGCCATACATTAAATATTATTTACACGTGTTTTAAATATAAAATACGCATAAAATAACACTGAGAAGCATAACGGTCCGGTAAATTAGTATGACATTTTTAAATTTCCTAATGGTAACCCACAAAACATAATTTTTTTGGTTATTTTACTAAAAGTTTTTCTGCATTATAATTGATTTAGTGATGTTTATCAATAATCTGAGTATTGTACCAGATAGAGGGTACACTTTAACATATAACTACATACTCAACTCAAATTTAGATTTTTCTGAAATGTCTGACTAATCAACTGGACGATCGAATTGGGTGAAGAACTCAGACAAGCTATATTGTATAATACCTATAAACCTACCTATAATACTAGTAATTATTTATTTATTATGCTTTCGGTAAAACTGCACATATCTCCAATAAAAACAAGTATCAACAACAATCGCCGTCATTTGCAAACTTTCGTTGCTCGATGGCACTGACTTAATCACGTGACACTTTATAACGTCTGTACTACAGTAGGCTTTGTTAAAAGCATCATTTCACAACAAATTCTTAAAACAGCAACATCATCGGCTGTCGGAAGGTTGAACGAACCATAGGAAATAATATGTTCGGAGCTTTCGGATATCGCGCTCTCGACGTAACATCTTGGAATAAACTCCCACATGAACAAGACTGTTCAAAACCTTAGAAGAATTCAGAGTAAAACTTAAAGGTCGTCCATTAAGAAAATCGTATCCATAAATAAATTACATTATTCCTTATTGACAAGGAACACACAAACCAAAAATGTGAATTTTCTTGTGTCTTATGTCACCTCGAATACGGGCATAATAATTAATCGCTTGGCAACTTCTCATCGTTCCCTAGCATGACAGCAGATCGCCAACGAATAAATAACAGCTCACATTAACTAAGTGTTCTTAATATATTCGACATCAACCCTTGTTTGTACGTTATCTATTTGCAGTTGTCCTGGGGAAGTTACTGAAAGTCATCCTATCAATCGACCGTGCAAGGGGGCTTTTATAATCAAGAGTAACTGTCGCAAATAATTTTAACCATAAAATTGTATTTTTTAAAAGTGGTTTCTTATATGCGTTCAAACATTTCTAATGAAAAAATATATTTTTTTAGTAGTATACGACTATATTTTTTATGAGGTAATTATTCTTTCATTTTAATTACGCTCTAGCGAAACGATGAGAAAAACTTAAATTTATCCAAAATATATTTTTTGGTATTCATATTTTAAATACTGATACAAATTGACCGGTCAGTGGTTGAGTGGGCATCGCGTTTGGGTCCCGCCCAGGCGTTCCGTGTGCGGTTCCTCGGCTGGCTAAGTCCTCCATCACGACTCAAGCAACATTTTCGGCTTACTGTGGTGATAGTAGGAGATTTTCAAATATTGTCAGATTATTCGTAGCCCGGGAATGTTGAATTTATCAGTGACAAGCAAACAGTCTTCCAACAGTTTCAACTTTCAAAATTATATAGGATTATTATTACATGTGCGGGTAGAGATAATAATAATACATCAATGATCCGGGGAACCACCCGTTGAAAGGGATTCCCTAATACGATTTTGATCTATTTTTTGTTAGTATCGTGTCGATCTCCTATACGTTTAGTTTGATGTTTGATTATACTGGCTTGTCGCGCGTCTATTCAATCAGTTTTTTTAATTGTTTTACTTAGGAAGTGAAAATACACATGTAAATGTTTGACATAAATTTGATGACTAAACTAATTTCTAGGTGAAGAATAATTATTAGTGTTAGTGTCGTAGTGTGATTAAAGCTGCGTCAACGTCGACGTTATTTTCAACAGTTGAAAATCGCCAACGATAACGACTTTGGCGTTGGATGGAATTATCGTCAACGCCCAGTACTAATTCAAAGACGTCTGCACCCTTCGGATTTTGGTCACGCGTTAATACCGTCTCTTCGTTCGTTCTGCAGTAAATAACTTAATTTCTTTTTTCATTATTTGTTTTTGGGGTGTAATGCGTGTTGCGCTACCTACTTCTTTAGCACGTTTCGGACATCGTTGCAGTGTCCATCATCAGGGCAGATACGGTAGATGTGAAATTTTTAGTGGTGAAATATGTGCTTATACTTGGAAGCGATACCGTGTCGCCAGCTCCACTAACTTTCACCGGTGCAAAATAAACGTGACAAGCAGTGGCGCCATTGCCGCGGAACGGAATAAAAAGTTCATCAAATCGTGGTATTTATGCTAGCCTGGGACAAGTCCCTTTGCGAGTTGCCGACGGAAGTTCGATTTTGAAGCTCCATCTTTTAACGAATTCTAAAATTAGAAATCATAATGGTAAGAATATTAGAATTAGAATTACAATGGTTAAAGCGAATTTAGTCAATATAAAGGTATAAAACAAATTGGTTTACCACGAGCTGGCATTACTGTATTCTTAGACATGGTTTTTTACGTTTCTTGCGTTGCCTTTTGGCCGTGAAAATCTTAAAACGTATCGAACTTAATTTCTTCCCTTATCGAATTTTTTACGTGTATAAAATTATTATTTTTAATCATTATTGACATTTTTAGTACCTATTATTACGATTAATAGTCGGCAATATGTTAATGTTTTCGGAATTAAACGATTTACCTAGACTTGTAAAATCAATTATTTTAGACACTACCTATCTGTATTTTTTCAAATTTTATAGAATACTTAGTTTTAACCACGTTTATTGTTTATAAAAAACCGACATGTTTCATAAGCAACGCTCACTTCTTCAGGGTTTACTTAAAACTTTACTTAACCCTGTAAAACCTGAAGAAGTGAGCGTTGCTCATGAAATATTTCGGTTTTTTGTGAACAATGAACGTTGTAAAAACTAAGTATTCTATTAATTTGAATTAAAATGGTGCCACGGAATAAGTTTGCTGTGTTTTTAAAATGTAATTTTTTGTTGGTTTTACTTCCTTTTTAGAGTGGGGATAAATAATATTATTATAAGCAATAATTGTCAGCCTGAAACACTCATTTTTGGAAGATTTTTTAATGTAAATGAGTGTTTCAGGCTGACAATTATTGCTTATAATAATTGTTACCCTTTGTGCTATGCATAAAAATCTTGTCTAAACGTTAGTTTATAAATTAAAAAATAATAATAAATAATATTGTATAAATTAATCGTCTCAATGTGGCGCAACCAGAGTTTGATATATGCCTTGAACGCCGAAGCAGCTGTCATAACAATAAAAACTAAAATACTCGTAGAACTTAATATCATTATCAAATAATATGATTTAATTTAATTTTTTTTAAATCAGAGTGCTTAATTCATACACGGTAGAAGTGAAACCTTCAGAAAACTAAAGTAGACAAGAGAGGGGAGGCCACGAAGTACCGCACAAAGAGGAGACTGATTATTCTATCTCATTCTCTCGCAGGCCAAATTCTATAAATATATTTGTTTGTCTCTTTGTAGTGTCGCTATTTTTATTTTTCGTTTCATCGAGTTTCAAGTCACAACGGTGCTAAAGAAGTTTTCACTTCAAAAATATAACACTGTTGTTTTCTATTCGTGAGATGCAAAATTGATTTGCATGTTGCTGTGTTGTCTTATGTTGGACTACACTGTAAAGCTGTATTATGTTGTAAAGCTATATTATGTTGTGGTATTGTGTTGCTATGAAGCATCCCCAAGTCAATGACATGTTTATTGTTTTCTCCCAACCACAGCTTGCCGAACAGCCAACCAGTCAACCAGCCAACCAGCCAACTCGTGTCAGACAGTATAAACCTGCAGAATATTAATCCATGTAACTACCGCAGTATATTTCCATTTACTGTTATTATGTTCTCTTGTGCAGTTGTTTGCCGTATTATCACGAAATAACGAATGGTTTTATATTTCACTGTCGCAGTAGTCTTTGGAATCACTGTTCAAGGACCTTACGACTTTGTGAATTGGTCTGTGCATCCAGCGGATGAAGGTTATAATACTTGTCGACGTCAGATGAACAGATTTAATTTGGTAAATAATCATCACGCCATTTATCTATAGGAGTAGTGGATGGAAGACCGCTCTCATTCACATCTCTAAACACTAGTGCTTTCGCACACACATTTGAACAGCAGTAAGAGAGTTTGGATTATAATTAATGAAATCTTGGAAAACAAGCAGAAAACCAAAAATATTGTTTTAAATAGCATAATACATAATCTTTATCTTCTTTACTATTACAAAGTATAAAATAAAGTCGCTCACGCTGTATGTGCGCTTAGATCTTTTAAACTACGCAAAGGATTTTCATGCAGTTTTCACCAATAGATAGAGTGATTCATGCAAAAGGTTTTCAGGTATATAAATTGTCACTTAAGGTTTTGTGTAAATTGGTTGAAATACATTATATATCTAGCCAACGGCAGCGGGCAGCAAGCAGCGAGCAACGGGCTGACAAACGGGCGCTGTGGATTTGATTTAACATAATATGGCGTTGGTTATAAAGGCTTCGTTAGCCACAGCAACGTGTGGCCGGGTCTGCTAGTATATAATAAACTGTATTGAGAAGCTTAAAAAAGTTTGCTTAAGTAAATTTTATGTGATTGATTTTTGTTTTTTCACAATTAATTAATCAATGTATATTGTAAAAAAAGTGTACTTCAATGTGCATGTCGCTAAAACTCAGAAACGAGTCCTGGTACGATCAAGGAAGTTATACGGTGTGGTAGCCCTCTATCCCCCATCCATGAAGAAGGTTCCCATTTTTACCTGAAGGGCGTGCTTTTGAAGATATAAGGGCTGGAAATTTCGCCCTCTAGAAATTTCTTGAACATTCCAGATCATTCGAGAGTATTCGAGAGCATTCCACAACATTCCAGAACATCCCGGAACGAGCGATCCATTGGTAGGGGTATATAAAGCAAGATTTTTCGTGGGGTCGAACGTCAGTTCAATCTCATATCAACTCCCTGAGTGAAGCCAGGTACCCCAGCAGCAATAGTTTGAATTCTCTCAGTAACGTCTTTGTGAAAGACCACCATTCAGATTAAAAACGTTGCTTAAATTGCATTAACCTTATTTCACGACCAGATCTGTTCCCCTTCCCCGTCTCCGTCGCCTCCCTACTAACTTCAGCATTACAACATATCTCAATTGGGGATGCCATAAACTCACTGGCTACAGACGGGTGGTGGGACTCATGTGCGGTATTTACAAAAAAAAATATGGAATTGTTGATTCAGATTACATCGAATTGACCACTTTATGAAGTGTATAATAATTTCTTACATGACATGGCAAGAATAAACATATCATTTTTTGGTACGTATTATGATCCAGTTTATACTCGTACTTAGTAAAATTAAGAGATAAAAAATTTAAACATTTGTGTATAACATAATATGGTATATTTTGGGTAAAATTGACACTTTTAATTTATTTCCAATCAATACATTTGTACCAGCAAGCCCGTAGGTGGGTTTGTCTGTTATTGAACTGGTATTGGTAAAATTCTGAAAATAGTTTGTTTGTATTGTAAGCACATTGGCTAGCAGTCACATTAATTATTTAAGATATAGATTGCCCTAAAACTTTCAACGGATAACCATCCTACGCTATAAAATCTGATGTATATTACTTTATTACTTTCAAAACACTGTATTTCTCATACGTTCTTAGTATCCTTGAATACGCATCTCAAGTGTGGAACCCACGCTATGCAGTACACAAAAATAGAATTGAAAGCGTTCAAAATATAATTTTAAGGTACTTTCGTTCTCTTCGATCTCATATTAGTAATGAAGGCTCTGCTAAATTCTTCATTATACAGACGTCAACTTACCGAAGAAATATAGCAGATTCGCTAATGTTACTTAAAAAATGCCGATAGTCCTGATCTCCTTCAACGCCTATTATTCCATGTTCCAAATCGCAACAGCAGACAATCGCGTACTTTTAATCTCCCTCTTTGCAAGACCAAATCCAAATAGAACTCAAGTACTCATTTATTTACAAATCCACACATTAATTTAACTTAAATTATTACCACATTGACATTTTTAACTCGACGTTACGTGACATAAAACGAAAATTCACTAAGCAACATGACTCAAACTAGAAAGTCCAATCTACCCCCCCCCCCCCACCGCCTCCCTATATATTCCCGTCCATTGCCTCTTAATCCTAATCCTATGTTCCTCCTCCTTATCCCTTCCCCCTAACATATTGTGACTAAGAAATAAACTAATTAAGAACCCTTACAATGTCACACTTTATAATTCACTACCATCAGTGGAAAGTTCGTAATTGGCATAATAACTATTTTATTATTGTGTAATCTAAGATTTGCTGTCAACTTTTCCTAAAATAAATCAAATTAAATTAAAATAAGTGATTTCTAGTCGTAACATTAAAGATTACCCAGATGCATTTAAGGTGCATTTAATATGTTATTGGTATGTTCGGTATAAATTAGTTTGTACAATGCAAATCAGGTAGCGTAATAACCCCGTGATGGGCTATCAGTGATATCAGTACTCCAGGCTGGAGATAAGGCCGGTATGGTATCGCGTCACCACACTTCATTTATTTGCAATCATGTTATTTGTGTACCATGTGTCTGTGGAGAACGAAGACAATGCCTCAACCTGTGGCATTGTAATACGTGACGTTGGAACACGTGGCATTGTAACATGTGACATTGTAACGTGAACATTGTAACATGTGACACTCTTATTACATGTGATATTCGGTTAGCAACCTTACAACCACCTACTCGCTGTTACTTCTTGATAAACGTGATTCGTGAAAAAGTGCGGTAAAAGAGAGTTAATCATATATGTGTGATACATCATTTTATGCAGAAATATTTGATTATTCTCCTGCGAAAATTAGTTTTTCATTATCTTAAATAAACTTCGCGAGTTTTAAGTTCTAAAGTGATTTTGACAGTTAAGTTAACCATAGAAACTTGTTGAAATAGACGGTAGAGTCGAGCTGAGAATAACGGAAATTTTTTGCAAGCTGAGTTTACCATAGTCCGAAATTGTAAGCTGCCATAATTACAGCTATTGCTCCCATAATGCACAGTACATAAGTTAGTGTGAAGTAACAAAAATGTCTACCAACCAGAATACCACCACTACGCGCGCCACCAGGGCAAATATGACGCAAGAGGCATCTGAAAAAAACCTATCTGACAACATTAAAACAATGTTAAGAAAGGAATTTGAAATAATTAAAACTTTCTTTGAAAATAAAGTAGACGAACAGTCTAAAATGTATGAAGGTAAAATAGAGGAAGTATTACAGAAAAATTTGACAATCTTAAAAGAAATGGAAATTTTGTCTAAAAAATACGACCAACTCAATACAAAATGCGAAAAAATAATTATTGAGAATAAATGTCTCTCTGAAAATATAAAAAATAAAAACGATGACCTAAAAAATGATATTAAAAAAATAACTTTAAATGAATCTTATGCTGAAAAAGTTAAAAAACACGAGCCTATGGTAATGATTAAACCGAAAAATAAACAAGAAAATGTCAAAACTACAACTGAAATAAAAAATAATATTGATCCCATAAACTGCGGTGTGACGGGTGTAAGAAACACAAAAGATGGTGGAATAATTGTTGAATGTAAAAATGCATCGAATATAGACAAGATGTGTGAAGAGGTAAAGGGAAAATTAGGAGACAAATACGATATTAAAAAAATTAAAGCGAAGAAACCAAGTATCAAAATTGTTGGAATAACTCAGAAACAAGACAGGGAGGAAATTGAAACAAAAATAAAATCACAAAATGAAGACATTTTCCAAACAAGCTCAAATATTGAGGTTACTTACATAAAAGAGTTTAAAAATAAAAGAGACCAGATAAATTACACAGTATATGCGGAAGTCGACGGCAACACGTACCAACGAATAATTAAGGCTGAAAAGATATATTTAGGATGGGACAGATGCCGTGTTTATGACAATGTAAATATTTTGAGATGTTTTAACTGTAACGGGTTTAACCACAAGGCGATACATTGTAAAAATGAGATATCATGTCCAAGATGTGCAAAATCCCATGATATTAAAAACTGTAATGAAGGATACGATGCCTGCATCAATTGCAAAAAAGCAAATGAAAGACTAAAATTAAATTTAAAAATTGATCACCCTGTATGGAGCAAAGACTGTCCAGTATACTGTCGAAAAATTGAACAGGAGAACAGAATGGTAAATTTTTTAGATTAAACCGAAACTTCATAACAATATACTCCTTAAACATCTCTAGTTTACTAGCACATATCGAAGAAGTTGAAGACATGCTAAGAGAATACAAACCGCACATGGTAATGATGAGTGAAACTTGTGTTACCGAAGAAATCAAACTACACGAAATAACATTTCAGGGCTATTCGACAATCAGATGCGACTCATTTAGCAGGCATACGGGGGGAGTTATAATATTAATTCAAAATAATATCTCTTACAAAGTTACAACAAATACGGTTCTAGATAAAAATAATACCTGGATGCTTGCTATTGAAATTCAAAAGGATTTTAAGAGGGGAACCTACGTAGCTATTTATCATTCCCCAAATCAAAATGATACAAAATTCTTAGATTTTTTTGATGAATGGTGTCGTAAACAAATAAATACAAGAGATTTAATAATAATCTGCGGAGATCTTAATATCGATATGATGAAACCCAATGCAAAAAGCACAAGACTACAAAGCATCATAAATTGCCTAGGCTGGAAGCAACTTGTCAACAATTATACAAGAATAGGAAAAACCTCTAAAACCATGATTGATTTAGTAATTTCGAATGACTTTTATGCGGAAGTTAGTGCTGTAGAAGAACTCAAAATATCTGATCACGAAACAATTGTTACAAAAATTAAATATAGTAGTCCGAAGCCACAGGAAATACGAAAGATAACGTATAGGAATAAAAAGAACTATGATAAGGATAAGTTGTGTACGGCATTAAAAAACAAAAAGTGGGTTTGCGATAACCAAGGAAATTTGGAGGAAAAAGCTGATGAACTAGTAGGACATCTGAAAACAGTAGTAAACGAGCTAATGCCTATAACTAATATTATATTAGAAGATACAAATAATTGGTATACGAAATCTTTACATCTTCTACAAAAACAAAGGGATACAGCTTATAAAGCCTGTAAAATGCAATTTACGGAAGAAAGATGGGAAACCTATAAGAAACTTAGAAACATGTATAGCACAGAAATAAAACAAACCAAAAATTCGTATATTAGACAAAAAATAATTACCTCTCAAAGTGATTCAAGGAAAATGTGGACTACACTCAAAGAAATTATAAGCGGTAAACAGAAGGGAGACACTAAGGAAGTTCAGTTCCCCGATGGAGTTGAAGATGATAAACCTAAAATAGCCCAAAAATTTAATACAAATTTTATACTCAGTGTCGAAAACATAAATAAGAGCATTCCATTAGTCACAGACACATTTTCTCAATCAATGGAAAGAAGAGAGAATAATAATATTTTCAGGTTTAATAAAATAAACATGGAGTATTTAATGAAAATTCTTAATGCAATGAAACTAAAATCGTCCACGGATGGAATTACGATAGGCATAATCAAAGATGCACTGCCAGCTATAGGAGACAGATTAGTTGCACTAATAAATGAATCTCTGTTAGAGGGAATTTTTCCACAGTCATGGAAAACTTCCATAATAACACCAGTACCCAAAATCATAAATGCTAAAAATTTCGAAGACTTCAGACCAATAAATGGATTACCCAAATATGAACAATTACTAGAATCGATAGTTAAAGAACAGATAAACAATTTTATTGAAAAAAATAACATTCTTGCAAAACAACAATCTGGATTTAGAAATAAATATTCCTGTGAAACAGCAATTAATTATGTCATAAATGAATGGAAAACAAGTATGGATCAGAAGAAAATCATCATAGCAGTATTCTTAGACTTTAGACGTGCTTTCGAAACGATAGACAGAGAAAGACTTATAATGAAATTGAAAGACATGGGAATTCATGGTAAAGAATTGCAGTGGTTTACTGATTACCTAAAAAACAGAAAACAAAGAACCAAATTTGGAGATGCTATCTCTGAAGAGCAAAAAGTTTACCTTGGAGTTCCTCAAGGATCGGTCTTGGGACCACTACTTTTTATTATATATATTAATGATATAGTGAAGTGTCTAAAGTACTGTTCCATCAAACTGTTTGCTGATGACACACTTTTATATATCATAGCAAATAATATTGAAGATGCATTGTCAAAAATACAAAGTGAACTTCATGAAATATCTAAATGGTTATGCATAAATAAACTCAAATTAAATGTAAATAAAAGTAAATTCATGGTATTAGGGAAAAAACAAAATGAACTTATCACCCTAAATATAGACAATCAAAATATTGAAGAGGTAGAAGAAATCAAATATTTGGGAATCATTATCGATAATAAGTTAAAACTTAACTCTAACTTCGAAATGCTAACTAAAAAAATTGCCAAAAAGATTAATTTCTTAAGTAGGATAAAGGGAAAATTAGACATTAAAACTAGAAAATTGGTCTATAACACAACTGTAGCATCCCATCTGAATTATTGCTCAAGTGTAATCTTTCTGAGCAATAAAACACAAATTAAAAGAATGGAAATAATTCAGAACAGAGGCTTGAGATCTATATTGTGCTGTAGCAGATATACAAGGATAAAAACCATGCAACGCCAACTCAATATATTAAGTGTGTGGCAAAGATTAGTTTTCAATACCCTAGTTTTTATTTATAAGTTAAAAAATAAAATGTTACCTGATTATATGTTGAATAATGTTAGAATCAACAGTACAGTTCATTGTTATCCTACGAGAAACTGCAACGATTTTAGGCTTCCGAAAACAAATTTATCGGGAACACAAAATAATATTTATTATAAAGGTTTTAAAATGTTCAATGAACTCCCTGTAAATGTTAAGGAGGCTAAAAGTCTTGCAGTTTTTCGTGGATTATGTCTTAATGTTGTAAAGTCCAAATTTTAGTCAGTAGGTAGTAAATAATATTGTAGTAGTCATAGAAAAGATAACATTAGATATAAGATGTCAAATTTTATATCTAAATAAAATATACAATAATAAAAAAAAAAAAAACAAGAGACATTGTAACATCTGACATTCTAATATGTGAGATTATAACGTGTGATACTGACGGGGTGGGAAGTTTATTATAAATCAGCCCTGACTGGTGCGGGTGTTTATTTTTAAAGTTTCTTATTTGTATTATTTGATATTGTTTTTATATAAACAAGTTCTGTATATTTATTGTTTTGCACTACAGCTATCTTGCCTTCCAAAATCATCATCAAACTTTCGAAGGCGAAACAGATGTCACTCGAATTAATAATTATACAGCAGATTTGTTTATAAATGAATGAAAAGTTTATAAATAAATCAATTTTTTGAAGTGAAAACTTCTTTAGCACCGTTTATTTAGCGTCATTTGTTTGAAACTCGAAGAAACGAAAAAGCGACATTATTAAATCATATTCTAGACGTGTCGACTCCCTTCCACAAAAAAATATAAATTTACGTAGAAAGATAATTTTTTTTATCTAGCAAAGTTGTATTTAAAATTTCAAAAAATATGTTTATCTATATTTATAAAAATCTCGTGGTACGGAGTTTGTGATCGCACTCCTCCGAAACGGTTCCACCGATTTTTAAGATTTTTTCATGTATATTTGGTAGGTATTAGAATAGGTCGTAAAGTATATTTCATATCGCTAGATGAGAATAAATATTTAGAAAAAATATTTTTTTTTGACAATATATTTTTTTTTTGGCATCAATAAATACCTATAATACCAAATTATCACCCTCCTACCCCCCCCTCCCATTTTTTAATCGCGATAATACTGAATTTTTGTATAAACTAATTTAACCGTACGTCGTTTGTATTTTAAACAGAACGAAATTAATATTGATTTTTTTAATTCATTTTAGGATAAAATATATTACTTTTTTGAGATCAAACAATGAATATGTCCGTTACTTTGATTGAATTGAGAAAATGAATGGTTGGTGTTTTTTGGGTTTATCGGTGGTCATCGTCTACAGCGCTCTATTCCTATTTCTGTCATAGATCCCATCCCCACACACTTACAATACATTTGTTATTTTTTTATTTAACACCCAAAATATTCACTACAAATAATTTATATGGCAGAACAAATTTCGCCGGGTCAGCTAGTTTTTATTATAAAAAGGTTATGCGGTTGGTCGTTGGCAGATTTGTTAAATTTTCAAACAAAATGTTGTATTATTCAACACACATTTCAAATGATAATATAATCATACAATAAAATATATATGTGGCAAAGCTCGTTTTCTTGGTTGCTGGTTAATAGGCCATACATACAAACTACTTTAATGCTACTGATAGTTCAATAGCAGAAACAAACCAATTGCAGACACCTCAAAACCCAAATTTTAATAAAAAAAGGACCGTAGCAAAAAATGTGATAAAAGTAATGCTTAGATCTTCTTCAAATAGCATTAGAGTGACTGGATGAATGGGAGAACATAGTAAATAAATGCACTTATAAAAATAAATTTTCGTCTGCTGAATAATGAAATATTGCTAAAAAAAACCTTTTGATATTATTTAATTCTGTCCACGATGTTTAAAAGTTCTATTTCCAACCAGCGACTCTTGGTTTAACAAGATAAAACTATAATGTTGTAAGACGGTCTTTCGTAATTCAATATTAAATTCTCCTTTCGGTTGGAAAGCCGTACTAAACATTTATAACTTCCATTCCTCGGATCTGTATACAAAACACTAAACCGGCATAACCTGCCATCTAGCGGAATATTTCAATACAGCTTTCAGTTGTATCTACTGCAAACTGTATCCATAGAATAATACTTCTTATTCTTGAATTTAAAATGTGCCTTTAACTCTTCAATTCATTTTCATAGGACTTGGGTCAAAAGCTAGCTGGCTTCACCCTTGTTTCGGCGTTCAAAAAATAATCCGATATTTTCAGAGGAAAAATCAACGACCCTTTCTTAGAACTAAGTAAACTAATATCAAGTTCTATAAAAATGCCTTAGAAGAACAAGTTACAAGTAAAATACCCAGTGATGGATAACTTGGGACTGCTTTTATATCGTGACATTTTTTGCGGCAAAAAAATAATTAAGTTCTTCTAGATAAAATATTTTTTGCAATTTAATTCCTCGTCTTTATGAAGATAATACACGGGTAATGTAAAACGTTATTCACATTTTTTTGTTTGTTTTTAGGGTGAATAAATAAATATAAGTTTCAAGCTATAAATTTAAAGCTCTGTCGGGTTTTGATGGCATTTTATGGAGTATTCGAATTGGGTTTTGTTATTTGGGTAGCGTATAATCAGTGCCGGATTAGCCCATAAGCAAATTAAGCAATTGCTTAGGGCATCACGTCTTGGGGGGCACACGAAACAGCACCAAAAATATATTTGCTAGCACATGAAAGGTAAGGCTGTTTGAAAATCCGCGCGTTTTAAATTGAATGGATAGGTGCGGTGTGAGTGCGTCGACAATTATTTCTAATTCTGTTCATTTAGGTGCGTAAATATATTTTATATTGTTTTGTTGGTATTTTATCCAAAGTCAAAATATCTCACTTTTTTCGTTTATTACTCATGTACGTAATCAAACAAGCCTTAGAATTGATTTTTTTTTTTTAAATGCATAGGGCATCAAGTAGCCTTAATCCGGCACTGTGTATAATAAATCATTTCAGAAAAAAATACTCCTTGGTGTCACTAGACCCGCAGATTCATACCCACCCCTCATTCTGTTTTCCTTCCCAGAATTACCTTTCCCTATAAAGACCCTACACACAGCATCTTCAAAGATGACACGGGCCCTGGGGGAATCTTTTTCCTCAGGGCCTCCAGTGTAGAACTAATGTATAAAAAAATGTGATATACGAGTATATAATAATTTAGCCGGACAGTATTCAAGAAGTAAAATTAGTTATAGAAATTATAAAATAGAACCTACGCAGAAGAATAAAAAAAGCCACCATTACTATTTATTTGTGAAGTATGTTTTTATATTCTTCTTGTAACTACATGGCGTTGAACATATTTACTATTTCTGAGAAAGTATTCCTGACTGCATCCAATCTAGATACAAGCGAGTGTCTAAATGGCTCAATTTTTGATACATATATATTTATTATGTAATTTGATTGTATACGAAAGGTAATCAGGTTGAGAAAATCAGGGTTGTCAAATTTATAATTCAACTAGCGAGTTCCCGGCAAGCGTTGCCAACTTAATAAAGAAATTGTTTCTCCCTGCGTGTCCTTTCCCATTCATACCGTTCCCCTTCCGCATCTCCTTCCCCTCACGCGTTCCCACTCCGCCTTCCCGCTCCCCCCTCCCGCATTCCAAACATTCAGTTTTCAAACTGCTCGCGTACCACCCATTGAATTTTTTTAATACATATTTCATTATGCCAGAGCTCACCGCTTCTTTTATACAAACTTTATCCTGACAATAACGAACACAAAAAAATGTATCCAATTTGGTGCAGTCTTTCGGAAGTTATGCGCGTACATGCATTTGGGCGATTCATTTTTATATATAAATATATATATGTAGCATTCTTCATGTAATGGTTTGTATTTGAAATCTACATACCCAATCATAATTTTATTGAATACCTATATATTTTTTTTACCTCAACCTTACATAAGAGGACTTGAGGAAAATACTTTCCTTGGGGCCCATGTCATCTTTAAGGATGTTGTGTGGGGGATCTTTTTGAGGATAGGAAGGAGTGAACATAGGTCTTGAAGAGAGCCATGTTGTGGGAGAGAGGAAACACACAGGCAGGCAAATCGTACCACAGCCGAGTTATACAACTCAAGAACTAGTCTTAGAAGGGATTCGTTCTTATGTGACAAATGTCCACCTTGTACATATGTTTGGTGCGCGTTTGGCATATTTTTCGACTGTGCACCGGTGCCGAGGTATCGATGACTAGTTCCTCGGAGCATCTTCCAATGAAATACCGATAGAACAAGGATTCCCATTCCCACCCGATTCCGCTTTAAAGATTGCAATCCGTTTGTTAAGATATGAGAATCTGTCAAACGGACCGCCCGTTTCTGTACAGAGTCGAGGGTTTATTTCAGGTATTTTGGAGCTTCAGACACAGGTGGTTGCCAGATTCAACCGTGGGGCGTACTTTCGTATTAAAGTGTCTGCGGGCCCTGTGCAATACACCCAGTTTCTGATACGATATGGTAAAACGCTATATATCTCTATCATTTGACACGCATTCCTGTTTATCTTCTCAAACATTACCCATCTGTTTTTCCGATCTTAATATAACCCTGCACAAACATCTTATTAACATGATTCTAGATGCTTATCTTCCTAGGGCGTCCTTGACTTATTCTTCAATCCACTTACGTGGCATGTGTACCTCTGATAATGAAGACATATTTTAACTTGACAGGTATTTCCACTGCGTACTCTAATGACTTAATTGAGCAGGAAATCTACCCTCCGGGCTACTTTCAAGGGATGATTTGAATACACGTAAGCAGGTCATAGTTTGAAAATCAAGCTATTTGCGTGATATTCAGGTCACAGAGGTACAGTAAGCATGCCTAACCCAATTGGTAATCTTTTTAACGAGGTGAAGTTATAATTCTTAGTCTAATCTAAAATCAATAAAACCAACCGTCATAAATGTAGGATTATTATGTTATTAAGTATCAGAAAGTACGCTTTTTTCTGAAGCTCGTTGATAACACCATTATTGATTGCTCAAAATTATACCTCTAGAATGAAACATATTTTGGATGGTTTTTGACTTTACATTCTTTACTCCAAATTAATAATGTCATAAATCACCGGTTAAAGTAAATCAAGTATGACCCTTAAGGGCCCGCAACCCGGATTTGTACCGATTTATTACATATTTCCCTTAAACACGGTAAGTTTTAAAGCTCTTAAAAAATATATATGTTATTCTTGAAGATAATATCTAGACTTTGCCCGCGCCGAAACGCAAATTATATAAAATTCCCTCGATAGAAAAAAATCGCAAAGTATGCTCCAAAAATTATTATTGACACGTTTGTTTCAGTTATTTTACAAGTTATAAGTATGAAAAATTCACAGTGTTTCTTTAAATGCTGTTTGAGATAATGCCTCAATCCTAATTTTTGCTCTATTTTAAACGAGTCGTGTTTTATTAGTCGTGTTTTATTAAACATTTTCGCAATTTTCTCATCGATTTTGTCGCTGCAAATGTTAGCGCTCTCCTCTACCATTCGTAATTTCGTATCTCTCCATCTTATTCTTTTCGGGCCCGGTTGCAGAGCCTTAACACCCTGTATACTAGAGAAGACCAATGAAAATCACAGGCTATAAAATAAAACAAAAATGTTTTTTTTAATGGATACAAAAATTTACAGAAAAACAAATTTATCATGGCTGAGAATCGCACTCCTATCCACCTCCTTGCATTATATCGACAGCATAAATTCATTATATGTACCTACTGAAAATATATTAATTATTATGTTATGAACCGGTCAGCAACGTAAGCAGATATTACTTTAGTACTTATGCCCGTCTAAGTGTTTGTAATATTTGTATCGTGTTGTCTCCCTCTATATTTTGTTATATATAAGCACACATTATGAACTTCTTGTTTATTATTAATTTGTACCCGGAAGACGCTTGAGTAAATCGAAACCGGTCGGTTCATAATTTAATAAATCTCGTGGTTTTAAACAAAAAAAAATGTATTTTATTTTATTAAATATGTCAAACCACAAAGTGATTGCTTTCTACAAAAATAAAAATATATTAATTATTTTAGTGTCAGATTGTGGTCAATAAAAGAGATCAAATAAATCATTCATTAAATTTATTACCAGGAATTTTGGATGAAAACGTGAGATAAATATATTTTGTTTCCAATATTCAACGGATACTAAACTGTAGAAATCAATTATGACTGCAATTTATTTACGTACAACTTTATATTATCCCAAATAAAAACAAATAAAATTATACAGTTTAATTTAAATATTTTACGTGGTTCAGGTGTTTGATGTATGTACGCGACATACAGGCAAAAGGTTAATAATATGATGTGTAATAACACATCTATCCTGATGATGGATACTGTAACGCTTCCGAAATGTTGGCTAAAGAAAGAGGTATCGCAACATTGCATAATACCACAAAAAAAGCAAGGTTTTTTTTTTATTTTACATGAATACCGCACAAGAGTCCCAACTGCTCCCGTATGGATCCAATGGGACTATGGCATCCCCAATTGGGGTATGTTGTGATGCTGAAGGTAGTGGGGAGGGGAAGGGATAGGGAAGAGGAAGGTGGGGAAATACCTGGCTATTCAGATCTGGTCACCAAACACGGCTAAAGCCATTTCAAGCAACGTTTCAATTCTAAATGGTGGTCTTACACTAGGGCAATACTGAGAGTATCTTCCACTCTGGAATGTGCAGCAAATATACTATATATTATTTATTATAAATGAATAAATTGTGAATAACACAAATTAACCAAATAAAATTTATTTGACACGCCGGGATTCGATCCGCGACCTTCGGAGTGCGAGTCAAAAGCCTTACCGGTGCACTACGCCGGCCGTCAAGGTGATATATAATGTACTTTTTTATTATCAATTTTATTTATTAATAATTTACAACATTTTACTTTGTTACCACAAGTGAGATCACAAGTTCAGATCACAGCTTTTACCCTTATTCCACGATGGTTATCGTTCATCATTAGGATAGATATTCATCATACCATTCATAATTTCTAAAATGTATTTGTACGTAATTGTTAGTTTTAAGAATGAGTGTACATTTCTTTAGAAAAAATATAATATGTACTCAATTATTTGGATAGTTTATCGAGCGGTCCAAAGCGTTGGGTTCAAACACATATATCGCGAGATCAATCCTCTACAAGCTTTAAATCTTCCATAATTTCTCGAGCAACATTTCCCTCTTACAACGATGGTAATTGGAAAACTAACACCTCTGCCACAACACTGCCAAGTGGTGCGCTGCGTTTGGTAACTTAGCAGAGGTGCCCGGGTTCATGGGATAAGTTTGTCCAACTCTTGGCGACGCGACGAATACATCTGCCGACAAACTGCGTGGCTGCCTAGTTTGAGAGAGACCGGTTAAGGAGATATCTTGACCTCTTGACCTCTCCTGCCGGACTTTTTCAACCCATTCATCAATTTACATGGCAATGGGAGAATGGATTCGTGTGTCATTCCTGAACAGTGATCCCCAGATTGTTACTAACTCTTCAAAACGTTTTCATTTTTAGAATTTCCTCTCCTTCCTTGCCATAAAAATACCCTCAACAACGGTTCCCCAAGGATCCTTCTGTGTGGAGCTAAAGTATGAAGTAGGAAGATTTCAGATATTTTCCTACCGTTCTTAACCAAAGAATGTTTGTCATTTTTTGCCATGAATTTCATCATTTTAACTAACTCACAAGGAAGAAAAATTGTAACCATTTCAGTATTTTGCCAGGTAATATCGCTAATGGATTACAACTTATGGGATATATTCATAAGTTTGCAAACAGGCTTCAATTTAATGGGTGGTTTCCTTTCCCTTTTGATGGAGGGCGGTTTTTCGGGAAGTTTCGGTGAAAAGGATGCGTCTATCATTCTGCCAGATCTTTGCTGGTACGGCAGAAACCTCCCAACGTAGGAACCGGAAAGGAAAGTAATTTATTATTCATTTTGTGTACAAAAAATATATGCTAATGATTAAAGAGTTAGGCTTTATTCTACGACGAAATTGATGTCTGACATTCTGAATAATGTAAAAAGTAATAATATTTGTACGTGCTGTCAAAGAGCTACCAATCAATATCGCACACAGTCGCCACCTCTCAACGCGGCTTAAGTAAAATAAATTACGTTAGCTCCACACAGGAGGCCCAGAGGAAAAAAATCCCTCAGGGTCTAACTTATCTTAGACAGCATCTCTAAAGATGAGTAGATCTCTCCCACTGCGGTGCACAGGGTTGCCAGGTGTTCGGTATTTTAGCGACGTGTTCTTGCACGCGCTCACTGTTTTCAAGCCATTTCGCGGATCAGTGTTACACATTAGGTGACTACACACATTGTTTCAAAGTCCAACCCCCCCCCCCCCCTCCCCCCCGACGCCCGACGCGAGTTTTGCCGTTTTGCCAAGGATACCACCGTGAAATCTAGGGAAATTTCACTAATGGGTCGAGAGAGTTCGTCTGGGTCTAGGTTAGGTCTTCCTCAACCAGCTTCTCCCGATCCAGATATATTTTCTTTTTCAACGCACTTTTATAAAATAATATTAATCATATTCTCTGTATTATCTCATATTATGTTCATCATTCATTACACTAACTCGTCATCCCATTTTCAGACTAACTCCTGTTTTACAGGGACATTTGAGGGTTTAGCTTCGTGCATCATAAGTGTAGCTTCGTTTATTAAAAAAAATTTGAGTCCTTGTGAGAGCCCTGAAGGAGTAACCATCTATTACTTATACCGGGGCGGGAAAGCGGTTGGATTACCTCGTGTACATTACAGAATGGAAGATAATTTCAGTATCGCCCTGATGTAAGACCATAATTCAGAATTGAAATGTATCTTGAAATGGCTTTAGCCGTGTTTGATTACCAGATCTGAATAACCAGGTATTTCCCCACCTTTCTCTTGCCCATCTGCTACCCCTCCTCTCTACCTTCAGCCTCACAAAATACCCCAATTGGGAGTGTTATAGTCTCACTGGCTCCTGGCGATTGGGACCAGATGGGACCCTTGTGCAGTATTTACGTTAAGCAATATATTAATCTGAAATATTGTTCCATCATTACTATACACGAAAAAATCCTTTGTCATGCTCTCGCAATCAATCATCATTCCAGTCTATTCAGTAACTCTTGTAAGTTATTCGATCCATACGTTATCAACTTAATAAATAACAAATATGACAGAACCAACAATATTAAGATAACGAAAACATATATTTATATACTTTGTATTAAAATAACTGTTTTTAGGTAAACTAGCATTACCGCCCAATTTTCCAGGGCTTTTTTCTGTATCTTTTCCCGCTTCATATTCTTTAAAAATATTTTTTGTTATTGTTTCAATAGGTTGTTTTAAAAAAGAAATTGTTTCTCCTTGCGTGTCCTTTCCCATTTGCCCCATTCCCCTTCCGCCGCCCCTTCCTCTCCCATGTCCCCTTACCCTCACGCGTAATTTTTGTATATCATAAGAACATTCAATCAAATTTGGCACCTAACGCAGGTACCTATTTAAAATACATATAATTCTTACTTACTTGATTAATTTAAAGAATTTATTCGAAAATTGAATTTTAATTGAACGAACGCCAAATGTCATTCTCAAATTGTGATATTTTTGACAGCTTCGTAAGAGTTTTTGTAATGATTAAAAAAAACTTTTCAGATGTGTGTATGTATATCATGCGGTTGTAATAATCCAGAAACCTTCGAGTGGATGGAAAGAAGGTATTTTGAAAGTTCCAATTATTTCCTAAACTTAATATAGCAATACATAAACAAAAAACATACATACCTACATGCAAGCGAGCAATCAATCAAACATACATTGGTTTATATATACAGGGTGTAACAGGACGAATCGGCGAGATTTTAACCAGCGATTCCTGACCATATTTGGAATTAAAAATGTACATGTCATTTGTCCGATGACATTTCATTCGGTTATGTTTTCATATTAGAATCTGCATTGACTTTATTATTAGTCTATCTATCTGCCTAGAGTGCGTAGGTACTTGAAAACATTCGGTTGGACTAACAAACGTTTCTTGAAGGCCTCCGTGGTCGAAGGGTAAGGCCCTTCATTCACACAAGATTCGTGTGTGTTTTAATCATTGTTAAATGACGATTTATAAATTCTATATATAATAATGTATGATAAAACCTATACATTCAGAACAATCGTTTGTTGATGTAGTTCTAGAAGAACATCTTTTTTAACCATAATATTTATCACTGGAGTTCATTATTATCATATTTATTCTTGAATTATGATTTTCTATATACTACATTTTTATGATATAATAAAATAAAATCCTTGTTAATTTTGTATTGCACAAAAACGTGTAAAGGATTTTACTCCCAACGAACGAAATGCATTTGATGGTACCAGGTTGTTACAAAAGTGGGGAAAACTTGCACGCAAACAAATATAATAATGTTACATTATATACTCGAACATACTCTGGAAACTTTAGAATTCCATAATTTCAGAAAATATTATTCTGAAAATGGCAGAAACGTCACGACATCGCGTGTTGCCAGCTGCGAAACGTGCAATGATAGATTAATTATTTATTTTTGTTTTTAAATCAATTACTTTTGTTACTAAGGATATAAATTATTAACTTTAATTATAAGTAGAAATATTTGATAAACTCAATAAAATCAATTTGGATCTAAAATTTTCTGATTTAAATATAAACAACTAGTGAATTGCACATATTATATTATGTTTCATGATATATGTCAAATTCGTTTCATTTAATTTTGGTAGAGTTTTTTTAAGCTGTCGAAGATATTCCAAATAAGTATTTTAGTTCTTCTTTATCCTATGGTAACCTTAAACGTAAATAACTTGTACGGTTTGATTAAAATAACGGTGAATGAATTAGTTGAGTTGGAAAATCTGTGCGTTAGGATTTGTTCGAGTTCCGGTCACAAGTTTAGTTTTATTAATATTGTTA
Source organism: Limnephilus marmoratus (assembly GCA_917880885.1). Classification (NCBI taxonomy): domain Eukaryota; kingdom Metazoa; phylum Arthropoda; class Insecta; order Trichoptera; family Limnephilidae; genus Limnephilus; species Limnephilus marmoratus. The sequence continues at coordinate 52,711,659 of OU862918.1, read as the reverse complement.
ATACTCTTTCTTAGAATTTCCTCTCCTTCCTTTCCTAAAAACACCCTACACGCAGCATCCCCAAAGATGCCATAGGCTCTGAGGGGAATTATTTTCCTCAGGGCCTCCTGTGTGGAGCTAATGTAAAAAAAGGACAGTTCGAGAGAGTCCTGCTGGAGAGGTAAAAAGCAATCGCGGTCCGTGAGTTTCAGTGAGCTAGAGTGCAATGATTGAAAAATACAACGTTATTGATGTTGTTGTAGCTGAAAATGATTTTTTTTTTTCAAAATTTCAACATTTTGTATGAAGATTTTTTCTTCTGAAATGTGGATACGCCGCATCCACGTTTCAATATATCTTCATACAAAAAGTTGAAATTATGAGAAAAGATCCTTTTTAGCTACAACTACATCAATATCGTCATATTTTTCAATCATTGCACTCTAGCTCACTGAAAACTCACGGACTGCCACTCGTAAAAAGGTCTGCTTCAGCCAGTCTCTCCAAATCCGGACCGCCACACAGTAGGTGAGCAGACACATCCGCCGCCAATACTTAGCAGGGATGCCTCATGGGGCGAGGATTACCTAAGTCACCAAAAGTAGCGAACCACTTTGAGTGACTTATGGCAGAGGGAACCATTTATTGGTTATCCGGGTATCCGCAGCGGTACCCATACTCGCCTCCCAAATTAAGTAGCCTCCCGTGTAAGTAGTATCTACAGGACAATATTTGTTGACATACTGGTAGGTTCCAAAACCTTGGACTTCCCCATTGTTGCGTTTACGCTCGACGTGGTGGCTATTGATTGGGAAATTCATATTAAAAGTTGAAAATGGATAGTATGGTACTTGAAAAAGGAAACGTTGCGTGAATAAATGATAGAGCGGCGAACAAGTGATTGATTGGGTAAGTTCTTCGATCCTGATAAGGCCTTAGTCAATACATTCTATACTAATACTGCGATACTATTTTTTCCAAATTTTCCAGTCAATTAGCTTTACAAATGTTACGTCTCAATACATTTTTCCCTGTTCCAACTTTTATGACTTTTCTTTTCCAACACCTATAATCATTAAGGACCGTCTTTAGTGACTTCTCCTCTTTTAATATTTGTTGATGTTCAGTTCGTTCTCTATTAAGGGCGTTTAACCAGCCAGCGGCCGAAAATCCACATTTCGTCGAAGGATGTTCTTACGATCATACAGGGCGGTTCCAACGAGAAAGATTAATTATTCTCCGTACCAGCTTTTTAAAATTATAACTCAATATCGATTTTATTTCATTTCAAATTTGCTTTAATTTATACCAACATCCCAAAATGCTGAAAGACGTGATGATAAAACTATTAAAATTATGTACTTTTTGTAATTATTTTTTGATCATAAGTATTTATCATTAATGTATTGATTTATTTTACTGCATGATTTGAAATGGGTGTTGTATTATACAAAATATTTTTTGAAAATTTAACAAATCTGCCAACGACCTATATTATAACCTTATTATATATCCTAAAAATAAACATTTTTTCTCAAAATTTAAAACATGCGTTTACTAGACAAAAGAACAATCTTTCTAAATCAATTTATAATTGTTTGTGGAAAAGAGTTAATACGTCTAAAATCTGATTTAAAAATGACATATTTCTGGTTTTCTCTCTGGTTACACCCTCTTAAGACCGTGGTGAAAACTTTTTGAAGTGAAACTTCCTTAGCCCCGTTAGAATGATTTGAAATTCAGATGAAACGGAAATGACGCACTAAGGCACCTGCTAAACATCAAACTGCGCTCAAGGCTCCTATTAATTGAGAAAAAATATATATGTATATAAAACGGAAATGATGTTAGGTTTGCGCTCATTGGCCGCTTTGTTTTTTACGGGTCGTCGGAATATAATGCGTAAATTCGCGCCTTGCCGACCGCGACCCATAGCGCAGCGGCATAGTGCGTCGCGAATCTCAGCGGCCAGAGAAATCCAGCGGACGGAGGTTCGAAATCCAAAAAATAAACATTTTTATTTTTGTAAATCAATATCCAATCTTCAAACCATTTTAAAATAAACAAAAGAAAGCGACATCCAGCGACTTTCTAGTTTCACTTCTATCGCGTGTGAATTTACACACTCTAATTCTTGTTTCTTTCCGGCAAGGAATTTCGTCAAGATTTCTGTATTTTCTGTCAAGATTGCGCAAGATTGACGTGTATTGCCTGTTCTTGTCGACGTATTGCCCTGTATTGACGGTGAGTTCGATCAGTTACCGATTTTATGACTATATTGTAGGACCAAATCTAAGTCCTTTGTTACATATTGTACATCTATGTTCGCCACCCATCCGCTACCGAGACTGTCATCATTTCAAAAGCGATTAATTTTCAAGTTTATACAAGCTTGAAGAAGTTATTGCAGGAAATTCGGACATTGATTGATGGCCTACCTGGTCGAGGGGTAAGGCTGTTGGCTGACAATCTGAATTTCGCGGGTTTAAATCCCTGCGTACGCAAATATGTTTTATATTATTTTGTGTTATTTCATAATTCATTAATTAAAAATAATATTTGGTATATCTGCGGCACATTCCAGAGTAGAATACACTCTCAGCATGGCCCTTATGAAAGACCACCATTCGGAATTGAAACGTTACTTGAAATGGCTTTAGCCGTGTTTGGTGACCAGATTTGAATGGCCAGATACTTCCCCACCTTCCTAATTCCCATCTCTCCCCGCAACCTTCAGCCTCACAACATACCATTGTCGCACTGGCTTCAGGTGATTGGGAGCAGTTGGGATTATTGTTCGGTATTCACATTAAATAAATGTATATATAAAAAAAATTGAACCAGAGTTACAGACACATTGTACTAAATCACAGCCTTATGTGTAATTTAAATTAGTATTTTTGATAAGGGTATCATTTACTCTTAGGTTGGGATATTTCGCAGATATTCAAATAGGTACTATTTAACATTATTTTTTTATTGGTAAAATAATGTTTAAGACAAGATTTTTATGCATAGAACAATTATTATAACTGAAACACTCATCTGCATTGAAAAAATCTCTCGAGAAAAGATACATGCCGCCGACGGGACTCGTACCCGCGTCCGTCTGATATCCGGTCAGGTGCTCTTTATCCACTGAGCTACGTCGGTTTATCTCCTACCCGCCAAATAATTCAATATATACTAGTGTTTCATTCAACAATTACTGCTTAGTATATTTTTATGGCATGTATCTTTTCTCGGGAGATTTTTTCGATGTAGATGAGTGTTTCAGGCTGATAATTATTACTTATGATAATTGTTATTATTATTTTTTTTATATTTAAAGAAACACAAACATTCCCGGGTTACGAATAACCCAAAAAATATTGAAAATCTCCTACTACTACCACAGTAAGCGGAAAATGTTGCTCGCGTCGTTATTGAGGACTTAGCCAGCCGAGGAATCGAACAAGCGACGCCCGGGTGAGACCCAAAAGCGATGCCCAATTAGCCGCTGACCATTGTCATCAAATTGCCATTCAGCGCCATTGTGTTTTTTTATACATATTTAAAAGGTCCCCTTAAAAGGTGATTTGTTAGCTTTCAGCTTTGTATCACATTGTAATAAAATAGGCTAACAAGCTTAGCAACATGGTAGTTGTCCTCTTCTGCTGATCACAATTTGTTTAAAAGCTGAGACTGACTTTTTCACATTAGTTGAAGAATTCATCAAAATTCAAAATAAAAATTCATGTCTCGTTTAAGTTCTATTCAAATTTTGTTATTATTTCACAATACTTGAAAGATAACATAAATGTATAGGACTTTCACAGAACTTGAGTTTTTACTTTGAAATTCGAAGAATTACTCAAAATCTGTAGAATAACCTGTTCTTATAGATAAAACGAATAAATTTTAAATATTTCTATTGCTATTTGTTTGCAAAAATGTTGTCATTCATGCAATTTAATTAATTCTTTTTTCAAATTTGGAACTGCATCATAGTACTGTCAAGCAACCGACCCGTGATGAATTAATAACAGAACATGAATAGAACTTTCACAGAATTTGAATATTGATGAATTGTTTAAATTCCGTCAAACCCTCATCCTTAGAATCGGCATTTAACGAGGAATTTTCATCTGTCAAAAAAAATGGCGCTGAATGGCCAATTGATGACAATGTTACATTTGAATTTCTGTGCGATAACCCACTTTAGATTTACAATTTATAATTTAGGAGGCTGGTATGATTACCGCCGCCCCGGGAACCATTTATTGGATAACCAACACCTATGCCATAGGTCACCCTAAGTGGTTCGATACGTTTGGTTACTTAACAGGGATGCCCCGGTTCATGGGGTGATATTTTTCTAGGTCTTGGCGACGGATGTTTTCCCACCTAATGCGTGGCAGCCAGGATCAGGAGAGACTGGTTGAGTTAGACCTTTTCACCTCTCCAGCCGGACCATCACCTTGAACCGAAGTGAGAGGGATGGATTCATACGTCTGTCATTCCTGGACACATTGAACCACGGATTCCTAACCACCCCTTATACCTTATTTCCACAAAAAGACCCTCCACACAGCATCCCCAAAAATGCCTCCTGTGTATAACTAATGTAAAAAGAAGACCAAAAATTGAATACCAAATTGGATACCATTTTTCCCTGTGGGTTTATGAAAATACATTACAGGCTTGTTTTCACGGCATATAAGAATAAGTATAATACGAGTACGTGATGGATAGTTAAGTAATTATAAACATATACGTTGAAATTGTTGACTTTCAAAAGCTACCCGCAGAAGTTATTGATCGATTCCATGGTGAAGGCAGAATCCATTGTGAGTTGATTATCAGGTATTCACTATCGACGGAATAACCTCACTGCTCACCGCTCACTGCTGGTGACATTTGAAGGTTACTTGACCTAAAATAGACGACAAAAGAATGGGTAATGTTGTCTCACGTGTAGGTTACTGTATGGACTTTACCTGAACTAAATTAATCAGAAAGATTATGAAATTTCTTCAGTAATCTCAAATTCACTTTGTGGCGTCATATTAATCAAATGAAAACAAATCACTTTGTATTTACTATTTTAATAAAATTATCAACATGTTTCGAAACCAATAGGGGCTTTTATTATTACCGTGACGATCCACGTTTACGGTACCGTGACGACAAAAACAAGTTAGCAGACCAGAAATGAAATTATGTATGACAAATGGATTTTATGTCATTTTGTGTGCTATATTTTTGTTCTATGCCTCACAGCTATATAAGGGTTTATATCAGAACTCCATTATGGACAGTTAAATTGTCCAAAGAAACTAAGATAGTAGACCAGAAATGAAATTATGTATGATAAATGGACTTTACGTCATTTTTTTATGCTCCATCATCGTACTTGAATATAGTGCCTTGATTAAAGTAAAATCCCCTCACTTATTCAAATGCATTCAACCTTTGATTACGTAAACCGCATCGGAGGCTTGAGACATGCAGGCTTGCAGGCGGAGGGAACTAACGACAACGGTGACGTCCGACGTCTGGGGACGTCCGGCGCCGCGATGTCATGGAGGCCCTGCGCAGCCAGAGCAGAGCAGAGGGAGCGCCGCGACGCCACAGAGTCTTCTATCTGCACGTAAAAGCACTGAAAGCGTCCGGAAGTGCCGAAGCCTCAGGCACTTCCTGAAATGGGCGCCTATCGCCAGATTGTCATACTGAGATAAGCACCTTTGTGGGTTTTGTAATAATAACACTAATATTATAAAGATAGAGGACATATTTTGAGTAGGGGGTATTTTAATTCATTCTGTTCATTCCAAAACTAAATGGGATAGTATTTCCTAATATTACTGTTGCAAATATTTTTGTTTTCGTGTAAAAAATTAATGGTCTCACTTTCCGGAGGACGTGTGATTATGCCAAACACAATAAACAAATCGAGAGAAAAAATTCAGTCTCTTAAAAACAAAATAAAAAAGTTTTTTTTACATTAGCTTCACACAGGGGGCCCTGAGGAAAATAATTTCCCTCAGGGCCTATGCCATCTTAGGGGATGCTGTGTAGAGTTCTGGGAAGGAAATAAATTTGAGGGGTGAGCAGGAATCTGGGGGTCAGGGTGTCCAGGAGTGACGGACTCCACTACCAGTCTCTATCGATCCGGCCCGCTACGCATTAGGTGGACGTGGACAGACACATCAGCCGCTAAGACCTTGACTAACCTCACCCCATTAACCCGGGCACCTCTGCTAAGTCACTAAAGTAGCGAACCACTTGGGGTGACCTATGGCAGAGGTGTTCGTTCCCGGGGCGGCGGTACCCATAACCGCCTCCCAAAATGTAGGTTGAAATGATGAAACAGCAATCTACAAATATCGCACTATTAAATTAAGGAAAATAATTACTGTCGTAAAACAGGAGTCTGTACGTAATACAGTTGTATATATTCATAGAAAAAGATAACGGTCACCAAGTTTCTTATAAAATGCGTTTAACAAGGTTAGCTCGTTGAGGGGGTAGAGCGATGATTGGCTAAAAAATTGTAACGTAGCTTGAAGTTCATGTTCCACTGAGAGATTTGAATTAACTGAAATACAAGTGACAGTGTTTTACTTCAAGCTACGTCACGCTTTCGAAATTTCGAAAGCAGCCGACGATTTTTTTTTCGAAAAAGGCCCGTATGTGCTAAACTTGTTAAACGTATTTTCTACAACCATGTAAAAAGAGGATTCTACCAATATTGATAAATACATAGAACCCCAGAGACATCTGTTAATATCAGTTGCCGGTACCTATTATTGAGCAAACATCTGAACGTTGTAATATTATAATATTTTTCAACTTATTAAACAGTTATTAGTCGGGGCTATTTCAGATCTAGTTGCTAAATAAATATATTTAAGCAAATTATACCCATTTTAAGCAAAGTTTCGATACGACCGTAATATAGATCATATTTCTTGAATATTAACTTCATTCAATTTGAGGAAGAATTTCACGTAAGTACCTGACTTTTAAATCATTCAATTAGAAACCTTGCATGAAGGCCTCAGTGGTATGTATGACCAACCAAAAATAATTAAAAAAAAAAAAAACTTACAACCTAGTAATCTAAACTTATGTGCCTAATTTTTCTAATTTAATCTTTTTTAAATAGACGCCATTAAAAAACTTTATAAATAGGCATTATAATCAGGGATCAATCTAATTCAGTATTTACCATAAAGGTTATCTCATTTTAATCATTCTATCCGAAAACAATCCGCGCACAATCAATCTACTAATCGCATGGCCGGATCATATCGGTTGTAACATTTGACATTTGACCGTACACAGTACACAGTGTATTTCTCCCGCCATTTCTTGTCGTCAGTGTGCCCTGCGTATAAAATATGTGCCAAGGCCGCGGGGAGTAGCTACCCAGTACCTACCCGGTTTCTACTGCCTGCGGAGGGGCTAATAGTTAGCTAGGCCCAGAGTAGCTAGGCGCAAGGGGAGCGCAGTGTTGCTACTCTAGGGACGTGATTAAAAACAGGCAACATTTTACGTTACATTTCCACAGCGGAAATTATTTGTTTGATTTATCGTTTTAACTTTTTAACGCACAATTTAATCGGGTGTTTATTCTTGTAACTTAGCGCTTTATACAGATGTGAATTTTAATTAGGAAATTCATGTTAATTAATGAAACCACACTAGCGACCAAATTTAAGCGTAAAAGTATTACAAATTCTGAGATGCAATCGAAGATCCAGGTTAAAACTCGCAAAAAAATGGATAGTGTAGCTTTACTAATTTAATACGAATACATTTTCTATCGATGTCATTCTTTAATTTTCAATTTATGTTCGCTAAATACAATACTATTAAACATTTTACTATTTCCCGTCTGTCTCAGCGATCTGACTGAATTAGTTTTACGATGATGTGAAATGTATATGTAAAATTCACAATAAGTTAAACCCTCCGGCTATTTTTTTTTCGGCTTTCGAATGGTTAGAAATAAGACCTAAACGGTATTAGAAAGAGAAAATATCGTGCTTTATATTGAAATTTATAAGTTAACCGCATAGTAATCAAAGCACACACCTTTATGAAATCTAAAGCCTCGATGACACACGGCAAGTTTACAAGCTACTATCTGGGAAATTCACTATCTGTTAGTAAACTCACCCAGTGTCATTGTATTACTTGCTAACTAACAGCGACTAGCAGATTGTTGACAATCTACGAAAAAAAGTTGAGAGGTCGTCAACTTTAATCGCCTACAGGCTTGCTCCGCTTGCTCGCAATTGGTTTATTTATGTTTCCAACATGGCTTCCGATAAACAGCTGATTTCGACTGTCAAATATCTGAAGAATTAGTTTACGCAGGCGTCGTTATTCTTGTTACTGGCGCTAGCAGCGGCCTCAGTTTCCTACGCTTCTGAGCGTGTGGACAGTTTTGTGTGTCATCATGACAATCTCACTTGCCGATTTACCCGCTTTTAGATAGTAGCTTGTAACTCGCCGTGTGTCATCGAGGCTTAAGTTTCCAACCGCAATTTGAAAAAAAAATATTATTAATTATTTTATATGAAACGACAAAAAAGTGAGTAGACGATAACGTTTATAATACGTTTGCCTAATAAAATATGTGTGTCTTTTTATAATTTTAGTTTGAAAAACGTAAGGTGAACAATTTTTAAAACTTTCTTATGTCTGCATTCAAAACTTTCATATTTCAAAAAATGTATGTTGAAAACGTATTTCATCACCTTTTAAAAATAGTTTTTAGTTTTCGAATATGTTCAGAAACATTCCATTTATATGGATTTTATCACAAAGCGGAAATATTTTGATCTTCCGATAAAATAGGCTCGAGGAATTTTGGGGTTAAGTGGAATAGAAGCGTGCATGTATTAAAGATAAGTAAAATACATTACATGTTTGCTTGCCATTCAACAAAGATAATCAATTTCGACATTGGAAATTAGACCATCGCTTAGAAATATAGCGATTGTTTTGTTTCGGAAAGTTTAGATCTTAAAGCCAAATAAAAATAGTTATGTTATCATTTTTACGGTAGTGAGATACTGGTTTGGTTGAAATAACATGTAAAACTGCAGAAAAATAAGGTTAATTGATGAATAAGTAGTCGAAACTGCCTAACTCTGATGAAATAAATGTGTCATGCGATAATTGTGGATAATAAATCAGTCTTCATATCATTTAGACACGAAAGGGATCGATTCGTATTTTATTTGTAAACTGCTAAAAACAGACGCGTGTTTATATTAGGTCCTTACATATGAAATTGGCGTTTTGTATGGGAGGAACATAAAGTCGATTTTTTTTTTATAATATATTTATTTAATCAAAGTATGTACTATTGCTATCTATGCACTTTTGCCATCTCGTACGTAGTTCATCGATCCCTTTACTAAAAAAACCATTCGGACGGGAATCAATAAAATCTTTGAAGGCGGTTTGGACTGCCCCATCGGAGTTGAATTTTTTCCCTTGCAAGAAGTTATCCAAATTTCGAAAAAATGGTAATCTGTTGGGGCAAGGTCCGGAGAGTACGGTGGAGGTCTTAGACATTCCAATTGAAGCTCCTCTAATTTGGTAGCCGTCTGTTGTGCTGTGTGGTCTAGCGTTCTAACGCGCGTTTGTTGATTTGCTTCACTCAATTCGTGAGGTACCCACCTCACGAAAGCTTTTTCACCTTCCCAATTTGCTTCAAGTGGATTAAAACAGTTTTATCACTAACACCGCAGCCTGCAGCTAACTCGGACGTGGTTTGCGATGGATCCGCTTCCGCAATAGCCATCAATTCTTCATTATCAACTTTGGTCTCCGGTCATCCACGGGGCTTGTTCTGCAGGTCGAAATTTCCAGAACGAAAACGTTAGAACCAAAAACGCACTGTGTTTTCTTTTGCGGCACCGCCGCCATACACATCATTAATCCTTCGAGCCGTTTCTGCAGCACTGGTGCCACGATGGAACTCATACTCGTAAATAACGCGATATTTCAAGTTTTCCATTTTGTAAACTAAGTGACGCAAAGAAAAAAAACAATTAAGGAAAAAACAAATGAATTATAATTTTCGAAACACAAATACATGAGTAAATAGCTGTATAAATTTGAATTTGGAATTCCTAACCAAATAGAAGATATTTGATATCAAAGTTGCCAGTACGGCAAAACGCCAATTTTATATTTAAGGGCCTAATATAATATAGACCGCATTAAAAGATGTCTGACACATCTCGCTTGAAGGGTATTTACATGTTTAACGCGTTAGAAAGTTTTCTCGAGTATTCTAGCTTATAAGAGTATGTGAGCATAAGAGGGCAGTTGGTCTCGAGAAAGAATTGGGTCACTCTCCGGGTTAAACAAATAAAGCCTGCCTCAAAGTGTTCCCGCCCTCCACCATTTCCCCAGCCGGATGGGGTGGGAGGGGATGCTGAATGGGGGGTGAGGGGTGGGGTGGAAGAGGATCGGGATGAAGCCGGAATATCTTATTGGAATTGTGTCAGGCAATAAAAACGGGAAGATTTATTAATGGTACATACAGCCTGTCCCCATGTACATTTGTCAGGAGTTCATGCTTGCTCGGGCATTAATCGCTGCAAAGTTTTGGCATCTTACTCTAATAGTTGCCTCCAGACAGACTGCACAACGCACTTGAGCCACTCCTAACTAGCCAAACAAATAAAAGTCAAAATATAATCTATGAAATCATTTTTTTTACGTTAGTTCCACACAGAAGGCCCTAAGGAAAAATATCCCCCCCGGGCCTTTGTCATCTTTGAGGATGCTGTGTGGAGCGTTTTTTTTATGGAAATGAAGGAAAGGAAGTTATGGGAAGGAAAAAATGTGAGTGGTGGGTCGGAAATATGGGATCAATGTATCAAGGAGTGACGGACATATGAATCCATCATCCCTCCCAGTGCGGTGTAAGATAATGGCTCCAGAGAATACAGCTGGAGAGATCAAAAGGTCTCCCTAAACCATTCTCTCCTGATTCGGCCGCCACGCAGTAGGGGGCATACATTAACTACGTGAGCAGTTTTTCTTCCAATCTAGACCCCTCCCTCCCCCTTGGTGAGATAAATTTGGACCAATTCATATATTCTTTTCAAGTAACGTGAGATCTTGCCCCCTTTTGAGCGCACGTAATTAACGTATGCCCCTTAAGTGGCCAAATGCATACGCCGCCAATACCGGGACAAACCGCAACGCACGAATCCGGGCTTCCCGCTAAGTCACCAAACTATTTGGAGCGACCTGGCATGGGTGTTGGTTTTCCGTTTAATGGTTCCCGGCACAGCGGTACCCTTACTCGCCCCTCTTATTGAAAGTTGTGACTATAATAATGTTTTCGGGTCTTATCATCAATGTTCAGGTATTTATTAACTTGTTTAATAAATGGGAGCGGCTTACGTGCATTTTGCGGCAACTCAGTATGGCGACACACTGCTGCTTATGTGTTAGTAATATACCCAAACAGTTTGCATACTAATTAATTATTTTAATTTCTATGTGCAATGTAGAATTATTACATAACAGTTAGTTATTCAGCCTTGGAGGTAAGGGTGGTAATTATTAATGTTTAAAGAAAGTCCGTGCGACACGGAAACGTATAATTATGTTGTAAACCGCAAATAATAACCATAAACGAAGCTCCGAGAAAGCCGCTTGCAAATAAAATAATGTACCATTTGTTTGAAATTGTGTGATCATTTTTAAGTTATTGATCTGAACAGATTGTGAGGCAGTTATTTCCCAACCTTCCTGTCCACATCTCTTTCTCATCCCTTGCATTTAACCTTACAGCAGTCAAAAATTTGGAATGCCATAACCTCGCCGTCTCCAAAAAGTGGGAATTAATAAAACTAATTTAGTATTAATAAAACAACTTTCAAAAACTGTCGTATTGATTCTCTATTTTATAGCCCATTTTCCGTTATCTGTATTTATTTATTCATTATTTAAGGGACTTTTACATTACGAATAGTAAAAATTATTCAGTTTTTATCATGCGTAACCAAACTGCCTCAGTAATAAACAATATTTTTGTTGGTTTAGTTATAAATTGACTTGACACTGACTTGGTATAATTATTTCCCTTCATTAGTATTCTGGAAAAGTCCCAGATTTTCTGTACTGAAATAGATCCAGACTTCTATTAGTATTATGTTATGGAATTCGAAAGCTTATAACTTAACTTAATGTAGTTGAAATATCTAGATAGCATAGTTATAAATCCCAACATTTATAAGCCCTTATTAGAGATTTGAGTTATGTGGTTAACAAATGAAAGATTTGATTGAAAAGTGATGCCTAAGTCTTTTATTCTGATAATGTCTCAGTAAAAATGAAGCCATTTACTGGCCAGCAATATTCTCAGCATTTTAGTTTAACGTGGTACACCACGAAGCCTCAAATCTTTAAATATCACATAAACAAATATTGCTTTTATCCCTGCAAAGAAGGGTATTAGAGTTATCGCATTTCCAGATTCTAGATTTGACCTTTTCAAGAATTTTCTTCCAAACCGCCTTATTCTTCTCAATAACATATTTATACAAACTTATATTTCATGTAGTGTGTGGCTTTGTAGAGATCTTCTTGATATACAGAGTTTCAAATCAGTAACAGAAAAACTGATTACTTTTTAAGCCACCATTGTGATTCCGCTACAAAGTTCGCCGTATTGATAATTCGAGAAACTGGGTTAGTCTAAAAACAGCTACGTTATTCAGCAAAAACAGACCCAAGGCAACCAAACAAAGAAGAAAAAAATTAAGCTAAAAAATTATCATATTTCTTCAAACTTTTTTTCAATATCTTCAAACGACGTCGTTTTTGTAAATGTAGGGACGTGATCAAATAATATCTCTGACGGGGAAATGTAAAGAATTTCTTAGTTAGGCTTTTGGGGGCTATTTGATTCCCTTTCCGCGTATTTTCAGTTTAGTATAATAGGTGTACGGAAAATAAAAGGATTTTTTTAGGTAGAAAGAAAGTCCGATCTATGACAATAATAAACGTAAGGTATTGTTGTTTCTTATTTTCCTTGTGACGTTTGACACATAATGTCATGTATTGGTAATTCCTCTGATTAGCAATACAATAATTCTGATGATCGGGAGTTTTCAATAATATTTCGGTTTGTCGAGTAGTTGAGTAGTTGAGTTTATTATCCTATCGTATTTACAATGATCCGCCTCTTGATCGGATATCTTTATAATCGTTCGTGAGAACGAAGGTAGGGGCGACAGAACTACTGACTTTTGTTGAGACATTTTAAAACTACGTAGAACTACCTATTCTTGTTTATTTATCTATTTATTTATTTATTTACGGACAAATAGTCCATTAACAATATGACAACAACACGAATAAAAAAAATAAAAAGATAGATGACAAAACACATATAATATTAATAAGAAGTGCGTTGACAAAATACATATAATATAAAAGTACACATGCAAGTAGCTTGAAGATGGATTTAAAAAGACTTTAAAAAAATCACATTGCTTATTTACTGCCGAAAGTCATTTAAAATTACACCAAAAAATTCAATGCTTTGATTTACGTTGACATTTGACAAGTCTCGACATTCTGGATAAAGGAGAATGATATCCATAATTAGTAGAATGTTGATTGAGGAACAGCAATTCATTATTTCGGAGTCTACGGGAAGGGATGTTGAACTGGATGAGTTGTAACAAAGAAGGTGTGTCAGTAATACTGCTGATAATTTTGAAAATGCATATTATATCAGAGCCCTTTCTACATTTTTCTAAAGAAGAAATGTTTAAAGTTTGTTCAAATTCTACATGCGAGTACTCGCCTCTTTCAAGTTCTAACCTCCAAGCAATTCCTCGTAGGAAGCGATGTTGTACAGATTCGAGATGACAAATGTGGACAGCATAGAAACGAGGCCAAATGACACTAGCGTATTCAAGGTGAGGGCGAACCAGCGAACAGTAAAGAGTTTTAAGTGTACTTATATGTCTAAAGTCAGAGGTAATTCTATGAATGAAGCCGAGTACTTTAAGTGATTTGTTTACGATGTTATTAATGTGATCACGGAAAGAAAGTTTGCAGTCTAGAGTGACCCCAAGGTCCTTGGTAAATGTGACAGTAGAGAGAAAAACATTATTTAGTTTATAATCAAACTTAATAGGTTTTTGGTTCTATAAAAGGACAAAATTTTGCATTTATCAACGTTAAGTTCCATGCAGTTAATTTTGCACCAATCATTAAATGATAGGACCAATCAATATAGGATTTAATTATCATAAGAATCTTATTGTCATCAACTTTAATGATGTCGTTAATAAAAAGGTTAAAAAGAAGCGGGGCCAAATGGGCTCCTTGCGGAACGCCGGACGTTACATCAATGAAAGTAATATATTACAGTGTTTCTTATGACATCTGTTGAAAGGCATTGAAACATCGTACACATCCACATACCCTAAACATTATAAAATGTTGTATTGGCTTGAGTATAAATAGAACCAATGAAGTTACACAAATATTGACAAAAATCAAGGGAATATTAATAAATTAAGACTCTAAAAATATAAAAGATTTCCTCGTTACCTACCTGAAAATTGACATGTGAAACTTGAAAATTGACCAGTCTGAAGATGACTTTAACGAGCTGAAACCGGTTACGATCAATAAAATTAAAGTGGAAATAAGTTTTATATTTGTTTTATAATAATATACTATTCGAGACTAATGTCACTGAGTGATAATTGTTTGTGATAATAACGAAATGAAAATACCCAATCATATGTCTGTGCTCCTGGTATTTTGTTCGTTGTTAAGTTCATGTTTGAACGTTTATTATTATTTTGTTCATTTTTTAAGTATTATTGTGAAATTAGCGCCACTTCGGAAATTATCACAAATTACCAAATAACATTTCTGCGGTAGTGATATTTTATTCCTGTTGACAGATTTTTTGGGACGTTTATTATTTAAACCTAGCGAAACCCTTGAAAAAGTCTGATTTATCGAAAATGCAATTCCGCATTTGAAGATGGCAATTAAAAAATTATCTGTTAAAAAAGTTATATTAGGTTTGGGAACGTACGTTTTTACGCTTGTCTGAATTTTCCAATCAAATTCTTCCAATTTTGAAAATTACACTTTTAAATATATAGCTAATCAAGTTCTAGAGTTCATTGAAGCGGAGTTATTGACAAACTGGACTAAACCACAACCGGTATTTTCAATTAATATTAAATTCTAATGCAATGTGAGCTCATGGGACCTTTACGAATTATGTCAATTCCAAGGGAAACCAACCTGATTCCGCCATTTCATGTTCAATTTATAATCCATTAAATTTGTCTGCATGGTAAGTTTTAAACACAATTTAAAGTACTCGAAAAAAACTTTATAATTAACAGTGAAACAAATTAATTGTCGTATGTGTCCAAGAACATTTACAAAAATTATAATAAAATATAGCTATGTTTGAAACAGAGTGGAGGTTTTCTTCAAATTTACTAACCGTCAGGCCGTTTTCAAGATTGGCCGAGTTGATAGATTGCCACAATGCTGACTTGGCACATACTCCGTGCTTCATTCACATTCATATATTGTCTCATATATGTTCTCCTATTATTGTGACTCTTGCCAAGACTGACTCAAATATTTGATTCACTTGATGGTGCCAAGTCTTTGTTGGGCGTTCCCGATTTCTCACACAATCAACTTCCGCGTCTTATATACATATTATATTCTCTTTACCAGTATTTTCTTCATTCATCCGCTCTACTCGCCCTAACCATTTAATCGGATCTCCACGGTCGAGATCGGACCGACTCGAGGTGTACAAAATGACAACACACCTGTTCGGCGAAGATTCCGTTAATTATCTGTTTTGGTTAGTGTTGGTGTGTGTTTATATAGTGGATAATTTTTTTGTGGATAGAGCGGTACGTCACTCGATGCCGCAATAATATTTATTTTTAATTTAAAAAAATTTCATTTCCATCCGAACATAAATATTTTCATCGTTCACCTACCTAACAAATACTATTAAAAAATTGGAATAACTTGTAAACCTTAAATTATAATATTTAATCATAGAAGTCAATATTAGGGATTCTTAATCGATATTTTGAAACTGAAGAATCATTAAAAGATTCAGCCGCATCTGCTAATATTTTCAATTTTTTTTTTATTCAAATTTTTGATTATGGGTCGCTAATATTTTCTTCAATGAATAAATATGGCAATATGACGTTTTACTCATTTCGTTACGAATGTCCCTATTTATATTGCATTTATTTAGGTGTTCGGTAAAAAACAAAAAAACGCGTTAATTAAGATATTTCTTAGTCGAAGTATGAAAAAGTTAAATATGACAGAAAGGGATAATAATAATAATAATAATGATTTTTTGTCTTCCTTTCTTAGTAACATGTAGAGATAATGATATCCTCACTGGGATCTCCCATGCCGAGGATTTCATTTACATATTGTAATTTAATTATAAGAAGAATTAGTTATAAACGTATATTATGTAGTATTTTTTCAAAATAACTATAAAGTAAATAAGATAGTGTTTTTTTATAATTCAGTTCACTAGATTCGATTTTAGTCTGTATTTGGTATCAGTATATTTTTTCTAGTTCATATCTCCCTATTTTTAGTATTCAGCTTTTTATTTGAGATTTAAATGTTATAATGTTGAGGTTTTTGAGTGAGAGTGGTATTTTATTGTAGACTTTAATGCTATAATATAAGAAACTTTTTTGCCCAAATGTTGTGTTAGTAGTTACTTGTTGGATATGTTTTTGAACATGAGATCTAGTGTTTCTAATGTACGTATTAGTTGTTATTTCTTGGGTTTTGTATTCATGAATGTAAATGAGTATAGTTTTAGAATATAGTTGTTTAATTGACACGATGTTAAGATAGCTTAGTGGTTAGAGCAGATCCCCGGTAAAGCTAAGTTCCAGGGTTCATTTCCTAGATACCTACGACCGAATCTTTTTCGGACGTTTCTGTTTCAAATTTTCTATTGATTGTCGCTAATATTGTCGTCAGTGTTTAAATATATTAAATTACCTACCTGTAATAATATTTTTATTCTTAAACCTTAATTTCGTGTTTTATTAGAAATATCATTCGTTGGGAAAAATATTGGTACTTTTTAAGCTTTAATTATGACCAGCCCAAGAAGGTTCTCTACTTCTTTTGTGATTATTTGAATGAAAATCTTTATTATACCTGTGAAATTAATGCCTACCAGCAGACAATTTCCATGTAACTTATGATATCTTGCGAGTCTAATTAAAAGTTTGAAGATGTATCAAATTATTTCCTCGAATGCACAAAGATAGCTACTTAACTAGTTGAAAACCTGTCATTAAAGCATCGGAAAAATAATTAATTTACTCCAAAAAAAGCTAAGATAAAATAATTTTAAAAATTCGCTCGCCTAATATTTGAATACACGGTTCACATACACAGTCACACGAGAACTTGTGGTTCTACGACTCTTACTTGTGTTCGACCGGCAGTGGAATTTTTTCTCTGGCCTCTGTGTTTCCTCGCTCCTGCAACATGGGTCTCTTCAAGACAACTGCTCCCTTTTCAAAAAAAAATCTTCTCTCCTGTGTAGAGACAATATTTCTAATTCGTTGCCATGACTTGTTCAAGATACCACACGGCAGAACAGACTAACTTCTAGCACAGCGTAGCAAGGCAATTGAAATGGTGCAATTAAAATGAAATATCTACATCGGTGGATACATTTTACCACTGTTTAAAGCTTTTTAATACCTATCTGAAAATGTTGAAGTAAGAAAGCTTGTAAGGTAAATGGATGATTAATTCGTCGTGCAATAATTTAAAATTATAATAAAAAACGAAATATCAAAAATGAAACCTCCAAAAATCCGTCCTCCAAAAAAAGTCGAAATAATTCATTTCCGATGTTTTACTCGGAAATCAATAATGGCGTAGGTAATAAAAATAAAATCAATTTGATTTTCATCATAAGTACCTATATAGAAATAATATAAATATATCGTCTGTAAGTGTCTTCAACACATTTCGAAAATGTCTACAGAAGGCGAAACAGCTGTCACGCATAATAATAATTACACAGCATAAGTTGTTTATAATAATCTGTTTTTATAATTTGAAAATAGTGCTTCGTAGTCTCCCCACTTTTGTCTACTTTAGGTTTCCTTACACTTACCGCGTGTGAATTGTACATTCTGATTTTTTTTATGTTCGATATTGTTGTACAAGTATTGGAATAAACTTTTCCCATTGCTAAGTTGGGCAAGCTTTGTAGTTATTTTACTTCGAAGTCACTGCATTTTGTGGAAAGTGAGTCAGCATTTCTTTTTCCCAGAGACTCTGAGAGATTTTTCGATGTAATAGATAATATAATGAACCAGTACTAAAACATTAAAATATATGCTATATTTTCTCTAAGAAAACATCGCTTAACTCAAACGGAAGCAGTTAAATTAAAATTATTACCTACCACGAAACAACTCCGATATTAAAACGATTTCTGGAATTGGAGAAATACTTTATGAGGTTATATCAATTTCCCAACTTCCATAATTAAGTTTATCTAAAAGTCTAATATGGTTCCACGTTATTTTAAATAAATTTATTTACTGAGCATAACGAAGGCTTCTTTTAACTCGACCACTTAACATTTCATCTGCCTGTATTTTTTTTATTATGTTCCGGTTCCGGTTCAAGATGGTGGCCGTGTTGGATAGATACTACCCTTCGATCTCGCTAGAGTTCGCGTGATCGTCGTTCCTACCAAGGACTATGTTAATATTATGTAGTTAATAATTCAGATATGCCTCATACGTTGTACATGTGTCTGGTAATGTTATATTATCGTGAAAACAAGCAGATGGGTCCGAGTAGTTTAGAGAAGCACCTTTGCCGAGGAGTTTGCTCGGGGATCACATTTGAATTAATTTCGAGGAATCCATAACTATAATTTCATTTATTTTATCAAGTCCACGAGATGTAAGTTATTTATATTATTAAGATTAACAAAAATAGTGCCTAACTATTAAAATATTTATGTGACACAAAATTATATAAAACGATTTTCAACTAACATTAGCGGTTAACACCGGATTTTATTTTTCTAGAAGATAAATTAGTAACTTCCCGAGTCTAAAACGTGTGGGATTTTAGTAATGAGTTCAACAAAATTAATTATATTAAAGTTAAAAAGGGGCTATAATAACATACCTTTTTTCAGAACTGATTATGAGCAAATTTGTAATTATCTTGTCTCTTTTGATTGGTCATCTGTGCAATATGATGATATCAACACAGCTACCAATAAATTTTATTCTGTTTTGGAAAATGCTATTAGCATGTATATACCAACCATGAAATGTAAGCCAAATACCTATCCAAAATGGTACTCCAAAGAACTTATAAATCTACTTGTCACCAAAAAACTTAAACATAAAGAATATAAATTATTTCAAAAATATTCTGATTACATTGAATTTAAAGATTTAAGAACTTCGTGTAAAAAAATGTCTATGACCTGCTACCGTAACTATATAAATGAAATTCAAAATTCCATAATAAATAATGTTAGTTATTTTTGGAAATACTCGAAATCTCTTAAAGAAGATGATTCTGATTTCCCGAGCATTATGCACCTAAATGGCAACCACAGCAATAATACTAATGGTATTGTTAACTTATTTGCAAATTTTTTTAAAAGTGTTTATACAACAGACTCAAATAATGCTCCTAATCCAACAACAACTCTAGATGAAACTCTTGATATTTCACAGTGTACCATAAGTATCTCTGATGTAATTACTAAAGTGAAATCCTTAGATATCCACAAATCTGCTGGGCCAGATAATATCCCAACAATATTTATCAAAGAATGTATCAAAGTAATTGCTCTTCCATTAACCAAACTTTTTAACCTATCTTTATCCAGTGGAATTTTTCCCGATAGGTGGAAAATTAGTTATTTAACTCCAATTTTCAAAAAAGGTGATAAAAGTGATGTTTGTAATTACAGACCAATATGCATTCAATCCACCATACCGAAACTCTTTGAAAGTCTGATACTTGACAAACTTTTATCACAAATAAAACCTATAATATCACCTCACCAGTTTGGATTTATGCCAGGTAGAAGTACTTTGTCCAACTTAATTATTTATGAAAATTTTATAACCAATGCTTTCAAAGAAAAAAAACAAGTAGACTCTATTTATACTGATTTTAGTAAAGCCTTTGACACAGTTTCTCATAAAATTCTCATTTGGAAATTAGAAAAACTTGGTATACGTGGCAATATATTAGCCTGGTTTGAAAGCTATCTTACTGGAAGACAACAAATTGTTAGAATAAAATCCTCTCTGTCGGAAATAATTTATGCAACAAGTGGAGTTCCACAGGGTTCACACCTTGGTCCAATCTTATTTATCTTGTTTATAAATGATCTTACAAAAATATTTTATGATGTAATCATTTTACTTTTTGCTGATGACCTCAAAATTTTTAGAATTATTCAAAATATTCACCATTGCAACATTCTTCAAGATAATATCAATAAATTATTAATTTGGTGTAATGAAAATAGACTTTACCTAAATATCTCAAAATGTCAAATAGTTAGATTTTTTCGAATAAAAAATCCAGTGATTTACAATTACAACATTGATAACAATGCCCTTCAGACATTAACACAAATTAAAGACTTAGGCATCACTTTTCAATCAAATCTTTCATTTGTTAACCACATAACAGAAATCTCTAATAAGGGCTTAAAAATGTTGGGATTTATAACTAGGCTTACTAGAAATTTTAACAATATAAAGTGTATTAAACTGTTATATTTTGCCTATGTTAGAAGTCAACTTGAGTACAATTCTCCCGTCTGGAATCCACATTATAGTATACATGTTCAAGCTATTGAAAGAATTCAAAACAAATTCTTACGTTTTCTAAATTTTAAAATGGGTATTCCAGCTAATATGTTGAACTACAACACTATTTTAAATGATTTGAATATGCTCAAATTGTCCGACAGAAGAATTTTCTCTGACTTGGTATTTCTATATAAAATTCTAAATGATTTAGTTGATAGTCCGGTATTGCTAGAATTGATAAGCTTCCGGATTCCACAACGTAATACTAGAAGTCAAGATTTATTTCAGTGTAGAAATTCTGGAACTAACTACCATATGTATTCTTCTTTGCCCAGAATACTAATGGAGGGAAACAATTATACCAAGTCAGTGGACATCTTCAATTTATGTTTAAACAAATATAAAATATTGTTACTGAAACAGTTCAGTTATGTACATTGAATGCTTTGTATTTTCTTATTATTCATATGTAATGTAAAAGCCCCGAAAAAGGGCGTTAATAAATAAATAAATAAATACCTCAATAAATCAATGTTAGCATACTTCCCACTATTCTTCTGCACGGGTTCTATATTATTTAATTAGCATATTTTACTTCATGATTACTGATCCACAAAATTCTTATAAATATACCCCTCGGAAAGATCCATTTTCTAGGTCGGCTAGGTCAAATTCAACCGTAGATCCGTCAAGTCCACCGGGGTCGCGTGCGGTACATTTTGAAAGTTTCACTTACGTCGTTAAGATATTTTGAATTTATTTTAGAGAATTGTGTTGCCTCAACGAGTAATATTTATGCTTTCAAATCGATGAATCAATTCACGGTAAAGTATCGAACTTCAATCACATTCACCCTTTGTCACCCAGTGTCACCCACTCCACTCAATATACCGTGAAACCCTTTGTCTAATCACCTACTTATTTCTAATTAATTATAGGTTTAAGGTCAACCAATGATTTGCAAAGAAGATAACACTAAATTCAATTTATTTAATGGAATTTTCCACCAGAATACTCACAGCGTAGAAACCATTAAACACTCTAAAATATTGCGAAAACAACATAATATGAACAGCCTTAATTAGTGCAAATGTTTTGCTCGTACGTACAGCCCTAACAATGATTTGCTTAGCTGTAAATTTATGGGAACGGAGTGCAATTTTCACGCAGCTAATTTGCAAAGTAGGCGGCATTAAATTCAATCCGGCATATGTATACACTGGTTAGGATATTTATGGCCTATTCCATTTCAGTCACGGTGATGACTAGATTAGCTTTTGTTAGTGCAACATCATTTAGTATACCATTTCATTGACCATTTACCATAGTTATCACCGCTTTTTTACACAAGCTGCATGCATACAGGAGGCCCTGAAGAAAATCATTTACCTCAGGGCCTGTCATCTTCGGGGATGATTTGTGGATGGTTTTTTAAAGGAAAGGAATAAGGGGTGGGTAAAAATCTGGGGGTCAGTAGGTCCAGGAGTGATGAATGTATGAATCCATCCCTCCAACAGCGGTGTAATGCAATGGGTCGGAAGAACTAACAGGAGAGGCCAAATAGTCTATAGTCTCTTCCGAACCAGCCCGCCACGCAGTAAGTGGACAGGCGCTTACGCCGCCAAGATCCAAACATCGTCACCCCGTGAACTCGGGCGCCCCTGCTAAATCACCATGTCTTTAGACTTACTTACATTCATCATTAATTCATTCTTCATAGATAATTCGTTCATCCTAGATATGAGATACTGTAGATCGTAACTAAGTGACCAAACGCAGGTGACCTACGGCAGAGGTGTTGGTTATCCAATATATGGTTCCCAGGGAGGCGATTCCTATACCCGCCTCCCAAAACGCTTTGCAAAATCATTTACCAAGACTATATCATTAAATACTTTTTTCGAAACAATATTTGTGCCAATTATTACGATGTAAAAATATTTTTTAAATTTAATATTTTTAATTGTGAAAAATTCCCGCTATGGGATATTCGCTCAGGGGAAATTCGATTAAGAACTGAGAGACAACCAATCATTCTACCTTGCACCACTACTACGGCAGCTTTGTGGAATTCTAGGTCAAACATTAATTGATTTTATCACCAACCTGGAGCTCTAGCACGGTCAAATCGATAACTTTACAATATCGGACCGATACTTCCGATGATTTTATATCGACCCTTAGAATGATTTTACCGTTGATAGAAGAACCAATATTGACGGGAATAAATAACAAATTGTTATACGCTAGCAACACTGGCGGATCTGTCTAAGAATTCACATTCCGAAATGTCAAACGGAAACAATTACATAAAAATATTTATAATTTCGAAATGTTGCATTGAAATACTTACCTGAATGTGCATTGGTAGTCCGCATTTACTTTTTGACACTAAACGGGGAAATAATTAGTTAATCAGGTCTTAAGTCATATTTCAACCACTTGAGTTTATCTAAGATCGAACGGAATAAATTGGTCAAGTCTTGTTGAATTATTTAAGTCTATGGGTTGCGTATACGACTTCTTTCAACTCTGAAAGCTTCGCTAGTTTAACTCCGTTAATTAATAAGTCAGTATTATACCTATACATTTTGCATGACGAACGGCATTATTCAAGTAAATGACACTAACTTATTTGCCACTATGGAGGCCGGGCTAAAAGTCATCAATCGTCGGTCGGAATATCTCTTACAAATTGTTAACCGTGATCGCAAATATTGATAACTGACCATAGATGACGGATTTGGTCTAAGGGTTTATTAACTATTTTAAAATGAACAACAAAAAATCGTGAACACATCTCCCAATTTATAAAAAGGAAAAATTCACGTTTAAAAAATATATACTCGTATATTTTGGGCTGCGCGGGAACTGAAACTTAGACCACTATGCTTATTGCTTATTGGTGGATTTAATTATTTTTACATGATGTGTACCATACATATATAAATACATGGTGTTCGGAAACTAGTAGTACTAGTGGGAAACTGGTGAATCTACATCATATTGGAGGTCGTTTTTGTCGTGTAACTTTTTTCATTAGAGCTTTCGTTTTCAAGTAAATCGAGTCCAAATTCGGATTTAGTAGGCAAAATTTTAAATAAAAAGGTCGCTACTGGGTTACTATTTGCTTTTTATTGTCTTAAATTGTTTTAACCCTTCAGTTGCCAAAAAAAGGGGGAAAATAACAAAATGCTTTTGGTTCCTTATCTTTTTTTATCTTATGCCACACAGGAGGCCCCTCAGGGACTGTGTCATCTTTGGGGATGCTGTGTGAAGGATTTTTTAGAAAAGGAAGTTGAGGAAGTTCTGGGAAGGAAAAGGGTAGGAGGACTGATGAACGTATGAATCCATCCCTCCCGCTGCGGTGCAAGGCGATGTTCCCGGGTAAGTCAAAGGGATTCTCTCAACCATTCTCTCCCGATCCGGTCTACCATGGAGCTGGTTGGCAGACGTACCCGATCCCAAGATTCAAACAAATCTCACCCCGTGCACCTCGGATAAGTCACCAAACACAGAAAAAACACCTGTTGGTTATCTAATAAATGGTTACGGGACCCCCCTGCTAAATTTAAAGTTGATTCACTGGTTTTCCTCATATACCACTAGTTTCCAGAGATCTTTAACACCAAGTAAAACAATTTATATAATCTCAATCATAATAACAGTTTAAAAAAGGGTCTGTAAGGGAGAAACTAAAAGCAAACACCACATAAAGTTCCCTCTCCTCACACAAAATTATTTTTCCTAAACCAGTGTAAAGAGAACAAAGATTAGCGACCCTTTAAATAATAAAACAATGTATAAATAATTGCATTATTATATAACAGCACATGTTGTCACATAGCACATATCAAACAGCACATAGCATAGTACTGCACGTCAACTCCTGGAAGTAACAGGCGGCGCTGAGCGTGGTAGGGCTGGCGTGTTGGCTGTTGACATGTCACACTCGTTTAAATAATATATATTGTAGGTTCGAATAACCCACATTGCTTTCCAGTGCACTAACGAACTGGAATATCATTATACTTCCGAAGTTACATGTACTTTCTATGTTTTAGGAGTGTATGTGTATGTTTTAATGTGGTTCATACTGTTGCTGAATAAAAGTAGTACCATTTGTTAAACTTTTCATTTATTTGGGACACCTATTGACTTTTTCTTAAAATCTAATTGAATATTCATTTTTATTAGAATAACTGTTGAAGGATATACCCATCAATGTACCCATAAACGAAATCTGAAACGGATCAAGACACAGAAAAATTAAAAGGTAATGGTCTCAACTGGAAATCGAACCCAGGATCTCTGTCATATCGGGCAGCGCCTTAACCAACTCGGCATTTGGGACCTATTTATTTTTACGTCATTTTTGCAGATCTCGGCGAATATGAGATTTACATAATATTTGAGATTTTTAAAAACCACCCCATGCCTTTTTTTCACCTCTTAAATAGAATGAAGCCCGCGTACCTACTTCAGCTAGGTTAAACTCAATTAAATAAGTCGTCTCATTGTGGTATAACTACAGTTGCCACGGCCTTGAACATCAAAACAGCTGTCACAATAATAAAAAACTAGCTGAACTTAATAATTAAGTTATTTGTTTCTCTTTACTTTATGTTTTTAATTTATTTTGTGGAGCTCTACGAAATATACCCAATAACAATAAATAAGTTGTAAACTAAGACGGAAAACATGTAAATTATAAAACTTTTCGGTATTCTCAATTATTTATTGTTTTGCTGCCGTAATGCGGTGTATATTTTTCAAATATTTCTCGGATGAACTGTTTATATTTACATTTGCTCAATAAATGTAGTGTCCTTGATATATCAGGGAAAGTAATTAAGTAGTCCAGCTACGATTTATAGCGTATATTTGTAATACACTTTACTCGATGTTATTAATTTTATAAACGACTAATACCCGACCTGTCACTTGTAACAAAAGTTATCAATATCGCAGTTGTTAAAACCTGACTTACTTACATACTCATAGGTACTTGTATCAACTATCTCATTCTTCTAAACCAGTGATTCCCAAAATGGTCCAGGTGGACCCCCAGGGGTCCACCGGAGACTCGACGGGGGTCTACGTAGGCGTGATAAAAAAATGGGGGTCCACAAGTTGTATGTGGGGGTCCACGAAAATTTATCTCGTTTCGATAGTAAAGAACAAAAATGTTGGCTTTGCTTTACCTATCAATGTAGGCAGATAATACACTACTCAAAAAAAATTGGTTCATGAATCAGAATAGAATCTTAATAATATTAAGCAATAATTTCCTTTTTTTAAAACCTCCCTTAATTTTTTTGAGTAGTGTATTAAGAAGGTCAGCGACTGTTACTTGTAAAAACCTGCATATGCGATATTAAATTCTATTAAGGTGGGAAATACAGGATTAGGTTTTTTTTATGATTTTCATGTTTTTTTGGCATGGAAGAAATGTGTATAATTTATTGAAACTTTGAGGTCATTTTATACATCTATTTAAAAAAATATTGTGAATTTTTCGAAGCACTTCCTCGGAAAATATGAAAATTATCAGCTGCTATACATCGGACGTCACCATCAGACGTAGCTTTTGTGTGCATTTTCGAGGCCATAGTTTTCAACTCAAATCAATAGGGTTTTGAATTTTATTTAAGAACATGTGTCTCTTCTATGTAAACCTCACTTTTCCCAAAAAAATGGAAATAAGTTTTTTTACAGGAAACCTTGATTTTTTGCCACTTTTTAACATTTTTTTTGCAATTAAAAAATACTTTTGACAACGATATAAGTACGGTTTATTATTATCGGTTCACATAGAGCGTAATTCTATAAATAAGGTATCGGCACATTTTAAAACGTTTGGTTAACAACTTTCCGAGCTAGAGTGCACACAAATTCCAAAAAAGTCGTTTCGAGAAAAATTCGTTTCAAGTTTACCACGCGATTCGGCACAAACACCCTCATAATACCGGAACCAATTGAAATTTTTATTTAAAACTTTGGGAACAGATAGTATAACTATTTATGAAATAAAAATAAAATAAAAACATTTTTTAGTCCCCTACATGTATTTCCCCCCTTAGTCTGTAATCACATTATTTTAATGAATAGAACACAATTAATATATACTATTTTTCTTTTTATTTATACCACTCAGAATTTAGGGTTGGAACTCAACCGCAACGCAAATTTCCATCGTTAGATCTAATCTTCACAGTTTTGAAGAGTTTTGAGAATATGGGAAAAATGTAGCAGCGGGGGGTCCACCGAAATCAGTAAAATTATGAAAGGGGTCTATGAGAAAAATAAGTTTGGGAACCTCTGTTCTAAACTGACACGTACTACAAAACCTATCTCTTAACTTACTAATTCAATTAATTTTCAAGAGCCAAATTAAAAAAAAATAAAATGCTTTATAATGGTTTTTTCATAGAAGCTTTCTGATAAATTATGAAAATAGTTTTCCACTGAAGATAAAAATTGGACAAGTCATATTTTCGCAGTCTGGAGTTATAACTTGTTTTTGTATTTCGTGGCCTTAACTATGTAACAATTTTTAGATATTTTTAATCAATTTGTAATGTACTATTTTTTTCATTCCATGTCCGTTGATTCCCCGACACTCGGCCCCCTGGCATACTTATATACCATATGCAGTCGGTTTAAGGTTAATAGGGTATACAGTCCGTCAAATAAGAGTAGAAAACATAGGAGGGCGCCACTGTTAATCAAATGGCAATACTAAAAATACAACACATGGTGGCGATGTAAAGCTGTGTAACCTACATTTTTTTGTAAAAAATCAAAAACACATAAAAGTGGGAAAATTATTTTTTATTGCAATTTCGATATCTACTGATCTCAAAATTAGAATTGCGTATGGGTATATTATACCTTTGCAATTTTTGTTAATGTAATGAAGAATAACGATATTATAATAAAATAAAAAGCACAGTTAGAAATTGCTCACATTTATTTAACACTAGCTTAAGTACCCAGCATTGCCCGGGTCTTAGATCATGTCTCTAATTTTAGATCTGAATATATTTAACTCAATCAGACCCCAAAAGTAGTGTAACTGAAGTTACCATTAGTGATTCTTCCTCTCTACCTACTGTTTATTCTAAATTCAAATTTATGATAAATTAGATCATAGCAAATCACTTTATAAAACACCATTTAATCAATTTTATGAGGTACCTTAACAACAGTGCTTCTTTGAATTATTTTTTTTCTTTAAACAAAACAATGTGATTTACAGTGTTTTATACATTCAGTGTCATTGCGATTTGAAATAATATTTGACAGTTAAATCGGTGTTGCCAGCCTACAAAATAAGTAGTTCGATTTTTTATATTTTCTACTCTTATTTGACAGACTCTACATGCTTACATCAAACGTAACACTTGTCCCCAAGGGGTGCGCAGAAAAGTTGTACCACCGAATAACAATAGTATAAAGAGAAGAGTTTTATTTCACATTTTCGAGTTATATATGTGCATTTGTGAAATAACGTAATAAATGAAAATTAAGTAACAAATGTATTTTTTATGTGAATGCCTCACAAGATGTGAAGCCAGTGAGATTATGGCAGGCTGAAAGTCGTGGGGAGGGGACGGAGATCGGGACGAGGAAGGTGGGGAAGTACCTGGTTATTAAAATCTGGTCACCAAACATGGCTAAAGCCATTTCAAGCAAAATTCAAATCTGAATGATGGTTCTACACCAGGGCGATACTGAGAGTATCTCCCACTCTGGAACACGCCGCAAATATACTATATATTATTTTTAAATTAATTAATTATGAAATAATACAAATTAATCAAATCAAATTTATTTGCGCATGCCGGGATTCGACCCTGCAACCTTCGGATTCCGAATCAAGAGCCTTACCTCTAGACTGCGCAGGCCGTCGAATATACTTGTGAATTAAAACCCTTAAAAACGAAATGGAGTTAAGGCCTTTCAAATGGATAGCTTTTATTATACACACGTGTAGTGCGAACGTGTAACTACTTAAAATGTTGTTTATTTACTCAACTTGTGAAGGCTCTACAACTAGTAGGTAAGGGACTCGCCCGTCTGTAATTGTTCATTAATTACTAATTAAACACTGTGGAATTACAAATAAATGAAATGGAATAACTGCAATGTACCTTTACCTTTTTTGTTTATTGATTTATCTATATAAAGTGTGTTTACATTGGGTTTTTCGATGCCTGTCTCACTGGGATATACCTGTGTCGAGACAAGCGTAACATACATTAGTCGTGTGTTGAGCGTTTAGCCAAGATTTCAATACGAATGTCCTAAATTAAGCCATAAATTGATGTACGTATCGTTAAAAAACTGGTGTCCTGACAGTTGATCCCCGATAGTTGGTCCTCTGAAATCAAACGGTATTAATAGGCTTGCGTCTGCGTGGTTTAATGTAAGAACCCGGCTTCGGATGCATGTCTGCCGCCGCGCCGTACGCACCGCAGATATAAACATCTGTGTACGTGAAATTTCAAACAAAGCTTCCGTTGTAATTCGGTTTCGAATTCAAGAATTCGTCAAAGGACGGCACTACTTCCGTTAGCAGGTTGCATGAGAACGTGCCCCCCTCTAGTTATAAGTACTACGTTTTTGTAAATTTGAGTATCTCTTATCTCTACCGATATTGAAAGATTGACGTTAGTACTTATTTGTGAATAATAGTACCACACGGTTATATATTACATATGACGTCATTGCCTGTTCCGGTTACTTTGTCCCGGTGACTAGCTATCACTGGATCACAGTGGATCCGAGGAACGGGATATTTTTGGAACCAGTTCCTATCGGATTTATAAAATAGTCACCGACACTAACTGGGCGAAGGCGAACCAAAAGCCGCCTGCAGGGCCTAGCAGCAAAAACCTGCGAGTTTTTAAATTCTAGTAATAATTATTATATAATTATAATTTTTGTGCATTATTTGCCAATTAACAACCAAAAGTCGACTTGAAAATACTTTTAATAATAAGTTGGTATGGGCATAAAGCTAATTTATTCACAGTGTAGAGTGTAGATGTTTTGTACTTATATATACACAATATATAGATAAGTAGTTTTATCCTTGACGCATTTGAATGAAAATATGTTTTATAATTTGTTATTCGGTGGGACAACCTCTGCACTCCCCTTCGGGGACATATGTAATGGAATAAAAAAAATGTGAGTACATTACTCACATTAGCTGTTCCCAACCATCTAGAGCCAGTGAGACTAAGACAACACCATTTTGGGAAAGTTGTGAAGGTAGTGAACAGAAGAAGAAACCGGGAAGAGGGAGGTGAGAAGAACCTGGCTATTCAGGTCCGGTCACCAAACACGTCTAAAGCCATTTTAAGCAACGATTCGATTCTGAATAGTGGTCTTTTACCGATTTGAATGATTGAAAAAATATCAACAGATGAACTCTGCTTTGCCTATTAATTAAATCATTTCCAGTATATATGGATTATGGCGGGGATTTTCAGAAAGTTTCCAGTTTTGTCCCCCCTTCTTGACATCCCCAATAACTTCCATAAGATAATCAGTGAAAGCATTTTTTATGTTTGTTCATTATAAAAAAGCTAAATTGCTAGTGCAGTTAGTCAACGGGTTAATTTAACAATACTAAAACATTTTATTTTTTTTAATATTAACTCCAGACAAAATGATTTCCCTCAGGGTTTGTTTCAACTTAGGGGACGCTGTGTGGAAGATCTTTCTGTGGTATACCTGGGTCCTGAAAAGACCTGTGTTGTAAAAGGTATGAAACACAGAAGCCGGCAGATCGTTCCACAGCCGAGTTGTTGAACTCAAGAATGTTCTCACCTGGAAAATGTCAATTGCATACAAATATTGGTCGCGCGTTTGGTGACTGAGCACTGGTGCCGATGGAATCAATGAAACTAGTTCCTGGGAGCATCTTCCATTGAAATACTGATAAAACAAGGACAGCATTCGACGCTTGTGCTCTAAAGATTGCAATCTGTTTGTTAAGTTAGGAGAATTTATTAAATGGACCACTCGTTTCTGCACAGAGTCGAGGGTTTCATTAACTCACCAAATTCAACCGTGGGGCCCCACGGTGCGTCGGCGCACTTGTGATTTGTACAGGGTTAGCAGTTGTGTAATATTAAAGTTTCTGCGGGCCCTGGACAGTACGCCCAGGTTCTAAGAAACTATATAGGAGAGATAACAATTAGAGGTGGGTAAGTTCTGCATTTTACCGGAAGCCTCCGAGACTTGCCTCCTCTTAAAAGTACACGGGTTCTAGGAGCAGGTCCCGGGTCCGAGTTCTTAGGTGCGGACACTGCGGACTGAGCACTGAATGTTGTTGCGGTGCACCGAACCGGGACGCACGGGTTCAAAGAACTTGGAGCCAGGACCTACTCGTAGAACCCGCACGACAACTCAGAACCCTGGAGCAGGACAAGACCCACACGAGGGCTCGGACCCGTCACCCGTGCAATGTAGGTACATTCAATGGACCTACATTGCACGGGCTTTTATTGAGAATTTAAATAAGTAAATTAGCTGTAATGCTTTATTATAAACTATTATTTTATAATGCACTTCACCCGTTGAGTAACAATACCAATATACGCTCTAATTGAAAATTACTCCGTGTCTAGTCGAATATTCTAAACAATTCCGCGATGACGTTAGGCAGCAGTATACTGTTACGCCAAGCGGTCAGGCACGTGCGTGTTGATTGCCGGCCGGGGCAGGAATGACTGAAGACTGAATGAGGAATGTATCGTGGTTCGTGAGTCGCGGGAGTGGGAGGGAGTGACAAGAGTGGCGGGTGTTTGTCGCGGTTCACGACTCACGTCGCTCGGACCAAGATGCATGGGTTTGTATTGAGCGTACTCGGCGATCTCGGGACTTGTAATTCGAATCTGCGCCGCGGCTTTGCGCTGCGGCGTTGAGTAGCTCGAGTGTTTCACGATTCACGCAGTTCCAAGAACCCGACACTCGCCGAGACTCGCGACTCGTGAGTGGAGTGGAGAGTGTAGCGCTTCGGGGACACCGGACGGTTACTACTACTCAGTCACTAGACTCACTAGTACCGGAGTACCTCGCCTCGCGGCGAACACGGGGACACCCGCCGGCCGGTGGAGGCATCCGAGTTTTTCGGGTTTGGGAATGAGCCCGAGTTCCGGGACAGGGTTCTCTTGGAGTAGTCGATTTGAAAAAGGAGTGGGAGTAGGAACCGCTTCCCGCAAAGGAGCGGATCACATGAGCCCATTCCAGCTGAACTGACACATCGCTAATAACAATATGGAAAATAGAGAAAGACCGATAGATATGTAATTCAATACAGTGAAAAAAATATATAACGTTTTTGCTAATTGTAAATGAAGAAACTCCTAATGACCACAACCTCATAATATATTTATATCTTGATCAATTTTCAAAATAAATGTCTTAAAAAATAGACACTTATACTGCGACGTTGGCATTAGATAAAAAAATTAAAATAAAACCTAGGTAATTAGGCCAAATAATAATAAAACCAAACTGTGTCCGTGGAATCGCCGTTTAAAAATATTTCATCTTCTAGAACATTTTTCGGGAGGTATTTTGCAAGGGTTGTCTTTCGGTTGGTATTAAATTTGTAAATCCCCAACATTCCGCTCCACGGGGAGTGGGGAGCGGGAGGGGGCGGCAAGGGGTAGGTTGTATTACCAACATAAGGAATTTTCTATTTGTTCACATGAAATTCTCACATTTATTGCACGGCTGTTTCCTTTGCTACAACTATTCGAGGGATTTGGCAATAGTTACTTTTATAGTTTATTCAAATAGTTTAACAAATTTTATATGAAAACCTTCACTTTTATGATGCATCTTCAAGTTCTTTAGTTTATTTAACTTTATTTGGGAAACAAACAGAACTATTTAAATAAATGTTATGTAATGTTACAATATGTGTAGATACTGGGTTGCATCAACCACTTAAACTTCAGCGTAAAATACATTTTTCTAAAAAAAAATTATAATATTATACAATTTTATATCTATACCAAGTGAAATTGAGATAAAATAATCATTATAAATACGTAAGACCAAATTAAACTGTTAAATAGCGCGTACATCATTAAAATAATGTAAAAAAAAATTATAATAGGAAGAAAAAAATCACAATGAAATTGAGAAAATTAACTTTAATGAAGATCTTGGACAAAGAAGGAGTACGGTGTTTTTAAATAATATTGTGATTTATCTTTTTCTAGTATGCATTTAGTAAATTGACCTGAGGATAAATGAAAGACTATCAGAGTATGAAAAGACGTTATTGTATTTTCTGCTCGTTCTTCTAAAATAAAATGTTGCGCGTAGCTATTTTTGAGTGTGGGGTGTCAAGTGTTTCGTACAGGGGGTAGAAATTATTTGTTTCTAGAAGATAGTCATTGTTAACAGCTGATACCTAGGAAATCTTATGTTTGGATGACTGAGATTTCTCTGACTGTCACTCAGTCCATGTACAACAGATATTATATTGTGCTTACAGTATTTTTCCTCTTACTCTAAAAAACAACTGTGCAAAATTTCATCAATCTCCATATAAAAATCTTTCATGAAAAACAAACCTACCCATGGATACTTGTCTTTATATGGATAGAAGATAGAGAGATGTGAATGTTGTATAACAAATATAACGATTTTATATAACATTCATGGGGATTTAACATAACAATCGAGTGCATACTATGAACTAATAGTATAATAAGTTTAAAAAGAAGAGTTAAATTGGAAGGAAACGAAAAAAAATTCACAGTGAAAAGAAATAACACTAGTTATAATAACTTTATAGCTTATATTTAACATAATTTATCATCGATGAAGAAGAAAATACTAATAAATCTAAACGAAAATATAAAATGAACAAAGCCCAGAAAAATAAATAGGTAAAGAGTAAGGAATTTTAATTCAGACTTTTAGAAAAGGTCAGTAGGTGTACCATATAAATAAAATCGGAGATTAATTAATTAATTGTTGTTGTGTTTAATTAGTAGAACTCCACTCAATTTTTTTTTAAATAAATAAATTAAAATAACGGATAGGTTTATCCAAGACTATTTAGGTTAAAAAACTAGTTCGAGGTATTTGTGTTGCAGCCAAAAATATGGGAAAAAATAGTAAAAAAAATATTTATCTAATTAATCAACATTTAATTTATTAATTGATAATTAATTCTAAATTTGAAATGAGAGATTGACATAGATGACTTAACGATCAGATGTCTGAATGGCCGAGTTGCTTAAGACCCTTGTCCGATAAGACAAGAGATCCTGGGTTCCAGTTGCGACCGTTACCTTTTTATTTATCTTTATCTTGTTCTCTTTTATATTTTCGTTTAGATTTATTAGTATTATCTTTTTCTTCAATGATAAATGACAAATGTTGAAAAATGAACGACCTTAAGAAATGAAATCTTATGAAAGAAAATAATAGTATGTATTCATTATTTCGTTATTAAAACAATACTTATACAGAAGAATGAGAACCGGAACTGGTTTTTGTACAACCAAAACTATTTTATTTAATTATGAAAATTGGCAAATCATTGGAAGTTATTTATTTCTTCGTATTTTCTACCAATCAGCCATTTTCTACCCAATCATCAATCAATTATATTTTCTCATCTAGTAAATCAAATCACTCAGAGGGCTCCCGATTCCTAACGTAAATGCAGCTACGACTAGTGCCATCCAATATACCTTCGTCATCGCTGTCCACCACTTCATCAATTAAATACGCTGTCGTATATTCGTGGAATCTATCCCAGAAGCGCTGACAAAACATAATCTCTGACCGGTCCGAACAAAACCACATAATGTGCATATTTGATCCACTCCTTTTCAAAAGAAAGATCAAATTTTGAACCCTTGGCTTACAAAACAGAGATCAGAATTTGATCCAAAAGCTTTCAAAATCAGACAACAATACATGACCCGCTTGCTTGCCAAACCAAAGGAAATAATTTATTGCTTTGTTTTATTTATCGAAAATAACATGACATCCACCATTCAGAATTGAAACGTTGCTTGAAAATGGCTTTAGCCGTGTTTAGTGACCAGATCTGAATAGCCAGGTACTTCCCAACCTTCCTCTTCCCCACCTCCTTCCCCTCCCCACTACCGTCAGCCTCACAACATACCCCAATTGGGGATGCCATAGTCTCACTGGCTCCAGACGGGAGCAGTTGAGATTCTTGTGCGGTACTACTGTAAAAAAAAAAAAAAAAAAAAAAAAAAAAAAGTAAAAAAGCGGTCGAATATTTGGCTCCGAATGAAGAAGTTTGCGGGTTAAAATTTGAAATCAATGTTGTCTTTGTTACAAGTTATGTACGAGTATACGAAACTTTTCTTCTCTTTTTTGCTCTTATTTTTACAAAATATGTATGTAGGACACTATGCAATGCAAGCACCAGTTTTATGTTTTAATCATTTATTATTAGTAAATGTACCTATCATTATATTATCTATTTATTTATTAATTTGCGGGAAATCAACAGTTTCCGTTTTTTCAGTTTGTACATAAGTATTATATTACCAAAATAAAACCAACTATGGATTTCCTCCTTATGACTTTACCTCTACTGATACAGCATAATAGAGAATAAGTAAATTAAATTTATAAGAAAGTTATATTTCGCCAAAAATTGTGTTAAACAAAGAAATGATGTAAAACGAAAAATTAAAAAAAAATTTATCAATACATTGGTAGCCATGGAGAGAGGTTGTACATGTACATACAAATCAAATCATAACAGAGATATAAATATAAACAATAGAAACATAACATTATTCACGAAATACTCTTTTATGGACCTCTTATATTTGGTAAGTTTGCAACTGAAAAGGTCCACTATTGTTATTTTATTAATTATGCTAAATAAACATCTTTATCTTAATGTTATAATCTGTTTTTTTTTATTCTTTCTCTTTTTCCTTTTTTTACGACGTATATATGTTAATTAATCCAAACTGACCTAAAACAGGAATTCCTCTTAGTTGGACAGTCAAAACATTTTCAAGTGAACGGAATGTTTATCCTGTACTAAATAAATAAATAAAAATATCTCTCATTATATAATGAACAACATATCACTTTGTTTAAACCACTATATTATACACAATATCTACATGTTTCATAACAATGTTATCTTCATCAGGATATGTCAATATAATAATATATATCCTGATGAGGATAACATTGTTATCGAAACATGTAGATATTGTGTATAATAGAGTGGTTTAAACAAAGTGATCTGTTATTCATTATATAATTAATGATGCCACAAAGTAATTTTGCGAGGTATGAAGAAAAAATATCTCTCCCTGGAGAATCATAATTTAAAACTTAGGTGCTTGGAATGACTCAATATATTTCAGCCTTTCTTTTCTTTCACCTTTTTTAATCCACTTCGCAACTTTATTCAGTCTCACAACGTTTCCGTTCAGATACGATATAGTTTCACTAGCTCTGGGCAATTGGAATCTTACATAATAAATATACATAATGACTTCCATCAAATCTCGATTTGGCAGCGCACAAAAGTAGAAAACAATCGTTGACCAGCGCGTTTCCAAAGTCCAAAAGCAAGTGAGAAAATGTTCTCTTACGTAAGCCGGAAAATAGGTGAAAAGCTGACGTCACGATTCGCGCTCACACTCCCTTGGCCAGCACCATCGACTAGCGGCTCTCGTGCCTTGTGCTGCCTTTCATAAATAAATGCTCGCATTATGTAGATTCTGTCCGCAAATGGTCTCCAGCATGTCTCGGAGTTTCGTGACAAAGAAACGCACCAGCCATGGCATGTGTGTCGGTACAGGCCCACAGTTAGTACACAGTGTCAGTACACCACTACATGGGGATGGTGTGATGGTGTGCGGGTGTGGAGGCCGCTACGACTGGTGCTACGGGGCTACGTAGCTAGGAGTGTAGAGACACCGCCGCATTCGTAGCATGTCGTAGCATTGCGGACTGTCGGTACAGGGGCTATGGAAAGTCACTACAACTTTGAATACATCATCAAATTCTGTAAATTAATTAATTAATTTATTTTATCTCTAAACCATATTGGCAGCTGAGAAAATTTATAATTATTTTAATAAATAACCAAATTATAAACAACGATTATAGTCGAATGTGGATAAAATAAACAACGTTTTGAAATCATCGACAAGAGGTTCCCAGAAAACGGAAAAAAATTATGAAAAACAAATATTTCGTGTTCTCCCTAACATTAAAAAATCTCCTTAAGTTTTACTCACTAAGACGTAGCAGGGAATATCTTGCTTAGTTTTTCCGGAGAAATTAGAATTTATTAAGAAATACAATTCATTTTTTATTTAGTCATTTGATAATTGATTATTTTTCAATTTTTCAAGTTAATTGACCATGTTTAAGTGCTGTACTATAATATTGTTGACTGAAGAAAGTAAGGGAAAGATTGTGAGAATCTTGAGAAGTACCCTTCTGCAGAACTGGTCATTTCTATGACTCAATTCAATAGCTCGCTGTGAAATGATTTGCCGGCCTCTGTGTTTCCTCCCTCCTACAATATGGGTCTCCCTCCTCTCCTCAAAAAGACACGATACAAAGCCCCAGAGACCACATATTTCTCATTTCTATTTTTCAACAGTAAGCAATTCCACCTTATATTTAGGTGTAAATAATGCAAAACATCATATTTTTTCAATAAAAAATCTCTTTGTGAAATAGTATTTGCAAAATAAGTCTTATTTTTGTGGATCTAGATACGTAATCCTTCAGTTAACAAGCACCCTGTGATTCCTCGAGGCTGGCTGGCTAAAGCTGAGAATATAAACACCGTAGGCACGCAACGCTCGCGGCCCGCACAGCCCGCCACCCTCTCCTCTCCCGCCCCGCTCCGGGACTGTACTGTAACCTGTACCCCGTACCCTGTAGCCTGTAGCCTGTACCAACCAACCCCGCTGTGCCGCGCTACCTACCCTAACATAGTGGCCGTATAGCGCGGAGCCAACGCGCATGCGCTCAGCGCTGCGGATATAGACTCGTGCCGCGCTCGGCCGACACAAGCAACGATCCGCGATCGCCGGCGGACTTTGACGATTCGGGAAACAGAGACAACCTACACCCCTAGAGAGGGAAAGCCTTCCTCAAAGGGGTGGTTATATAGCCTCCTTTATCCGTAGCTGTACTGGGTGCGGGTCGTATCGGGTGCTAGGTACCGAAGGTTTCATTGATGCTGCGATCTGGGCGAGCAGGGAGGTTAATGTGATTGAAAGGGAAACAAGACAGCTGAATATTTGAAGTTAATCCGTTCACTTTGGTGGCTGATGTAGAGATATGCGACTCAATTTGTCGAACTTCTAAATTAAGACGTAACTCGGTTGACAAACACGTCCATATTAGTGTTTGTTTGGGGCGCATTCATTACGAACCTGAACCCACCAAAAATATTGGAAGATATCATTTATGATTAACGAATATCTACACGTTGTCAAAGTTTATTGCCTGTATAATGTGCACAACCAAACAAATAAACATTTTACCAAATAGAAATGTGAACAATATTCAGTGGGATAAACATCTTTTAAATTATTTTAGACATGTATGATCGTGTGAGATACGTGGAGATCCACAAAAAATGCAAGCCTGATGTAAGCGTAATGTCTAGAGTCCGAATAATAGAAGAGTATGTGTGAGACTATGTATGAATGTGAATGATGCTAGAAGTGGGTGCTAAGAAAGAGTTGTTTGGTGGTTCTTCCCCTCAGCTTATTACCCCTGCGAAGAAAAGGCATGATGGTTAGTTTTTTATCCTGATAAAATAAGACGTTTCATGCCTGACTCACTCGGATATTTATGTGTCAAGACGGACGTGGGAGGTCCAGAATAAAAGGTATTTGTGCTAAGGGTATAGTAATGCATAATTTTTTGAGGATATCAGAAGATTTTTGAAAAGAAATGTTAGTTTCATCCTATAAATATGAAAAAATATTATGATGGCGAAAGAAAAAATGAGTTATTATTAATGTTCATTACTACCAAAGTGGAAAATAATAAATTTTGATATGATTTGAGATATTATCAGTCAAAAGATGATGTTATCGTAATTAATTGCTGGGTTATTATTAGGTAAGACGGGGCTTAAGCATAATGGTTCTTTGTAACCGGTACTTGGCGGTTACACCAAAACTAAAATCGGAAAACCACATTAATTTCACTAACTATTAGACTAAAATATCGACCCTAAAGGGTTTAACGCTTGAAACACGGTATCACTTCTTCGTACACTTTTGCTCTGATGATGGACACCGTAAAGCTATCCGAAACGTTAGCTTAAAACAGAGAAAGCCGATCACGGCATAATAACCCAAAAAATAACCACGATTATATTTTTTTAATTAGATTGCTGTTACCATTTAAGGGGTTCTTACTCATAGAAAAAAATTATGGAGATTGAGAAAAGTGAGTTTGTATTTCTACCCACTCACAACACATCTGCCTTTATAATGGACACTGTTACTGTACGAAACGTTGGCTATGAAGGAGGTAGCGCAACACGGCACAATACTCCAAAAACAAATCACTATAAGAGTTTAAGCTTAATAAATCGCAGCATGACATGAAATTTCACAATGTAGATGATATTCTTTGCAATAACCTTCGGAAATATCAAATAGAAATGATGAGTACGATCATAAAATAATACGTGGTCGTGCTTTGTATCGGGAGTATCTATTATCCTTATCCTATATTCCTCTTCATCTCCCCTTTATCTACTAATTAGTTTTAAGATACGATAAAACTCCTAAGCAACTTTAGCAAAAGAAACATTTTTTTAAACTTATTATATAATTAACCTATTTTTTTTATATAAGCAGCTTGTTTCTTACAAATAAAATAAAGATATAAAAATAGGCAAATTTCAAAACCATTTGATTTGTGAAAGGTTTTGACCCTCTTTGTCCGCTAAGAAATCCACATTATCTTTTTCTATGATGCCAAAATGTTCAGAAATCCAAATGAATAACAATTTTTCCTGAGCTTTGTACAGAACTCAAATAAAACATGCAAAATTATAATCAGGGTAAACAGGAGAGATGTCTTAAGTTTTTGAAGGGATTTGCAAGTCAAAACGAACAAGAAATTTTCGAAATTTTTTAATGTATAATGTATAATATGAGAGTTTCAATTAT
The DNA here is from genome assembly GCA_917880885.1 of Limnephilus marmoratus. NCBI lineage: Eukaryota > Metazoa > Arthropoda > Insecta > Trichoptera > Limnephilidae > Limnephilus > Limnephilus marmoratus. The sequence goes on along the minus strand of OU862918.1, from coordinate 52,671,554 downwards.
TGCAATGCACTCCTCTGAAAATATTGAAAATTGATTTCATATCTATTTAAGAAATTCTAAAAATTATAGTACTTTATTAAAATTAAATAGTTTTAAATACATTGGGAATTCATATGTCAAATATTGGTTTATAAATGTGTAAATTCTGACTATGCAATTGTAAATGTTCTCTAAAATGGCCTGGAAAGAATCTCCTACTTGTAATCTCACCAAAGAAAACACTCATTGAATATTAATAAATGCATTCACTCTGAATGCATCTATTTATGTTCTCCAAATTGACCTTGAAAAAATCACATATTTGCGATTCTTTTAAAGACATAAAGAAACCATCCCTTATTTATATACAATTCTTAATGTTCTCAAAAGTTGTCTTGACAGAAGCAAATTCCCGTGATATCTTGAACGAAACCATTCCTTTGTTAAGAATATTATGAACTAAATATACAATTTAGCTGTCCTGAAACGGGTATTCTGCCCAGTTGGACAGACAAAGTATCACATTGTAATGTATTGGAATATATATGCATATGTAAATAAATAAAATAAAAAATAAATAAAAAAATGTAAAAAATCATCGTAAATTAAATAATAACACACGTGGGTACGCGTAACCCCTCTAGCGACAGCATATTTTAAAAAAATGCCTTGAGCGATAGAGGTGGATCTTATGTTTTGGGTTCAACTGCTTTCGCTCCAAAAATCATACCTCCTAATATTAATAGGTACGTAAACAATATAAACGGCTTACTGAAGATTAGAGTATTACATATTTCTAGGTGTTACTAAAACAGTTTAAAAAATCGATAAATTTGTACACACGTTACTGAAATATGTAATATTACTATTTTTGTGTTGTCTATAGTCTACTGAAAATGTTTATAGATACAGACACGAAAAAATATTATTTTTAATATGTAAAAAAGATGATTAATTGTTAGAAAACATTTTAAAATGACGTCTTCACGCAAACCACACCAAACAAAAAAATATTTAGAATATTAATTTCATGAGAGAAACATTGTTGAAGTATTTTTGGTAATCTATAGAGGCGTAAGCCCCTGCATTCCGAATTTCCAGCGTTTTATAAAATATTTCTCTACATTTGTAGAGCCTGAAATGGAATTGTGTGAAATTTCCTCCCTAGAATAAAATGGCAAAGTTTTCTCCAATAATTATTATTAACACATTTTATTAAATTATTTAACATGTTATAGACTTGAAAATTTTCAAAGTGTATCTTTAAATGCAACATAAGCATCTGTCGAGAGATTTCAGCTCTATTTTAAACGAGTCGTGTTTTATTAAACATTTTCACAATTTTCGCTTAATTATTATCATTTTTAATATTAATGCGTTCCCTCTAACATTCGTATTTACACAACTTCCCTTCTTCTTCTTTTTGAACTTTTACTACCGGGAGTACTCTTACTTACTCAAGCTAGCGTCTGGATATATCAGCTGAATGCGGGAAGTTCAAAAGAAATTATTTTTAATTCATACAAAATGACCTACTTAAAACTGTCCAAATTTGGGTTCAAGGGCATTAGCGATACTATCCAAATTTTGGTAGCTCGCTCGAGCGATAAGTCTGTATAACTATTTAGATTAGATGATGCCTTTGCAACGAGGTAGTGGATCGCTTTGACGATGGCGAGAGGCTAATTAGGATAGCTCGGCACAGTTTCAATTTCAACCTGCCCTGATGTATGTCGTCCTTCACTTAACACTTCGCTGCACTTTCTTAACACAGCTCAATATGAGAGGAATATATCCTAACATGTTAGGCCAGTTATTGAGCATGCTCTAGTTCAGTGTTGAGCAAACTGCTGTGCGCGGGCCAAATGTGCTTTCGTGCTGCACGTTTGGCTAAATAAAATATCAAATATTATGCGGTAAACAGACAAAATGATGTTTATTAAAATTTTGAATCAGCTGCTCGAAATAATAAGATTTTCTTACATATTCTTAAAAAGACAAAATTTCGTGATTCGAACTTAAGGCCATCCGCTCATGGAAAAACTGAAAAAAACAGTTGGCGATGCAATTGCTATCCACAAGAAAGGCACTTGTGAATATCATTGCCGGTCCGCACACAGGTCGTGAGCCGCTACCACAGCAACCTGTCAACAAGGCAACTGAAACGCGACTACACCTCTCCGTCTCCGTTTTATAAAATACCAAAAGTTTTCTTTACTAAATTTAAAATAAACGGTAGCTTAAAATTGCAATAAGGTATATTTTTATATGTTCTTTGATATTTCTGAATGATAAAAATCGACAGCATTGATTGGTTTGGCCTTGGAGATACAAAAATTTTGCCTGCGGCGCTTCTTTTTTAATTCTGTATTTTTTTGATTAAAAATTATCATTTTAGAAAATATAAGTATGTTTGGGACACCACCAACTGCAAATTTAACAATTTTCAGCTGTATATACCCTAACCATTGCTGTCCGCGAACAAATTAAAGATGGATAAATAGGCCCTTCGGCAAAAAAGATTGACCATTACTGCTCTACCTAGATTACTGAGCAATTATTTATTATGTACATACTTAAAAATTATCTCTTAGTCAGATAACTGGAGTCAAGGGCTGTATTGTAACTCATAAATCGCTTTGCGAGCAGAAAAGAGTTTCATCGATTTAAAACATCTAAATAGAAATGTCCGTGGACATTTCATGATGCCATCATAGCTCATTGGTCAAGAATTGTTTCCACTTCAGATAACGAACAAACAGATATCAGCTACATGTTGAGAAAGATTCATCCTATTTTAGTTTCCTTTTGGTTGGTTCTCTTTTGGTTTCCTTTTGTCTTGGAACGGATAACTAATCTATAAGATACTATTTATAAATAATAGAAATGCCAACCATATTTTTTATCAATTTCTCAAAGTTTTATAGTAAAACTAGCTGATCCGGCGAACTTCGTACCGCCTCAGAATCAAAAACTGTTCTCAACTTATTAGCTGAATTGATCTAAATTGTTTCTCCCTGCGTATACCATACCTTGATCTAAATTGTTTCTCCCTGCGTATCCTTTCCCCTCTCGCGTTCCCTCTCTCTCTCCCTCTCCACACTCCACTTCTCCCCTTCCCCCGTCCCGCTAACCCCCCTTCCTGAGTTCCTTTCCCCCCTCCCCCCCTCTCCTCCGCCCTCCCCCCTCCCCCGGTTCACAGTTCAATATTACACCCCTTACAATATTGCTGCAGTTCTTTCAAAATAGGAGAATTCGTTCCTTACAAAATGTATGGGGAAAATAATTTTCTTCGGAGTGGAACACCCTTTACTTTTAGGGGTATGAAAAATAGATGTTGGTCGATTCTCAGACCTACCAGATAAGCACACAAAATTTCATCAAAATTGGTCCAGCCGTTTCGGAGGAGTATGGTAACAAACACCGTGACACGAGAATTTTATATATTAGATTTTGTTGACTTTTCTCGCCAACACTTCTGAGAAAGTCTTCACGAAATTTACAAAATATATTTTTGCTTGCACCGTAATCAAAGTGACATAAATGATGATAGGTTGTTTTTTCCGATCATCTTTCCATAAGTCTTTTCTTTGTATAATATCATCAATAAATCACAATATTTAATTCCTTATCATGAGAATTGCTTTGTTTTCTTGTGTTGTTTTCACAAAACTTCTCGGAATGCCTTTGATTTGGAAAGTTAACTTGGAAAACTGGCAAATATCAGTCCGAAGAATCAAAATCACAAATTTAATCAAATCTAAGCTACTTACAAAGGCATTTCCGTAACCTTTATTCATTTTTTTTAATCACAACTAAAAAGCCGAGAAAACAAAAAAAAAACCAGTGTACTTTAGACCACACGACTGAAGTAAAACTTCACTAACTTATATCTCCCTCTTAACTTCCGTTCGCCTTGCCCGACCGTTCCCCTCGCCCGATCACACCTTTCATAACACTCTCATCACGCATTCACTAGCTTACTCCCCAAGTCAAGCGTGCTTAAAGGCCCGACTGTTCGCCTTGCCCGATCACACTTTTCGTAACGCTCTCGTCACGCTTTCACCAGCTTACTCCCCAAGTCAAGCGTGTGTAAAAAAGTTTTACTTCAAAAAGGATTCTAAGGAAAAAAACCAACTAAGTAAATTAGTAAATCCTTGAGGGACCCTTCTGGACCCTATAACACTTTTGAAAACTGAACTGAAAATACCAGAATTAAATCCAGTGCACATAAAAAAGGATTATACGAGTATAATAAACTAGCTGATCCGGCAAACGTTATTCTGCCATATAAATTATTTCTAAAATTTAGTTAAATAAAAAATAACCAAATGGGCCCCCGTGCGTCTTGCTGGTATTGTTCATTGTAATACACGCACAAAAATAGTTAAATTAAAATAAATCGTACAAAATTTTGCACGCACTGCTTCGTGATACATAACAAATGCCGAATGAAATGACGCGACACGCGGCGCTTCTCGTAAATTACTTGCGCAGGTGCGAATGAAACTTCGATGAGGCGAACGTAGCGCCATCTGTCATTCAATAATATAAATAAATTCGTCCTGTTTTAAATACGAACGACGGTTAAATTTGTTCAAACAAAAATGGGTGGGGGAAGGGGGGTAAAAATTTTGGGTTGTAGGTATTTTTTGATTCCAAATGAATAAAAATTGAAAAAAAAATACAAAAAAAAATCTGGATAGGGAAGGACACCCTAATCACCTAGCGGTTTGAATTATACTTTACAACCTATTCTCATACCTACCAAATACACTTTTAAAAAAATCATAAAATCGGTCGAGCCACAAACACCGTAACACGAAATTTGTATATATGTGTATATAGATTTTCACCCGACGGGAAGAGTCAAAACTGCAAAAGGCCCAGATACCGAAACCCAAGATGGTCGTCGATCTAACTTGTTCAAAAATTCTATCTGACATGGAGGATGTTCATTTAAATGTTTAATTTTGATCATAATTACATCATACAATTTTATTTTGCATGTGAACTGAATTGTGTATATACCTACGTATGTGAATTCGCTTATATATGTGTTCTTCACTTTGCCAATTAAAAAAAAATAAAAATAAAACTTTACACTTCATTTCACGAGTATCTTGTAATTAATTCTGAAAGCATTCCAAAGATGGTTAAGTAAAATGATTTTATATTATGGGAAAATTTATGTGTATAAGAATTTTAAATGGAAATAAGAAAAGCTCGAGCCAGGCAAGACGTGAATCTGAAAGTAATTGAATGCAAATTTTATGGGCAAAAATGAAAATCAAACAAGTTGTAAGTGCATCCGTCCCAAAGCCGCTGCTACGAGGGCTGTCCTTTTACACAGAAGATATTGATCGAGCCCATAAAAAAGAATCTTTAAATTGTATTAATTTAATAAACGCATTTACTTAATTTTTTATATTTCTTTATTTTAGTTTTAATGTTACATAAGTACAATGACAATTAAATACGGAGAATATCAGAGATAACAAAAATATTGGCAAATTAAATTTGAAATTAGTATTAAAATTAGTTCACAACTTTAAGGTATACCTTGTCTAAGAGTATTGCTTAAGAGTAATTTGACTACTGACTATTGTAAATAATGAACTAAGTTATGATTTGTTTTTTTTTATTGTCCCCATGTAGTTATTCCATATATTATAAGGGATTTCGCCAATTTAACGTATTTCCTGGAATAAAAAAAAATGATAAAGACTGCTCACTGTAGCTCTTAAGACCTGTACGAAATTTTTGTATGTGAATAATATCCAATTTAAAATTATAATAAGTTGTTAAATCCAACTAATAACCTGACCCGAGTATTGAGCATGGCTGTATTACAGAATTGTGGAATTAACTTACATAAGCCTCGAAACTTCAAGTGAGAAATCTCGCTTCTTTAAAATCTTGGTCGTGCCTTGTCGAATCCGATTTCTATCGACTGAAGAATAATCCCACGAGGAGCTCTACGGCAAAAGGCTACACGCTCCAGGCTTTGTAGGTCACCGTAATCACAGAACAGTATTGGTTATGTGGGAGAAATATCACCCTACCACTACACGTCTACACTGTAGACTCTACGGCGTAGACGTATTTCTGCGCTGTTTTCACATGTTCCCCAGAAATGGGTTAACAACTAAATACCGAACATATTACCCGTATTATCAATATCGTATCATGGATAAAAGCCATACAATCTTTGCTTTACCAAATAGATTTGTACAAAAATTCATGAAACAACACGCTCATAAACAATTAGCGATTTTTTTATGTTGGATCAAGTAATCGATGTAAAGTAAACGTAGTATATGTTGAAAAAACAGTTTTTATGAGATCAACGTAAAAATATACCGGCATTCTAACCATTCTCTATCATATCTAGAGCTACTTAACAAATAGAATTCTTCAAGTAAATAATAATTTTAAACTATCATAGAAATTCAAGGTTACTAACGGTATACCCCAAGGATCGAATTTAGGCCGAATACTTTTCTATTTTTCATAAATGATATTGTCAATGTTTTTGATAATAATTTTATAATAATAAAAATAAATACATATCTCCATCTTCTTCCCCTAAACGACCTTGACTATCCATCTCAAATTCTCTTTTGAGGGTACATCATAAACCCACAACTCCGCGAAGAAAATAGAACGATTTCTTACCAATCATCCAGCTCGTGCATGATATAATATGAACAAGAATTAATTTAGAATCTTCAAAAATAACATGAGACACAATACGAAACAAGTTATGATTTGAGATTTTCACTGCCAAAAGTATTATCGGGATATTTAAGTAAGTATTTTTGGGTTATTACGCCGTGTTGCTCCTTTTTTACATTAGCTACGCACGGGAGGCCCTGAGCAAAATAATTCCCCTGAGGGCCTATTTCATCTTTGAGGGGGGTGTTTTTAGGAAAGGAAGGAGGGGAAGTTCTGAAAAGGAAAAAGGCATAAAGGGTGGGTAGGAATCTGAGGGTCAGTGGGTCCAGGAGTGACGGACGTATGAATCCATCCCTCCCACTGCGGTGCAAGGTGAAGTTCCGAGAGATTCCTTTTGGAGAGGTGAAAAGGTCTCCCTCAACAGTCTCCCAACCTGGCCTGCCACGCAGTTGGTGGGCAGACGCATTCGTCGCCAAGACCCGGATAAACCTCACCTCATGAATCAGAGCACCCCTGCTAAGTCACCAAAAGTAGCGAACCACTTGGGGTGACCTGTGGTTATGCAATAAGTGGTTCCCATATCCACCTCCCAAATTGAAAAATCTTAATCTAACGTTTAAGACAGCGTTACAGTATCCATCATCAGGTCAGATGTGTAAGGCAGTTAGAGGGCATTGGACATCTGCCCTGATGATGGACACTGCAATACTGTCCAAAACATTGGCTAAAGAAGGACGTGGTGCAATATGGCATAACACCTCAATACCAAATGACGATAACAATGAAAGAATAAAAAGCAAAACGTTAACAAAAAAACTATTTTTTAAATTGTGATAAAAATGCTACAAAATATTCAAGGATTCCTGGGATCTAAGTCTCTAAGGACCATTAATCGTATATTTTGACAGTCGTCCTATTTTAGAACTTTCACAATATGCGGTGATAACGCGCATTAAACGGCCTCCAACATTTTCTCATTCATTTTTCTGTACGTCCGAGACAAGGTGGAATTTATCGACCCTTATTTTACCATATACGGACTAAGCTTATATCTGTAACAAATAGCGTCGCGTGCATATTACAACTGACCCATATAACTATTTGCTCCCGGGGAATGCAAGACTCAGACAAAATAGAACAAACTATAAAGCAGAGGGTTGAAACAGTCGCTGTTAACCTCCCTTATTCGATAATTCCGTTAATTGACCTCGTGCACACAACCCTTAAAAAGGGTCTGTTTTTAGACTGTCCGCGCATGCGTAAAACCTGAGAATGATTAGTTCTAATTTGGCATCGTTGGGAAATATTGTGTAGGTTGATCCTTGCTTCCCACGATAATTATATTACCAAAATTAGTTTGAAAACATTATCAATCTAATCGTGCTGTTTTCGTGAGATGATTATGTCTAGACATAATAATCTTACGAAGAAGAAGCTCGTTAGTGATACGAATATTGATTTAAAAATGTATGTTTGTAATATTTTTAGGTTTTGATGTAAATCTCTACGTGTTATAAATTAATGCCCTACGCCGCGTCTGTCTGTCTGTTCACGATAAACTCAAAAACTACTGAACGAATTTTCATGTGGTTTTCACCAATAGATAGAGTGATTCATGATGAAGGTTTAGGTATATAATTGGTACAGGCTTTGTGTAAATTGGTTGAAATATATTATACAAAAGAGAATTTCTGTATGTGGTGGACGAGCGGCTGGCAAGCGGGCCGTATGGATTTGATTTGTATGCAAAATAACAGATGGCGGTGGTATTAAAGTTTGGGTAAGATGGAGTATATAAACTCAGATGTTCCGGATGTGATAAGGTCTATGTGGGCCAGACAGAGCGGACGATCTCCAAAAGGATATCGGAACACTTTCGAGCGTGTATACTTGGCCACCCTGACAAATCGGCAATCGCCGAACATTTAATTGAAACCGGCCATTACTTTGGATTTGTTCCTGAAGTCCTGGGAAGACCCAAAACTTATGGAACACGCCTAATTACAGAGGCAATTGAAATTCATACAAATCCTATCGAAATAATAGAGATGACGGAGCTAAGCCCAATCGTTCTTGGTATCCGGTAGTTGACGGCTACACCAAAGCTAAATGCAGAAAACCATCTTGAGGTACACTGTAATGCCAGCTCGCAGTGAATGGAGCTGGCAACACGGTATTGCTTCGGAGTACTTAAGCACACATTTCACCACTAACATTTACAGATCTGCCCTGATGATGGACACTCTAATGCTGTCCGAAACGTTGGCTAAAGGAGGAGGTAGCGCAACATGGCATAACACCCCAAAAACAAATAACAAAAAAGGAAGGTTGCTGTTCAAGTCTGATTGCAAAAAACTCTGTTTAAAACCCAGACAACGCCGGGGACTTCCAGTTGTAAAATAATGAAGAAATCCGCGTAGATGGCACTTTTGTCGTTTTATTACTTCAGCGTTCGTACACACAAAATAAATAAAATAAGTCGAAGCAGAAGCTCTCTCCCACCTTCCCCAGACAACGCCGGGGACTTCTGGTCGTATAATAAGGAAGGACTCAAGAAATTAGTTGTTGGTATGTTTTGTGATCCAAAAGTATAACCAATCGGGTTGTTCCTGTGTTTCTTTCGCTTTCAATTTTATTATTTTTATTTTGACTCTGTCCCATCTTTACTTTTATTTATAGATACTTATGTTTTCAATATATGTACTTATACTCTCTATGGGATGTGTGGGATTGCACTCAACTCCTCACGTCCTGGAATAATATATGTACTCTCTATGGGATGTGTGGGATTGCACTCAACTCCCCACGTCCTGGAATAATATATGTACTTATACTCTCTATGGGATGTGTGGGATTGCACTCAACTCCCCACGTCCTGGAATAATATATGTACTTATACTCTCTATGGGATGTGTGGGATTGCACTCAACTCCTCACGTCCTGGAATAATATATGTACTTTCTATGGGATGTGTGGGATTGCACTCAACTCCCCACGTCCTGGAATAATATATGTACTTATACTCTCTATGGGATGTGTGGGATTGCACTCAACTCCCCACGTCCTGGAATAATATATGTACTTATACTCTCTATGGGATGTGTGGGATTGCACTCAACTCCCCACGTCCTGGAATAATATATGTACTTATACTCTCTATGGGATGTGTGGGATTGCACTCAACTCCTCACGTCCTGGAATAATATATGTACTTTCTATGGGATGTGTGGGATTGCACTCAACTCCTCACGTCCTGGAATAATATATGTACTCTCTATGGGATGTGTGGGATTGCACTCAACTCCCCACGTCCTGGAATAATATATGTACTTATACTCTCTATGGGATGTGTGGGATTGCACTCAACTCCCCACGTCCTGGAATAATATATGTACTTATACTCTCTATGGGATGTGTGGGATTGCACTCAACTCCCCACGTCCTGGAATAAAGACCATTGTTATTATTATTATTTACATTTTCAATAGAAAACTGTGTTTCATCAGAGTGGAAAATACTTTCAGTATCGCCCCGGTGTAAGACCGCTGTTTAGAATTGAAGCGTTTCTAGAAATGGATTTAGCCGTATTTGGTGACTAAATGTCAGGTACTTCCCCACATTCCTCTTAACCATCTCATTCCTCTCCCCACTACTTTCAGCCTCACATCGACACTTGCAGATGCCATAATTTCACTGCTTCCAGACGGTTGGGAGCAATTGAGGCTCTTGTGACGTTTTCAAATAAAAAAATATATGAATGAAAATAATTGAATTTTCAACGGTAGGTAGGTAAATGTTTTTTCAAAGGTCTAAAACTGAAGTATCTAATAACAAACATATTTAATTTAATTAATAAGACGTAAGCAATTTGTCACGAGTATACCCTATCCAAGTTTTGAAAGAAACGATTCGTCATCAGCCAAAATTTTAAAAAGCCAAAAAATACAATATAAGCACCAAAATACGTAATAATAAATTCCCTCTCTATGTACCTACACAAGTATATTTTGTTAGAAATTACATGCCGCAAGCAAAAATTTGAATGATCTTAAAAGTTGCTTCAAATTTGTCAAAATATTCAAAATCCCGCTCTCCAGTAAAGTTGTCAAACATCTATTTCAAAAAAGTTGCATAGGTTCTACATAGTTAAATTCTAGCAATGCTGACGTGTTGATCTACTCGTATATCGTCACTATGACGATTGTATAGTTTATGAGTCTGATAGTAGGGCAAAATCATCACAAACGAACCTACAATAAAAAGTATTTAAAAATGATTTATAGATTCTACTTAATATGTTGACAAATAGAACTTCTATTCGTCAAAATTCCCACGTAGTATATCAATTCTCTAACCATTGAGCAAACTTTAAATGCAAACATATTATTGAAGAAGATGATAATACCAATAAATCTAAGCGAACATGAAACAAAACAAGACCCAGAAAAAAGGTCACGGTCGCAACTAAGAATCGAACGCAGAATCTCTTTTCTTACCGGAACACAGTGCCTAAATCAATTCATTTTAGATACGTTTTAAGATTTTCACGGCCAAAAGCATTTTCGTTATTTATTTTTGGGGTGTCATGCCGTGTTGCGCTACCTCCTCCTTTAGCCAACGTTTCCGGCAGATCCGGTAGATGTATATCTGCCGGATCTGCCCTGATGATGGACACTGCAACGATGTCCGAAACGTTGGCCAAAGAAGGAGGTAGCGCAACACGGCATAACACCCCAAAAACAAATAACGACATTTCATTTTACCTCATTTTTCCGATCTCATATTTCAAATTCAGAATTGAATTATCTTCAACGAATTTTATCCCATACGCTTTGGCAGCTATCTTTCTAAATGATCAAATGGTTCTTTTGTTTTAAAAATATTTGTATCCTAGATATTGTCTCCGATAAACATATCCAATTTTAATTATATGTGACACCTACTGGCGTTTCCCAAAAGTCTTTAACGACATTCGTTTAAGTTTAAATTATAAATGACTCAGTTCTCGGTTTTTGTGAAAACACCCAATTTTTTTTTCTAAAAATGGATTATTACTTTTCAAAACCTAATTTTTAAATTGTTTTTACTTTTTTGACTGAGCGTAGAAAAGACCTGTTTTGATGCGACTTTTTGCATTTCGTCTCTCTGTAAATTTGTTTGTAGGTTCCGTTTCAAGATGGTGGCCGTTTTAAAGATACGGTAAAGATTCTTTATTGAAATGCGAAATTTTCGGGTTTATTTGGACTTTCCGATTTGAATATTTTTGCAATATTATGGTAAGTACGACTTGCCTGAAAAAGTTTGAAAAAGACTGAATGAATCGTTCTTGAGATATTTTTTATTTGGACAAATAAATATACGATTTATAATAAGTAACTTAAGCTTTTGATTTATTAAATAAGAGAAAAATAGAAACATATTTTTTGGACCCTGGGTCCACTGTTTATGTTCATAAAATTACTATCAGTGGTTTGTTAATTGTAAATATTTTTCACGAGATTTTTCATTGCCCCAAGATGAAGTTTTGATAAAAGCTTATCCGACTTTTCCGAAATATCACACAGTTTCCCAACTTTCCTTATCGGGAATCGCTATCGTGACAGAAGTTTTCATTAGGTGTCTGCACTTTATCATTTTATATTTACAACAGTCTCATTACCTACACGTTGATAATGTTTTTCTAATGATGTTTGCACTTATCTATAAAATAATCAGTTAAAGTCATAAAAATGTCTTTGATTAATTATAAACGTAGGTCGTTGTCAGTCCGTGCAAAAACTCTCGAAATGTGAACTCTGACGCTAAGGAATTTGCAGTTTTACATCTGGAATTTCTTCTTCTTCTTCGATGGCGCTACAGCCCATATCGAGCTTTGGCCTCCTGCAACAGTCGCCTCCAACTCCTCCTGTCCTCAGCAGCTGACTTCCAATTTGTTACCTGGAGAAGCTGTGCTGCATCCCCTCTTACTTCGTCTTCCTACCTCAGTCTGGGTCTTCCCACTTTTCTCTTTCCACCTGGGTGTCCAGTCAAAATTCTTTTTGGGAGGCGTGTCTCCGGAATTCTCTGTACATGCCCAGCCCATCTCAGCCTGAGGAGTCTCATATGTGCTGAGATGCTAGGGGCCTTATATATATCATACAATTCTGTATTGTGCCGGATGCGCCACTGTTCACCCTCCACATATTCTTCTCAGCACTTTTCTTTCAAGAGTATCCAGCATTTCAGCCATCTTTACCGTCAGTGTCAGCGCCTCACATCCATATGCCAACACAGTTTTAACAATGGTCTTATATATAGTTATTTTGGTTTTTCTGTGGACAATACGTGACTTGAACACTGGCAGCAAAGAGAAGTATGTTTTGTTGGCTGCTGTGATTCTCCTTCTGATTTCTGCTGGATCCTCATTGTTCTCTGTCAGACGGAGCCCAGGTAGGTGAATTGATCGACCACTTCGTATGAGTAGTTGTCTTTAAATTGTGCCATCTGGAATTTCAGGTAAACACAATTTTCACCGAGCGTCCTTTAATATTTTACAGAAATTTATTATTTCTAATCAATTTTTCTAGTGTATCATATTAGTCTATGATTTAGTTGCCACATTACTTTAGTTATCTATGGGCTCTTCGGGTCATATGATCTCATTGCCGAGTTGTGCCGAAGGTGACCGAATGTAGATGTGCGGAGTCATTATAATTCAGGATCTCAGCAGACAAAACCTAGCTTTCTGGAAAGTACCTTACTAATCATCTGATTATCAAACACAACTCAAACTATTATTTCAAGTAACGTTTCGGTTCTGAAGTTGGTATTTCACCAAGGCGATACTAACAGCACCTAGCACCTGGTTACGACGAACGAGGAATGTGAACGATGACATGTACACTAAACGCGCTTAGATCAATGTCAAGTTAAAGGGTGTCACATGAGGACAGGATAATTCGACATTTATTTCTGATTGTAAGCGAACTGTTCCAAGTATATTATGTTACACACACAACTATACAAGTCCACAAACCCCCTCTTGTAAGGGATGTAAAGCTGTATTGTGTTATTGGGGTGCGTTCCCCTAATCAATCATCGGGAGACTATTAAAGCTGAGCACGTGACATTATTGTTTTCAGGTGGGAACAAGGGACACATAATTGGTTATTATTTTATTGTGTGGCTCTGGCAGTAAACCCGGGGTTTGAGCTGTTAATTCAAAACCAGATAGGTATTCGGGTTTCACATGAAATATTTCTCTACAGACTGCCTTAGATTATATGTTTTATAAAAAATGTCATTTTCAAACGGTTCATACCACAAAACAAAAACTATACTGTGATAATATATAGGTTTATACATGTAGTTTCAACATTTAGTTTTGAGGTGTAACGTTTGTTTTGAGGTGTGAACGGTTACGGAAATAGCCGATGATACACGATAGACAACTGGGCTCCCTCAGTGTCGGGTCTCTGACTTCAGAATTGCTTAGAGCATCCGACAGGAAAGACGTCTGATCCAGTTAGTACCTAAGTGCTGATAAACACCGAAAACTTTATTTTTATTTTATTAAAAATATCATTTTATATTATGATCCAAATAATATAGAACGGAGACTTTCAACTGATTATTGTAACACGTAAATGACTACGTCACACGAAAAATCAATATCGACTAAGAAAGCAATTCAGAAATAGGTTTTCTGATAAATTATTCGTAAATTCTATTAATACAACACTAAAAATAAACTTGTTATAGAAAATGGATCATTGAAATCGGTTTAAAATAGAGAACATTTAAATAATACAGCAAAGGGTTGAAGTCACAAACGTAAATTAGAGGTTTTATTATTCCGTTTTAACAAGAGTTCAAAATGTTTCCTCGACCATCAGCTCGTTATTGGAATATATTAAAATCCCAAGGCAAGATAGTAAGACCAATAAAAGGCTAAAGGTATCAAATGAACAGTAGGATATACGAGTATATTAATAATATCTCTTTGCTTTTACGTGGTTCATTCAGTCAGCAAAGCCACATTTATTTGTCAAAACATACTGAATCTCCTAGGTTATAGAATAGGAAAATAAAATATATTTTTAAGGTTATTAACCCCTGAAACTTTGGGTAATGTAAAGTTAATAAATGTGGGTGAAAAAAAAAAATTATCTAATTTTTATGAAAATTTTCTTAGTTTTAAACCTCTTTATTATACATTTTTTACGGGTCCACACAGGAGGCCCTGAAATAAATAATTTCTTTCAGGGCCTATATCATCTTAGAGCATAGATTCTCAACGTTATTTTGCCCACTTTGAGAATATTTTTGTAGGGGCGTGTAAATAGCCCCTGACACGAGGGAGTTACTACCCTATGTAAATTAACGAAAATTGAATTCTTCCCTATGTGACACAAAAACAGTTGACCCAGCAATTCCAAAATCTCAAGTGAAAACAGAACAATACTCACTCAGAGAATGCAGCTCTTGTATGATGTCCAGCACAAAAGACACTTCTTTTCACTCAAAATATCAAGGCGGTATTGCATAATCTTAACAGATGTTTCGCACAGCAAGGAAGTTTCAACAATGAAAAAATAAATCTGCCCATCAATAATATGTGCCAAATCCTAGGCACAACAATAATTCACTCACTGGGTGAACCATTTAATAATGACTGACCAGGAGTGACATCTGTTGGTTTTGACTCACACTCCCGTCGGAAGCAATTGCCTGATTCACAGAGGTAAGGAAATGCATGAATATACCGAATCTCAAGCCACATAGGTAAATTCAATACAATACAAAAACCATAGATGGCGCCCTCATGGTCTCATAGCATAAATCATTAATTGATTAAGAAAATGGATACAAATATATTTATGGCGCGTATCCAATTTTTTTTCTAAGCGCCCCCCCAGTTTAGTTTTCTTGGGTGGACTGGTCGGAGGGGGGGATGCTGGATTCAGCTGTCATGGATTACACCTTCATTATTAGTATATATAAGCAGGGCGACTCAACTGCTTAACGACTGTGCATTGAGCATCGACATCTTCAATGTCACCTACAGAGTCTGAAAGTCTGACACTCTAAAAATCTGAAACGCCCACAAGGGGTCGTTATCGCCCACGTTGAGAACCTGTGTCTTAGAGGATGATGTGTTGAGGGTCTCTTTAGGAAAGACAGGAGAGGTATGGAAGAGACTTGTTGACCTAACTTAGAACTCTCCAGGCGGACTCTATCGATCCGCTTTGCACTGCGGTGGGAGAGATGGATTCATATGGATTCATCCGTCATTCCTGGACACATTGACCCCCAGAATCCCACACACCCCACATACCTCTTTCCTTCCCAGAACTTCCTCTCCATACTTTTCCTAAATAGACCCTCCACACCGCATCCCCAAAGATGAAATAGGCCTTGCGATATTTTTTTTCCTCAGGGCCTCCTGTGTGGAGCTAATGTTAAAAAAAGTAATATAGTTAATTGGGCGTAAATAATTGGGCGTAGTAGGCATTGCAAACATGTACAATTTTAGGCAAATTAATGTAACATAGAGTAATGTAATATAGGGTGGGTAACATGGTAAGGTGTGCGCTTTATACTAACGACCGGGCAGGTATCATTTTGGGAACGAGGTATTATAATTGGATACCTGATGCTTAAAGGTCTCGCAGATCTTCCATCATGTAATATATCGTTCTTACATCCACCTGCGTGAATTATGTGGAAAATTAAATAGCTTCGCTACAATTTTAAATCTAAATTAAATACACGCGAGATATGTAGTTAACAGATCACGATAACACTTCGCACACAATAGAGTATTCACAAAATTAATTAGATTTCTAGATAAAAGTTTATGTAGAAATAAAGATAAATAAAAACGAAGTTTTACAATATATGTATACTTCCAAATCGGTAGTTTTGGTTGGTGAAATAGTTTGTGCTGAAATTTAAATAATTCCTAAATTAATACGTTTACAATTTCTGATTACAGTTCAAAAAGGAATTGTAAAAACCATTTTGAAAATACCCATAAGAATGCCTTCGATAGAAATTGTTAAAAGTTTTGACGTACCAAAAGTACAACGAATACATGCCAAAAATGTACTATTAAAATTAAACCCCTTATTCATCGCGCTAGATCAAATCAAAATGACTTAAAAACATTCCTAGTTATAAAACCACGATCGGGCAAAAAAACTAATTTTATTTCGCAACATTCTTCCCCCAGACATAAAACGAATAAAATAGTTTTACGAGTAGGTACAAGTGAAAAATTAAAGTCTTGCTGAAAGAAGTCAATTAAATAACAAAAAACACTAAAAACGGCACAAGGAGCACCGAAATAAATGGAATTAAATAACTTTTATTTGATTGGAATACCTTTTTTTTCTATTTATTTTTTACTGTCTAGGTTACGAATAAGTTCGATAGAACTTTTTAATCATTTAAAATTTTAGTAGCCAATAAATATTGAGGAAAAATAGTTGAAGATAGTGTTGTTAATTCTGAATTTCAAATATGGGATCGACCAAAATGGGGTCTAGGTAAATTGACCGAATTGCAATTTTTCGAATTGATATAAGTTTGTATAAAGTACGTACAAGAGTATTTTATTATAGGATGGATTATTAACTAACTAAAACCTAACCTAACCTAATAGTATATCGTTAGTCATAAGCAAGTGAAATATATATTTTAAAAGTTGAATAACAAATTCGAAAATTATGTCTTTCGGCCAATAGCTGTTCGAAAATATAAAATTCGAAAAATTGATTCTGAACAATTGATTTCGAAAAATTGAATTAAAAAAACACTAAAATGGGGTAAAATAATTAGTTCCAAATAGCCGTGTTGGTTGAGGCGTTGTCCCCGTAATGCAGAGATTCTTCGATTCGACGTGTTCTTTTTCTTGTTTCGGTTAGATTTATTGGTTTTATCTTCTTCTTCGATGATTTAAATAAATTTATTGCGCCTGAGCACAGGATCCTCTAGTGAGGAGGACCAAGAAATATCATTATTTTTCTTAATTACAGCATATTATTTTAGGTACACATAGTCGTTAAAAAATATAATGAAAAAAGGTGTGCCGACGAAAACGCTTTTATTTAAGAAGTGTCAATATTTTCTTGAAAATATCAAGTTTCTAAAAGGTTGCATCAGATTCCTGTAAACCTGCAATGTATCATTCCAAGTATTTTCTATAAAGATTTATTTGTAGGTATCAATAATCAAACTCTTGCTAAATTGTTATTATTAAATAATTTCGGTTCAATGAACTCTAAACCTCGAATTTGTTATAAATTTTATTGTCATGGAAGTGTTTGTTTGGAGAATTCAGACCAATGATAAAGAAACATTGGCGGGTTACTAACAACCCAACAATGTTTGAAAATATCCTACTACCACCATACTAAGCTGAAAATGTTACTTGTGTCATGATGGAGGACTTAGCCAGCCGAGGAATCGAACACGCGAAGCTCGGGGGGACCCAAACGCGATGCCCACTCAGCCACTGACCGTTTGGAACTCATTTGTCGAGAATTCACACGATTTTTATAGGTCAGCGCTACTTAAATAATATTTTTGATACATATTATCGCTTATATTAAAAAAATTTATTAATTACCTGCCAAATTTAAGAACTTATCAATGAAATAATCTCAATCCCTTGTAGTCCACAGCATACCTCCACAATAACTCACACAAACAAAGTTCCTTATAATAAATTGGCTTCATAAATATTCATCAGGAACATTAACAAACCATTTCTTTGGTGGACAATGGAGCCACTAATCTTCCCCACTAACTCGGCCAAGTGGAAATGTGTGTTTGGCAAGTGTGGCCTTGAGAGCCTCCCAGGCCGAAAGGAATTAGACAATACGACTCTATATGGAATACACAGTATGTAGGTTGAAGCGAAGTGTGGAAAGGTATTTCATTCATTCATTAGGAGTGGCTGTTAATGTGTGCGAAATGGAATAAACGATAAATGTAACCGTTTTATTTAAGATTGTTTCACGCTTATCGCAATAAATTTTCTGGAGTTTAGAAGTTGCGGGTTTGATTCCTGCAGATCACTCAAGGGCGGATCCAGGATTTTTTTCTGGGGGGGGCACAAGGGGCGGACGGGTAAAAAAATCAAAATTACTGTTAGGATTTTTTTCTGAAGGGGGGGGGGGGGCACAAGGGGCGGACAGGCAAAAAATCAACAATTACTGTTAGGATTTATTTCTGGGGGGGGGGGGGGCACAAGGGGCGGATGGGCAAAAAATCAACAATTACTGTTAGGATTTTTTTCTGGGGGGAGGCACAAGGGGCGGACGGGTAAAAAAATCAACATTAATTACTGTTAGAAATAAACTTCAAGTATCATACTTCAAGTTTATTTCTACAAGTTCAAGTGTGTATAGGAAGGTTTATTTATGAAAGTGTCAAAACAATAGAAAAATTAAATGTTTAATAGAGACAGTTTTTTCTTCTAAGTGTGTACTGTGATGGAATCTCCACAGTACATAAAAATACCGTCTGGGGGGGCACGTGCCCCCGTGCATCCCCCCCCCCCCCTAAATCCGCCCTTGAGATAACTCTTTCATTTTTATATGCGGTAATTTCAGTCTGATTGTTGTGTTGTCGACAATGAAAAAAAGGCTAGTTTATCCTGTAAAATTCTTACCGCAGCGCAAAAGGACTCGTTTATTTACATTTTATTTTATTTTTATTTGCGTTTTTGAGCATCTTTTTTTAACATTGAGAAGTTTATTATAAGTATACGAAACTCGACCATCGAGGAATTATCAAAACTTGTTCAAAAGTCAATATAAAGTCATCACTCAACTTCCCTGATGATGGAGACTGTAAAGCTGTCCGAATCGTTGGCTAAAGAAAGAGGTAAGTGGGTAACCACAAATAAATCACTACAATTTAAACTTTTTTTTTACACAAATAATTACTTATTACAAAAAAAATACGGTTAATGTATTAAAAAAAAAAATTGTGACGGCTGTTTCGCCTGCCGACAGTCTGTTTGATAATGCCGTCGTGGTGAAGTGTTTTGAAAATGAACAGTTTTGTTTATTATAAAATTTTATCTTTTGGAGTTCTTCAAATTAAATTTGAAAAAAATAAATCCATTGATTGTTCAATCTTGTTTTAATAAATATTTGAAAGCTAAGCCAGTTTACAATAATATCTAAGGGGACATACATTAATTACGTGAGCAATTTTTCTTCCAATCTGGACCCCTCCCGCCCCTTGGTGAGATAAATTTGGGCCACTTCTTTATATTCTTTTCTAGTAACGTGAGATTTTGCTGGACCCCCCCCCCCCTCCCCCCTTTTGAGCTCACGTTATTAATGTATGCCCCCTAAAAACATTAATTACTAAACAATATAATTTTGGCTGTTTTTAGTTAAGTACCTACATTCCAAGATCTATCCTATTTTTATTCTTATCATTTTTATATTTTAGTATATGTGTTATTGTAAAAGCCCGTACTACGGAAAAACTTAAGATTTTCCAGTAAATCCTAAGATTTACCAACTTTTAATGTTGGTAAATCTTAGGATTTACTAGTAGTCCGTCTAGTCTAGTCCGTAAACTGGTAAATTGGTAATTCACTTTATTAATGGTAATAATGATCTATAACTTGTGTGATTATCTTTGTCAAAGCTGTGTCATAATTTTTGCTAAAATATTAATTACTTCTTCCTTCACATTCGTCATCCGAATAACCCAATTTTGGGTAGAGTTTTCTTTAGCGGTGTAATAAACAACCCTCATCCGCCGTTACGTCGGTCTCTAACTTGTGTTTATTGAGTTTCGCTGCTTTTTCTTTACTTTGAGGGTTGTCTACTTTCCCGATGGGAATAGCAGGGGTAGGGACCCCTATACACCAACCATGTACACCGTACAGCCCCCATACAACCAGCATCCCTTTCTCACCAACATAAATAATGTTAAGTCAACAACTCGTATATTTACTAAAAACCTTCGAAAAAAGTAAAACCCGGTTTCCTTTTAATTTGGGGAAACGAAATAGGTAGGTATACATTGAAAATAAATTCTTCAATAATTATAATAATGTATTGGGTGCTTTTCTGAAGCACGACCTAGCAGACATATTAGTTGGGAAATAATATTGTTGTGTCAATATTTTGGTGTTTTTTCGAAATGCCAAAGTCAACATTGTCATTGGGTAAACACAAGGGCTTTCCAAACAACCGAAAGCTAAATACGGCACGCAGCACTTTATAATGTAATTGTCAATTTTCTGAGATATAGCTACATACATATATATTTATACGCTTTCATAAAACGGGGAGGAAAACGTAAGTCGTACATATTAAAAACTTATTATGCACTATTTTTCATTAAAAAAAAGAAATTCAAATTATAATCCACTCTAGGACAAATACTCACTTTTTCGATGTGAACCAACTTACGACCGCTTACTAACTTATCACGCTGTAGCATGCCTATGTATATTATTATATGTATAAATACGTAATAATAATAGTCCTTGTAAGATTGCCTAATAATTTATAGTAGTTGGAGATTCAAAGAACCGCCACCTTAAAAGCTGCAATCGTTCGGAAATGACGGAAACTGACGAACCTTGTCCGTTCCGTATCGCTGTCGCGTGCCCAGACGCATCGACGAGTACGAAGAGATTAATCGAGATAAATCTCAGGAGAGATGGACATAACCTACGGTTAACATTTGATTTTTTATGAAAATATTTGTGGTGGTTGCTTCGTTGCTTGATTAAAAGACTTTTTCGTCAAAATGTTTTATTTGTAAAAATGCTAGTAACACCATAAACAATGAATGTTTCAACCGGCTTGTGAAATGATTAAAATTCGCAAGTTTAAGCCGTGGCATACCCATTTCTACCGATTTATTACAAATGTACCTTAATCACTTTAAGTTTTAAAGCTCTTAAAAAAATATATGTCATTCTTGAAGATAATATCTAGAAATTCCCCCCGCCGAAACGCAAATTATATGAAATTCCCTAGATAGAAAAAAATGGCAAAGTATGCTCCAAAAATTATTATAAGCACGTTTGTTCCAATTATTTTACAAGTTATATGTATGAAAAAATTCACAGTGTTTTTTTAAATGCTGTTTAAGACCACCCCGTGAAATTTTTGCTCTATTTTAAACGAGTCGTGTTTTATTAAATATTTTCACGACTTTCGCTTCAATTTTATCGTTTTAAATATTAGCGCACTCTCTCCAACATTCGTAATTACATATCTCTCCAGCTTCATCTTTTTGAGCGGGTATACGGCGCCTTAAGCACTTTAAATGTGGATACATTGATAGCTGTTTCGCGTTACCAATGCCATGGTAAGGCGAAACAGCTGTAACGCAAAAGAATAATTATATTACAGAATTGATTACAAATGAAATAATAGTGTAATTAAATTATTTTAACTTAAAAATAAAATGAAGTTCTACAAATTAAAATACCTAATGATAAACATATTAATAAAACTTGCTTATTCCATAAAAAATTAACCCTTTAATCGAAGAGAAATAAGTCATTTTAAAGTGGTTAAAAGAATGTAATATTTTAATACTGCTTTGTATATAAGAAATGGCGCATTGTAATCTGATAATTTAATCACGAAACTCTCCAAAATATATATTATTAGCTCTAAAAATAAATACAGCTATTCAAATCATTGTGTGTTATCATTTGCTATCGCCCTTTAAACTTCACAAAGCGGCACAATAACCCAGAAAGCTTCTCCAATCCCATTCAAGTTGACCTCGTTAAATCTTTTATCTCTTCTGACGAATTAGCGAGGAGTTTGCCGTTTCTATGGGAAAATCTGCCCGCATAGAAAATCTTAGCGAGAAGACGGTTGGCTGAATTTATATTAAACCAATTTTCGTCTTAGTCGCTCCAAATCTTTTGTCTGTTTTTGGAAAATATTTTCACTACCCACAATGATTGCAAGCTTATTTCAAGTATTTCTACGCATTTCTAGACTAAAATGATGATTGGTATCTCTAGACTTACATTTTTTATTTCAACTTTCATTGTATTAAGTGTATTTATATATTTGTACGTCTATAAAGGCTTTTCAAACATGTGATACACATAATAATTTTGTGTAAAAGTAATCATGAAGTAAAATATGCTATTTAAATTATGTATCAATTTGGGAGGCGGGTATGGGTTCCACTGCCCTTAGAACCATTTATTGGATAACCAACACCTTTGCCGTAGGTCACCCCAAGCGGTTCGTTCGGCGTCTTAGCAGGGGTGTCCGGGTTCATGAGGACAGGTTTTATTCGTGGCGGCGGATGCTTCTGCCCACTAATGGCATGGCAGGCCGGATACGGAGAGACAGGATGAGGGAGATCTTTTGACCTCTCTGAGAACATTGCCTTGTTCCGCAGTGAAAGGGATAGATTCATACGTCCGTCACTCCCGGACACACTGACCCCAAATTCCTACCCACGTCTCATACTTTTTTTCCCAGAACTTCCTCTCCTTTCTTTCCCTGGAAAAACCCTTCCCTATCCCCAAAGATGACATAGGACCTGAGGGAAAATTATTTTCCTCGGGGCTTCCAGTGTGGAGGTAATGTAAAAAAATCGTGCAGAAGTATACTTTTTTTGCCAACATTGATTATTAATATTGTTGACGTAACTATGATTAACATATTATGTTATTATGATTCCGTGGCAGTCGATCCCCCGACACTTGGTCCTCCGTGTATACAAAATGCAGTCGGTTTATATTTTCCGACTTAAAGCTATAATTTTTTTTATCCACTACCAATATAAAACCTAAATCCTACTTCAAAAATACCCTAACAATAAGATATACTTACACAAAATATAACCAAGTCTTTAAAGGGGGTGTAGAGAACCCTACCGAATAGCAAAGATATTAAACATTTTTGTCTATAAACTGTATTTACCAATGTTTACCTAAGGGAACGTACCCAAACTACGTGACCAACTTTTTTCAATTTTTAACCCCTCCCCCCCCCCCCCCCCGGTGACAAAAACCTCATTTGTACCAAGCGTGGTATTT
This sequence comes from Limnephilus marmoratus, assembly GCA_917880885.1. Lineage (NCBI taxonomy): Eukaryota > Metazoa > Arthropoda > Insecta > Trichoptera > Limnephilidae > Limnephilus > Limnephilus marmoratus. The sequence goes on along the minus strand of OU862918.1, from coordinate 52,647,856 downwards.
TGAAGACCCCCCCCCTGAACGGGTCACGTAGTATGGGTACGTTCCCTAAGTTCGAAAAATTGACACTGCTAATAAATTCGCTTGATGTCCATACCTGTTATTGTTAAGGTATTTTTGAAGTCGGATTTAGGTTTTATAATGGTAGTGGAAAAAAAATTATAGCTTTAAGTCGGAAAATATTGGGAAATTCCTAATTCTTTGGAAAATAGTTTCTAGTTTATTACGTATCACAAATAACAATTTCGGTTGTCGATGCGTTAGTCCTGCAAATAATCTAGTTCAATGAACTGAAATTTGCTTCCAATTTAATTTTCATTTACAATATTCGATCTGATTGTGTAGCGATAAAATACCTTTTTTATGTGAATACCTCGCGAGAGGCCCATCTGCTCCCGTCTGGATCCAGCGGCTCAATTGGTGATGCCAGTCTTTTGGCATCACCAATTGGGGTATGTTATCAGGCTTAAGGTAAGTGGGGAGAGGAAGGAGATGGGGCAGAGGAAGATTCGGAAGTACCTGGCTATTCAGATCTGGTCACCAAACACACCAAACAGCTAAAGCCATTTCAAGGGACGTTTCAATGGTGGTCTGGATGCTCTGAATGGTGGTCTTACACCAGGGCAATACTGAGAGTATCTTCCACTCTGGAACGTGCCGCAAATATACCACATAATTTTTTAAAATTAATTAAACGATTACTACGATTGGTGGCATTATTTTAAAATTTTAAAAATTCATGTTATCTATCATTTCGAAGTTTAAAATTAAAGATGTCCGCTATGTGAAATATCTTTAATACATGCTAGGTGATTTAGGGTTAGATTTGAAGCATCCAAAAGTACCCTTTGGGTGAAGTATTCATAAGGAGCAATTTCCCCTGGGGTAGCGGGAAGCTCCCAGCCGTATCGATTGCACTCCTCTAACCGCGCAATTTTCTCTCGTGACTTTATGTGACGACTCTGACGTTTTTATTCCCGCCATAAAACCGGACGGACAAATGGTTCAGAGGGATGGAAGGCTGCGACGTTCCTTTTTCCAAATACAAATTTGAATTTGAACGTTTGAGTAATCGGACCTGTTTTTTGGAGACAGTCTTTATGGCTGTACACCATCAAAGGCAATAATAGGCCCAGTTCAACCTAACCTAAAATTACTCGGCATAACTCACTTTTTAATGGCATAGAATAGCCTAAACAAGGGACTTTCTTGACAATATTTATTATGCCTGGTGGAAGCACGTCTGTCTGTTGCGAACTAATCCATTGCTGTATCTAAATACTCGCAGTAAAAGCGGAAAACTGGTGAATCTACATCACGTGACGGCCGGCGTAGTGCAGCGGTAAGGCGCTTGACTCACATTCCGAAGTTGGCGGGGTCGAATCCCGGCGTGGCAAATAAATTTTATTTGATTAATTTGTGTATTTCACAATTTATTCATTTAAAATAATGTGTAGTATATTTGCGGCACGTTCCAGAGTGGAAGATAAGAGTACTCTTAGTATCGCCCTGGTGTAAGACCACCATTCAGAATTGAAACGTTGCCTGAAATGGCTTTCGCCCTGTTTGGTGACCAGATCTGAATAGCTAGGTACTTCCCATCTTCCTCTTCCCTATCTCCTTCCCTCCCCACTTCCTTCAGCCTCACAACATACCCCAAACGGGGATGCCGTAGTCCCACTAGCTCCAGACGGGAGCAGTTCGGACTCTTATGCGGTATTCATGTAAAAAAAAAAATCGTAGGATAACCGAAGAAACACATTTTTTTCGATGTTTTTTTTATCATTTCATTAAAAAAAACTTTTGGAACCGAGTCTACGCTTCGACGCATTTTAAAAGGCATTAAATAGCTGATAATATTATCCCCCGTGTAACCGATTTTCCGAGTGTTCACCATAGACCCTCCGGTTGGTATAACAAAAAATCTTCTTAATAAATAAACAAAAATTTTAACAAAACGAAAAACGACTTAAAAAAATGCACTAAAAAGTAAAAAAATAATTTCGTATTCTTCTACAACTTTATAATCAACTTACCTTTTCTACTCATCAATATGTACGTACGATTGTTATTTTTGGAGTCGGTGTCGGCGGGAGAGGAGCTGTCAAGTGAACACGCCGGGCCGCGGGTACCTTGGTTGACACCGACTCCAAAAGTAACAATCGTACCTACATATTGATGATTAGAAAAAGTAAGTTGATTATGAAGTTGTAGAAGAATACGAAATTATTTTTTTACTTTTTAGTGCATTTTTTGAAGTCGTTTTTTGTTTTGTTAAAATTTTTGTTTATTTTTTGATTTTTAGTGAATCTGAAGTACACTAACTAATTTGTCTGAATATGGGTAAACCTACTAAACGTACTGCTCATATGAGACAGACATAATTTGACCATAGCGACGTTAAGGTCAAATTAAGAGATTCGGCCGAGTTTCGTTAATTTGTCATGGATCCGATAATCAGAACCTAACCAAACTCTCATTAAATTACCCTTGAAGTACATCCTTTCCAATAAAAAAAGAATCATCGAAATCGGTTGGCGTGATATTGAGTTATTCGTCCATTTGTCACATACTTATGCAAATTTAAGACTTATATGGTTTTCTCATGGATGCTATTGTCGGAACTGGACCAAATTAAAATGGGACCACACGGGAAGCATCAGCTTTCAAATAAAAAAAGAATCATCAATATCGGTTCACCCAGTCAAAAGTTCTGGCGTAACAAACATAAAAAAAAAAAAAAATACAGTCGAATTGAGAACCTCCTCCTTTTTGAAGTCGTTTAAACAGAAATCCACCAAATGACGAAATCTTTCACCCGGTCAAAGTTGGTCATTTTTTTAAATACTTTTTTACTAACCCGAATAAATTCTCAATTCTCATAAAGTCTCAATTCTTGATAATCAATTCCAATTTTGAAAACGCCAGTTAAAATATTTTTCTGTTAAAATGTTACATAATAGGTAGGTACGTACTTACAGCCAGACAGACTGTCATACCGGTCAGCCGACAGCTTGTCTTAATTTTATTTCTACTTTTCATTTTTATTTCTCTTTTCTTTAAAATATGATCTTTTTTCTCTTTATTTTTCACTTACTTTTAAATATTTCATAATTTTTATTTAGTATATTTGATCATCTGTTTTAATAAAATAGTATTTGTATTAATATAAATATTAAATGTACGGCTACCATAACACGGGCATGAGCCCAGTGTGGTAGCCAAAAAAAAACAAATATCTGTAACTAATAAAAAATTTTATGAAATTAAAAAAAAAATTTAAAATTAAAAATTCTTCACACCTCTGAATTACAATTGTGAAACAACACTTAAAATCAAATTAAATTTTAGTTCAGTGAACCAGAATTCATACAAATCTAACATTTCACGATGAACTGACAATAACCTTTATAAAACGTCCATCTAACAATTTTTTTTAAGTGATTGTGTTTGAAGAGGCCTTTTTTGTGGTGAACAAGATAAAATCATCAGTAAATTGAATAGATGGATTTTTAAAATTTTTGCTGTGTTTTTGTTCAAAATTTTAAATTTTCAAATTGCGTAGTACATATGTCCAAAAGAATCTTTCATCTGCTTTCAAAAACAGAAATTTATTTTGGGATACTTTCAAAAAGGGCCAAGTTATTTTAAATTGAATGTCATGCGATTTGATAACATGAGATTTTTGTCTAGACCAGTGGAACTAATGCCACTTACGTATGTATAAAGTAAAATCGACTTATTTAAAAATATGGCTAGACGAATATTTCGATTGAATCCGAGAGCTTTACCATGAAAGAATACCATCAATTTTATTTCTGACTTGCACGTTTGCATTTCAGTGTATTCCCAATGGCTCCAGACAAAAATATAATCATTATGTATTATTATTGACAAAAAGCCAAGGGAGGTCGCCCAGATAGGGGGTTCAGGGAGCTGGGACTGGGGGGCGCGAGGAGTTATGGCGTCATTTACGAATTCTGATGGCATTACGTTGCCAGTGGTTTGCCACAAATAAAAAAAAAAAAAACAAAATTCAATGGTTTCCGTATACGGTTGCCAAAATTTCGTTGCTATGGTGTACGTATATAGCAGACGATCTCTTGAATTTCATTATTAACTGCAGAGTTTTAATAGTCTGGGAAAACTTCCCTTCCCATTAAACTCGCTTTTCAGGGTGTTCATAAATCTTCGGTTTGAAGGAGGAGATTAAAGTTTTGTTTGTCTGAAGTGTCTTCGTTTTATATGGAAAATATATTATGAAGTCAATGCACTGTAAATACTTTATTTGAAGGGATTGGCCTTTAGTAAGGAATAATGTAATAAAACCATGACGAAGACAATAAACTCTAAATACTTCAAATAAATGGTTTGGCCTTTAGTAAGGACTAGTGTAATAAATCCAAGATGAAGGCAATGCGCTCTAAATACATTTTAGAAAGGTTTTGCCGTTAATAAGAACTAACAGAAAAAAAACGTGATGAAGGAAATATATTCTAAATACTTTAATTGAAGGGTTTAGCCTTTAACAAGGACTAACGACTAACGTAATAAAACTATGATGAAGGCAATACATTCTAAATACTTCACTTGAAGGGTTTGGCCTTTGGAAAGAACTAATGTCATATAACCATGATAAAGGCAATGTTCTCTAAATACTTTATTTGGAAGGTTTGTCTTTTATTAAGAACTAACATAATAAAACCATGATGAAGGCCATGTTCTCTAAATACTTTATTTGAATGGTTTGACCTTCAGTAAGGACTAATGTACAAAACCATAGCGAAGGCAATGCATTCTAAATACTTTATTTGGTAGGTTTTGCCTTCAGGAAGGACTGTAATAAAATGAAGGAATGTAATAAAATCATGATGAAGGCAAAGCATGAAGGCCACTCTAAATACCTTAATTTAAGGTTTTGACCTTTATGACGAAGGCAAAGTACACAAAATACTTTAATTGAAAGGTTTACGTCTAAATACTCGTACTTTGTTTGAAGGGTTTGGAAATGCTAAACTTTATTTGAAAGGACTGATTCAAAATATTTTTGAAGTATTCATCAACAAAAGTCTACTAATATTTTAAAAAATACATGTAAATCTCAGATGTCAATTATTTGTTGTTACGACACCTATCTAATAGTACCTAACAATATTTTTTTTAAAGTGCAAACTTCATGTTGTTTCACTTGAAGTGAAATAAAACGAAACTCCGCTATACACATATTACGTGATTACTATGCGATGCTTTCCATGAAATTCGCGATAGAAAATATTTAGAAATTGCTTCAAGGTTAGGATTCTGCAAAAATATACATGTCTGGAAAATCTTTTCCTACATTCTTATCGAATTTTCTAATTAAGAGGCGTTTAAAAATTCCGATTTCTTTTTTTATTACGCGTACATAAAAGCTCGTGACTTTTACCGTTAATGTAGGAATGGTTGAAGATGGTGGCCGTGTTTGATAGTACATTTTTATTCCGCAAGAGCGCATGAGTCTACTATTTACAGATCACAGTCAACACGATCATAATAATTAGGACAAAATAGTAATAATAAATTGTTTTTCAGTCCCCAAAATTTACAATGAATTGCAAATTGAAGTACGCGACACGAATAGAAAAGGTTCGGTTTCTATTTAAAATGTTGAAGGAAATTAACTGACAGATCAACGATATATTCTGCCGGGATGAAAATAGGAAGTCGGAAGCGAGTTTCGGATTAATGACAGAAGGGAAATTTAAATTTCACGTGTAGAATGGAACCATGGATTTGTTTTTCAGAAATAGACAGTTGAGAGAATTTCTGTTAGATTTTTAATATACATACCTTTGTAAAATCAATAGATTTATAATCGTTGAAAACATCAAAAATAATATCTTATAATTAACTGAAATATTCGTATGAAAAATTTCACGTTCATTGAACTTAAATTTGTTTTAAATTTAGGTGTCATTTTCAAATTTGAAACTGATTTTCTGAAAAGATTCAGATACCTAGGTACTCTAGGTAGGTAGTTACCAACTTTATAAATTAATAATTCTACATTTGAAATGTGTATTTCTTTGTTTAAAGTTGTATCATTTTTTGATTTTTCCATTTTACTGATGGCGTTCTCTCTGCTTGTTGGGGAAGTGCTCTGACCACTGAGCTAACTCAACAAATATCTCAACATCCGTCATTTTTAACTATATCATGTTACAACTAAGAATTACTGACATAAAATGTATTACAATGATTAAATATTACAATTTGAGGTTTTACTCATTAACTTATTACGTCATAAAAATATTCAATTTGGGAGGCGGTATTGGATAACCACAAACCCTGCTAAAGATTATAAACTAAATAGTGTTTGTCTATATACTGTCACATCTATCAAGGACCTTGGGGTCACTATAGACTGCAAATTTTCTTTCCGTGATCACATTAATAATACCGTAAATAAATCACTTAAACTACTCGGCCTCATTCATAGAATTACCTCTGACTTCAAACATATAAGTACACTTAAAACTCTTTCGCTGGTTCGCCTTCACCTTGAATTTGCTAGTGTCATTTGGTCTCCTTTCTATGCTGCCCACATTTGTCACATCGAATCAGTACAACATCGTTTCCTAAGAGGAATTGCTTGGAGGTTGGGTCTTGAAAGAGGCAAGTACTCATATGATGAAATTGAACACATTTTAAACATGTCTTCTTTAGAAAAACGTAGAAAGGACTCTGATCTAATTTGCATATTTAAAATTATCAACAGTATTACTGATACACCTGCATTGTTACAAGTGTTACAACTCATCCAGTTTAACATCCGTTCCCGTAGGCTTCGAAATAATGAATTGCTGTTCCTCAATCAACATTCTACTAATTACGGTTACCATTCTCCCTTATCCAGAATGTCGAGACTTGTCAACGCAAGTCAAAGCATTGATTTTTTTGGTGTAAAACTAAATGACTTTCGGCAGTCGATACGCAATATTTAAATGCTTCTTCATGCTTTGACTTGTAGTATCTCTATATGTACTTTTTATATTTTATATTGTCATTGCTGTTAATTTTTATGTGCTCTCCCTTCACTGTCATCTCTGTTTTTTTATTCGTGTTATTATTATGTTTTTAATGGACTGTTGTCCGTAAATTAATAAATAAATAAAGGCCACCCCAAGTGTTTTGCTACATTTGGTGATTTAGCTGGAGTGCCGGGTTCATGGGATGGGTTTTTATTAGGTGTTGGCTGCGGATGCGTTTACCCACCTACTGCATGGCGGGCCGGATCGGGAGAGACTGGAAACCTTATCTAGACCTCTCCAACTAATTAATAGGTCCGTCACTCCTGGATTCATTGACACCCCCAGAATCCTACCCATCCCTCATACCTTTTTTTTCTTCCCAGAACTTCCTCTTCTTCTTTTTTTTTAGGAAGACCCTCCACACATCATCCCCAAAGATCACTGAGGAGTTTTTTTTTCCTCAGCCATTATTTTTGCTCCTGTCTACTCATATCTACTAGCATCTAATAAGTATGTTCTGTTTCTAAGAACAACAATATCGATCCATTTCTTCTGATAAGAGCATTTTTATAAAACGATATATCGTTATATTCGTAGGTGTCGGGTAAAATAACATACCCACTCAAGGACTCTGAGTGTGATAACTTTGCCCAAAACCCATCAATTTATTTTGAAATACTTTATAGAAGCTGGTTAGGAATACGATACCAATACACATCGTGTAATATTCCGTTGATTGATCTTTTCAAAGAGGTTTTTTTAATGTTTACATAGATAGTTTTGACTCACATTCTAATAAGTTTGGAATCATGCGACAATTCAGCATTTATCGAATGATAAAGCATGGCTTACAAATTGACTGCTCGATATAAATTGTACACCACAAACATAAAATGTATTCCGTAACATTTATACGTCTGTACTTTTGTTAGGTTATGTTAAAATATGAATAAATTTAATGCGGTGCGGCGCGGTTTGTTTGTAGAAAAAATCTCTATATCGATTTCGCTGTCGGTTCAGAAAATTATACATAAATATAGTGGATGTTATGGGGGGAGGGAGGAGTGGGAGTGTGTAGGCAAATCGCGTGCTGTATTTTACATTGGAAAAATGGTAATGTATTATCATCAGAGGCGACTATGCCGCTGGGAAAACTAAGAAAAGTCGAACTGATTCGATTAAACGATAATGGCACATTATTATAGAAAACCTTATCGTTCCCACGCATTTCACAGCCCATATAATTGCCTTTTTACAATAACTCCACACGGGAGGCCCTGATAGAAAATATTTTTCTCATCGTCTCTAGAGGCTAGCAAATCAATCACAGTCGTGCTGTTGAAATCAAGAATGAGTTCAGAGCGTTTAACCAGCCAGCGGACGAAAATCCACATTTCGTCGAAAGTTGTTCTTACGATCATGCAGGGTGGTTACAATGAGAAAGATTAATTATTCCCCGTACCATCTTTTTAAAGTTATAACTCAATATCGATTTAATTTCATTCCAAATGTTCTTTAATTTATACCTACATCCAAAAATGCTGTAAGGCGTGATGATAAAACTATTAAAATAATGTGCTTTTTGTAATTATTTTTTGATTATAAGTATTTATAATGTCTAAATTAAATAAAAATGTTAAAAAAAAATTAAAATATATTAGTTTGTAAGTGCGCAAGTAAATACACAAACGGACCAATTTTCGCCAAGAAACACATGTGCGTGTGTATTTTTAAATGATTTTATTTAAATTAAAATTAAAATTCTAAAACATGCGATACCCAGATAATGTATTGACCTATTTTACTGCATGATTATATGATTTGAAATGGGTGTGGTATAATACAAAATCTTTTTTGAAAATTTAACAAATCTGCCAAAGACCTATGGTATAACCTTATTATACTAAAAATAAACATTTTTCTCAAAATTTAAAACATGCGAATGCTAGATAAAAGAACAATTTTTCAAAATCCATTTATAATTTTTTGTGGAAAAGAGTCAATATGTCTAAAATCTGATTTAAAAATGACATATATCTGGTTTTCTGGTTTAAAGGGTTTTTTTCAGGTATATTAGACCAGATGTGGCTGCCAAATTCGAACTGTGAGGCGCACTAACAATTTGTTCAGAGTCAGCAGTTCCGTACTACCAAATTATCTTTTTTACATTGCCTCCACACCGGAGGCCCTGCGGAAAATGTTTTTTTTTCCCTCTGAACCTTTATCATCTTTGAAGATGCTGTCTGGAGGATCTTTTTGAGGTGAGGAAGGTGTGATCGTGGGTCTTGAAGAGACTCGCGTTGTAGGAGGGAGGAAAAGCAGAGGCCGGCAAATCGTTCCACAGCCGAGCTGTTGAACTCAAGAAGGAGTCGTAGAAGCGATCTATTCTCATATGACAAATGTCAACTGTAACATACAGAGTGTCCGGGGGTAAAGTGCATTAACTTCGGGAGGTGATTCCACATGATAGTACGAGTAAAAAAGATAAATAACTTTTTTCGAAATTCCAACGTTTAGGGGTAGTTTTGAGGTGAAAAGATAAAATTAGTCCGGCGTGTGCGGCGAGATTTATTATTTTCCGCCGTTACGATACGGGCCAATCACAATCGAGTCGGGCGCCCGGCAGGCTCTCAGCAAGTAAGATCGTACCTCACACTAAGGATTTTTAGTAGGTACGTCTTTTTGTATGGGAAAAAAAATGTCGGAATTTTGAAAAAAGTTGTTAATCTTTTTTACTCCTACCATCATGTAGAATCACCTCCCAAAGTTAATGCACTTTACCCCCGGACACCCTGTATTCATATGTAGCAGTGATGGTCCGTGAGTTTTCAGTGAGCTAGAGTGCTAAAATTAGCTAAAAATGATTTTTTTTTCAATATTCAATATTTTATATGAAGGTTTTAAAAAATATATTCTTACAAAAGGTGGAAATTAAAAAAAAATACATTTTCAGCTACAACAACATCAATGACGTCTTTTTCAATCTTAGCCCTCTAGCTCACTGAAAACTCACGGACCACCACTGATATGTAGAGACTTTCAACTATTTGGACTATTTTTTGCAATTCGGCTAGCAGTGTGGCATAATGTAATATTCAAAAGGATTATTAAAATCCAAAAAGCGGTAACTAAAACAAATCTGTTATGTGATGTTCAAAATTCGACATTAGATCGCATGCTTTTCGATTATCCTACTCCGATCAATCACATTAAACTATTTTTAATCATCCTTCAATTAAACTTGCTCCCCCCTTTCGACATTAGGCTTCCCCTCAGCCTCGAATCCATATCAAATTAATTAAACGACCACATATACTTTTTTACCTAATAAAAACTTATAATAAATTTTGGATAATTTGGAGATCATAAAACCTTTCATACAACTCCGCTTGATGAAGAAAACGCAATAATAGAAATATAATTTTATAACATACTGAATCAGGAAAGCCTTCCTCGATCTAACACCAGACATGGTGTTAAAAATGGCGATCCGACGGTTATCCCCCGTTAATTAGCCCCTCGAAATGATCTTTATTATAAATTGTAATTTTTTGTGCATTATTAACCAATTTCAAACCTAAAATCAACCTTAAAAATACATTTAGGTATTAAGTTCAAACGAATTTATTTGCAGTATCGATTGTAGTACGTATAAGCTGGTGTATACAGAACATAGGCAAGTAACTTTGCTTGATGCATTTCAATGAAAATGTGTTTTATATTTTTGTTATTTGGCGGTACATCCTCTCTGTACACCCCTTCTTAGTTATATTTTGTGTAAGTAGGTATACCTATTTTACCTAAACCTATTGAATATTAAATATAAGTATATCGGGGGGGGGAACTGTTGGGGGATTAACTTGTCTTGGAACCTTTAAAAATATAAGTGCAACCTCTACTGGATTATGCTTTTCAAATATATTTCCTCATTTTGCAAAGAATGTAGTTCTAAAAGACGATTCACTGTACCAAATCTTTGAAAGATCTGCTTTGTGAAGATAGACTCGAGGAACTAAAATTACCAACACTGAAAGAAAGAAGAGAAAGGAATAACTTCATTGTTTGAGACTTTCATCATTTGATCTGGACATGACAGATGCTTTGGTATTCGAGAAATATTCACCGCGAATACAAATATAAATTTCCGAAGCAACTAAAAAAGTTAATAAAACACTTCTGCATCCAATCCTAGGAAATACTTGATTGCTAATATAGTAGTGAAATCACAGAACAAACTTCCACAACATGTTATCGATGATGCAAAAGAATATAAATCAATTTAAAACGCGATTGGCTTTTCATTTGGAGAAAAGAAAATATTGACATATTTTGAAATTAGATATGAGCGTATCAGCAGAATACTGCCTGCTCATTATCTTGTGATAATAAATGGAGCAAACATTTTTTTAAATATCAGTGAGAAACCAAATCGACAACATAATAAACTTTTACAAAATAATATGGTTCCAATCAACGTTCATTTCCCACAAGAGTCCAATAAATATTGGCTTGAGTTTTAAAAGTCTCGCAAAGCCGATCTTGAGTATTAAAAACGTTGAACGGTGACACAGGAGGGGCATTTATGTATGTAGAAGGAAAAAATGATTTACTAGACATAAAATCATAGAAATGCTATTAAAATCTAAAAAAGTGCTTCTCAAGTTGATGGTTCGGAAAAGTGAGTCTAGGATCTCAACTCTTTACAAAATTTTATTAAATTAAATACACGTATCATCAAAAACACTAATTTTGTTTTTGGTCTGTTTGTCTGCGTATTCTGGTTCAATGAATTCGCTTTGAATTTAAGTGTCATTTTCAAAATTGGAACTGATTCTGGGAATACTTCAATACTACCGTGTTGGATTATATTTTATCAGAAAATTACTTTGATAGTTTTCAAAATTGGAGTTGATGTGAAAAGAATTCAGAAAATCCCGTGGTTTTTCACAGTTCTGCGCTAGTTTTAAAATAAGATTTAAAATAATTTGTGAAAGACATAAAACAAACTGATTTTAAAATATAATTTTTTTAACCATTTTTTGACATTAACATTAAACAAAGGTACGCTAGAGACTCCTTCCAAATAATTTAGAATATCGTTGAATTGATTTGGAGGTGCAAAAATTATTTCAAAACTTTATTCATTAAATGGCTAACGAGTTTCAAAATGGCGTAAGCCTGAAGTTGAATAAGATTCTACAGAAAATAATAGTGACAGTCATCAGAAAGTTTGGCAATTTTATCTGTGATATCTGCGGATCGTCTTTATCTCTTCCTTTCTTCGGAAACAGGAATCGATATACGAGAATTCCACAGACTAACTGAACAAACGTTTTCAATTTTATTTTGTACATCAAAAAAGGGTGAGCAAAATTACTCTTTGAAATTTGTTTTTGTGTTAAAAACATAACACTCTTAAATGAGTCAGAGATTCTTGTTTTTTTTTACTTGCTACTAGAAACTCATTACCGACGAATATGTTTAAGCGAATGGTTTATGTTTTAGTAATTATATTAAATTTGCGTTACGGTTCCGTAGTAAGCGTTCAAAAATAAGAAGAAGGTATTTTGAAAGGGAGATGTTATGTAAATACGAATATAAAAGGAACTATGTTAATATTAAACAACAATTATAATTAATGCGTAAGAAAAATATTAAAGAATAAAGCGTTACTTATTTGGAATGGAGGAAAAAACTCTCCAAGTCTAAGTACAATTTAAACAAACACTGACTTGTTTCATTCTTAAAACATGTTAAATAACAGAACCAGATTTATTTTTTATAATTTTCGGAGTATACTTTTCGATTTTTTTCTATCGAAGGAATTTCATGTATAATTACTTTTTTAACCAAAACTAAAATATATTTTTAAGAGTAAAAAAGTGTTTAAGGGAAGTAGAAATTCGTAATACGGGGTCTTAACCTTTGATGGTGTTACTTATAATTTTGAAATCTTTAATTGATGGTGGAATTCCATTATGTGTCTTTAAAATTACTTTTTAATGGATTAAAACACCTTTAACAAGACGAAGAGCTCCGAGGAAAAGACAGAAATAACCATCTGTTAAAAATAAAGCTGACGGGAGTATTATGTAAAAATGATTTCAAAAAAATCATAGATTCAGTCAACCCAACACAATGTAATCCATCTCACAGAAGGTAGTAATAAACCCACCAGAGAAGATATTCAAATGTAATAAAGCTGCTCCGCCAACAATATGTACAATTGTAGAGCCAATAACGCTTATTCTTGACATATAATATAAAGCTATATCCTTCTATATTTTCCATCCATAGATTCAGTTCAAATTGTACCAGTCTTAAGACAACCCGCCATATTAAGGTGAAATTGGTCCGGTCATTTATAGAAAAGAGGAAAAGTTATAAAGTAATTTTAATTCACAAAAAAAGTCAAATTTGAATGACGTATTTTAATGCTGTTAGTGTTGTTTTTCTTCTTTTATTATTTGAATACTTCATAAAAAACATGAGACAAAGAAGCGTTGCAATCTTGAAGGGAGAAAATGCCATTTTAGGTAAAGCTTCTTGGGAAATGGCGTGTTTGGTTGGAGTTGGGCAACTAGAGGTTATTTGGTATAAAATTCCTAATTCCAGACCTTGGTGAGCACAGTCCGGGGAGGTAAGTACTTGAATTTTAAAAATGCGAGATTGTTCGGGGCAAAGACCAAATTTCATGCGAATCAGAGGAGAAATTTATTTTTATGACTTTATATTTTCAGTTGTGATAGTAGAAATATGATTCCTTCGCAAGAGCAATCGCTTTGTTTTTGGACAGTGATATTATTACTTTTTCTTAAATTCCAACGTGTTGAATCCACAATACAAATGTCCATTTTCGTACGAATAAGGCTGGATAACACAAAAATGATTTGGCGAAAATATAGATATTCTTGACGAGATAATTCTTTGAATCAATGTTTAGATATATCTTTCAAAATCTATTATAATCATCCAGCCTCTGTGATTCCTTCCTCCTACAAAATGTTCACTCCTTCCTTTCCACAAAAACACCCTCCATGCAGCATCATCCCCAAAGATGACGTAAACCTACCCGAAAACGACATTCCTCAAGGTCTTTTTTCAACTTTTCGACGGCAACATGAAAAAAGTTATGAACGATAACGTTTACAATACATTTGCGTAATAAAAAGTGTGTGTTTATACTTTTTCGTTATTTAAAAAGATATGTTTATTTCAAATTATAAAATATAAATTTTTCAGATATGTTCATATATATTCCATTTATTTGGATTTTATTGCAAAGCGGAAATAATATTTTGACCTTTCGAAAAAATAAGCCGGGACCTGAAGGAAATAGTCCCCAATAACATTTTTTAGGTGTCAGGCTTAGTTGAAAAATGCCACGCAGCCGTTCCTCTTAAGTGATTGCGCCGAGTACTTTACGATAACAAAGCAGAACGCCTCTTCATACATAGCCCAAGAAAAGGGAGGGAAATAATTTACTTTCCCAATGAAGGTTATGAAATAAATAGAAACACCCAACTTTTTGGATACATTTAGTTAAACGTTATGAAGTCAATATAAGTAATTAATTCACCGTATCGCTTAGTGTATTATTTCATATTAACGCAATAATTGTATTCCTACCTGGTGTTTACAGTAGAAGGTGAAATAGGTAATACACGCCAAGGGGGGACCCTTGCGTGCTCCGACTCACGTTCAGAAATAAACTCCAGTATATTTTATAGGGTATAACTCCGAATACTTTGGGTATTTTTAATGTTTCGTTATTACGTGTTTTTCTCAAACTGGAAAAGTTTGCTGCGTAAGTATTAGCGGTACCGCCATCTGTTATAAAGCTTTTTATGTAAATACGGCACAAGAGTTCCAACTGCTCCCTTCTGGAGGCAGTGAAATTATGGCAATTGGGGTATGTTGTGAGACTGGAAGTACTGGGGAGGCGAAATAGTTTGAAAAGGAAAGTGGGGAAGTACCTGGTTATTTACAATAGATCCATACAGGAGGCCTCGAGAAAAATAATTTCCCTCAGGACCTATATCATCTTTTTGGATGCTGTGTGGAGGGTTGTCTAAAGAAATGAAGGAGATGGTGTTCTGGTAAGGAAAAGGTATCAGGTGTGGGTAGGAATTAGGTGATCAAAACTCACATTTTAACCATAACTAGAATAACTTTTTTATTCCCATGCCGCACAATGAATGCGAGTTATTTATATTATAGATTAATAAAAACAGCACCATACCAATTATATATTTTACGCACAATAATTTTAAAACTTTATAACCCGTTTTTCAACTATAAAGTTAGCTGTAAGCACCAGATTTTTTTTCTAGACGGTGAATTAATAACTTGGGGAGGACAACAACGAGACACATTTTAAATATTTGTAACACGTTCTTCAGAATTAATTAAAATGAACGCGGCAGAAACGTCGAATCTCCAGGCCTGCTACGGTGAATTCGACCGTACGTTCGTACTTACGTCGTTAAGAATCCCACATTATTTTTCTTCTTCTTCTTTTCTTTGGTACGGCAAATTCGACAGTAGGTCCGTCCAATACACGGGTCGCGAGTCGCAATTTGTAAACACGGCTTTTTTACTTACGTTGTTAATATTCCGAATATATTTTAGGGTATATTGTCGTCTTAAGTCACCAAACGTAGCGAACCATTTGGGGTAACCTATGGCATAGGTGTTGATTATCCAATAAATGGTTCCCGGGCGGCGTTACCCATATCCGCCTTCCAAGATCTCAACACCAAACACGGCTAAAGATATTTTAAGCAAAGTTTCAATTCTGAATGGTGGTCTCGCACGATACTGAGAGTATCTTCTGAAACGTGTCGCAAATATAGTTTATATTATTTAAAATGGAAAAATGGAGACATAACGCAAATTATTAACTAAAATTTATTTGTGCACGCCGGGATTTGAACCCGCGACCTAAGGATTGCTAGGTCGCAGGTTGAGAAGAACAAACAACAATAGAAAACAATTAAAGAAAAAGGGAACAAGGTTATACAGATATGGATGATTACAACTTAATGGAAAAGAAAAGAAACAAGACTTCTTGTTATGAACATGACAAGAAAATTACAAAGTTTCAACCTTAAACATACTTAAAAATATTCTTTTAAAGCATTACTCTGATTTTTTTATTTTGCTGGATTCCCTTGTACATATATAGTACAGAGTAACATAGTACAGAGATTTTATTCCATATTTTGTAGTGTGTGTTTGAGGTATGCAGATTTTATTGCTATTTCGAGTATTGTGAGTGTGGATGTCTTGATTGCAAAGTGGCGTGATGTTAGTTTGAGTTGATTGTTAAGTAATTTGTAGGATAGTGCTGGTGATTTCATGTTTAGGAAGGACTGTGATTGGAAGAATACCGGAAACTGAATAGATGTCTCTGACATGGGTGTCCCATGGAAGTCTAAAAACATTTCTGAGATCTCGGTTTTGAACCACCTGCAGATCAGCTATCAACTTCTTTGAGGCAAATCCCCAGATATGTATTTTACCTTAAATATTTTTGTATCTACAATATTCATTTACATACCTCTACGCCTGTCCAAACACAGGTATATCCTAGTGAGACAGGCATCAAAAAAAGCCAATGTATGTATACTTTTTATAGATAAATAAATTATTTCGTTGTACTGGATTTTAGTTTTTATTAAATATTTTTGAGCACATCGATGGTGGTTCAACTAGTTTATAACACCCGCCTGCAGTCCCCTTTTACTCCGCAGTAGTTCTATGATATGGTACACAACTATACAAGCAAGAATCTATTCATTTTGTTTTATCTGTACGCGTCGTTAAACAAAATTTTCCTGAAATACAACCTAGTTTGTTAGCAACCGTAAAATATGAAATACGAACATCATACACTCCTAAAAAGTTCAATGGAAGTTATTATTCCACAACTACAAATAATGTATTTACTTTAACACGCGATTCAGTCATATCATTATTGAGACCTCATATTAAAATGAATATATATATATTGATCCATTTCACAGAAAGCAATCCCTTTGTGGTTTGACGTCATTTGATATGAAATAAAACAAAGATTCATATCGCTAATTACAACTATGATGCGTCTTTTTAGGGAAAGGAAGAGAGGAAGTTCTGGAAGGAAAAGGTATGGGGGTGGGTGTAAATCTGTGGTCAATATGTCCAAGAGTGACGGACGTATGAATCCATCCCTCCCACTGCGGTGCAAGTCGAGGTGTAGGGATAGTCCAGCTGTAGTGGTCAAAAGGTCTTCCTCAATCAGTCTCTCCTGTTCCGGCCCGCCATGCAGTATATGGACAAACACATCTGCTGCCAAGACCTGGACAAATCTGACCCCCCCATGAATCCGGGCACCCCTGCTAAGTCACCAAATGTAGCGAACTATTTGGGTTGACATATGGTAGCGGTGTTGGTTATCTGATAAATGGTTCCCGGGGCGGTGGTAGACATACGCGCCTACTAAATTGAATGTGAATGAAGCAAGGTGAGTGCCAAGACTCAGTTGTTTAGCGGTCCATCCTCTCTGTCTATCCCTGCGGGGAAACGGCGTAATGTAAGTTCCGGTTCCGGTTCAAGATGGTGGCCTTATCGGATACTACATTTTTATCCCACCAGAGTTCGCATCACCGTGGTTCCTACCACGATCTGCCAAAAATAAATATTTTATATTATGGTTCCTACCGGCCTGAAGAAAGTTTGAAAAAAATAATTGTATTGAGATAGTGACATTTTTTCGTACAAATTGTATAATTTCATATTCAAAATTTTATTAAAAATTACGTAAAATATTTAAGGTCATAATTACGCAGGTGAATATTTAAGTACCTACTTAAAAATCTTGTAAATTCAGGGAAAAATTTGGTTTTCATTTAATTAGTAAGATAAAATTAGAAACATTATTTTTGGATGCATGGTGTACTGTTAACAGAACTACTAGTAAATAATATTTAAAACGTACCGTTCTCACTTCATCGGGGAAACATATTAGCAAATAATTAGTCAATAAAATTGTATAAGAAGTAATAAATGATGTCTACAACATTTTGAAATTGGCAGTTGGATTGGTTGACTATTTGGGGATGGTTGGATGGCAGGTTTAAGGGTTGTTAGCCTAGCAGCCAGCAGCTAGCGGGAACTAATTTAGCGCCGGCAGTGGAATAAATATTGACTGAAAACAAATTACATATGACATGTACGCGATGTGACTCCTCGGGCGGTTCAACTTATTCCATATTGGTATGAGTATTTTATTTAACATGGTTTTGAAGGTTTTTTGAACGATAGAAAGATGGAAAACTACATCATCGTAGAATGCGCGTTGCCTTATTCCTTATTATTTAATTTATTCTTCACATTTCTATTTTAACTACGCAAACCTAAATATAACACGTACTCTTTTATTGTTGTACATCAGGATTAATCATCATTTTACTGTACAAGATTTCTTATTGTAACATTCTTAAGAGCGTTTAACCGTGGATGGTTTGGTATATTTATGGTTTAACCAGCCAGCGGACAAAAATCCACATTTTGTCGAAAGTTGTTCTTACGATCGTGCTACAATGAGAAAGATTAATTATTCTCCGTACCAGCTTTTTAAAATTATAACTCAATATCGATTTTATTTCATTCCAAATTTGCTTTTATTTATAATGATGCTTACCACTTTTTATTTTATTTTATTATTTTATTTATGTGTATTTTTTTTTCTTCTTATTATTTTTTTCTTCTTATCTTCATAAATATCTTTGTGTTTTATGTATGTACATACTTTCTATACAGGATGTGTGGGATTGCACTCACCTCCCCACATTCTGGAATAAAGACCATTGTTATTATTATCATTATACCTACATCCAAAAATGCTGAAAGGCGTGATGATAAAACTATTAAAATAATGTATTGTTTTGTATTGTTTCATAGTGCTTTCACACAAACGAAGTATTGAATTCCGTAAGTCTAAACTTAAACTTTATGTACTTTTTGTAATAATTTTTTTGATCATAAGTATTTACCATTTTTCAATTAAATAAGAATATTAAAAAAATCTGAAATATATTAGTTTGCAAGTGCGCCAATAAATACACAAATGGACTAATTTTCGTCAAGAAACACATGTACGTATATATTTTTAATGATTTTATTTAAACTAAAATTAAAATTCTAAAACATGCGATACCCAGATATTGGATTGATTTATTTTACTGTATGATTATATGATTTGAAATGGATGTGGTATAATACAAAATCTTTTTTGAAAATTTTACAAATCTGCCAAAGACTATGGTGTAACCTTGTTATACTAAAAATAAACATTTTTTCTCAAAATTCAAAACATGCGAATGCTAGATAAAAGAAAAATCTTTCGAAATCCATTTATAATTTTTTGTGTAAAAGAGTCAATACGTCTAAAATCTGATTTAAAAATGACATATTTTTAATTTTCTCTGGTAATACCCTCTTAACATTTGAGAATTTAGATTATACAAAAGTTGTAAGGTTATTTAAAGTGTAATTAAATATAACATCTCTATTCTTTACGAAATATTATTTAATAGCACCATTCTTCTTGTCATGCTATGCTGTGCTAGAACGTCTGTTGTTTTGCCGTGTGGTATCTTTAAAAAGTCGTGGCGACGACTACGGCTGAAATTTTCAGTAGTTCTTTCTGTTTGATGACTTAGTAGGAGTACCCGGGTTAATGGGTTGAGGTTTGCTCGGGACTTGGTGGCGAATGCATCTACCCACCAACTGCGTGGCAGCCCAGATGGGGAAAGACTGATTGAGGGAGACTTTTTGACCTCTCCAGCTGGAGTCTGTCGACCCATCGCCTTGTACCGCAGTTGGAGGGATGGATTCATAACTCCGTCGCTTCTGAACACACTGATCCCCAGATTCCTACCCACCCCTCATTCCTTTTTCCTTCCCAAAACTTCCTCACCGTCCTTTCCCCAAAAAAACCTGCGCATAGCGTCCCTTGAAATGACAAAGGCCCTGATAGAAATAATATTCCTCAGAGCCTCCTGTGTCGATAATAACGTTTTTTTTTAATCTTCTCGTCATGCTTTGCTGTGCTAGCACATCTGTTCTGCCGTGTTCATCTTGAACTTAATATTTGTCCTTTTATGCTGTACTAAAATACTATGAACTTCTGGAAGCGGGTAGGTACTGATCATTATGATACATTTAAAAAATATTAAATACTAACTTATTTTCTCTGATCATAAGTTATCTGGTGACATCTTCCATTATAGGTTAGCTACCATTAAGTAAGTAATATTTCTCATTTCCCTCAATTCGCGAACATCGACTATCGTTGTTGACAAGCTGGCTTTAACTTCACAAATTAAAAATCTATGCAAAATATCTATTGAACCCCATAAGAACTCCATCAAAGGCAATTTTAAAAAACTTTAATATTGTGTTCAGCATTAATAAACTGTACTAAAAAAATGCAGGACTCAAATTTAAAGAAAATATCAGTACCTTGCTGACCAATACGCCCATACTACACGGAAGAAATCCTCAAAACTACTGATCATCCCAGAATTAAGTACATGTTTTGGCCAGAAAAAACATAATTTACGTGCTTCAGAATTATATAATGCCCTTCCAATTGAAATTAAAAACACCACGGAGATACCAAAGTTTAAAAAAGACATCAAATTACGGCTAATTAAACATGAAGGTGAGGAAATTATGAAGTAACCCCAATGCAACCTACAGATAACAAACATAAATACTTTTAATTTATTTATTGTTTATTTTGTGGAAACCAACAAACTAAAATATGAGTAAATCATGATCAACACCCATACAACAACCTACAGTCCGCCTCGGAACATGAACGCCGAGAAGGGCTGTGAACAAACAACTTTACTTTGTATTTATACTTTTTATTTTACATGTGTGTGTATAAATTTATAATGTATTATTGTTAAATAAAAATTTAAAAATGTAAGCGTTGGAAAGGGTACTTTAATTAAAATATTCGGTATTTTTAGTCTCAGCTGGGAATACAATAATAAGAAATACTTTGAAGTTTGATTCAGTGACTATCTAAAACAAAGCATTGAAGAGCTTATCACCCACCCCTCCCCCTAACCACCTTTCGAGACCCCATCCTACCTCTGCCGGTATCCCCTTCGGAGAGTCCATTCACACCAAATCCCGAGAAATATTTTAAATACCAACGATTATTTTTGTGCCCGTTAAGCGTTATCATTCATTCATAAGAAGAATAAACATTGATTTTCTAGTTTTCGGACACGCCTTACCTGTTAAAGAAATATTACCTATTGAAAATATAATATCAGCATTTTCTTGGATTCACTACTGCCCAAATTTAAAGGAAGCATCTTGTCATGATATAAACTATTCAATGTGCATACTTGTCCCTTCATAGACCACCCTTTCTCACACCTGCACATTCTCACACATATGTAAACACAGTAAACACACCTATACACTACGTACATCATCCTGTAATTACTAATTCTATATCCCACATATAAGATATTACAAAGAATCATATCATAGGTACCCACTCCCACATACTCGTATAAGACATGACAAAGAATCATATCATAGGTAATTTTTTCATCACTTTAGCCGCTGATGTACTGTTTTTTTTCTATAATATATAAAATAAATAAATTAGTAATCAAATCCGACAGATTAGGGACCCATACTTTATAATTAAAACACAAAATTAAAGTAACACGTTTCGATAGCAGATATCTACTACAGCTTTTGATTGATTTTTTTTTCAGTTTTTTACTGAATTTTGGCCTGCAATCCAAATTTAAGTGTTGTATGAAAAGGGCCGCGAGGCCATCTCTCTTAACGTAAATCATATTCACCGTCGCTAACCTCATAGAAATAAGGTACTGCTAGTAGAAATAAGGCACTGTTCTATAGTATCTATTCTCAGACCTTAGATTATCCAGAATAGGCCACTAGCATCACATTTTTTTTTAAATTTTCCGGTTTAGGCAAATATTCTAAGACATTCTGTATTTTTTTTTAATCGTATTTTTGAAACCCTGGCGATTTTTTAAATATTCAATCCGAAAAATCAGACCATTTTTTATAAACTGGAAAGACGGGACATAATTTTATGGGTGCGAAAAAACGATAATTACATAGCCGAAAATCATTTAAAATAAATAACGTGTTCCACAAGAAAGGGCACAGGCGAATAACGAGGCGTACCAAAAATATTTTTTTCCTTTTTTTTACATGAATACCGCACAAGAGTCCCAACTGCTCCCGTCTGGAGCCAGTGAGACTATGGCATCCCCGAATATAGATTTATTTATTTAAAAATAAAATAAAACTGTACATTTCTAAAAAAATTTACTAACATTTTCGTAATCTTAGTAAAAAAATCTATCCACACGATTTTTTCCAAGTCGTTATGAATTCCATGCAAGTGGCCTATTCTAAAAAAAATCCTTTCGAATGAGCGCCGATTATTCAGTACTGAATCTGAAACAGTCAAGACATTCCTGAAAGCGTAGAATTTCTTGTTCTGCGGGGATTTTTCAGTTCTAATGTCCTTCATTTACATTTAAAGCGCTACATGATATGGTTTTCCTCCACAATAGATGCCGAGGTTCATTATCCGTACACAAGAGCCGACCCCGCATTGTACTCAAACCGATTAAGTTAATAAGGTGGATTGCGGCGGGAGGAACAGATGAGCGCTTCCGGTTGTCACCAACATTTATTTATGAATCGTTGTGTTTTAAGTATAGTAATATTATATTATTTTACAAAAATAGAATCACCATGTTTTCATAGATCACTTATGGTCTAGCAAAACGTGGTGTTCCACAAGAGCCTGTTTTAGGGCCACTACTGTCTCTAATCTACATCAATGACCTATACCAGATCAATGACCTATAAGTTAACCCGAAAAATAATAATTAATAAATAAATAAATTTAAAATGCACAGGAAGGCGAAAAACAATTTTTTTCGTGAACCAGTCAAAAATGTTGCAAACATTGTCAACGTATTTTAGAAATGGCACTAGCGAAAACCCGTAAAAATGACGACATATTATAATGGTAGGTTTAATAATTATTGCATAATAGCTAAATAGCACAGATCCTTGAAAATTCACGAAATTTGACTGTAAAAATCTGAAATTTAAACAAACGAAATACACATTTCAAATAAAGAATTAAAATAATTTTGTGTTAAAATATTATGTGTTTTTTTATATTTCATATTACTTTTTAATGTTAGCCCCAGATAATACATCTGACATTTCTTCGGGAATTTACATTTATCGTTATACGCACAAGAACGACTGTGCACCACCACTCCAATATTGGAGGTGTGGGCTGGGCAAGGTCATTATGGTAAAAAAGGTGTATATGATGTTTTTTCTACAATAAAACTTAGCAATTTATCATCAAACCATTGCTACTACTACTACTAGTACTATCACATCTGTCCTGTACTAAGGAGTACCTTCGAGGATGATGATATCATCCGCATACGAGATGACACTTCCACTAAGAGGGCGACTGGACATGTGATTGACATATATAAGGAAAAGTACAGGCCCGATTACTGTGCCTTGTGGAATTCTATACTCAGTAGACAAAGGTTCACTCATATAGTTTATCGTATTATTCCCTATTTTCTTGACGATGTATGAATGTATGAATGTGAGTGAGGCAAAGAGTGTGTGCCAAGACCGAGTTGTTTGGCGATCCGTCCTCTCTGCCTACCCCTGCGGGGAAACGGCGTGATGGTTAGTTAGTTAGTTTTCTGTGGAACCAAATTAAAACTTTGTCTTCCAGTCCAATTTTCTCCAGATTAGCAACTAACCTAGAATGCGACACAATATCAAAAGCTTTTTTTAGATTCATAAATATTCCTAAGCACTTTCGACGTACATCCAATTTAACGACGTACATCCTTAACTAGAGAAGTCAACTTTGCAAAGGCCTCTAGAGTTCCTATGTTAGGTCTAATACAATATATTGGTAAGTTATTTCGTCATAGTATTTCGTCATAGTATATACAGTTAGTTTAGTAGTAATGTCACATAAATATTATGTGATTAGTGCAGTTCTTGCCTATTTAGTTATTTTGTCTATGGTGTTTTTTTGGGAGACTGGTAATTTTTGGGAAAGAGAGATGTGATTTTTTGTTTATGGTCACTTCCTTCCGCTGCAGAAGGGCTACTGTCGCGGAAATTAGTCACTCCCGATTATGGGGTTTCAATTTCGTTAAATCATGTGAATCTAAGTTGATTTTCACTTAAAAAGGCGCGGGGTGTTTTTACGTAACACGAGAAGTTCGTGTACGGTTTTATTTATAGTGGATGATGTAAAAATCCCACTTTTTCCGAAGTTGGTAGTTGGCCATTTTGTGGTAATATTTATGGACACGAATTTGTAAAGTGATTTGGTCCTTGTGTTGGCTACAATAATATGCCATCATGACCCCGCGTCGCGAATGTCACGGATTGCTGACAGTTCTACCGAAATCCGCAAGTCTTGGAGACTGTTGGGGGCCACGTGCCTTTTGAATGGAGTTCGTCGAGATAGCCCGAGGCTGGATACGCTCCTTGGAGGTGTAGCGGCCTCCTTCCCAATTAGAAGGACGACCTTGGTTCTCTGGATTCCGCGCCGTCCCCGGTTGAAGAGGCTGGAAGTCCCGTCCCTTCCCGTGTTCTCTCTACGAAGCAAGTCCGCGGTCCTCATCCGGGGTTATATCCGTTTAGTTAGATTAGCGAATCCATTAGGAGTCCATCTGATATGTTTATATTTTGTATTCCTATATTACATTGATATAAATTTAATGCTAACCTTCCATTGGTATAAATTTGCACAATTTGCATCTCATGTTTGTTTTTTTTCTTGGCTACAATATAGTTTTATAAAATTCATCTTCTTTTTATTTTTCTGAAAAACCTACCTACCTGACAGATAACTACATGGCCCATTATCCTGAGCTCTGGTCTCTGCTCTGCCGCAAAATTACAAATTATACGAACTTGACTCGTTTCAGTAAATAAAATTCATTTCCACCAAGAACTGTGGGCTTAGAAATAAAAAGTTATCAAAAAATGGGAAGACGACATATTTTTGATGATAGGAAAAAAGTTATCCAGACAGTAGAAGCTCGCACGGTGACTGGTTATTAAATTGGTCTACCTAGAATGTTATGAAAATGCGTTTTAGAAAATGTTCTAGATTTATTATTCGTGTAAATTGAATATTTAAAACTAAATGAATTTGAATGGAGTGACGTGGTAGGACAGATTAATCGTTTTAATTTGAAGTAATGGTTATTAATTAACCTCTAGTTGAGTACGGTTATTAATTGAGTACTGTTGATTATAGTCATAGAAGAGTAGGACTAATCGCCGTCCTTGAAACAGACTGACGGAGTGTTTGTCGATTTGAGCATTGCCAGGGAAATTATAATAATTGTTTGCTTTTTAACCAACCGATTATTAAACATTCTAGGTATCGATTCTCCTGGCATTTTGCCGCATCATCGTGAACATTGTTCAGGCTCGGTGTTCACTGTTCACTGTTCACTGTTCACTGGCAACACGAACCCATGCTGCAGACCGCCGTTACCAGTTAACATGGTTCGCTGTTCCTCCCTTATTATGAAGTGTCCGATAACATGGTTGCTACCTTGTAAGGAAGTGTCTAACTCTGTTTACATAATTCACTAGATTCAAGTCTACAGTTCTACTGCTAAGGTCATCCTGTTTTTGTTAGGATGCGCAAGAAAAGGGTTTCACGGGCGTGAATGCTACTATGTCCAAAAAAAAAATTGTAGTTTCATATTGACAAACATAATATTTTTGTGGAAAAATTACACATCATCTATCGAAAATGTACACCGCCAATTGTGGCACTCTAATAGGGGAAAATTATTTAAATGAAATGCAAACAAATCATATATTACTGTAAAAGCCCGAAAATTGGTTACTCTTAGGTTTTACTAGTAATTCTTCGGATTTACCAACGGACTTTTGCCATTAAAAGTTGGTAAATCTTAGAATTTACTGTAAAATCTTAAGATTTACCATAGTACAGGCTTTGACAGTAACATGTACACGAAAATTGTCGAAATGTTTCGAAACCAATGGTTTCTTCGTCAGGATAAAATTTTTTTTTTTTTTTTTTTATTTATTTATAAGAATATTGTACATTGCATAGTTTTTTTGTGGTGTTTCATCCGCCATGCTAGGGATATCCCTGTGTTATGGCGGGTGAAGTTTACAGATTTGAAATTATACATTTGTAATGGTTGATAAATAAAATTAGAAGTTGTACAGATTAAATTAAATTGCAAAAATTTTTTAATAATAATAATAATGATAATAAATGTGATGATAATAAATGATGAATAATAATAATAATAATAAAATGAATATACAAATATTTATTTTCGCTTTATAAAGTGAATTTACGATTTTAGAAGGAAAGATTTTTTCTATTTCTTCTTGTAATTAACAAAGAACATGCTTAGATAATTTTTTTAAATATTTTTTCTCCGTGATTGAAAAGTTCATACTTCATTAATTACGTTGTTTCTTTTTTGTACGTTTCTAATTTGCAGGTATCATATTTTTTGTGCATAGTTTTTTTGTACTGAAGGTATAATAAGAAAATAAAATATCGCCTTGTTTCGTATCTAACATAATGATGTTTCGTATAGTCAGTATTTTTCAAGAATAAAACCATCACGTCAGTGGTGAGCAGAAAGGAGGGACCGCCAAACAACTCGGTCGTATTCATTCGACGTCTTATACATGCTCTTCTATTATTCTGACTTTTGACATGGCCTGACTCAAGTATCTGATTCACTTGGTCGTGCTATGTCTTTCTTGGGTATCCCCGACTTCTTCTACCATTCACATTTGCGTCATATATTCTCCTTACACTCCTTTCCACCTTATTTGCACTACATGCCCAAACCATCGGAGGGTCCCTTTCTTAATCTTGTTCATTACGATTAAATCAGCCTTGCATTCTATGCGGATCTCCACGTTTCTCACATAATAATATATTATATTAAAAATACTTAATTTAAAAAGAAACATATTTTTATATTTAAACAAAGCTTATACGATTCGTTACAATGAACTTTTTTCAAACCCCTGAAATGTGAATTCAATTCGTGCCCAGCTTTGGTAATAATAAAATTAAACGCATTGGTGAACAAATTTAATTTACTTGTCAATGCTTGTGACAGCTGTCATGCTATTTTTGTAAGGTTTGTCAATTTTTACAATCAAAATTACAAAACAAAATAAAATATTTTAAACTTTATTTTGTTACTGTGAAAATGTTGAATATCCCATGGAATTGTTTACACTTCGTATTTATTCCCTATGAATATATCATTGTTTGACAACTTTTATTTAACAGCCTGGCAACAACACTAAAAAATAAAAGCCTTAAATTAGGACCTGACTAAATGCAAAACAAACGAAATACCCATAAAAACCGCCCTTCATCGTATCACTGTCATTTCCGTAGTTAATATGAAATTGAACTTACTGAACCCACGACGGATCTTGCTTTATACACCCCTTCGAATGGGTAGCTACACCCATATAAAAAAGCTTCGAATGATCCACAATATTCCAGAACATTTTACAACATTAGAAAGTATTCTGGAAAGTTCCACAATGATCTGGGATGTTCCCGAACATTCCAGACTATTCCCGAACATTCTACAGCATTCCAGAATGTTCCGAAATGTTCTGGAAACGTTGTGGAATGCTCTCAAATACTCTCGAATGTTCTCTCGACTGTTCTAGAAATTTCTAGAGGGCGTACTTCCAGCACTTATATCCTCAAAAGCACGCCCTTCAGGTAAAATCAGGAACCTTCTTCATGAGTGGGGGATAGAGGTGTAACACACCATATAACTCCCTCGATCGCTTCTGAGTTTTAGCGGCACGTACATTATACACTTGCTTTTATAATATGTATTGATGATAGTTTTTTTATAATACCTTTAACTAATTAATCACCACCCTTTGTAATGTTCCTTTTATGTGTACGGGTACTTATTTGTCTATACTTGTTTTTTTATTATTATTTTTGTTAATTTTCATTTTATCCTGACGAGGAAACCATTGGTTTCGAAACGTGTTGATAATTTTGATTAAATAAATGGTGAATATAAAGTGATTTCTTTTCTTTCAAATGAATTTTTCATCCATTTGGAAAAAGCGCGTTTTATTACCATTTTGTAAATAAAAAGCGTGTTGTATTTTGAGTAAACAATCAGATGCTGGAACTTATATTGACCACGTTGAATTGGTACAGAGCAATGTTTTAGTGAATTGGCGAAGAGTATTGAGTAGTGATTTTTGTAAGCTTTGCTCTCTAACTGCCCTGATGAAGTTTATAACACGAAACTAGTGTAGAAATAGTATTTTATTGTATCTCGCGATGCAGTAGTTTTAAGTATGACTATAATTCCATGGATTCAAACAACAAAGTGACTGCACTGATTACATTCCACGGAATTCTATTTCTACTATCTTCACTGTAAATAGAAATGCCAGAAAGTGATTTCATCTGTTATTCGCATGAAAATTGGATTTTGCTTGGTTCCTTGTTCATTCTCACCATTTTTCAATTCAAATACTTGTCTCCACGGATTTTACTCACTTCAGTTTTGGAGTGGGAACTGTAATATCACGTACCCTATGTGCGCTTTTATAATAACCGTGACGATTCACGGTTACGGTACCGTGACTGCAAAAAAAGCAATAAGCAAACGTCACTAATAGCTATGATGCTGCAGCTCTTTCTTACACATTAAATAAAGGTGAGACATAAAAAATACTTGAGACTGTTTCCTCCAAAGTACTAATTTTTTACGACGGGAATTGCGTTTCATTTTCTTTATACGTATGAGGGATATGTATGATAATGATTGTGTATTTCCTTTGGGGGGGGGGTTACAGACATTGGTTCACCGTTTTGTCTCATTTTCGACTGTTGTTATTTAGTGTGTAAGAAAGAGCATTATATGTTTAGGAACAAAAGAAAAACCATTAGCGCATTGACATTTGACGTTGTTGATTTTTTAAAATTCACTCATACTTCAATATTTTCATTTTAACTATATTCCATGCTTTCAAAATTATTGTCACGGCAAGTAATATTGGCAGGGGTCTACGGTGACGTCACGGTGCGGTGTGTGAAATATAAAATCGTTTATCTTTATCAGCACTTCGAATTGGTGACCAAAAATACCCTTGAAGGGTGAAAACCAAATACAGATGTTAAAAATAGGTGGAAAACTTAGCTAGACGAAGATATTTAATTTGCAATTAATTAACATCGAGTTCCTCTCCGTTAACTTTAATTTCGTTCCTTTTTACATGAAATTGTCCGTGCCTTAGAATTTTGCACAGGCGTTCGTGGGGAACAATATGGCGTTTAATTTTAACAGTTTTCATTGGGAGACATCCACAAAGGAACACGCACTCGAAATATTACGTTTTAACGTTTAATTTGATTACGTAAATATTTAAAGAATGATAAATCGTTAAACTTTTTTTTGTGCCAGACTTTTGGAAGTTTATTTTTAGGTCTTAAACAGAAATAGAATATCTTTTTTGTAAATCATTTCCTCTTCGTAAAGTTCTCCTGATTCTTTCTTATCTATTCTCTGCAAGAGTTAGCAGGACGATGACGCTATAAATTCCTTTGTGTTTGGATATTTCGGTTTATCGCAGTCGTGCACCTTTAACCTCCCCCGTTCTGTGAAATAGTGAGGGAGACCATTTTAAATTATTAACGATGTGTCGTGTAGGTATTGTTGAAATCTCGTGTCACGGTGTTGGTGGTCGCACTCCTCCGAAACGGCTCGACCGATTTTCATGAAATTTTTTAAGTGTGTTTGGTAGATATGAGAATCGGTTTTAAAGTATATTTCATACCGCTAGGTGATTAGGGTGCCCCCATCCAGAAAAAAAATCTTTTTTTTTGTAATTTTTTTCTTTTCTTTTTAAATATGTTGTCGAATGACAGATGGCGCTACGTACGCCGCATCGAACTTTCATCCACACATGCGCAAGT
The DNA here is from genome assembly GCA_917880885.1 of Limnephilus marmoratus. Taxonomy (NCBI): domain Eukaryota; kingdom Metazoa; phylum Arthropoda; class Insecta; order Trichoptera; family Limnephilidae; genus Limnephilus; species Limnephilus marmoratus. The sequence continues at coordinate 52,617,733 of OU862918.1, read as the reverse complement.
CATTCACGAGGGGTGTCACGTCATTTTGACATTTCATTCAGCATTTGTTACATATCACGCTTGCAAGAGGGCGGTGTGGATTTGATTTATACGCAAATTAACAGATGGCGGTGTGAGTTAAAAGGTTGGGTAACCATCCAGTAGACGGCGTTGTGTTTCGTTTGCCACAGCTACGCGTGGCCGGGTCAGCTAGTATATTTATAGTTATTTATTTTGGTACAAAACTTACATCTTAAAACAATATTTCATAATATTGACCTCACAATTTGATAATGGGCCCCCATTTTACAATTTAAAATTCAAGACGATGAATGATAAATTTTAATAAAATATATTAAGTCGGTAATGAAAAAAAATTCGGCATGTTTTATGAGTTATGATTGTGTGTAATGATTTTTTTCTATTACGTGAATATTTCCCAAGAGTCCCAGCTGCTCCCGTCTAGAGGCAGTGAGACTATGGCATCCCCATTTGGGGTATGTTGTTGAGGCTGAAGGTACTATAGAAGAAAGGAAAGAGGAAGGTGGGGAAGTACCTGGCTATTCAGATTTGGTCACCATACACGGCTAAAGCCATTTCAAGCAACGTTTCAATTCTGAATGGTGGTCTTACACCAGGACGATACTGAGAGTATCTTCCACTCCGGAACGTGCCACAAATATGTTATATGTTATTTTTAATCAAATAATTATGAAATAACACAAATTAATCCCGCGACCTGATGTGTGATTTATAATGGTATTAATGTTTCGTGTTATATGTTTTATTATTTTATTTTATAAAATTTTTGTATTCTTGCTCTTTGTTCTTTAATCCATCTTTTAATTTTGTGTCTTTTTCGAATTTCTTTTGTGATTTTTTTTTGTTTACCTCTTTTTTGTGTCAAGTGAAAGGTCGTTGAATGCTTTTATTGCCTGACATTTATAGTGTCTTTGTCCAAAGCTTGTGTTTATAGGTATATATGTCGCATGCCAATTATAAAATCAAGCAGATCATGATGCGCCTCGCCACATAGTAGTCCATATACTAAACCGTTGCCAGATATTCTCAAACCATCCCTCTTTTACTCTATTGCTTACTCTGTCTAAATGGCTTCTTAGTTTCAATAAAAGTAAAGATTATCATTTTTCTTGTGGTGTAGCACGCGCTGAATGTAAACTCATTATCATGCTTGCTTGATCTCTTCAAAAAAACAGTTTTATCTGAACTTTTTCGTTGGCCATTGAACAAACAATGTATTCGGCCTACATTCTTAGAATGACGAATCTTTGATACATAATTGATTATACATTGAAAATGGAGCCAAAGAGCATTACAAAAGTACAAATAACACTCAAATTAAACGCCCTGGGGAAAATTTATTATTCATCGGTTCTATACTAAATTGTCCAACCAAATTTGGTTTTTATTCCTCACTAACGCACACGTCTGAATTCTTGACATTTTGAAAAAATAAAAAAAAATAATTTTCCATATGTGTATACTTTATTGCTTCTCCTAATATAATCAGTTCCAATAATAGAAGAGCATGCATGAGATGTATGAATGTTAACGAGGCAAGGAGTGTGTGCCAAGATCGAGTTGTTTGGCGGTCCGTCCTCTCTCTACCCCTGGAGGGAAACGGCGTGATGGTTAGTTAGTTAGTTTTTTATCAGTTCCAATTTTGAAAATAAGTCCTTTATTTCAAAACAAAACAGATTTCAATGAACCAGAGTAACAATCACAGACAGACATCCGAAATTAATATTTTCATGATAACACTCTTGAGATAATAATGATCGTTAATCGTATATGATTCTGTTCGATGAGTGTATCATAACAGAGATTTCATATAATGCTGTGTACACACACAGCTATAATATATGTGGCTTGACGTATTACGTATACGGCGAGCGATATGCCGAAATATGTCAAGCCAGGTATATTATCGCTATGTGTGTACATAGCTTAATCATCCATTACCACTGATTTTTATCAGAATATTTTTTATTTTATTATCTAATTGGTGTGTGTGCTAATAGGATTTTCCGTTCGAATTAACATTTGCTCCCCAAATTTTCCGGTTTTTTTTTTTTACATTAACACACTGGAGGACCTGATGAAAATAATTTCCCTTTGGGCCTATTTCATCTTTGAGAACGCAGTGTGGAGGGTTTTTTGTGGAAAGAAAGGAGTGAACCTGGGTCTTGGAGAGACCTGTATTATAGGAGAAAAGAAAGACGGAGGCGGGCAATCGTTCCACAGCCGAGATGTTGAACTCAAGAATGAGTTGTAGAAACGTCCCGTTATCGTGTGACAAATAATATTAACCGTGTACGTACGTTCCTCGGAGCATCTTCGATTGTATTACCGATAGAACAAAGACTGCATACCTACCTGACGCCTGAGCTCTGAAGATTGCATTCCATTTGTTAAGGTTTGGGAATCTATCAAATGGACCGCCCGTTTCTGCCCAGATTTGAAGGTTTTTCAGGTATTTTGCGACTGCCAAATTCATCAGTGGGGCATATTTGCAAAGCGTACGAGCTGAAAGTGAGTGAGTGATTCTTTTAAAGGAGTTTTCACTGATTTAATTACCCATTGACTCGTTTAAATGATTTTATTAATGTGTGACTCATTTAAATGACTTTCCACTGATTATATTAATGACTAACTCGTTTACCTGAGTTTTCGCTGATTTATTAATAAGTGAGTCATTTAAATTACTTTTCACTGATTATATTAATAACCGACTCGTTTACATGAGTTTTCACTGATTATAATCGTATTAACCGTTTAACTGAGGTTTCGCCGATTTTATTAACGACTGACTCGATTAATGAGTTTTCACTGATTATATTAATGAGTGACTCGATTAAATGAGTTTTCACTGATTATATTAATGAGTGACTCGATTAAATGAGTTTTTACCGATTATATTACCGAGTGACTACTATAAATGGGTTCTCATTGATTTGTTTAATGAGTGACTTCTTTCAATAATTTTTCATCGATTTTATTAATGAGTGACTCTTTTAAAGGAGTTTCCACTCATTATATTTCTCGGAAAAAATCTTATTTTGCCTTCAGTTTCCTTAGAATTCTTTAGAAGCCTTGCTGGGAATCAGAAATGACTAGAATGTAGTACCTCAACAGCAAGAGCTCTCCAACATGCCGTGTTGGAAAGGGTCCAAATGAAGTTAGTGGGTTGTTAGTCAACTTATAAACTGGCAAAACCAATGTTCCACTCCCCGTACTCCCAATCCCCACTCCTTACTTCTGGAACCGGGGCCCGTAGTCCAGCAAAGCAGAATTTACTAGAATGACCCCCTTAAATCATAATGCAGTGACCCAATTTGGCTCAATATAGTTGGTGATCGCTACTTTTACCCGAGGCTTAAGGGAAGGGCCTCGAAAAAGTCTGATTTGGAGCGAAACTTAAAACTCATCTCTCCACGAAAATGTAACTGTGAATTAAATTGGTAAAGAACTTAGATCGACGTCAAATAAATCTCTTCATAAAGTTGTGTTTCTTATAATAAGTTTTTTCTTGATAATTTTACTGTATTTTGTTTTTATTTTAATTAAATCAAATATATTTGATTATATCATCAAGTTCCACAAGTATTTTAGTTTTCGTTGACAACTTGAAAATGACCCTTTTCGCCGGAACAGCTGTCACAATAATAAAAAGTAAAATACTTGCAGAACTTAATAATAACACTTTTAAATTTAGAGACCGACAATTTGGAGATCGATTATTCTATCTCATTCTCTCGCAGGCTAAAGCTTTTTTTAGTGTTGCTTTTTTGTTTCATCGAGTTTCAAATCACAACAATGCTAATAAAGTTTTCACTTCAATAAATAATTTCTGAAATTTTGAGTCTGAGCCTTCGAATTCTTTCCATATTCAAACTATATTGTTAACCAATACTAATGCAAACCTTAAAAAAATCAACGAAATTAACAAATTCTTTTCGTATGCAAACTACTCTAATTAGGTCGTAGTCCGCCGACAGTTGCGCGGACACCATAGCATATCTTTTGTATTTGAATATCTTTGATTTTGATAGGTATTCGTATTACGCTTGTTTTTTGTTGTTGAATCTGTAAACAGAAAAGTAAATGTTTTGAAGATATTTTATGTTTGTTAATTTCTAGTTTTTTAAAACGCCCTTTCGGCGACATTTCACAAAAAAGAGTTTTGTTTTTAAACGCCCTTGGGTGAATTTTCACGAAAAAGCGCCATACAAAAAAAATATTATAATTATTATCTATGATTAACATCAAAAGGCTATTTTAATAAGATTGTGTTTAATTATCATTAAAACTAATTTCTTCAAACAACTTGCAAAAGCTTCCACTGATTAATGCGTGGTTGCTGATGTACTATTTAATCAATGATCTTTTGAAAGCGATATCTAGAACCGAAGAAGATATAGCCTGAGAACGAGAACAGCCTACCTAGGCAATGATTTGGGATAATACAAGGAAGAAAACGCTGTTAGACTATTTATTTACCCTAGAGGGAGTCATAATAGAGAAGTACATTTTTCTTTGATATAAGTAAGTAGATACTTTCCTTCATAATATATTTTAATTGTGATGATAAATTTAAAAAAAGCAATATAAATGGCCTTTTCAATAAATACATTCCATCAATTATAATTATATTAATGAGTGACTCGTTTATAAGTTTTCACTGATTATATTAACGAGAGGCTCGTTTTAATGAGTTTTTTTAATGATTATATTATCGAGTGACTACTTTAAATGTGACTATTTTAAATTTTAAACACTTTGACACAAAATGCTTGCTGATTTTTTTTAAAATTTGGTTACGTAATAAACATAACCCTTTTTTCTGAGCACTTCGATTTTTTGAAGACATTGGACAGCTAATATTAACCCCTAGTGATCCATTTATTTCAAATTCGATAAAAAAAAATTCATACTGAATTTATACAAAAACGAATGCTCAAATCAAAAAATGTTAAACAACAAAATTGACTTGTTTGAAGTTGAACTACGAATTTCCGGACACCGGAATAAAACATGATAAAAATTTAGTTATAATTAAATTGCTGCAAACCAATCCCAGGATTGAAACCAGAGAGAGAGAGAATAATGAAAATCTTGATGTACCTGCGTTTAAATTGAATATAAATTTTTATTTTTTTTTTTTTTATTAAATTTTTTTGTAGAAAGTTGTCACTTAATTTTATATATTCTGACATAAATCATATGAAACGAACCTCTGTATTAAACAACTGCTTTATTTAAATTTACCAACCGATGTCGCTTGCCTTAAGGGCGTTTAATCAGCCAGCGGCCGAAAATCCAAATTTCTTCAAAAAATGTTCTTGCGATCGTACAGGGCGGTTCCAATGAGAAAGATTAATTATTCTCCGTACCAGCTTTTTAAAAATATAACTCAATATCGGTTTTATTTTATTTCAAATTTGCTTTAATTTATGCCTGCATTCAGAAATGCTGAAAGACGTGATGATAAAACTATTAAAATAATGTACTTTTGCTATTATTTTTTTATTATAAGTATACATCATTTTTCAATAATGTCTACGTTAAATAAAAATGAAAAAAAAACGGAAATATATTAGTTTGTAAATGCGCAAATAAATACACAAACAGACCAATTTTCATCATTAAACACATGTAGGTACGTATATATTTTTAATGATTTTATTTAAACTAAAGTTAAAATTCTAAAACAAGCGTTTCCCAGATAACGTATTGATCTATTTTACTCCATGATTATATGATTTGAAATGTGTGTTGTATAATACAAAACCTTTTTGAAAATTTAACAAATCTGCCAACGACCTATGGTATAACCTTATTATACTAAAAATAAACATTTTTTCTCAACGTTTAAAACATTCCTTTCCTATATAAAAGAACAATCTTTCGAAATCAATTTCTAATTTTGTTGTGGAAAAGAGTCAATACGTCTAAAATCTGATTTAAAAATTGCATATTTCTGGTTTTCTCTGGTTATACATATATACCCTGTTAAGTTTCATAATGGTATAGCCTCGTGAAGATTAAGCCAAGCGAAACCGGTTGGTAAATTTAATTATTCCGGTGGTATAAAACAAAGTGTTTGTTATATTTACTAATGTATTTAGTAAGCTGCTTAAATATTACATCACTTTTATCTGCCATTAGTTTATAATGCTAATCTATAGGGGCACTTAATCTGATATTTTTGTATTCACTGATAATATTACAATCACCGTATAAATGTAAATACTTTGTTATCCGTCCCATGGATATTGTACATGGTAGGCATATAATATAAGGCACAAAAGAATAATCTTAATCATTTAGGGCCTTACTAGTACGCTTAAAATGTTACAAAACTGATAAATGGTTGTTTACCAGTTATGTAAAATTTAAAACGGTAATGCGCGTTTTCATTCCACGACAATTATCCCTGACAAAACATCCTCCGTAAAAATAATCTACGGACAAAACATCATCCAACAATATATCTACTAAAACTTAACCTAACAAAAAATGGGACAAAAATAATACATTCATCGTGTAAAGAAATAAATTATTGTTCGAAAATAGTAAAATGGGATACAAATAATGCAGATAACAATAATTTATTGTCTTTACGGGGAGTCTGTATTATATTTGTCCAATTTTTGTTGGGTTAGGTTAGGTTAGTTTAGGTTAGGTTAGGTTTTAGTAGATATTTTGTTGGGGGATTTTTGTCCGTAGGATATTTTGTCAGGAATATTTTGTCGCGGGATGAAAAGTCGCGGAACCATTTAAAACACTTTATTAAATGGGTTAATTATTAAATTTCACTTAACTTGAACAATAGAATACGTAGGCGTCACTTTTCTAGTGTTGTAGTGTTCCAAAATGTAATATGCTTTTTTTATATTTTGGTAGAAAACTGTCACTTATGGTTTGATATATTTAATAAATTAAGACATTTACTTTGTTTGTAACCACGATTTGTTTATTTATTTTTAATACTGATCGGTTTCGCCTAATACAAGCTTCTTCAGGGTATACAATTAAACTGAGTTTAATTTTATACCCTGGAGATGCTTATGTTAATAAAACAGGTCGGTAATAAAAAATAATTAAATAAATAAATCGTAGTTGCAAACAAAGCAATTGTTTTATTTATATGAGTAATATGCGTGATTAAAATTTATCAAATTTTGTAAGTATGAAATCGTAAATGGTGGGTACAAAAGAACGCTTTTTCCTAACCGTAAAGAAAAGTAACCCATTTACACAATGAACATAGATAAACCTCCCAAGGAAATAATCGATGTTTTAGTGAGTATATACTCAGTATATTATTTATTCCCACGGTTATCGGCCTGTCAATATGACGAGTAAATATAGAAATAAGTCGAGAAAGCTTTTAAGAAAATGAAAAAGCCATTTCTTTCACAAGTCCGCACCGCCGACACAAAATGCTTAGCAACCAATAACCAAAGTAGCTTACACAGTACACACTGAGAAATAACTCCGAGGGCCCATTTGGCCTGAGCTTATCGATTTTTTCGATTACCCTCAACCATAACTCACCATTTCCTGCCGTGGTAATTATTGACAAAAGAAAATGAGAAAAATAATAGTGTTTACGATTAAGGCTTTGGTGAGGAAGGAAGAAAAGAAGAAAGAAAGGGTGAAGGACGGGAGGACGGGAGGACGGGAGGACGGTGGAAAGTAAAGCAGTTCGAGGAGCCGCAGTGCCGTGGGTCACCTTACGTAACCGTGACTCCTGCCTTTAGAGTGGCCTGAAGAGAAGTTTCCGTTGCCCAAGGATCTGTCATGTAACACCTTACATTCTGCGTCACAAAACTCACAAGGACGTCGATTACAAGACAGTAGTTGTTACGTTCACGGTCGATGTTTAGTTTAAACAATGAACTCTGTAGATATGTTTAACACACAAGTTTCATTTCAATGATAAACTTTTTTTTTATATAAATGTTTTTGCGATGTTTTTAAGATCAGATTGAATACTTAATAATATGTGTTTATTTATAACAGTTAAAAATATATGGGTGTAGAGAGAGGTTTGTTGAAACTATTAAGCAGCTTTGCAAGCGAAGCACTGTAAGCAAGGTTGAAGAGTATTTTTTTTATTAGCTTTGTTTAAAATAGAAGGATAGTTAAAGTTTATAAAATGATATCGATTGGTCGGCAGAAACGTAATATGTCAGTTTTGTTACGCTGAAGGAAACATAAGTTAATAGACTCTTCCATGAATTTAGTAATTTTAAAACAGTTTGAATAAATCATATCACGGAATGTTGGCGGCACGCGAGGTGGATGGATTGGCGCAGTGCAAGCAGTGGCGTGGCGTGGCGCGGCGCGGCAGTGGCAGAATTGGCAGAATTGACAGAAGCAGCAGTTAGCAGCCTCTGACTTACCGGTGGTGACGGGTGACGGGTGACGGGTGGCCGGTGACGCAGGTCGCTGGTGGTGGGTGCTCTCAGGTGGTGGGTGCTCTCAGGCCGGGCACGGTGCTCAGACGCCGCTGGCGAGGACGGCCGGCCCGGACACCATAGCTCAGACAAAGCGATGTGCGGCGGTTACGCAATACAAAACAACAATCACCTAGCTCTTGGCGCGTTCACTCATCGCGGGGATAGATGTCGGTCGGTATAGAGGAATGGCTGTCCGGAATGGTATGTTCACTGGTCGGTCTGACTGCACGGCACTGGCTACTAATCCATGTATGTCCAGTGGCCCTTTGGCACTAGGGGCTGGTAGCTGGTGGCTAGTGGCTAGTGGCTAGCCGCCTGCCTACGCGAGGCCTGCTCTGGCCTGATGTCGCTGACAGGCCGGGGCCGGGTTGAGACAGACACCGGGGCGGGCACCTAAGGCGGCGGCTGTCGGCGGACTGCGCGACGGCGGGCCGCCCAGCCGAACAACGGCGCCGCCCAGCCCGATCAATGAAAGTTCGCTAATGCAGGCCTGCCCAACCGACCGACCTCCCAAACTACCCGACTACCCAACTACCCGCCCACTGACATACGCGGACATTGACATCGACAACACAATCAAATTATCATATTCAAAATTGTAATAATTTATAATCAAATATTATTAATTTAATCATTAATAAATCTCAAACACAAATGTGAAACAGAAAAATAATCGGTCGCAATTGAACTTAGGACCTCAGCCTTACCGGGGCTTTGCCCTAAGATAAAATTTAGATCTTAGACAATTCAGTGCAATTCATAAAAGTTTATTAGTAACATCTAATTCACAGATCAGTAAGTAATTTCATTTTAATTACGTCAACAAAACATTTTCGTTCCCTTATTACTGGATTCCTAAGGCCTTAATCCTGGAAATAAATACATTTCATTTATGTAAAAATGATTAATGTGCTAAGTTAGTATTTTATCGTTTATTCACTTAATTATTTATCGCCCCTTTTTGGGAGTTTTTACATATGCTCCCATAACAATCTTTTATACTCATTTAGTGATAAATTGAAGATGTCCACTAACTCTGGATAAGTATTTCCATAGATAAGTCTGGTCAATAAGGAATGCATACATATGGAAATGGTAGTATAGTTAGTCCCAGAATGTATACACTGAAATAAATCCCGACATCTATATTACACGTAGTGGAATCCGAAAGCTAAACAAAGCTAGCCATTCTGGACTATCAAATGCATCATTTAGAGTTTTACATTTACATACCAAGCCAGTGAAAATCCCTCTATCCGATAATTTAAACATATTCATATATGAGTATTGTAATTCAACAAAAATGGAGGAATACCCATTTTAAAACTTAGAAAATGCAAGAATTTATTTTGTTTTCTTTCTTATTTCTACCAACACCATACCGATACGACGCAATGATAGACTTTTTTTATAGAATTTTCCTAATTTTTCCTTAGAGTTTTTCCCTACCGCGGGCCTCGTGCAAACTCCCCTGTTGTGTTTCAGTGGGAAAGGTTTCGCGGCACTCCAGTAGTGTGCCGAAAGGAAACTCGCTTCGGCGATCTCCGCCGTCACTCGGCCTCCTCCGCCGCTCATCGGGCACCTTCGCATAATGCGATATCGATACTGACTCGTTTTAAGTTTTTATGGGAATTATTTATAGTAGAACACACGAGTATTACAGTCGCGCCAATCCATTCCGGGAATCCATAACCGGAGGGAGCTAAGGGCGGGTTAAGCAGGTTGCAGAGGGTGCTGGCAAGTTATTGTAAGCTCTCGTGGGTGGTATCAGGTTATTGCAGGTTCTTGTGGGTGGTATCGGGTTATTGCTGGTTCTAGCGGCCAGTGGTAGGTTATTGCAGGCTCTAGTGGGTGGTATTGGGTTATTGCTGGTTCTAGCGGCCAGTGGTAGGTTATTGCAGGCTCTAGTGGGTGGTATCAGGTTATTGCTGGTTCTAGCGGCCAGTGGTAGGTTATAGTAGGTTCTAGTGGGTGGTAGCAGGTTATTGCAGGTTCTGACGGCCAGTTATAGATTATTGCAGGTCCTAGGGGGTAGTGGTAGGTTCTAACCAGTGGCAGCGAGTTTTTGTATGATCTAGATCTGGTGGGTGGTAGCAGGTTATTTCAGGTTCTAAATGGCGGTAGTCAGCAAGTCAGCTGTTGCAGGTTCTAGTGAATGATGGCGATGCAGGCTCTGGTGGGGGTAGTGGAACTTTTTTTTATTCTTATTTCTCATAAAGTTTAGTTACGAATCATTCAAAGTTCCTTGTATAGTTATTTTCGCCTTGCAATTTTTACCTTATATTGGTGTTTAAAACTTTTCTTGGATAGAAAAAAATGTTTTTTTTTAATCTTGTGGCACCAACAATCTCTAGTATCACTAATGAACACCGAAGGCCATTTCTTGGAGAAAGACAGTTATTCCCGTGTTACGAATAACCTGACAGTATTTGAAAATCTCCTACTACCATCGAAGTAAGCGGACAATGTTGCTTGTGTCGTGGTGGAGGAATTAGCCAGCCGAGGAATTGAACTCACGACGCGCGAGATGCCTGAGTGGGAACCTATTGCCTATTTGAGTTGTGTGTGGATTGCGGGGATGGGAAGGTGCCGGTTAAGGCCATAGGAATTCCTCCCCGTTATTGCAGGTATTTTCGAATTATTGTAGAGGATTATTGAGATATTGAGAGGTTATCGCAGTTTCTTTCGGATAGTGACAGGTTATTGCAGGTTCCAACAAGTTATGCCCCCTTCAAAAAACATTAAAGAAAGGCGAACAACACAGACTAGAGACAGAGATGTACTGGGAGGGAAAAGACTGTAACTAAATAATTTTCCTATTCAAGTAAATGACACAGGTTTCTAAAGTTGTTATTTTACAATATTTTAACAATAAAAATTAAACCATTTTAAGTTCCAACTATATTAATTTATTTGTACCAATCATTTTTTGGGAAGCCATACAAGCGTTCCAACTGCCTCGATTCAGGCTGATGATTCAACTATAACGTTTCCGAATTGGAGTTTTTTTTAAATTAGCTCCACACAGGAGGCCCTGAGGAAAATAATTCCCTTCAGGGCCTATGTCATCTTTGGGGATGCTGGGTGGAGGATCTTTTAGGTAAGGAAGGAGAGGAAGTTCTGGGAAGGAAAAGGGTATGAGGGGTGGGTAGGAATCTGGGAGTCGGTGTATCCAGGAGTGACGGACGTATGAATCCATCCCTCCCAATGCGATGTAAGGCAATGATCCTAGAGAGTACGGCTGGAGAAGTCAAAGGGACTACCTCAACCATTCTCTCCCTATCCGGACTGCCATGTAGTTGGTGAGCATTCACGGCCAAGACCCGGACAAACCTCACCCCATGAACCCGGTCACCCCTACTAAGTCACCAAAGGTAGCGAACCACTCGGGGTGACCTATGGCAGAGGTGTTGGTTATCCAATAAATAGTTCCCGGGGCGGCGGTACCCATACCCACCTCCCAAATTATTTTAAGTCTGAAGACAATGGGCCGTATTCATAAAAAAAGGTTATGCTTGTACTTGCAGAATATAAAGGAAATCCTTCGACTTGCTTTCATAATATTCCGAATAAAACCTTATACTTATAGAGCGTGAGCATATCCTTCACAAAAAATATTTGGTTATTCATAAACGTTACCTTTTCCTCTAAATAAAAAGATATCCTTCTATAATTTCGAGTGTGGTCAGTAGCAGACTCAGTCGTATAGTAATCAATTGTAGCGATGGCAGATGTTGTGGAACTGAGAGAGATTAAACACTACAATCAGCGTTTATCAACACCTGTTCGTGATTACAAAGATTTTCCAAAATCCAGGGGGCATTGGTAATTTCATCTACTATGAACTGCAGTTCGGTTGTAGCATTATCTTTTTCTGTACTTTCACTATCACTGCTTGACGAATACATCTTCTCTGGGGGTAGTGGAGTGGGAAGAGGGAAGGTGGAGGAGGCGGAGTGGGAATCCCCTAATACCATGCGAGCGAAGCCGCGGGAAAAAGCTAGTGTACAATAAATTAATTACTTACTTTAATACAAGTAATTATTAGAATGTGTGCAAAAATTTACTTACGAGTATCACTTAGGTACCTACTATTTTTTTTGAACAAACGTGTTATGAATGCCTACGTAATATAAGACGTATATCGTATGTATGTATGTTCGTTTGAAAATCACTGAACAAATGAAAACTAATTTCAATTAAGTAACAAACTCCCATTTTTCGTCGAAAGATGTTCTTACGATCGTACAGGGCGGTTCCAATGGTTCAAATGTGTGTTGTATAATACAAAATTTTGTTTGAAAATTTAACAAATCTGCCATCGATCTATGGTAAAACCTTATTGTACTAAAAATAAACATATTTTTTCAAAATTTAAAACATACGAGTACTTTTCTAGATAAAAGAACAGTCTTTCTAAATCAATTTATAATTTTCTGTGGAAAAGAGTCAATACGTCTAAAAATTGATTTTTACAAAATAAATTTTTTAAACACATAAATTATAAATTCAAATTACTCTTTACAAATAACACCGAATCCTTAAAATTTCACAACTTTACTCCACTTAAAACACGAAGATTAATATCTGATCAAATATTTTTATACAAAATTCTGAATAACGGCCTGGACTCTCCTGAACTCGTAAATTATTTAAAAATTCACATACCTACAAGGCCAACCAGACTAAACCATTTTTTTCATTTGCCAGCGTGCAGAACCAACCTTAGAAAAAATTCTCCAATCCCCCGTACATGCGCGCAATATAACAAGCAATTTAACAATATCGATATTCTTAATAATACTCTTGTGAAATACCGAAACGAAGTCAAACGTACGACCACAAATGTTAATTAAATTAATGCACAACTATAGAAAAGGTACAGCATGAGCATCTTCTGTCCCCATCCCACCTTCCTCTGCCTCTTGCCCTTTCCTATTCCTTCTTCCTTCTAATATACTTATATATATATATATATATATATATATATATATTTTTTTTTTTTTTGTTATTTTCATTTTCATTTAATGGTTATTACTAATTACAATTGTATATTATATCATAAAAACCAACATTAGCATAAGAAACTGTTTTGGCTTACCTCATGTTTAACCTCTTGTATAACTCATCCTTTATATAAATTGTTGTTTGTTTCTTACATTAAATAAATAAATAAATAATAAATACAAAATAATACAAGAACAAAATTTCAACCTACCAGAGACCAAATGGGAAAATAATTCACCTACTCCAGATATTTTCATATCCCAGGGTTCGGCTCGGTAGCTGGACCGATAAATCCTTCTGATCCCCCAATATAAATATTTAAAATGATTTATTTTTGCATTTTTACGTATAAATTCTTTGAAAAATCTAATAAGCCTAAATTTTTAATGACAGCGACAGTTCTCCTATATTGCCAGGCCCGGACTGGCCAGGTCCGCAGGTCCGCGATCGCGGAGGGCCCCCGGCGCGAGGGGGCCCCGAAGGGGCCCCACAAAACGTACAAAAAAATTGTCTTGTTAGTAGTTATAATGCCCGGTGAAAAATCAAAAGATGAAACTGACTCTATTTCAACAGTTCAACATTACAAAATTGTATATTTTGATATTTTAGACTGTGCGAGGATGAGTATTGAAGAAAGATTTTGAGCAAACAAAGACGTTTTTACAGGATTGCTCTTGGTTGGACCCAGTACCGGATTATCCCTAAGGCAGAGTAGGCAACTGCCTAGGGGCCCCGCATCGGCTAGGGGCCCCGCGTCCCGAGAAAAACTGACTTACTTCAATTGGTGAGCAACAAAGTTTCGGAAAAAGTCAGTTTTCAAGATGTTTTCATTTTTTTTATTAGAAACATTTACAGGTTAATAACATTATGTACACGCATTAAAGAAAACAACAAATTACAATAATAATTTGCTTATAACCCAATAAATAACTAATGTTCACATCATGCACAAACAATAAATAAAAAGTCTATAATTAAAACAAATATATAATCATAGTTGTATTTTACTTTTCTTTCCTTCTTTTTGTTGCAACATTACTTAGTATCTGAAGTGATTGAAGGTGTCGTGTGTGGTTTATATTAGCATTTGTTTTGTTTTATTTCTAATTATACGTTTAAAATATAAATATTGTACAAGCTTCCCCCCTTAGTGAATTTGATGAAATTTTACAAGTTTATTATTCAGTTCACACGGGCCTCTAACTCTGGGGGGCCTCTAAACGCCACCATGTTCCCTTGGTCAAATCCTAAACAAGGCTTTAAGGACACTGCAAAAAAAATATTTTTATTTCATTTTCTGAAAGATGCATTGTTAATAATGCTCTCACTATTTGAGGAAATTGGTAAAATTGATGGAGATACAGCATTTTATATGAAACCGTTTAAACAGTTTGTATGTTGAATTATCCTCAGCAAAACTTTGAAAGCGTTTTTCTCGAAAGTTTTTTAACTTGTTTTTCAACCTGGTTGACAACATATTAAAAAAACTATACCTTAGATTTGCATACACCAAGTAACGTAATATGTTTTCCTAGGTAGTCAGAGGGAGTTTTTTTTCGATTTTTTATTTTTATTTTTGGCAGCATTTTGAAGTGAATAACGTGATTTTCGCTAAAAAATTTCGGTGAATTTGTTATTATAAAATGGTAAAAAAAACTCATCGCATCGGTCAAGTCAAGTCAAGTCAAGATTTTGAGTTATAATAGTTATGATGTTCACAAACTTCAGAAATATTGTTTGCGAGAAAACCGACCCGAGTCGTGCGTTGCCTAGGGGCCCCGACATGGTTAATCCGGCCCTGGTTGGACCCCAAAAAGTTTGACTTTATCTTGAAAATCCAAACATTTCCCACAGAAGTTGTGCACATTGTTTCTAAACTGTGTAAAATTGAAAGAAGTCGGCTGTTGATAGAGCTGCGACGGTTTGCACAACAATACAGCAACTTCATAGCGGCAGAGTCCACTGAGAACTACGGAGACAGATACAGTGACGAAGAAGACGATTTGGACCCAACGACAGCGGAAACAAATGCTGACACTTACTGCTCTGAAAATAGACAACGTTTCCAGTGTTTGACATGTGCTTTTTCTGTTCTGTTTGAACTTACTCAATCTGGACTGTTTACCAACCTGTATATTGTATATAAATTTGTTCTTTCCATACCTTGTACCCAAGTCACCAGTGAACGGTTTTTTCTAAACTTAAAATCGTCAAAAATCGACTTCGGTCGTCCTTAGGCCAAGACCTTATGTCCAGTCTGCTTTTTATTAATGTTGAGAGGGATTTTTTTATAATTTGGACAAAAATAAAATAATAGATGAAGTAGCTTTTACAAGTGAGTTGCTTACAAAGAAACTGTTACTTTAGGGCTAGGGAAGCAAAATGTCGAATCATTTCAGTTAAGTTAAGCCCCTTCTATTCTAGTATACAACATTGTAAACTGTTAAACACACAGGATTTTTTTTATGTTAAGTATTATTTTTCTAATCCCTAAAATCCGTTTGTCATTATTTTTACTACACAAATAATTTTGACATAATTCATTAATGCTTTGTTGTGAATAAAATCCTGCCCTTTATTTTGATCTCCGTTATAATTATTGGCAGTTCTACAGCATTTGTTTAGTAGTGTTGTGGTATCCTAAAAATACTGTGAATTTCTTATTTCAATAAATAATAAAGTCAACAAAAGTCGAAAATCATAATATTCGTATAAAAACCTATCTGAATTTCTTCTTCTTTATAGGTGCCAATACAGCGTAGAAACGCTTTTTCATTGTTTTCAAGCACCTAATTTTAAAAAATTATCCCGGGGAGGCCCCCGGACCCCCCGTTTTCTGCACCCCCCCCCCCCCCCCCCCCCCCACCCCACGTTAGGGGGCCCCTTTACAGGTTTTAGCGGAGGGCCCCAAATGGTCCCAGTCCGGGCCTGTATATTGCCCCCAAAATGTTCAACTCACTGAGTATTGATACTAGGAAATCGAAAACTGATAAGCTTTATAGCAAAAGTGTACAGGATTGGTTATTTACAAAGGGGAGGAACTATTTTAAAAAATGGCTTAAGTCAACGAGTTAAGTTTACTTTAAAGTTAGTAAATTTGCTTTATCACTATTATTTTTAATTTTTATTACATTCAAATTCAAAAAAAAATAATCTTTTGATAATTATCATAATAATATTTATATTTGGATGACTTATTTTCAACATCTCCACAAGTAGAGTCATTATTTATTTATCTACTTATCATGTATTTACGTACCTATTTTATTTAGCAAAACAGCAGCCTACAATAAGAATACTTTATTTATATGTTTATTATTATATAAATCTACCTTATTGAAACCACTTAAAGGAGTCGTTGTTATATAAAAACATTGTACCTAACTAAACTATATATTAATTAACCAATAACAATTCTTACATTTATATAATTATATATTAATAATTCGACTACCATAATACGGGCATGTGCCTAGCATGGTAGTCAAACCACCTGTAAAAACTGTATAAAAAGTTATATAATGAATAAAGAAAAGAAAAAAAAAAAAAAAAAAAATGAGAGAGCTAGGTATAATGCCAGTAGCCGAAATATCAAATGGTAATATTTTTATAGTCTGAAAATTCCAAATTCTTTTAATCTCATTTCCTAAATCTGTATATTTTCTTATCATTTCAGAAACAGATTTTTTAATATTACAGGAATTTGGAATAGCGATATCAATGATATAAGTTATTTTTTTAAATTTTGTCTGTTAGTATAGTTTTATCATAATAGATTTTATAAAATTCATTTTCTAAAAATGAATTTGGTTCATGTTCATAATATGGTACTATATCACGGCAGTCAATCAAGTTATGTTTAGTTACCAAACTTTGGTGAATTACTTTTAAAACTTGATTGTGCCTAAAAGTATACATAACATCCCGATATAATATGTTCTATAGTTTCCGGAAAAGCCAAACTTTTTCTACATAAGTCATCAATTTGATTTGTATCTTTGATTATACGCTTCCTATATTTTTTAGTATTAATGACTCTATCTTAAATAGCAAGTATAAATCCTTCTATTTCTGCGCTCAATTCTCCAATACTCAACCATTTGTTTGACAAAAGTTTGTCGAGATAGTTGAAGTATTTTGCGTGAATAATTATGCATTATTATTATGTATTATTATATATTATGTATTATATTATTAATATAATAATACTCTTACTATCCAGGTGTATAAGTAACATCATATTTGTGCATGACAAAGAGAAAGGAGAAATAAAAACTGTAACCTGTTTTTAAATTGTAAATAGCATAAAAAATGTATACGTAATGTTATGTCGGTTACTAATTCATAATACTCAATGCTTAACAAGTGCTTACACTTTTTTTATTACATTTTTTTTTAATTATTAACATTTAAACCTGCTAAACTACTTATGTAGTTTGTCAGCAGGTACATAACGACAACATTTTATGCAATAACATGGTACATTTTCAATCGGTGTATATGTATGTATAATGGTGATGATAAAATAACAATTAGATTAATTGTTTAAATTACACAATAGTATATATGTAAATAGCAGTATAAGCCTTATATAAGCAATTACACATGAATTTAATATGAACAATATGAATATAATCAGCAAGTGAATAAATAGTTTCATCTACATGAGGTACTACAAAGTTATAATGATTTTCCATTTAAGCCGCCGCTATCCGAATTTTTACCGATTTCTTACATATCGCCCTTAAACATTTGAAGTTTTTAAACTCTTAAAAAAATACATGTTTTTTTTATGATAATATCTAGACGCTTTCCACACCGAAACGCAAATTATATGAAATTCCCTCGATAGAAAAAAATCGCAAAGTATGCTCCGGAAATTATTATAAATACGTTTTTTCAGTTATTTTACAAGTTATTGTTATGAAAAAATCACAATGTTCCTTTAAATGATAATTAAGATGCCTTCCATGAGATTTTTGCTCTATTTTAAACGAGTCGTGTTTTATTAAACATTTTCACAATTTTCGCATCGATTTTATCGCTTTAAATATTAGCGCGCTTCTCTAACATTCGTAATTACATATCTCTCCATCTTCTTCCTTTTGAGCGCGGATACGGCACCTTAAGACGATAATATACCCTAAAATATATTCAGAATATTAACGACGTAAGTAAAGAAGCCGTGTATACAAATTGCGACGCGCGACCCTGTATTGGACGGACCTACTGTCAAATTTGCCCTATCAAAGAAAAGAAAAGAAGACAAATAATGTGGGGATCTTAACGACGTAAGTGAAGAAAGCGTGTAAACAAATATACATCCGCGGCACGGCGTATTGGACGAACGTACGGTCGAATTCACCCTATCAGGCCTGGAGATTCGATCTTTCCGCCGCGTTCATTTTAATTAATTCTGAATAACGTGTTACAAATATTTAAAATGTGTCTCCATGTCTCACTTCCGAAGTTATTAATTCATCGTCTAAAAAAATAAAATCTGGTGCTTACCATTTTATAGTTGAAAAACGGGTTATAAAGTTTTAAATTCTTTGTACGTAAAATATATTAATGGTAAGGTATTGTTGTTATTAATCTTAAATACAAAAAACTTAAATCCCCATTGTTCTGTTGGAATAAAAAAAATTAATGCAGTTACGAATTCGCCGGAAATGATTAAAATGTGAGTTTTGAACAAAAATAATATTAGGGTTGTGTACCGCCTTAAGTGAATTCCAATTGGGAATACAAGGGCTTTGGTAGGGCATCAATATGAATCATCAGTATCTATTAGCCATTTCCTTATATTATATTAAAATTCAAATTAAGAGGACTGTAAACACCGGTTTTTTTCATCTAAGACCACTCAAGTCAGTTCGAAGAAACCTTCCTACAGAGGCAACAAAACTACTAATCAACTCTTAAGTATGTAGTCTCACGTCTCGATTACTGTAACGGCATTTATGGTAATCTTCCAAAATATCAAGCTGATGTACTTCAATCCGTTTAAAGCAGCGGCTCGGCTCATTATCGGGTTTCTGTACATATTCGCACATTTCAGAACACCTTTGTAATCTTTACTGGCTCAAGTGCTTCGAAAAAATCCAGTACAAATTGTGCTAGTCGAGTAAACATAAAAATAGGTGAATTTTTTTCAAGTGTATGTCGGCGAAAAGCAGGTGCCCCTATGTAGTATTATTTTTGCAGAGTAACAATGCATTTTGGTGAATAACCTGAGGCACTTAAAAGTCTATTAGTAGGTGCAGAAGTTCACACTGTCTAGTTCTGAAGTTCTGGGTGAATAATTTTTAACAAAAAGTTAAGTCACTTATTTCTCTTTAATTGTTAGTGCATCTGTGCTCATTGGTAAGAGTAGATTGAAGTTAATAAATCGTAAAAAAATTGCGCTGCAGGCATACCATATTTCTGATATGAAATGGATATTGTGGGGACCGCGAACTGTATTATAATATTTTCGTTATTTGTTTTTGGGGTGTTATGCCGTGTTGCGCTACCTCCTTCTTTAGCCAACGTTTCGTCATATCTACCGGATCTGCCCTGATGATGGACACTGCAACGATGTCCGAAACGTTGGCTAAAGAAGGAGGTAGCACAACACGGCGTAACACCCCAAAAACAAATAACGAAAATGCTTTTGGCCGTGAAAATCTTAAAACTTATCTGTATTATAATAAGCTGCACACTAGCGACAAATATACGATTTTTTATACCTTCTAACGAATCGAAGTCTTTGATAGTTCTGATTATAAATCCCAGTGTCTTGATGCCTTTGTTAGTTATTGGTTGAATGTAATTTACAGGATACGCCACCCTTATCGTTTTAAAGTTATTAACAGATAGAGACATTCCCTTTATTCTCCTTAAACTTGGTTGCAGGGCCGGTCCTATGTAGGCGCAATTGGAGCATTTGAGGTTATCCACCACACACCCGCCCCGGTATAAGTAACATATGGTTACTTCTTCAGGGCTCTCACAAGGACTCTAATTTTTTTTATAGAACGACTCTACATTTATAATTAATCAAAACTCCATTGTCCCTGCATACATTGTTAGCGAGCAGTATGCAAGTGCTAACTCTGTACAGGTGTTAGTAAAACTTAAGAAATAAAAACATACCTTACCTCTTATACTCTAAGGCAGGGTTTCCCAACCAGTGGTCCGGGGACCACTAGTGGTCCGCAAGAGGCTAGAAGATGGTCCGCGGTGGTCCGCCGGTCAATAAACGCGCCAGCGCGCGGGCGGTCCCTGGTCGAGAAGTCTGAATAAAAAAATCCGGTCAATATTCGGTTTATCACTATTGCGGTCAGTGGCCATTATGGTATTCCGTTTCGCCCCACCCCATCCTACCCCGTTCTACCCACTCCGATGTAGTAAATATTCTGCTAGAACCCGTCCCACCCTATCCCATTCCGCCCCCTCCGTTGTGGTAAATATTCTGCTAGAACCCTTCCTACCCCATCCCTTTACGCCCCTCCCGTTGTGCTATCCGTCCCGGGTGACCAACCTCCACTGACCATAAGCAGATGCTTTGGCTAGAATGGTTGGCACCTGGGACGGACAGGGGGAATAACGTGGTGTCCCCCCCCCCCCCCCCCCCCCCATTTGAGTTGAAAAAACACAAATTTCGACTTCATAAAAAAAATTGTTCCGTCCTGGGGCGGGGGAGGGGTGGTTAGAGAATCGTGGTGTTGGGGGTGAAACACTCGGTCGGGTGGCATCCCTCGCTACGCCAGCGCTTGTGGTCCGTACAAGTGGTCCCGGGTCAGAAAAAGGTTGGGAACCACTGCTCTAAGGGGACAGGGTGAAAAAAAAACGAAAAGTAGGCGGTTTGCCTAGCCTGCTTCGTTTTGTACAAATTAAGCAAAAGCATAGAAAACAAAATTGTCTGCAGATTGGAGTGAGCAAGTCCAGGGTCGGGGCGGCGCGACACCTAACATCCGGCAGTCCTGTTGAGAGAGTGTCGGTGATCAGGCAGGCCGGGATCGCAATTGGAGCAGTCCGTTCCGGGCGCCGGCTTTCCAGGGCGCTGATAATAAGAAAACACCTAACATAGCGCCAGGCTCCGTTTAGCTCTGGGTCGACCCTGGCTTCATGGAGTATATAATACAGAATATTATAATAATGCGGCACAGAACTGCTGGACTGGTGGTGCTGCATGCGTCGGCCCTTATTAATTCTGGTGGCCGCCCTCCAATTATCCTCCGGTACGTATTGTATTAATTGCACATAAAATAAGCAACCCTCGAAAAGGCAGTAGTCGCTGGCCTATATCCTTTTTTTCAATTTTTTTTATTTTAGTAATTTCTAATTTGAACATTTAAGTTCACAAATTTCTAATTAATTATAATATTTCATATTCACTTTATTTTTTTCTAGTTTTATTTAGCTCCTACAATACATCTTGAACTTTCCAATTGGTGTAGACTTAAAAGTTTCTGGTAGCGTGTTATTTAACTTCATTCCTTTGTACAGTAAACTGTTCTGTGTATTCGCTTTGTCCTTGTATTATGTATGTTAATGACCTTGTTGTATGGGTACAATTTGATTTGAGAAGTATTTTTGTAACATGTTGTTTAATAATTTGTGGATAAACATCATCGTGTTGAAGGTCAGCATCTGTTTCACGGTTAACCAATTTAGTTCCTTTAACATTTTAATTATTTTTGAAAATCTATTTCGTCGAAGTATTATTCTCATTGTCCTGTTTTGGAAAATTTGTAACTTATTTATTTTTAATTTTTAACTTTATGAGTAAAATCTCAAAGTGTACCTTTTCCTGTGTAACGAAAGAGAACAAAATAAGTTACAAATTTAATTAAATGAAGACAAAATTTAATTATATACTTCGTTTGTGTGAAAGCACTATGAAACCAATACATGATTTTACTTCAAATTATATTGTCTGTATATGATAGTAAAACCCCGGATCTCAGTACGGAATTTACGAAAACAGAAATTCCATGGAACTTAGGTGACATATCTCTTGGATTAACTAATCCGAAAGAGATAGAAGCCTACATTCGTAAGCTGAAGACAGACAAGGCTATAGGACCGGATGGAATTCCTTCCAGTATTATCATTAGCATAGCACCAATGATAAGTGAAGCCCTTTGTTATATATTTAACTCTAGTATTTTGACTTCTACGTTCCCTAAAATATGGAAACTGACCCGAGTCAGTCCTATTTTCAAGGCTGGAGATAAGACAGACGTTAAAAACTACAGACCGTTAGCCGTATTATCAGCGCTGCCCAAACTTTTTGAAAAATTGATTTGTGATAAATTAAGTTACCAGAGTGCGCCATTCATTGGTGAAAATCAACACGGTTTCCTTCCAAAGAAATCAACAATCACAAATCTCTTAATTTTTCGCGGTTGGTAGCCACCAGTTTAGACTCGAGGCACACAGATGTAGTTTACACCGACTTTGCCAAAGTATTTGACCGTGTTAACCATGATATACTTTTGAGGAAAATGTTTAAAATAGGCTTCGATCTACCAACACTGAACTTTTTCTCATCGTATTTAAAATCCAGAAGCCAATTTGTTTCGGTAAATGGACATAATTCAAAAAAATTCCAAGCGCAATCTGGAATTCCTCAAGGGTCTAACCTCGGACCGATGTTGTTTTTAATACTTATAGACGACATCCAAAACTATATTAATAACGGCAAATGTCTACTATTTGCTGATGACCTTAAAATTATGATGGAAATGAGCTGCCAACAAGATTGCTTTAAAATGCAAACTGATCTAGATGCATTATCTGAATGGTCGTTGGCAAACAAATTAGATTTTAATACAAAGAAATGTGTCACAGTGTCCTTCACTCGTTGTAAAAACATTATAGTTTACGATTATAAAATAAAAGGCGAAACGTTATAACGTGTAAAATCCGTGAAGGATCTCGGTGTCGTCTTTGATCCCGAACTGACATTCTCTTGCCATATATCGCAGCTCACTCAGTCTTGCTACAAACTTCTTGGGTTCATCATAAGAACTTGTAAGCAGTTTGATAACCAAGAAGCTATGCTAGCGTTATTTGATGGCATACTGAGAAGCAAGCTGGAGTATGCGAGCGATGTTTGGGCACCGTACCACCAGAAGTACATTGATATGTTAGAGCAAATCCAGAAGAAATTCCTCAGGTATGTTTATATGCGGAAGCATGGAACCTATCCAAGGTTCATGCACCATATTGACTTACTTTAGTGCTGTGAGTGCTGTGAGTGAGGCGGCAACCAAATATTAAGAGGGCCTCCGACTACGAATAATTATGCCGCCACGTAAGGGGCCGAAGACCGAAAGGTCTCCCGGCCAAGGGGAAACATTAAATATCGGGGAACAATTGAAAATATTGTCCCTGAATATTGAGGGAACATCTCTCTCAAAGGTGGACTTTTTAGTAAAAATACTCAACGACAAAAACATTGATATCCTGCTTCTCCAGGAGACCCATATCGCAGAAAACGACTCACCACGTTTGGATATCCCCGGATATCTCCTAGTGGCAGTGCGGGGAAACCCAAAACATGGCCTTGCGACCTACATTAGGCCGGAGCTGCAGAATATTACCCGAAAAATCACGGATGGATTTCACGCAATCGGTATTCAGGTAGGAAAACTAGCAATATTTAACATCTACAAACCTCCAAATGAAGTATGGCAGACACCAGCACTCCCTCCACACAATCACCCGGCGGTGTACGTGGGAGATTTCAACAGCCACCACTTCCTGTGGGGCTACTCGACGACCGATAAAGCTGGAGAACAAATCACCGATTGGGCATCAGCACAGGATTGCCAACTTATTTACAATGCTAACCAAAAGGGGACATTCTTTTCTGTGCGATGGCATCGTGAATACACGCCCGATTTGTGTTTTGTCTCTAAAGCGCCGGACGGAAAACCTATGAGGGCCTCGAGAACTGTACTGAATAATTTCCCACATAGCCAACACAGGTCAGTCATGCTAACCATAGGTATACAGATTCCATTAATCTCCAGTAACCCGATGCCACGGTGGAATTTAAGAAGGGCAAAATGGCGAGAGTTTTCGGAATATGTTGACAGGGTTTTGGATAACATACCATCAAAGCCGAATTTCTACGACCGATTTTCGAATCTTTTGTTTGTAGCTGCGAAGAAATTCATCCCTAGAGGTTACAGAAAAGTATATATCCCAACATGGAGCTCAGAAAACAAACGCCTTCTAGCTGAATACGAGAGGAACAACGACCCAGACACTGCTTCTGATCTTCTCCAGTCTCTGGATGACGGGCGCATGAACAGGTGGAACGAACTAATGGAAGAAATGAGTTTCGAACACTCGAGCAGAAAAGCGTGGCAAACACTTAAGCGACTCTGAGCTGCAAATCAGCCAATTAAAACAACCCCCAAAGTGTCCCCAAATGCTGTTGCTCACCAACTACTCCGCAGTTCAAAAACGACAACAAGGTCTAACATAAGCCACCAGATCAAAAAATCTCTGAAAGCGGCGCGGCTAAAATGGCCGGTGAACCCTAACGATGTGGTCGCCGTTACAGCTGATGATGTAGACATCGCCCTCACTTCAACAAAAGCTGGGAAAGCAGCTGGATGTGACGGAGTTCTTCCAGACTTTCTGAAATATGCTGGGCCACGGACAAAGTTATGGATCTCAAAACTGTTTACTGAAATTTTTAAAACTGGAGTAATTCCAAATATCTGGAAAAAAACTAAAGTTATTGCGATCCTCAAACCCAACAAGCCACCAGAAGATCCAAACAGCTATCGGCCCATCTCGCTTTTAAGTACCATGTATAAACTCCTAGAGCGAGTGGTGCTCCGCAGACTTACCCCAATTCTGGAGAAAGTGGTTCCACAAGAGCAAGCTGGCTTCAGACCAGGCCGTAACTGCTGTGACCAGGTGCTAGCTCTGACAACACCCATCGAATCTGGATTCCAGAAACGGCTTAAGACTGCGGCAGCGTTCATTGATCTCTCTACGGCTTACGACACGGTGTGGCACAAAGGCCTCCTTGTCAAGCTCTACGACACCATAGAGGATGGCAACACAGTACGACTTATTGAGCAACTACTAACTGGCCGTACTTTCAGGGTTTTTCTAGGAGGGCTAAAAAGCAAAAAAATGCACCTGAATAATGGCCTTTCCCAAGGCTCAGTGCTGGCCCCATCACTCTTCAACATCTATACTCGAGATCTTCCTCACACTGAAGGCAGAAAATTCGCTTACGCAGATGACTTCGCCATCACAGTCCAAGCCAAAACCCTCAATGCAGCAGAAGAGATCCTTAATTCTGACCTCAAGGCTATGGAAGAATTTTTCCTCAATTGGCGACTAAAGCCAAATGGGTCGAAAACAGTTGTGACAGCTTTCCATCTCAGTAATTCACAGGCAAACGCAAAACTCTGTGTTCAGTTTGATGGAAAAAATATTTACCATGACCCCCATCCCCGCTATCTTGGAGTAACTTTGGACAGGAGCCTGAATTACCGGAAACACATGGAAACAGTGGGCAAAAAAACCAGGACAAGACTAAACTTAGTCAATAAGCTGGCTGGTACTAGCTGGGGATGCGACGCCAACACGCTCAGAACGGCATCCATTGCCCTGGTTTTCTCAGCAGCTGAATACTGTACTCCAGTATGGGCCAGAAGCGCCCACACTTCCATGGTCGACGTTCAGCTTAATGCCACAATGCGAACCATCAGCGGAACCTTAAAATCGACTCCTCTTCCTTGGCTCCCCGTACTTGCAAATATAACCCCGCCAAATATCAGGCGAGAGATTGCAACACTGAGGGAATACAAGAAGGCGCAGCAAAAAAGCGAAATACCCTTGCACGATGATGTCGTTTCTCACCCGGCATGCCGCTTAAAGTCTCGAAAACCCCTTCTGGACGGAAGGAGAAAGACTCCTTCGAACACCTCTCACCCCAGAAGATAGGTGGAAGCTTGAGTGGCAATCAGCCAACGTCAAAAACGCCGATCTCGTGCAAGACCCCACTGAGAGACAGCCTGGGTTCTCATTGCCTCGCAAACTCTGGACTGCCATCAATAGGATAAGGTGCTCCCATAGCCTTTGTGCTCACATGATGCATAGATGGGGCCTTAAAGAGTCGGCGACGTGTGAATGCGGTGCGGTGCAGACCACCGAACATGTGGTCAACGAATGCCCGCTCCATTCATTCCCCGGCGGGATTGATGAGGTCCACAGGGCAACGCCCGAGGCCCTAGACTGGCTCGCAGACCTAGACGTCTCCCTCTGACCCCCCACCATACGAAAGAAGAAGAACTTACTTGAGGAAACTGATTCTGTGAGTCTAGAAACTAGACGGAAAGCAAGTCTTGCTATTTTGTCTTTCAAAATTTGGAACAATTTCATCGATAGCCCATTTCTCTTGGGATGCTATAAATTATATGTACCAGACCACTACAGCCGAAGTCGACATCATGACTTATTTAAAGTACCGTACGGCAGAACAGACGTCTTGGCAAAGCAAAGCATGACGAGGGGAGTGGTGCTGTTAAATGAAATTGCAAACCATTTGGATGTAAGTGACTGTTCTTTATATGCCTTAAAAATATTATTGAAGAGTCACTTGCCTAAATGCTGATAGGGTAACTAAATTGTACTGTAATTGGAATTATTCTGTTGTACAATAATAATAATAAAATAAAATAAAATAATAATAAGTATATAATTAAATTTTGTCTTCATTTAATTAAATTTGTAACTTATTTTGTTCTTTCGTTACACAGGAAAAGGATACTTGAGCACCGAGCAGTAGTTAAAGTGTGGAGCAATAATTGAATTGGTAATGGTGATTGCAATTTTTGGCCGAATTCTTCCTAAAAAGATATCTTCTGATTCTGTCTACTTCTGACTCATTAATCAATCGACAAATATGCCGAATTAGCCATATTCAAAGGTAGGGCTCTCGGATATTATAAGTAGGTAGTTTTCAATTTGGGTACCGCCGCCCAGGGACCCATTTATTGTATAACCAGTCCCGCTGCCAGGGTCACTCCAAATGGTTCGCTACATTTGGTGACCTAGCAGGGGTGCACGGGTTCATGGGGTGAGGCTTTTCTAAGTCTTGGCGGTACTCCGTGGTCGAAGAGTACCGCTCTTGACTAGCAATGCGAAGGTCCCGAATCGAATCCTGGCGTGCGCAAATACATTTTATTTTATTAATGGGAGCAGTTGGCTCACTTGCTGCGTGGCGTGCTGGATTGGGATAGACTGGTTTTATATCACATGTCAAATTAATACAAAAATTAAAGGTTGTGGGTTTTAATGACAGAGCACTAAATTGGCTAAAAAGTTATCTTCACAAAAGAACACAAATTGTAAAAATTAATCACACACCAAGTCTACCACTCACAAGTGATTTTGGGATACCGCAAGGTACTGTTTTGGGACCATTACTTTTTATCATGTACGTAAACGATATTTTTAAACAAAACCTCAGTGGAACCGTTATATCTTATGCGGACGACACGATTATTATAATTAAGGGTAGTGACTGGAAAATTGTAAACGAAAATGCAAATAATGACATCCATATCCTAAAAACCTGGTTCGATACAAACCTTCTTACAATCAATGCAAAAAAAACAGTTTATATCCCTTTCTCAATAAATAAATCCAAAACTTATCCCAACATTAATATAATTATACACAACACAAAATGTAACAAAGATGTCTGTAATAATTCATGTACCATATTAAACCATGCAACTGAAATAAAGTACCTGGGTGTAATTGTAGACCAACATATGAAATGGAACAGACACATATGTGAACTTGTTAAACGCATTAGGAAATGTATCTATATATACATTAGATTAAGAAATATTCTCAAATTAAACAACCTAAAAAAAGTCTATTATGCACTAGTCCAATCACTAATTCAGTATGGAATCATTGGATGGGGAGGTGCATATGAAAAAATTGTAAGTCCTTTAAAAGTGGTACAAAAACTAATTATTAAAGTAATTTTAAAAAAACAACCGACATTTCCTTCAGCATCATTGTTCAAAATTTTCGAAGTACCAAAAATTGAAGACCTCTATAAAAAAGATTCAATACTACAAATATTCAAAGAAAATGTAACTAAAAAATTTAAGCTCAACTCATCATTAAGGCATAAATTTAACTTCCAAATTCCTCTATTTTCAACACAACAAATGCACAACAATTATATTTCCAAAGGCATAAAATATTTTAATAGTCTTCCCGAAGAAATTAAAAAAATAACAGATTTCGTAACATTCAAGAAAAAGGTCCAAAGATGACGATAGGCCCTTCGCCGCAGTAGGAGGGATGGATCCGTCACTTCTGGACATACTGACCCCCAGATTCATACCCACCCCTCACACCATTTTCCTTCCTAGAACTTCTTTTCCCTAAAAAGTCCTTCCATACAGCATCCCCAAAGATGACAATAGGCCCTGGGGGTTTTATTTCCAACCGGTGGTCTGAGGGGTAATCCATAACCTCCCAGTAACCCTCGGAAATTGTTTTGAAAAATAACTTGCACAAATCGGCCACTGTAAAAAAAATCAAATTTATTATTATTTTTGTTGTTGTGAGTAAATAGTTGTTTTTTTTATTATTATTGTACAGTCTATCTATCTCTTATTTTACCTCATTTCTTTGATTTTACTTCATTCCTTTAACAGTAACCTAGTCCCTTTTATAAAGTTTACCAGGGTTGTCATTCCCATTGGTTCCCTGAAGGCCCCACAAGGGAAGAGGGCCTCATCTCTCCCCTTCACTTCTCCTCGTTTCCCTGAAGGCCCCTCGTGGTAAGAGGGCCTCGTCTCTCCTCCTTCTCTCTTCTCTCTTCTCTCCTCCTTCCTCGTCTCTCCTCCTTGGTTCCCTGAAGACCCCACGAGGGAAGATTATCTCGTCTCTCCTCTTTACAACACTTGGTTCATGAAGGTGGCCTGAGTTCTCCTCTCCACTCCTCTTTGGTTCCCTGAAGGCTCCACGAGGGAAGAGGGCCTCATCATGTTATTTAAATGAATGAGATGGAATATATGATGGAGAACATGAGACTAATATGAACTGTCTTGTTACATTTTTATGTAACAATCTCTCCTCTCCCCTCCTACATGGTTCCCTGTAAAGGATGTGCACATGTCTTACAAAAAAATTTATTTACGCGCATTTTTGGTCGTGTACCTACAGTATTTACAAATTAAATTAAACTCTGCTTTTTATCTTTTTTTCACCACAACTTTTTGTGGTAGCTACTGGTACCTACTGGTAGCTACCTTCTTAATAGACGGGTGCTGGGAGCGCACGTCTATGGTTTGAATTAAGAGTGTTGTTTGCTGTACGACTGCTGAAAGAAGCATCATACAGGGTTCTTTTATTTCAACAAGATTCCGGATAATTCTATTGTAAGAAAAGTGTTATTAAATATATATTATATCAATATATTACAGTGGCGACGAGGATTAAAAAGAATTTACGCGACAAGAAGACAATTCACAATGTTTTTTTAAAGAAATTCGGAGAGAATTTTTGTGATAATGGCGGTACTGTGAAATATTTATGGACGGGGAATTTTGCGATGTTAAACAGTCATCAGTCAACATAAACCGGATTGTGGGTGTCTTTGAGAGCGAGATAAAGAAGTTTTTCAGCGGGGAGCTGAAAAGAGCAACTGGAAGAGCTGTGACGAACGGAAACTGTTAAATCGGCGGGGAGCCGAACGAGCCGAGTTTCATAAAGAAAATCTGGGAAAAATTTCGGTTTACGGAAGGTCTTCCTAGATAATTTTTTTTTTTTAATACTAATTATGGGCCGGAAAATCCAAAACTGAAAGATTTTTTTTTCGGAAAGCAATATTAACAAAGTTACACGACTTTAAAATTTTCTATACGCACACATGAAAATCGACATATTGGAAGCATTATGACAGTT
Source organism: Limnephilus marmoratus (assembly GCA_917880885.1). Lineage (NCBI taxonomy): Eukaryota > Metazoa > Arthropoda > Insecta > Trichoptera > Limnephilidae > Limnephilus > Limnephilus marmoratus. The sequence goes on along the minus strand of OU862918.1, from coordinate 52,587,296 downwards.
TAAAGTCATAGATAAACTAGAAAGATGTTTTACCACACAAAATTAAATGTTACCATGCAATAATATCATCAAACATACCTTATAAATCGACCAAATCTTCTTCGTCCGTTGAATCAAATTCGTAGTCTTAAAAAGTTGTGACGTAGACCGGTCACCAATATCAATGTTCTTATATGAATCAATGTGAGTGAATAGATAACAGCAGAAAAACATACCTTAAGGTTTGTGTAACATGGTTTGTGCCCCTTTATACCGCCTGCTCGCGTCAATTTAAAAAAACAGCCTACGTTTTCAAGTATTTTAGCGGCTACGCTAGGTTTGTGTAACATGGTTTGTGCCCCTTTATACCGCCTGCTCACGTCAATTTTAAAAAACAGCCTACGTTTTCAAGTAGTTTAGCGGCTACGCTAGGTTTGTGTAACATGGTTTGTGCCCCTTTATACCGCCTGCTCGCGTCAATTTAAAAAAACAGCCTACGTTTTCAAGTAGTTTAGCGGCTATGCTAGGTTTGTGTAACATGGTTTGTGCCCCTTTATACCGCCTACTCGCGTCAATTTAAAAAAACAGCCTACGTTTTCAAGTAGTTTAGCGGCTACGCTAGGTTTGTGTAACATGATTTGTGCCCCTTTATACCACCTGCTCGCGTCAATTTTAAAAAACAGCCTACGTTTTCAAGTAGTTTAGCGGCTATGCTAGGTTTGTGTAACATGGTTTGTGCCCCTTTATACCGCCTACTCTCGTCAATTTAAAAAAACAGCCTACGTTTTCAAGTAGTTTAGCGGCTACGCTAGGTTTGTGTAACATGATTTGTGCCCCTTTATACCGCTTGCTCGAGTCAATTTTAAAAAACAGCCTACGTTTTCAAGTAGTTTAGCGGCTACGCTAGGTTTGTGTCACATGGTTTGTGCCCCTTTATACCGCCTGCTCGCGTCAATTTAAAAAAATATCCCTGTTTTCAAGTAGTTTAGCGGCTACGCCAAAAATGAGTAAAATTTATAAAAAATAATTACTTAAGTTAGTTATTGATATGGCAACTCTTAATTTTATGTGGTTTAATATCTTTGGTATGGCTATTTCTATGACTTTAAACTGTCAGAATGCTTCCTAAATATCGATTTTCATGTGTGCGTATAGAAAATTTTAAAGTCGTGTAACTTTGTTAATATTGCTTTCCGAAAAAAAAATCTTTCGGATTCGGATTCTCCAGCCAATAGTTAGTATAAAAAAAAGTTTTATTATTTAGGAAGACCTTCCGTAAACCGAAATTTAGCCAAAATCTGCAGCGGGGAGTACCAGAGGGTCAAGAATCAGGCGGAGAGAGAATCAGGCGGAGAGCTGATCCTGACCAGAAGCAACCGGGGCAACAAGGAGCGGCAGGGAGCTGTTCCTGGTAACTGCTGGGAGCTGAGAAGGTGCCAGGGGCCATCAAGGGAGCAGGGAGCTGATCTTGGTAGCAGGAGCTGGATGATTAATTTAGAGCTGACGGAGGGATGATCATCAGCAACATATTTAAGATAAGACCTACATATTGAATTAGAGAAAATTTGGAATTGTTGTAATTTTTTTTTGTGTTCAAATCATGGCTCAAGTAAAGCCGTTAGCGACTTTTAGTCATAAGACGGATTGTTTTGGGGTTTTTCGAGCAAGATTGGAGAATTACTTTATGTTAAATGATGGAAGATTACCTAGAGCCTCAGATGATAGGTTAATGAAGTTTCTAATAGATTACAGGAATACCCCAAATACAAAGACGGGTGTGGAACCTGCGGTAGCCATGTTAGGACGAAGGTTAAGTTCGGTTTTTGATTTAATTTCACCAGTAATTGCAGAAAGGAGGGGGAGAGGTTTATGTCTGAGAAGGTAAAGGAGAAAATATTGGATAGGAGGGAACAGCAGAGAAAGTTTTATAAATCTAAAAAAATAAATGCAGAAAATTATGTAGTTGGGAAGAAAGTCATGGTAAGGGATTTTAGAGGAAAAAAAGGTTGGGTTGCAGGCATCGTAAAGAAAAGAATTGGAAAAAATACATAGGGGAAGGGGGGGCATAGCGGGGCCACGGGGCATAGCGGGGCGAGCCTTACGCAGCTCGAAACGAACACTTTGCAAACTATCAAATGGTTCGATTTGATTGGTCGTTAGTCGGCTCGTGACCTCCATTAGCGAACCACGCCATTTCGGTACGCGTTTGTGTGATGTAAACAAAAATATCAAAAACAGTGTTTTTCTTAAAAAATTTTGTGAAATTGAACAGCAATCCTTTCTAAAACGTACTTCTGTACTGTGGTGTGTTATAGTTTATTATGAATCAGTTCCTTTCCGGATTTCTTAATCAACAAGCACAAGGTCATTGAATCAAAGGTAAGAGGCTGTAGGTTTGTGTTTAATTTTGAACGAGCCGGTGGGGCATAGAGGGGCATGGCACCTGGGGCAAAGTGGGGAACCCCACTATGCCCCTTCTTTATTATAGAAAAGTGCCCCACTTTGCCCCGTTTTAAAGACTTCTAAGTTGTGATATATTTATTTTTTACGTTTTTAGCCAACATGGTCCGCACAAACATGGAAATTCATGGTAAAGAATTGCAGTGGTTTACTGATTACCTAAAAAACAGAAAACAAAGAACCAAATTTGGAGATGCTATCTCTGAAGAGCAAAAAGTTAACCTTGGAGTTCCTCAAGGATCGGTCTTGGGACCACTACTTTTTATTATATATATTAATGATATAGTGAAGTGTCTAAAGTATTGTTCCATCAAACTGTTTGCTGATGACACACTTTTATATATCATAGCAAATAATATTGAAGATGCATTGTCAAAAATACAAAGTGAACTTCATGAAATATCTAAATGGTTATGCATAAAGAAACTCAAATTAAATGTAAATAAAAGTAAATTCATGGTATTAGGGAAAAAACAAAATGAACTTATCACCCTAAATATAGACAATCAAAATATTGAAGAGGTAGAAGAAATTAAATATTTGGGAATCATTATCGATAATAAGTTAAAACTTAACTCTAACTTCGAAATGCTAACTAAAAAAATTTCCAAAAAGATTAATTTCTTAAGTAGGATAAAGGGAAAATTAGACATTAAAACTAGAAAATTGGTCTATAACACAACTGTAGCATCCCATCTGAATTATTGCTCAAGTGTAATCTTTCTGAGCAATAAAACACAAATTAAAAGAATGGAAATAATTCAGAACAGAGGCTTGAGATCTATATTGTGCTGTAGCAGATATACAAGGATAAAAACCATGCAACGCCAACTCAATATATTAAGTGTGTGGCAAAGATTAGTTTTCAATACCCTATTTTTTATTTATAAGTTAAAAAATAAAATGTTACCTGATTATATGTTGAATAATGTTAGAATCAACAGTACAGTTCATTGTTATCCTACGAGAAACTGCAACGATTTTAGGCTTCCGAAAACAAATTTATCGGGAACACAAAATAATATTTATTATAAAGGTTTTAAAATGTTCAATGAACTCCCTGTAAATGTTAAGGAGGCTAAAAGTCTTGCAGTTTTTCGTGGATTATGTCTTAATGTTGTAAAGTCCAAATTTTATTCAGTAGGTAGTAAATAATATTGTAGTAGTCATAGAAAAGATAACATTAGATATAAGATGTCAAATTTTATATCTAAATAAAATATACAATAAAAAAATTAAAAAAACAAGAGGAAGACTGAAGAGCATTCATGGTCTGTGGAAGCTATGAAACAAGCTGTACACAGTGTTGTGTTCGGAGAAATGGGCTGCAGAAATATTTCCAATGAAGCGCATGAAACCGAAGTTGCTTGAAGGGGCACCAGCTGGGTCTTGGGGAGAATGTCATGAATCTGGATGGATCCAGGGTATTTCGTTTGTCCTCTGGCTAAAGAGATTCATTGAGTGGTCGCATTCCACCAAAGATAATCCAGAACTTTTATTGCTAGACGGTCATGCAACACATGTTAAATCTCTGGAGGTCATTGATATGGCTCGCGAAAGTGGTTTTATTTTATTGTGCTTTCCACCTCACTGCACACACCGACTCCAAGAACTAGATGTTGGGTTCATGAAACCTATAAGTACATATTATTCCAGCGAAATAAAGAATTGGTTGCGGTGCCATCCCGGACGTGTGGTGACACAATTTCAGACAGCTGGACTATTCGGAAAAGCTTTTGTATCTGCAGAAACAATGACGACTGCTATTAATGCATTCAGAGCTACAAGTATATGGCCTGTAAACAAGAATGTTTTCACTGACGTAGATTTTGCACCCGTAGACACTACAGACAATCCTTAGCCCGCTGAGGTGCCTTTAGTTAACGAAGCCATTTCGCAAAGAGACAACACTTCAATGAGACAAGAAACCCCGTTTGGAAGTTGTGTTTCATTCCTTATTACGACCACCCCACAATGCCCCATAGGAGACCCCACTTTACCCCTATGTACGGGGCATAGCGGGGCAAATGCCTTTTTTCGTTCAAATATTTACATCTCTTAGATTAATTACGTTATCAACATAAATGTATCCACAGGCATTCGCAATGAATTAAGCTATGATTCTAAGTTAAAATTTTTAATTAAATCACATTATTTTAGTTTTTAGGGATGTTTAAACGTTAAGTACCCTACTATGCCCCCCTCTCCCCTACTTAATTTATGTAAAAGATACCGGTCAAATATGGAAAAGGCATCAGGATCAAATGACATCGATGAGTATGAAGGGGAATCCGAAGGAGCGTGAGAATATATCTGGTAAAGATCTAGGCTCTGATACGATGGTAACAGACCTAGACCTTTCCCACTTTTTCCGGAAAGGTGCTAATGGGTCGTCTCCTTTGTTTCAGGAACTACCATGGCAATCTCCTTGGGCTGGAAGGCTTCGGCAGAAGAAGACTTGAGCTAATTATATTTTAATTTATTGTTTGTAATCAAGCTCGGGTTATATTGAAAAAACCCAGAAGGAATTCTCTTAAGTGGGGGAGAATGTGGTAGCTACTGGTAGCTACCTCCTTAATATCTATGGTTTGAATTTAGAGTGTTGTTTGCTGTACGACTGCTGAAAGAAGCATCATACAGGGTTCTTTTATTTCAACAAGATTCCAGATAATTCTATTGTAAGAAAAGTGTTATTAAATATATATTATATCAATATATTACACTTTTACTGAGCTTTTCAAGTTTAAATATATTTAAAATACTATTATACTTTTCCTGAAACCTTTTTTTTCTTCGGCAAACTGGGAAAACTCCTCCATTTCAACTTCCTGCATGTTAATCTTGTGAGTGGAGCCTGTAACGTAGCAAAATAAGTTTGTATTATACATTTCCTGAAACCTTCTTTTCTTCGGCAAACTGGGCAAACTCCTCCAGTTCAACTTCCTGCCTGGTAATCTTGTGAGTGGAGCCTGTAACGTAGCAAAATAAGTTTGTACTATACATTTCCTGAAACCTTTTTTTCTTCGGCAAACTGGGCAAACTCCTCCATTTCTACTTCCTGACTGGTAATCTTGTGAGTGGAGCCTGTAACGTAGCAAAATAAGTTTGAATTATACATTTCCTGAAACCTTTTTTTCTTCGGCAAACTGGGCAAACTCCTCCATTTCAACTTCTTGCCTGGTAATCTTGTGAGTGGAGCCTGTAACGTAGCAAAATAAGTTTGTATTATACATTTCCTGAAACCTTCTTTTCTTCGGCAAACTGGGCAAACTCCTCCAGTTCAACTTCCTGCCTGGTAATCTTGTGGGTGGAGCCTGTAACGTAGCAAAATAAGTTTGTATTATACATTTCCTGAAACCTTTTTTTCTTCGGCAAACTGGGCAAACTCCTCAATTTCAACTTCCTGCCTGGTAATCTTGTAAGTCGATTCTGTAACGTAGCAAAATAAGTTTGATGCAGGTTCGTGTGGGAAAAAATCCTTACTGATTTTAATTAAAAATTCTTGCTCTATTCTAAATAGAAATGTTAAATACAGGGTGTTAAGGGACGTACTTGACTTACTTTAACCAGTGATTCCTGACATTATTTGTAGTAAAAAATGTAAATGAAATTTTGGTCTCCGGTGACATTTTTGATTTTATTTTAATTTTTTTTTCTACAAAAACATAAAAAAATGGTAGGTGTTGGACAGTTGGAGGCGGGGTAAGGGGTTGTTCGTATTCTCGGCTGAGTGACCAGTGTCGAAGTTGGGAAGAATGTTTTTTTTGGTTTGATTTTGAAGAAAAAAATTTTGAAAAAAATAAAAGTTGTCAAAAAAAGTCACCAGAGACCAAAATTTCATTTACATTTTTAACTCTAAATAGTGTCAGGAATCGCTGGTTAAAGTAAGTCAAGTACGTCCCTTAACACCCTGTATAGCTTTTTTAGAAAAAAAATGTAACACGGTTAAAATATTTAATTAAATGAAGTCAATATTAGCGAAACTTAATCGAAAATTTAGAAACAGAAAAATCATAAAAAGATATTGGCACCTATGGGACTTGAACCCAGGAACTTCGGCTTTCCGGGTCGAGATTCTACCAACTGAGCTAAGGTCTCCCTATCCCATTCGGTAATTTTTAACTGTATCATACTTCGACTAAGAACTACCAACATTATCTTCATTTTCTTAACGCATATTTTATTGGCTGCTATCTTCGTGTATGATTGCAAGATTCAAACCCGAACTAAATGCTATCTATATAGTGTATGGATAAATTTTATTTTTAATATGCGACATCTATTGACCGTTCTGCAAGACTAGGGTGAATATTTATTTTTATTTTTAACTTTGTGAGTAAAACCCCAAATTGTAACATTTAATTAAATTAAGATAATATTGGTGGTACTCAATCAAAATCTTGAAACAGAAAAGGTATCTTTTTCTGATTTTTCTGATTCCAGATTTTCGATTGAGTTTCGCTAATATTGTATATATGTAATTACATAGTACAATTTTAGGTTTACTCAAAAAGTTAAAAATAGAGATAAATATTAGGGTTAAATTTTTTTTTAAAACAACTTTATACCTTCCAAAGTAAGCGCAATTTATTTCAGAACCGATATATAACATCTAAAATTCAATAAATAATCTATAAACCTGTCTGGAAATCTCGCATGTAGTCAGCGCCGGATCTGCCATACGTTCAAAAACGTGCAAAAACCTGGCGCCAGCTCCGAAGGGGTGCCGTGAGAAAATAAATATTGTATTAAAATTTAGTTATAATATTCTTCCCTGAATCGTTTAAAAATTACCCATAGTACGAAATAATTATTGCGCTCTAGCAACACTTTCCAAAGAAACAGAATGCGCACGCATCAGGTTGGTATCAACGGCTTACGAATTTATAGTCAGTTACAGATTTTTTTTACAAATTCCATATATTTAGGTAGTTTAAACCTAAGATCTATTTTTCCATATATCTTTTACCGTCTTTTGCGACGAATGGGTGCGATCCAAATTCAATAACCAATCACAGCGCGGTATTTAAAGACCATTTTCTTATGAAATCTTCAGTAAATTCCATTAACAAAAACATCGCACGGTTTGCAGGATTTGCAGGTTGCAACGTGTTACGTGTTGACAGTTTCATCCATAGATGTATATAATCATTGATTTGACATATTATTTGACGTTCGTTAAATATTTAATTAATATCTATTAGATTTGTTATTTTACGGTGTCAGTGTAAGCGTCTTTCGTAAGCCGTTGATACCACATGTCAGTGTTTAGTGTTTGTATGGTGTTTGTTCGCTCAACACAGAACACAGGGGAAATGCAAATACAAATTTGAGGTTATATTCCAGTGTTCTTCAGAATTATCTTCTCCACTATCCCACCGTCTTCATAGGGGTCACGTCTGGCCACTGTGCTGCCGGGGACGGTGTGAAGGGTTTGAAGGACCATCTTCCGTCTTACTGCTCACTGTCTCTCGTCGGGACTGCCTGTTGCTAGTCAGAAGCTGTAGATGCTATTCTTGTGTTGTACGTTGCCATGAGAACGAATTTGTATTTGCTTTTTCTATTAATATTCTCGTTGGGTATATACATAAACGCAGTAAATCTCAAGAATGTCTAATGGACCTAGTTCAGCGAAACCACCCGCATTGTCTCGTAACCTATATTTTAAATCATGGTACGGGCACAAACAAACAATTCGTTGTATTATTTTAAAGCATAACTTTCAAAAAGAGTTTTTCCTAAAATAATTAAAATACCACCATAAGTTTATGTTTACCCAATAGATTCAGAGAGTATAGGGCTCCTGGCGATTCTCTCTTTAAAAAAAACGAGTGTGAGAGCTACCGCCAGGTCACTTTGAAAAGTTACAACCTTTATATGTCTTGATTTTATTTGATAAATTAGTGTAAAAAAAAATAATTAAATAAAAAAAATTGGGGTGAACGAATTTTTAATCAAAATAAAAATGTAGGGGGGGGCGCCATCGGTACCTACTGCACAGGGCGCCAGATTTCGAAGATCCGGCCCTGCATGTAGTACCTGTAAAATGATGCTTGACACAACTTCCTGTGGAAAGATATCGAATTCGAAAAAAATCTGAAATGATTTATATTAAAGTATTAAAAAATCCATCCTACATACCTTCCAAAGCAGCATCCATTTTTTAAACCGAAATAAATACTTTAAACTCATAAACACCGCGCGGCAAGAATCGAATACAAGCAACTGCAAGTTATTTATCATAAACAAATTTATCTGAATTTGGGGTTCTGGTACCAGTCAACCGTGCATTAATTAACCCACCTAAAAATGCCTTTGTCACACTGACTACCTGGTAATACCCACTCAACGTCATCATCTTCTTCTAGTTTGTACGGGACGGTACATAGTGCGTTGTGACTTATCTATAACTTCTCAATGTTTCTTTCTTTCTCTTTTGCGATCTTTCGTTTGGCACTTACGCAGTTAAATTCTTCTTTCTTTTTTTAAAATGTTTAATCTTGTAAGTAATATTTATTTATATTTTCCATTTATTTTTAACTTAATGAGTAAAACATCAAATTGTAATATTTAATTATCTGAAAATAATATTGGCAAAACTCAAGCGAAATTCTGACTTTTCTGATTACAGATTTTCGATTGAGTTTCGCTAATACATATTATTTTCATTTCATTAAATATTATATTTTCCTTACCAGAAATATTACAACTGGATCTTAATAAATTAAATAACGTGTTTAATGTAAAAGCCCTAAGGGCTTAATTAAATTATAAGAATAATATGTTACTTAGGTTTAGGTAGCACCTAAACAATAACATTAAAAAATATGTGTACATAAGTTGTAGACACTTGAGAAAATGAAATAATTAACTTAATAATAAACCAAAAAGTAATTTAAAAAAAACAATTAAAGGTGAAAGTTTGTATGGATGTATGTTTGTTACTCTTTCACGCGAAAACTACTGAATGGATTTTAATGAAACTTTACAATAATATAGCTGATACATCAGAATAGGCTATAGCTTGGAGCTCTGGATGTATGTTTGTTACTCTTTCACGCGAAAACTACTGAATGGATTTTAATGAAACTTTACAATAATATAGCTGATACATCAGAATAGGTTATAGGTAAAGATATTCAAATAAGAAGAGATATGCTATGGTGTCCGCGCAACTGTCGCCGGACTACGCGCTAATTAGCGTAGTTTTCATACAAAAAAAAATTGTTCATTTCGTTGATTTTTTGAAAATGTGCATTAATATTGGTTAACAATATATTTTGAATAAGTAAAGAATTCGTTCATTTAGTTTAACGTTCGTTTGATTTATTCGTTAATTATTTGTTCTTTTAGTTTAGGGAACGTACCCATACTACGTGACACGTTTAGGGGGGGGGGGGGTCTTCAAAATGTCACGCTCCATACAAATGAGCGGCGGGTTGCTTAGGATTTTGGTCACCGGGGGGGGGGGGGTTAAAAATTGCAAAAAGTTGGTCACGTAGTATGGGTACGTTCCCTTATTTGTTAATTGGTAAACAATATCGGCGACACCCGGAAGCGTAGACCCACATAGTAAAAACAGCAGATAGCACATCTACTTATATTTCAATATCTTTGGTTATAGGCTATAGCTTAGAGCTCTGGCATTATGAAATTTATATACAAAAATTGCAATAGGTGTTTCGTTGACGTTGATTTTTTTAAAATGTGCATTTATTGGTTAACAATATATTTTGAATAAGGAAACGTTTAACGTTCGTTTGGTTTATTCGTTAATTATTTGTTCTTTTAGTTTATTTGTTAATTGGTAAACAATATCGGTGACACCCGGAAGCGCAGACCCACACAATAAAAACAGCAGATAGCACATCTACTTTTATTCCAATATCTTTAGTAGTACCTAATAGCGGGCTCAGGCGTTTTAATTTTAGTTGATTAACCTTTATTGAACGACAAAAATTGTTTGATGAAACTTGTTCAACATTGTTAAAAGAAGGTTCACGCTTGACGCCACTTATCAATATGCTTTCAAGTGTCGAGTCGATCAACCAAAATTGAAACGTCTGAACCCGCTATAACTTATCAACGCTGGAGGTGATATTTTCCTAACAACCCTTTCGTGCTCACCTCGTCGTGTTGTAGCTCCACGCCAACATTTACTACTTGTACACATTTTATTATTCGTACTTGTACACAATTAAAATTTTATTTCCGACACGCGACGCTCGTACGCCGCACAATAAAATTAAAATTAATTAATACCTACATGTTACCTACAATATTTTATGTTTGTTTCTCGGGGAATTTTCCATACGCCGACACATTGATCCTTTATAAAAAAAATCAGAATGTGCAATTCACACGCGGTTGAAGTGAATCATTCAGAAAACTAAAGTACCTAGACCTGAATTGGGAGACTACGATGCACCACACTAAGAGGAGACCGATTATACTACATACAAAACATCTCTTTTTAGTGTCGCTATTTTTCGTTTATCGAGTTTCAAATCACAACGGTGCTAAAGAAGTTTTCACTTCAAAAACAATAACATCTTTTTGCCATGTTAACACTACAATTTATTGCAAACATGCTATTATTTTCCTGAATATCACTACGTACAAAATATACCTAGGTATCATAGGCATCCAAATTGATAGACTTGCCCTAACCTAAGAGCTGGAGACCACGTGGCCACATTTTTGGCAACAGGAGCAAGGGAGGATTTAGGCGGGGGGGGGGGGCACGGCTATACATACTTGAACTTGTAGAAATAAACTTGATCGTAAACTTGAAAAAAACAGTAATTGTTGATTTTTTTGCCCATCCGCCCATTGTGCCCCTCCCAGAAAAAATCCTGGATCCGCCCTTGACCAGGAGGGTTCCAGAAAGCTTTGAATAAAGTTTGACTTGAGTCGTACGTTGACCATCGAAGAGCGCACATTGAAATAAAACATCTTATGCAGGAAAGTAAAATTCACTAAAGTAAGGGAACGGTCTTCAGCGCAGTCCATTGTGGGACTTTTCTGCGCAGGATCTCAATGTTCGTAAAAACGGTTAAAAAAATCATAGCGCCTTCAAATCGGGTTGCGTAACAATGCGAAGCGTTAGGAAAATAACAACACACTTGTAAAAGTAGTAAACTAAAACTAATCTAGTAAAACTAAAACTAAATAGTGTAACAAAATATTCAATTTTGGAAACAAGCCTGAACTTTTGTTCTCCCAATTTAGGAATTGTAGTTTTTTTACGCACCAGCTGCTTACCCGTCACTGTAGAAAGACTAGTAAGGGGGCAAAGTTTAATTACGTAAGCTCAAAAGGAGGGGCGGTCCAGCAAAATCTCACACCCCGGGAACTATTTATTGGATAACCAACATCTCTGCTATAGGTCATCCCAAGTGGTTCGCTACGTTTGGTGACTTGGTAGGGATGCCGGGGTTTATGGGGCGGATGCGTCTGCCCACCAGCTGCATGGCAGGCCGGATCGAGAGAGAATGGTTTAGGGAGTCCCTCAAGCCGTACTTTCTAGGAACATCACATTGCATCGCAGTGGGAGGGATGGATTCATATGTCCGTCACTCCTGGACACACTGACCCCCAGATTCCTACCCACCCCTAATACCCTTTTTCTTCCCAGAACTTCCTCCCCTTCGTTTCCTAAAAGACCCCCCGCACAGCATCTCTAAAGATGACATAGACCCTGAGGGGAATTAATTGCCTAAGTGGAGCTAATGTAAAAAAAAAACGTAAGTTGATTTTATTTTCGCAGACTAAATCGTGATCTTAAAATGCAGTTGCCTTTATACTGTCGGATTTATTTATAATTTATTGCCAAAACACGAAAAGGTAGACACGGAGGGGTAAGCCCCCTCCACGCTTAGCGTACCTTCGCTTATTCCCCTTTCCCTGATGGGCTCGTCTATCAATTTGAATGTCTATGCTTTTATATTTTCAACTCAATCATGCCTAAAATACCAAAAAAAGCATTGTTTTTGAAGAAGTAATTTACATATTATTTATAAATACAAGTTTACATACGTATTATAATTTATTTATTATCAGATCTCATTTTTATGTAATACATTCTTAATATAAAAATACAGAGTGTGCAATTCACACGCGGTAGAAGTTAAACCTTCAGAAAATTAAGTAGACAAGAGTGGGTGGAGGCTACGAATAGCTGCACAAAGAGGAGACCGATTATACTATATCATCCTTTCGCAGGCTGATGTTATGGATATATGTATGTGTTTGTCTCTTTTAAGTGTAGTAGCTATTTTTCGTTTTATCGAGTTTCAAATCACAACTTTGCTAAAAAAAAGTTTTCACTTCAAAAGTTCCGCTGTTACTTAGAATTTGTATAAGTAGGTACCTACATACATTAGTTTCATGTCGCCTAAAAATGAAATGCTGGAAATCCGAGATTTTATGTAAGTATTTGGTTTCTCCATTTTTTATATTATTTTTAAACACTGCTATCCAAAAAGCAAAATAAAACTTGAACTTCGGAAATTCAAAAAGTTTTAATATCATTATAATAGTTATATTATATAATATCATCTCATCATAAAATAAATATAATTCGCGTCATCACACTAGTATAATTTTTTCCTGTCATGTATCTATTTGGTTCGGAAAATATAAGTGTTGCATAACAAAAGGCAGCCTTCTAAATTGTTTTGTTCAGAAGTAGAGGGCGGTACGACGCCATTTCACAGCGGTATATTTTCCCATTTATAAGAAAATCTGTGCGTATGAAGTTATCAATTTCGACCTGGCGCTGCCATCTATCGGCCGCGGTTTGCAACTAACTTTATGAAAACTTTTTAAAAATCAAGGATTGCATTAATTATATCGACTAAGCCCTGTAATTTTTCTACACTGAATAAATGAGAAACCCTTTACTCCTATAATCCATACGGGTATAATATTATATATTTTTTATTTAACTTGTTAAAAACACACACGTGAACTTGTATCTAACTGTACGTACATACTTGTTATAGGCACATGATGTTAAGGGCCCGCAACCCGAATTTCTACCGATTTCTTACATATCTCCCAACACGTTAAGTTTTAAAGCTCTTAAAAAATATATGTTATTCTTGAAGATAATATCTAGACATTGCCCGCGCCGAAACGCAAATTATATTAAATTCCCTCGATAGAAAAAATCGCAAAATATTCTCCGAAAATTATTATAAACACGTTTGTTTCAGTTATTTTACAAGTTATATGCTTGAAAAAAATCACAGTGTTTCTTTAAATGCTGTTTAAGACAATGTCCGCGAGATTTTTGCTCTATTTTAAACGAGTTGTGTTTTATTAAACATTTTCGGAATTTTCGCATCGATTTTGTCGCTGTAAATGTTAGCGCTCTCCTCTAACATTCATAATTTCGTATCTCTCCATCTTCTTTTTTTCGAGCTCGGTTGTGGAGCCTTAAGAGTATATTATTTTTCTTGTATCCAAAAATAACAAAACGGTCACTAAATTTAGGCAGGACAGAGTCAGAATATTATAAAAAAAATTGCTATGCGGTAATTACGAAATTACGAATGCCCTTTATATTTATTGGTTTCCCAAATTTTTATTTTTTTCTTTACTGTTTTTTCTTCTATAGTCACTGCGAAAACACTATTTCTTACATATTCAATAATAAATTGATTCTAGAACCTAGTCTACTACTACTATCCTATGTATCGTATAGTATAATTATGTGAATTGAATCTGTGAATGTTAACTTCATCATCATCATCATCTGTGGCTCTACAACCCAGGTCGGGTCTTGGCCTCCAGCAGAGCCTGCCTCCATGACTGTCGGTGTTGTGCTGCGTTGCGCCAGTTTCGGATGCCGATGGTGCTTGCATCCTTCACCACTCCATCCAGCCATCGAAGCTTTGGTCTTCCAACTCTTCTCCGACCCCCAGGTGCACCATCCATAATTCGCTTTGGAATATCTCCTTCGCTCATTCTCTGGATATGTCCAGCCCACCTAAGTCTTCCAGTTTTGATTTCCTTGGAGATGTTAGGGTCCTCGTAAAGATCGTATAGCTCCTGGTTGTATCTGATACGCCATTCTCCATTATCACAGACTGTGCCGTAAATCCTTCGCAGCACCTTCCTTTCAAAACTTTCTAGGGCTCCTTCATCACCCTTACTGATTGTCCATCATTCCGAACCATACATAAGAACAGGTCGTATAAGGGTCTTGTAAAGCAGGACTTTAGTTCTTCTGGTAAGGTGGCGAGATTTCATATGCTTCTGTAGCCCAAAGTAGTATCGATTTGCAGCTACTATTCTTCTTTTGATTTCGCTGGGTACATTGTTGTCATTTGTCACCATAGTACCGAGATATACAAACTCGTTGACAGTTTCAAATGTACAATTATCTATCTGTATACTTGGTGGTTTCTGGCGTCCATGTACGGGCATATATTTTGTCTTCCCCTCGTTGATGACCAATCCCATGTTCCTTGCCGACGTAGCTAAGCTTTTAAACGCCGATTTTAGTTCATATTCTGAGCGTGCGATGATATCTATATCGTCAGCATAAGCAAGGAGCTGAACAGACTTGTTAAAAATATGGCCCGTGGTTTGTATACCTGCATTTCGGATGGCCTTTTCCAGCGCTAAATTGAATAAAATGCAGGCAAGTGCATCTCCTTGTCTTAGTCCATTGAAGGTCTTTAGGGTGTCTGACAGATCCTGTTGTATTCTGACTCGGCACTCAACATTAGACATTGTGAGCCTTACTAAGTTTACCAGTTTTCTTGGGATATTAAATTCATCCAAGGCTCTGTACAGTCTTTCTCTATTTACCGTGTCATAGGCAGCCTTAAAATCTATGAAGAGATGGTATGTATCAACATTAAATTCTATTGTTTTTTCCAGTATCTGTCTCAGTGAAAAGATTTGATCAGTTGTAGATTTCCCCTTACGGAACCCAGTTTGATATTGGCCAATTATGCCATCCGAATATTTCATAAGCCTACCACACAGTACATTTGATAGGATCTTGTATGAGATATTCAGCAGCGTTATGCCCCTATAGTTAGAGCAGTTCATAGGGTCTCCTTTCTTGTGAAGAGGGCAAATTATTCCACAGTTCCATTCACTTGGCAGAGTCTCAGAGCACCAGATGGATTTAATGATATTATATATATGGACTTGAAGGTTCTCTCCGCCATATTTGAATAACTCTGCAGAGATGTTGTCAGTTCCAGGTGATTTATTGTTATGTAGACTTTTAATGGCACCCACTACTTCTTCTAATGTTGGTGGCGGCTCGACATTGTCATCATCATTAGTACCACCATCAGTGATGTTTCCATCCCTTGTCAAATTTTCACCCACACTCTCATCTACACTTCCGTTTAGCAGAGCATCAAAATATTCCACCCATCTATTCAGAATTCTTGACTTTTCATTCAAAATATTTCCCTCGCTGTCGTAGCACATTGTAATTCTTTGATGGTTTACCTTCTGATAGAAAAGTCGACTTCTGTTTTGGGCCTTGGCTAGTTCCACTTCCTTGATTTGGTTCTCGAGAAATACTCGTTTCTTCCTTCTGTGCAGTTTTTTCTCATGCTTTCTTAGTTCTCTGTATTCCATCTCTGCTTGCCGTGTACGATGTCGCTGTTGCATTCTTAGATATGCGTCATTCTTCACATTGGTTGCTTGTTGGCATTCTGCATCGAACCATAATTCTCTTGGTTGTGTTTGCCTGCTTCCCAGAACTTCGTCAGCTGCATTGGTAATCACAGACTTAACACCATCCCAGTATGAGTTAATATCATGTTGTTCCACATGGTCGCTGATGTCATCCAACTTATGATTTATGGTTGTAATGAACTTTTCTGCTGTTTCTGGTACTTTTAGGCTTTCAATATCAAATTTATTTGTGCGTGATCCCCTCTGTTTCTTCACGTTTGATATTCTACTCCGTATTTTGGAGATAACAAGGTAATTATCCGAGTCAACATTTGCTCCACGGTATGTTCGTATGCTCATTAAATCAGATTTATGCCTTGCCTCAACAAGTAGGTGGTCTATCTGGTTAACATTTCTACCATCTGGTGTTCTCCATGTTCCTTTATATATATCTTTTCTTGGGAAACATGTGCTACTCACAATCATATTGTGGGACGTTGCAAAATCAATTAATTTTGTACCATTATCATTAGATTCTGCGTGCAGGCTATGTGCTCCAACTGTAGTTCTATACACTGATTCCGTTCACTGATATCTTTGCATTAAAATCCCCTATCACTATCTTGACATCATGGTTTGGGCAGTCCTGATAGGTTTTCGAGAGCTTTGCGTAGAAGGTGTCTTTTTCTGTATCACTTTTGTCTTCTGTGGGTGCGTGGACATTAATACTATAATTAAAGAATTTTCCAGATATACGAATAAGTGATATTCTATGATCAACCGCGGTAAAGCCTTTGACCAAATGCTTTACCCTTTTTGAGACAATAAAACCTGTTCCAAATGCATGATCCTTCTCGTGACAGCTGTAGAAGATGGTACAGTCACGCTTTTCGATTGTTCCCTTTCCTATCCATCTAATCTCCTGGATTGCTGTTATGTCAGTTTTATATTTAGCAAGTTCGTCTAAGAGAATTCTTAAACTTCCTGCGCGATACAGAGATAGTACATTCCAAGTAGCAAGTTTAAAATCGTTATCCTTTATCCGTTTGCCGGGTCTTTTCCGAAGTCCAGTAGTTGTTGTCCGAGGCTCTGTGTTTGGCTTCGTAATATAGGTTTTTTTACGAGAAGAGGTTATTGGCCTCTTGCTCAACCCCCTACCAGGAGGACCACGGTTTTTCTGTAGGGGTTTTCCTTCCCTTAGTTGGGGGGGCCCGATTTTATGGCGTCGGACATTCGCCATTCATCCTCTCCTATCTGCTATGGCTGCTGGCATTGCCAGTGGCCACATTGCCCAGGGCTCGCGGACGTGGACGCTAGGAGTAGGACTATTGGTAGTGTTGCTAGTGGAATGGAATGCAACTATGGCATTGCACGGTACTTAAGTGATGCATACTTCCCAACAAAATATGCATCCCCGTGACCCTACCAAAATTTTGAGCCCCTTGAGTGAATGTTAACTTACTACAGAATAATCATGTACCTACATACCCAATATAAACGAAACCTGTCAATTTGACTGTCCTAGAACGGGAGACTTTCCTAATTGGACAGTCAAAGCTTCTTTATACTGTTAACACTAGAAAGACCGGAGCTTTCTTTTTGACGGCAGCTCGAAGTAAAGTGACGATATAATGCTTAATAATTATTGTATTGGTGTGATTTTTTTTAACATTTTATGATTTATGGTTTAACAACTATGGTGAAAAAAACAGGTTTGTGTCTTAATTACTTTTTGAGATATATTGACTTATACCTACAAAGACCGCCGCCGTCAATGTGACGGTTTGGGCCATAATGCTGAGTTCATTTTTACAACCCTCTTTACCCAAGTTAACAACATACCCATTCCTCCTCGTTTATGATACTACTATTATGTCTGTTTCTTTCTTTCGGTATCGCGTATTGTTCATACTCGATCTGTACGTTTATTGGTCACTGTCACATAATTTATAAAAATACCAAAAAAATATTGCTCTCGCCCAAATTAATTTTATAGCTTGTTGGAGAAGGATAGAGTATACAAATACCAGAGTTGATCCAGCTGTGTTAGCTTCTGAAGAACTGACAGAATCATTTATTGGATAACAAACACGTCTGCCATAGGACACCCCAAGAGGTTTGCTATGTTTTGTGACTTAGCAGGGGTGCCCGGGTTCATGGGATTAGGTTTATCCGGATCTTGGCGGATGCGTCTGCCAAACAACTGCGTGGCAGGCCAGATCGGCAGGGAACGGTTGAGGGTAATCTTTTGACCTCGGCAGCAAGACTTTCAGAACATTGCCTTGCACCGCAGTGGTAGGGACAGATTCATACGTCTGGCACTCTTGAACACACTGAACCCCAGTTTTCCACCCACCCCTCACCTCATTTCCTTCCCAGAACCTATTCTTCTTCCTTTTCCTATAGGTACCCTCCACACAGCATCCCAAAAGATGACAAATGCCCTGAGGGATATTATTTTCCTTAGGGCTTTTTTGTGGAGCTAATATAAACGAAAAAGAAAAGAAACCGGAAAATAAAACTACTGAAAGACGAGAGTGCCAAATTAATAAAAAAATATAATAAAAAACAAATAAATGATAGGTGGTAGGTAATTGTAAGAAACCCGTTTGCGGAGAGTAACGTAACGATTTGATATTGTACAAACATAACACATTCTTGTATTAAAATTGCAGCATTTTGCACTCACATGTTTTTTCCAGGAAGCCCCGAGGAAAAAAACCCTCAGGGCCTATGTCATCTTTTGGGATGCTGTGTGAATTTATGTGTGCATTGGTGTTTTTAGGGAAAGGAAGGAGAGGAAGTTCTCGAAAGAAAAAAAGTGTGAGAGATGAATAGGAAAAATTCGTAAATATATCCAGGAGTGACGGACGAATGAATCCATCCCTCCCACTGCGATGCAAGGCGACGGGACGAGAAAGGTCCTGCTGGAGAGGACAAGATAAGCATTTCCCTTAACAAGTGTCTCCCGACCCGGTCCGCTACGCTGTAGGTGGGCAAACGTATTCGCCACTAAGGCCCAGACAAGCCTCACCCAATGAACCCGGACACCCCTGCTAAGTCACTAAACGTAGCGAACCACTTGGAGTGTCCAATGGCAGAGGTGTTGGTTATCCAATAAATGGTTCCCGGGGCAGCGGTACTCACATCCGCCTCCCAATTTGATAAAAGTGATCAGCCGTCAAAGTGACGGTCGTGGTCTTTATAGGTATGGAGCATTACCCGTTCTTTCTAGTGTTAATGTATTCTTTATAACAAAATAAATAAATTATTTTAAAAAAAATTATTTTACCAAATTGTTGCTCTTACTTACTTGCTCTTATGTACGTCATTGTCGCTCTTAACTCCCCCCGAGTAAAGGGGCAACTGAGCGAAAGAGACAACTGCACCTCAGGCTGCTAATACTTAAATAAAATCTTCAAAATCATCGAGATTCTGTATTCCCCATTTTTCTCCTCCAAAACTGGAACGATTTTAAAGATTTTTTTTACTGACTATATTAAAATAAAAGGTTCACGACGAGTTCATCGAAAACCAATTCATCGAAAACCAATTCATCGAAAACCAATTCATCGAAAACCAATTCATCGAAAACCAATTCATCGAAAACCAATTCATCGAAAACCAATTCATCAAAAACCAATTCATCGAAAACCAATTCATCGAAAACCAATTCATCGAAAACCAATTCATCAAAAACCAATTCATCGAAAACCAATTCATCGAAAACCAATTCATCGAAAACCAATTCATCGAAAACCAATTCATCGAAAACCAATTCATCGAATGATCAATTCATCGAATCGCCAATTCATCGAAAAAATATATTTTGTTGATATTTGAGAGAAATGCCGAGTGGACCGAGAAGTTAAAAAAGCAATGGTCAACCTAAACTAACCTAACCTAACCTAACCTAACTTAACCCTATTTTTAACCAATTTTTAAATATTTTTTTATCATCACTCTTAATGACCTTTCTGAGTTGTTTATGAGTTGGTTTCATAATGAGTTGTCTGGTCACCGTTCCTTAGATATCCCTTTTTTGCAGTATCAGACAATCGGAAATCAAAGAGATAACCTATAAATTTTACATTGTCACTACGAAACTGACAGTTACTAAACACATTTAACTCAGTTATAGATCTTTTTTGGGTATTTAATTTTGACAGCTCTAATATCTACAAAAAAACTGTTTTTCGATGAATTGGCGATTCGATGAATTGATCATTCGATGAATTGATTTTCCATTAACTCGTTTTTGATAAATTTGCTTTCGATGAATTATTTTCGATGAACTCGTCGGTTACCAAAATAAAATATTCTATATGCGCATGTTTTGCTTTTTTAAAAATTACATTGTCTAGTTTGTATACTGAACGTCCGTTGATGGGATCCAAACCAGGCAATTTTATCGATTTTTGTAGAATCCCTCATAAGAACTTAACTTTAAAAAAAAGCAAAACATACTGACACACTAGTGGTCGTTATCTATAATATATTAAAAAAATATTTGCAGCAGTGTCAAAATCCAGAGAGGAAATTTGAGAACCCGTTTGTACGGACAAAACGCCGCCCGGTTTCCTCTTAAGGCATGTACTTTACTTACTTTAACCCATTCATGACGAACTATTTTTTTCTCGAATTTCGTGGTGAAATTTCACAGGGGGGTTGGTTTTGGAGGTAGAAACCGGACATTTTTCTCAGAATTTAAAAAAATGGTTTCTTCACCCCCCAGGAAGCTAGAGAAGGGTGAGTTCCATATGGCACTTTCGGCAAATAACTAGTCGGAAATTTATTCCCTAAAGACCCCACGAGGGAAGAATCAATCAAAAAAATTCATCTCTCATCTCCACTCCTAAGTTCCCCGAAAACTCCACAACTGATAGATCTCCTCTCTTTGGTTCCTTAAAGGCCTTACAAGGGAAGAGTCCACTCCACCTTGGTTCCCCGAGGACCCCAGGAGGGAATAGGACTTCATCTTCACTCCTCCGTGGTTCCCTAAAGACCCCACTAGGGAAGAGCTCAAAGAGGTGGCCTCATTTCTCCTCTTCACTCCTACGTGGTTTCCTGAAGGCCCCACATGGGATCTCTCCACTTCACTCCTCCTTGGCTACCCGAAGGCCCCACGCCCGAAGAGTGCACTTCCCCTTGGTTCCCTGAAAGACCCACAAGAGGAGAGGTCATGGAGTTGACCTCAGCTCTCCTCTCTACGGCTTCTCCTCCTAGTTTCTCCTGTAGGCCCCGTGAAAAAAGTCCAGAGAGGTGACCTCAGCACTAATTTTCCCAAAGGCCCCTAGTTTTTTAATGGTCCAATGAAATCTTTGAAAAATTACATTTTATGTATAGTGAGATCTGCCGAAAGATCCATATGGAACCAAAAATCAAAACTTCTAATTCACAGTACTCATTTTAATATAATAAAGATTATTTTTCTAACAAAATGTTTGTAAATAGGCAGAAAATTTCATTCTCTACAAATCATATTCAGTTTTGGAGAAAAAAATCAAATCTACTATATAAATTTAATGGATTACTTACTTCACTTGTTTTGAAATTTTCTAAAAATAGTACTTTTTTTCTAACTCAATAAAGACACGCCTGTCCACGTCGGCACACACAAACGAACTGAACGCAACCAAGACAAACGTGTTCATACATGCCTGTAGACTATATTAAACTGTATTTGGCACTGCTATTTCAACATATCGGCATGATGTGACTAAATGAATGCCAATACTTTTTCGAGTTCCATATGGAACCTTCGTCATGAATGGGTTAACCAGTGATTCCTGGCATTACTTGGAGTAAAAAATTTAAATGAAATTTTATTCTCCGGGGACTTTTTTGATGTTTTTCTTCTTCAAACCTAACGACAACAAAAAATTCTTCCACATGTCATTAACACTCAGCCGAATAACCGCCCAACTCCTCAAACCGACCCTATCCAATACCTACTGTTTTTTATATTTTAAGTTGAAAAAAAAATTACATTTTTACTACAAATAATAATATCGGGAATCACTGGTTGAAGTAAGTAGAGTCCCTTAACACCCTGCATAAACAGGGTGTCCGGGGGTAAAGTGCATTAACTTCGGGGGGGTGATTCTACATGATAGTACAAGTAAAAAAGATAAATAACTTTTTTCGAAATTCCAACTTGCTGGGTCCACACATGTTCTTTTGTCCGTTCCGTTCCTCCGTTCCGTACCTCCGTTCCGTATCAAAAACTCTGGAAGCAAGTAAAAATAGCCCGTACCTCTGTAACGTCGCTGCGATCATCGGCATCCGCGTGTTCATTCCAGCGACAGAGAGAACGACCTGCGCATGCCGCGATCGCGTCCAGACCCAGACTGGCGCATACCCGTATCGTATCGCCTTTGAACGGGCCGAATAAACCGACTCCCGATGGATCGGGGCGTATCTCTACCCACGTACCTCCGTAACACCGTACCGTTCTGAACGGGCGTCCAAACTAGTGTTCTTGATCGCGACGCTGATACGGAACGGAGGAAGGGAACGGACAAAAGAACATGTGTGGACCAGGGGTAGGTACGTCTTTTTGTATGGGAAAAAAATGTTGGAATTTCGGAAAAAGTTGTTAATCTTTTTTTCTACTACATCATGTAGAATCACCTCCCGATGTTAATGCACTTTACCCCCGGACACCCTGTATAATAATAGTGGCGGCGTGTCTTTGTATTTTCAACATTGAAAAAACTTAATATACCTATGGATAGTGCTTTTGACAGCTTGTGAGCAAGATGGTGAAATACACCCTTAGTTAATTTATATAATTACACATCCATGTACTTGGACATATTACAAACAAATTCATGCAAATACATAAACACCCTCAACACATAATCACTTGACCTTCAAAACAAGAGGAAGGTCACTATCCACACAAGATTTTTTAAAACTATCTTAATCAATTTTAGAGGCGGATATGGGTACCGCCGCCCCAGGAACCATTTATTGGATAACCAAAACCTCTGCCATAGGTCACCCCAAGTGGTTCGCTAATTTTGATGACTTAGCAGGGGTGCCTGGGTTCATAGGGTGAGGTTTATCCAGGTCTTGGCGGCGGATGCGTCTGCCCACCTGCTGCGTGGCGGGTCGGATCGAGAGAGACTGGTTGAGGAAGGCCTTTTTACCTTTCCAGCCGGACTCTAACAACCCTTCGCCTTGCACCGCAGTTGGAGAGATGGATTCATATGTCTTTAATGCCTGGGCACACTGACCCCCAGATTCCTACCCACCCCTCATACCTTTTTCCTTCCCACGACTTCCTCTTCTTCCTTTCCCTTAAAAGACCCTCCACACATCCACAGACCCCCCAGCATCCCCAAAGATGACATAGGCCTTAAGGGGAATTATTTTCCTCAGGGCCTCCTGAGTGGAGCTAATGTAAAAAAAAAAACCATTTTCCATGAGTGCAAAATTTTTATACATGTTGGTGTAATTTTGCACACTTGCCATTCAAAATAAGAGGAAAATTATTGTCTACATCTGATGTAGAAGCACTCTGCGTAAAGCCCGGCAACGCCGAGAGCTTCAGCTAGTTTACCTGTAAAATAATAGGCTTGTGACTTTTGAGTATAAATATTAACTTATTGATTTTATAGCAGGTTTAATGCAAAAATTGTTTTTGGTTTGATAATTTTCAGGAATTTTCCGCTCCGGGGAGGCTCTGAATTATCAGTGAGTGGCCTTGTATCGAATCCCATTGTTCTCTCATTATTAACTCTATAAGATAATATGTTTTCACCAAAATAAAAATAAAAACTAGGAGACGACCTTATTCAGACTATCTCTTTATTTTTCACAGGACTGCTCTAGTAACTATGTATAATAAAATAAATAAATAAAATATACATAACAGATTCCTAGCCTATCTCTCTCTTCTCCTTCTCCTACCCAACTTCCTTTAGCTTCACAGTATTCCTCAAAATCTGAGCTTGCATAATTTCATTGTCTCATTTGGGACTCTCGTGTAGTATCACACAAAATAAAAAGATGGGTTATAGCTTTAAAACTCCACTAAATCAGGGAATGTTTATTAAATCAACACCACAATAACAGCACCATTTGAGAACAAATAAAACTTACAAAACTACTAACCAACATTTTCCATATTTTCCAATACTCGTTACAAAAAAATAACATTCCAAATTCAATAGTATAAATCATTTTTTATACAATTTAGTAAAAAAAAAACATTAACAAAAAATGAGAATTAAAATAAATGCCATTATACAATAATATCAACACTTAAAAAATATAACAATAAAATATTTCAAATGACATGCGTGGATAGTGCATTGCAATACCCTTTATAAAAATAAAGCACACAAAGAATAAAAGAAAGAAGAAACATACTCATAGTTATATTTTAATGTTTTACACAGGGGGCCCTGAGGAACAATTTCTTTCCTTACCCTAAGCAGTAGGTAATCAAACGCATCCGTTGCCAAGACCTAGACAAACCTCACTCCACGAACCCGGGCACCCCTGCTAAGTTACCAAAATTAGCGAAGCATTTGGGGTGACCCATGGCAGGGGTGTTCGATATCCAATAAATGGTACCCAGGGCAGCGGTACCCATATCCGTCTCACAAAGTAATACATACTGGAATTATTAAATTTATTGGAATCATTATTTGATGATTTCTTTTCAAAGGGGGAGTTCACCAAAATACATAATCCTAAAATAAATTGATAAAAATATAATACCATCAAAATTAAATGTAAATACAATCAAAATGTAATAATTATATTATATAGAACTATTCGAAACATTTCAATTGAATTCATTGGTCATGGCATTAATATAGAGAACTTAATAAAAATAATAGAGATTTTTCAACCCAACATTTAACCAAAATACATTTTGAATTTTAACCCATTAAGAACTTACAAATAATAAATAAAAACATTTCAAATAACAAACAATACAACATGAAGTAATAATCATCAAGGTATAAGGCTTCACAATCAACAATCCTAAAATATTACAAGATTAAAAGATCTAAAAATCCAAAAAACATTTAATAAAAAATAAACTAAATATAAGATTGCCTTGTGGATTGGACCCTAACTTGTAATTGGACAGATCAAGTTTGAATTCAATAGTGGGCACTGACATAATAACTTTTCTATATTTTTTTTAATTCATGCTTAAATATAAAAATAGCATTGAATGTAGAATAATAGATTCAAATATATTTGTCATCCAACAACCATATTATGTGCAATACCTGTACAAAAATCCTTTAAAAAAATCAATATCTTACGGTAATAATAATAATCATTAAACAAAATAGTATTGGAGAACACAACAGGTCTGATATTCGACGCAATGGCTCACACAGAGCAGACACTGGTATAACGGAAGGCCCCAAGTTACCTGTTTTTTTTTCTCGCCCTCGAGTGCAATCACGCTCACTGCGCTTGTATGATGCACAAATGGGGCCCAAAGAATTCTGAATTGTGCGAATTTGGACATTTCAAACAAAAGAACACACCGTAAAATCATCATTTTCCCTTCATCAATTTCTCTCTGAACCAGGTGACATCCCAAGCCGTTTACTGGCTGAATAACCCTCAGCATCCCACTTCGATCCCCACAAATTCTCCTACACCTTATAAAGAAGAAGATTCTTATTCCTTACATGTTTTTCTTCTAGTACTCTCTAACTAATCCACCACCCCAAAAACCGGACAAGCCTCCAAATAGTGAAAGCAACAGATTATAGTACGTACATACAAAATATGCAAAAAATTTAAACAGCCTTTTCATAAAATAAACACCGCAATTGATCTTTCATAAAATTTCCAATTTTTGGTTTAAAGTTAAGGTGTCATGTTTATACTTGCAAGAAGACTCTATTCTGTAAACTGATTCAAACAAAAAACGTGGCAGAGTGTAACAAATCGAAATACATGCAACAGTTACTAGAATGCACAAAGGACTAACAGAAATGTCCTAAGGCAACAATAATTAACCCTGGAGACTGGTAAAATGGTCAGTAACCGGTATGGTAAACTGGTAGAGCAAGAGTAAGAAAACCCAACCCTTCGGTGTACAAAAGTTGAGCACTCGAATCTGGGCACCCGGTGGACTATTGAATTTAATATACCAATACCAGAGAATTACAGAGCTTTATTTTGAGCTATCAACTGGTAAAAATAATGTCGGATAATCAAGCAGTGGATTACTGAGATAGTACTGTACACATAATCGTTGAAAATTTTTCTTAGAATTTAAAATTAAAACACTTTTGTACTTTCTTCCACTAATTTATATTTCACCAGGACCGGTTTCATCCTATTACGGACATTTTCAGACTGGATCAGTCTGAAAATGTCCGTAATAGGATGAAACCGGTCCTGGTGAAATATAAATTAGTGGAAGAAAGTACAAAAGTGTTTTAATTTCAAATTCTAATACAATGGAATTCCACCACGAATTATCAGTGCAAAAACTAGATCATTTTTCAATATTTCACAATCATTCAGTTACTTTCATCTTGATGAGATTCAATATATCAGCCAAGCTATCTTCAACATGTTCAGAGGAATGATTATTATTAATGAGGTAGTCCCATTTATCCACCCCGTCTAAATCACACTCCGACGGAGCATCATCCACTCCCTTGGTGAACACCAGACCCCTCTTCACACGAATGTGTTCATCTGCCACAACCTTCACAGTTACAATTTTGGAGCCGTAATTTTCCCTGAACCATTTTAGGTCTGTTCGCCTTCGAATGTCGCTCACGATCCAGACTTTAGCGGGTTTGGCTGCAAGTAAAATTACACAAAAATAAATATTTTTAAATATGGTAAGTTTTTTCACTGATATATTATATAAATATGCTGCTGTTATAAATAATATGTGATCCATCGGTGGTTATCTCCGCATGTGGATGTCACATGCGTGATCTATGAAGTTTTCACTAAATATGCTGCTGTTATAAATAATATGTGATCCATCGGTGGTTATCTCCGCATGTGGATGTCACATGCGTGATCTATGAAGTTTTCACTAAATATGCTGCTGTTATAAATAATATGTGATCCATCGGTGGTTATCTCCGCATGTGGATGTCACATGCGTGATCTATGAAGTTTTCACTAAATATGCTGCTGTTATAAATAATATGTGATCCATCGGTGGTTATCTCCGCATGTGGATGTCACATGCGTGATCTATGAAGTTTTCACTAAATATGCTGCTGTTATAAATAATATGTGATCCATCGGTGGTTATCTCCGCATGTGGATGTCACATGCGTGATCTATGAAGTTTTCACTAAATATGCTGCTGTTATAAATAATATGTGATCCATCGGTGGTTATCTCCGCATGTGGATGTCACATGCGTGATCTATGAAGTTTTCACTAAAGCACTTATATTGCGTTAAAACACGATGAGTTATGAAAATAGATTGCGTTGTTAGAAAAGTTGAATCACTACCAGAAGGGAACCAAGTAAGGTTGATGATATAATTGTTAAAGTCCAATTTATAACCGAAGGTTCAAAGCTTCAGATTAGCACCCTGGCATTGTGAGTTCAACTTCTGCGAGCAACAATCATTGTTAATGTCCTCTTTTATTTGTCTTTTAAACAATAAAAGGGACATTTTTCAAAATGAATAACCTCTGTTTCCATGTGACATCCACATACATTTATCTAAAGCCTCTAGGACGTTATCTAAAAATGTGCTTTACGACTCGCAAGAGTAAAATTATGACACACTAAAAGGTACGTCGATATCCTTGGCTCTCCATGCGGCGCAGAACCGCGAGAAGGGGAGGAGCCTTGTCCACCATAGAAATTGGAACAGGGGTCACAATCCTCAGCAATGAGGAACCGACTTAAGAAGAAGAATATTTTTTTGGTAATTAAATTGCTTTGGTAAAAAAAACTTTGTAAGGATTTTTTCTTATATTATTGTGAACTAAAGATTTCAATCACCCCCTAAAATTTCGCAGTATGATAAAAAAAATGGTGTTTATATTTTGTACCATTTCTCTTATTTCAATTTGGGAGGCGGGAATGGGTACCGCCACCCCGGGAACCATTTATTAGATAACTGATACCTATGCCATAGGTCACCCCTGGTGGTTATCTACGTTTGGTGAGTTAGTAGGGGTGCCAGGGTTCAAGGGGTGAGGTTTTTCTAGATCTGGCGGTGGTTTACCTCGACACACTGAATCCTAGATTCCTACCCACCCCTCTTACCTTTTTCCTTCCCAGAACTACCTCACCTTCCTTTCCTTAAAAGACCCTCCACATAGCATCCCCAAAGATGACACAGACCCTGAGGGAAATTATTTTTCTCAGGGTTTCCTGTGTGGAGCTCATGTAAAAAAAATCTACTTTGGGGGCATACATTTATTAAGTGAGCTCAAAAGGGGGGGGTCCAGCAAAATCTCACGTTGCTTGAAAAGAATATACGAAGTGGCCCAAATTTATCTCACCAAGGGGGGGGAGGGTCTAGATTGGAAGAAAAACTGCTCACGTAATTAATGTATGCCTCCTTTATACTATCCTTTTGTGAATATTTGGTGAATAACCGTCTTATACACACCATGATAAATAAATATCAACATTGTGCAGAAAGGGTCCGTGTAAAAGCAGAATTGATGTGTACAGATAGACAGCATAGATGAATTATTAGTTTTAGGTCAGGTTACTGGTTTGGTTCATACAAGATACTTGATTTTCTTCCTCACCATGGTCACAAGCAAGCTTGCAGAAGCAGCCATAGTCCTTGTCCCTCATTTCCTCGCTCCACTTAATCATCTCCAGTCTGTACACCTCCTTATACTCCCCGTCTCCCAGTAATCTCTCTAGACTCAGGCCCTTGCACTTGGCCCAGTGGTTCTTGATGGGCTGAGAGATCTTTATGATTGTGCAGAGATTGCTGCCGAGGCTGGAATTAGTCAACAAAAATACCAATTAACAAATATATTATTATATTCTCTTATACATATTGAAAGATAGGTCGGATCCCAGAACATTTTTTACAAGTTCCACGAAGGAGGCCCAGAGGAAAATAATTCCCCTCAGGGCCTGTGTCATAGAATGCCTATTGAATTACATGTTCCAGGAATTTGAATTTATGTAATAAAAAATACAAGTGTGCAGTTCATACATGGTAGAATAAAAACCTTCAGATAACTAAAGTAGGCAAGAGTGGGGAGGCTACGAAGCACAGCACAAAGAGGAGACCGATAGGTTATGAAGCACCGCACAAAGAATATACTATATTGTCAAGACATGTATAAAACTACTGGGTGTCAATCTGGACTCTGATTTCTCCCTTAAAACTCATGTGAACAGAACTGTAAGCACGGGGTTCTTTCAATTAAGGCAAATTAAAGCAGTAAGGAGAAACCTGCCAACAGAGGCAACTAAATTACTTGTCAATTCGTATGTTGTCTCACGTCTAGATTATTGCAATGGAATATATGCAAGTCTTCCAAAATATCAAATCAACAAATTAACAAATTACAATCCGTTTTTAACGCCGTGGCAAGACTTATCACCAGCGTATCTAAATATTCCCATATTTCAGAGCATCTTAAAAATCTTCACTGGCTCAAATGTCCTGAAAGAATCCAGTTCAAGCTCTGCTGGATGGTATTTAAGTCCATTAACGGAATGGCTCCGGCTTACTTATCGGAATTGTGTATTCCAGAAAATTCCAATTATCGACAGTCAATAATAATAATAATAATAATAATTGGATAATTTGTATAGCGCCGTTTTTGTGAAAAATCACCTCAAGGGCGCTTCAAGTCAACCCTGAGGTCAGCAGCGTCATCAGCTATCGGAAGGTTAAAGGAACCAAAGCGCACACCAGATACTAAGTTCGGTGAGCGCGCTTTCGGAGTGTCGGGACCTAGAGCCTGGAATGGACTGCCACATTACTTAAGAATGATCACAGACTCGGTGGAATTTAGAGCCAAACTTAAAACGCACCTTTTTAGACAGTCATATCCATAAAACCAAAAAAAAAAATCTTTCACCTTCACATTCAATGCCCGTGACACTGTAAATAACTCATTTGTAAAAATGTAGGAAAAAACCTATTTGTAAGCGTTTATAAAGGTCATTTCATGAACATTCTCCAGCCCTAAAGAGTCCTAAATTCTCCTGTCTTTCAAAATAAATATCAACTCTGCTTTAGCCACTAATCTTTTCATAAACGAAATACTAATAGTGATGGGAGAAGCAAATGTAAAATCGTGCAATGTCCAGTGTTTTAAATATAATGTTCTCCGCATGCAAAGCTGTATCTTCTCCAAGCATAAACTTTCTAATTAAAGCGTGTTTATCGGAAGTGACCTGCCAGGTAAGTATATTTCTGTATCCATTTGTAAATAGTAGAATTAGATAGAACCTACGAATTCTTAATAAATTGTACAGCGCCCTTGAGGTGATTTTTCACAAAAACGGCGCTCTACAAATTATCCAATTGTTATTATTATTATTATTATTAAAGAGGAGACCGATTATTCTATCTCATTCTCTAGTAGGCTAAATCCTACAAATGTATGTGTCTCTTTTTAGTGTCGATTTTTCGTTACATCGAGTTTCAAAACACTCGGTGCTAAAGAAGTTTTCACTTCAATAAGAAGTTTGACTTGGTCTGTTTCTTTCATAACCAAAAAGTAATTAATTATTTAAAAACATGATATTATAATGTACCCTTCAATTATTAAAACAGGTGAATTGAATACAACTTCAATATAAAATACTAACATTTGGTGAAGTCGGTCAGTGAGGTAATCCTTTCCACTTTTTCTTTTCCCGCTGAAGAGAATTACAATAACAGGTAACATGGCTGAACGTTGCTTTAAAACTATCTTAAATAAATCTATCCGACTGTATAAAAACAAATTTACATTTTATTCAAAATAGATGCCCTTTGACATGCGAGATTCTTTATGAATTATTGACAACACAACATACTCAGATCGTGACCACTGACGTGAGCTGTCACCTTGACATTGCGTAGTGTTGCAAGGATAAAACCCGTGAGGAGATTGGGGTAGAGGAAATTCAGGTGGCGTTCATTTTAACTTTGAAAACAAAACCTTTTTTGAGTAAATATTTTTGTTCTGTAGTCACACTGTTAAAACACGCAGCGTTAACCAAATTTTTCTTTCTACTAAATTACGGTAAGAAAAAATGTGAATATTAGCGGAAGCGGGAAATAATATCGTTAAATTTGTATAG
Organism: Limnephilus marmoratus; assembly: GCA_917880885.1. Taxonomy (NCBI): domain Eukaryota; kingdom Metazoa; phylum Arthropoda; class Insecta; order Trichoptera; family Limnephilidae; genus Limnephilus; species Limnephilus marmoratus. The sequence continues at coordinate 52,555,951 of OU862918.1, read as the reverse complement.
GAAATTGTCTAGTTTCCGATAATCTTGAATATTCACAAAACTATTATCTATCAATATGACATTTGACGGCGGTAATGTAAAATCGAACGAAATTGGGATGGAAAGCTAAAAAACAATTTTTTTTTTTTTTACATGAGCTCCACACAGGAGGCCCTGAGGAAAATAATTTCCCTCAGGGCCTATGTCATCTTTGAGGATGCTGTGTGGAGGGTTTTTTTTAGGGAAAGGAAGGAGAGGAGAGTTCTGGGAAGGAAAAGGGTTTAAGGGGTGGGTAGGAATCTGGGGTTCAGTATGTCCTGGTCATCCGCCTCCAAGACCTAGACAAACCTCACCCCATGAACCCGAGCACCCCTGCTAAATCACCAAACGTAGCGAACCACTTGGGGTGACCTATGGCAGAGTTTTTGGTTATCCAATAAAGGTTCCCGGGGCGGCGCGGTACCCATTAAATATAATTAATTAATTAATTAATAATAATGGATTGTTTGGTATTTATTTTAATAAGTTTCCGAAAATTTTATTAAGTTTTTTAGTAATTACTTGAAGTATTATTTTTTTCTCCTAACTATACCTTTTAATAGTAAAAGAGTAACTTTAACATCTTTATTATTTTATTATTTCCGATTTTCATTTTGAAATCATTTTTCAATCATACTTCAATAGATCAATATTATCAAAAAAAGCTAAAAAGATGGAGAAAGTGAAATTTAATCAAAAGCATTTTAATTTTTGATGTCTTTTGTTTTTTTGGTATTATGGTAAATTTCCTTTTAAATTTACCCAACTTTCCTCTTGACATCAAATCTCTCATGAATAGGAACTCATTCAACCATGTGTCTGTATGGCTAATAACTACTAGTGTCCGATCGAAACAGGACTTTCCACCGAAACCGAAACCGAACCCGAATCTTCGGTGTCTGTCTCAGTTTTGGCCGAAACCGAAACCGAGATTTTTTAGACCTGTTAAAAATCGATTGTTTACTGTTATTTGGCTTATTTTTTACACTTATTCAGACAGTTAACACGCGTTAAAATAATAAACGGTGAATATAATATAAATAATAAACACGTGAACAATCAGTCTCGGTTTCGGTTTCGACAGATTTTCTGCCGAAACCGAAACTAGACTTTTTTGCCGAAACTCGCCGAAACCGAAACTGAAACTTCGGTCTGTCACTGCTACTAACTAATAACTTTGAACTGCCACCCACCCCTGAACACAGCCTTCTGCCGTGTGTGCATAAATATACCAAAGGGGTCGTTCATTAAATCACGTGATGTTTTTTAGCAACTTATTAACCCCACCCCCCTGGTGATACGTGGTGAGGTTTTAGACTAACCCCCGCCCCCCTCCCCCCAAAATCACGTGTATTTTTTTAGTACAAAGTATTTGAAATTTTCAGAATATTATCACGAAAAATAAATACACGTGATATCTCATTACACCCCCCCCCCCCCCCTCGTGATATTTCGTGATTGGACGGACTCCAGATACTAATATCTACAGCCTGTATGTCTGACGAATATCTACAGCTCATATGTTGAACTAATATCTACGAACTTCAGAGTGTTGATTAATATCTACAGAGTGTAGGTTGAACTAATATCTACAGAGCGTAGGTTGGACTAATCAGCTAAATGTGTCCAATAGTCCGATATTAGGGATTTTTACATACATACTTATATAAATTAAGTTTTTTACTGCATACGCAATATTACGTTATTCCAATATGCTATACATAATTGCAAATCCAACCTCTGCCAGTGCTGTAGATATTCGTCAACACTTTGATTCTCGTAGATATTAGTCAACAGTTTGAGCTGTAGATATTCGTCAACACTTTGATTCTCATAGATATTAGTTCGATTTTTTCAGTTTTTGGAATTCCTGTAGATATTAGTAATTAATAGACGCCTCCATTGGACGACCCCAAACCACCCACCGTGTGTGGCTTGGTTTATTCATGCTTCTGCCTCACTGAATCTGTGGAATCACTAAAGTCAAAGTCACGTGACGTAAATTTTTCGTCGTACTTGGTATTTTATATATATAGGGGATTGGTATATTTATGATTTATAGGTAGGTAGTTTGACGCAGTTTGACGTTTGTGTGTGTATGTTTTCGAGTAGATGTAGATTGAAGACGTCGATCGATAGTGATAATAAATGACTCAACAAGACAATAACACGATAACTTTGAGCTATAGATTCTAAACAACAGTGAAGCGAATCGCAAATAATTGGACTTTTGACAAAATAAATTTAAAAAAAAACAAATGTTTGTAAACCTATAAACTTAAAAATTCAATGTGTCAAAAACACAACAATAATACCACTTTATCTACCTACCATCTGAATCATCGAGTTCGTGGTGATAAATATTGATATAATAACAGCGTTTGTTTAGTTTGTTATTCATTCAGTTCAGTTTTCATGTGTGTCAGAATGAGGGCACTCGCCATCCTTTGTGTGATTTTATCCATTTCCAATGCTTTTGGTTACGATAGAGAGGTTTGTAAAACACCATTTCAATATCTATAATGTCTACTAATTAAATTAAAAGTGGTTAAATATGTAATTTTATTTTTCAGTTACATTCGGACATCAATCCACAATGTATAGACTGCAACAGCAAGAACATAACGTTTCTGTATGTGAGAGGCATCGGGGAGAATGACACCATCCACAATATTTGGGATTTTACCTTTGGAAAGCCGACCATTCTGTTCGCATTGACAGAAAACAATAATACCCTAAATGTGACTTGGAATGGCCATGTACCTTCGTCTGTGCAGTTTGCAGATCAACCCAAGTATAGCTTTGGGGTGATCATTGACAAGGTAAGAAAAATACTATTCCAGCTTAAGATTTCAAACTTAGAATACAAATAAAGGTAATAGAGAACTCCAGTCCAATTTTTTTTTTCTTAACCTTCTAACATAACTGCATTTGTATTGTTTATGCATTAAACCGCTTACTCGTTAATACGGAATACTTTTTATCCAAACAGTTAGATTTATTATTACGAAAAGTGAGTATTTATGTCGGGGAGACCAAAAAACATGCAAAAAATATGCATTTAACATTTTAATTTTGTTAAAATTAATTCACTCGCGCGGTAACGCCATGTTTATTCATCATTTTTATTTTAACATTTCATCAATGCTGCCAATCATAGAAAATATATTTTTACGTAAAACAAAGTGAATGCATCATTGACAAGTTTGTACCTGTATTTATAACAGTAGAACATGGAAAGAAATGTATTAAAATAATTACACAAACCCGCTAGACAAACCCTGCTTTGCCAACAAACATTCAAAACCTGGGATGTTTTTTAAAAGTATGATGAAATGCGAGTTTATTTTAGAGAATTTATTTTATAAGATTGGTACTTCCGACAAATGTCATATTTGATTGTCTATTAGTTAAAAAAGGAACATTCCATATTATCCGTGCATCAAACTTCGACAACACGAACGTTCCGTATTATCCGTGAGGTGGACTAACTGCATATTTACCGCATTTTTATTTTTAGAGTTAGATTTAATAGTTAAAATAATTGTCAAAGTTTTAATTTTTCAAGATCCCCGAAAACCAATGTATGTATGGTGAATCGTGTGACGTCATCACTCCTGAAAAATTATTGTAGGATCGGGCAATCAGCTGATCAACTGCCGCCATTTTAAATTCCGTTGTTCGAAGTATTCTCCCTAGAAATTAGAGGTGGGTAAGTTCTGCATTTTTCCGGAAGCCTCCGAGACTTGCTTCCTTTTAAAAGTACACGAGTTCTAGGAGCAGGTCCCGGGTCCGAGTTCTTAGGTGCGGACTGGGCACTGGGTATTGTTGCGGCGCACCGAAACGGGACGCACGGGTTCAAAGAACTCGGAACCAGGACCTACTCGTAGAACCCACACGAGAACTCAGAACCCCGGAGTCGGACAAGACCCGTACGAGAACAAGGACCCGTCACCCGTGCAATGTAGGTACATTCAATGTATCTACACTGCACGGTCTTTTATTGAGAATTTAAATAAGTAAATTAATAAGCTGTAATGCTTTACTATAAACTATTATTTTATAATGCACGTCACCCGTTGATTAACGATACCAGATAAGACGCTCTAATTAAAAACTACTCCGTGCCTAGCCGAAGGGGTCACGCACGTGTGTGTCGAACAACGAACAGCGATCGAATGAACGCCCAGCGCCCAGCTCGTGACGTGACTCAAGGGGAAGTGTCATAGTTGGCCGGCCGCGGGTAGCGGGGAGTGTCGGGAACTCACCGAGACCCGCGACTCATGAGTGGAATGGTGAGTGACGCCGGACCGTGGATCGCGGAGCAAGCCGGCGCGGCGGCCACGGGGTGAGTCAGGAATGTAGTAGTTCGCGGCGTTCGCGCGAGTCCGGGAGTGGGCGAAATGAATGGATTGTGTCGCGATTCACGTAGCTTGGAACAAGGCGCTTGGGTTTAAAGGAACCCGGGACTTGTATTCGAGTGCGGTTTTCGCGCTTCGGCGTTGAGTTGCTCGGACCGCCGGATTACCGCCGGATTTATTTGGATGCGGAGAGTACTGGGACTGGGCCGGGTTCTCTGGGAGTAGTCGATTTGAAAAAGGAGTGGGAGTAGGAACCGCTTCCCGCAAAGGAGCGGATCACATGAGCCCATTCCAGCTGAACTGACACATCGCTACTAGAAATAGCATTACTATTTTTTTTGTGCAGTAGTTTTTGAATATTTTCAATAATAGAGATAAACTAATAAGAGACTTTATTTTTTAAACATTATTTAGGCCTAATTAATGTTTTAATAAACCCAACAACTAAATCTCTATAAACAGTATGTAAATAAACGAATAAATTAATACGATGGCTTGTGTCATATCATACATTCCCATACAATGACTGTCAAGGGCGGATTTAGGGGGGGGGGGGGGGGCACAGGGGCACATGCCCCCCCTCAGGTATTTTTGTGTACAGTGGAGATTCCATCATAGTACATACTTAGAAGTTAAACTGTCTTTATTAAACATTTAAGTTTTCGAGTGTTTTGACACTTTCATAAACCTTCCTATACATACGTCAGGCCCGGACTGGCCAGATCCGCAGGTCCGCGATCGCGGAGGGCCCCCGGCGCGAGGGGGCCCCGAAGGGGCCCCACAAAACTTTAAAAAAAAATTGTCTTGTTAGTAGTTATAATGCCCGGTGAAAAATCAAAAGATGAAACTGACTCTATTTCAACAGTTCAACATTACAAATTTGTATATGTTGATATTTTAGACTGTGCGAGGATGAGTATTGAAGAAAGATTTTGCGCAAACAAAGACGTTTTTACAGGATTGCTCTTGGTTGGACCCAGTACCGGATTATCCCTAAGGCAGAGTAGGCAACTGCCTAGGGGCCCCGCATCGACTAGGGGCCCCGCGTCCCGAGAAAAACTGACTTGCTTCAATTAGTGAGCGACGAAGTTTCGGAAAAAGTCAGTTTTCAAGATGTTTTAATTTTTTTATTAGAAACATTTACAGGTTAATAACTTTAGGTACACGCATTAAAGAAAACAACAAATTATAATAATAATTAGGTTATAACCCAATAAATAACTAATGTTCATATCATGCACAAACAATAAATAAAAAGTCTATAATTAAAACAAATATACAATCTTAGTTGTATTTTACTTTTCTTTCCTTCCATTTGTTGCAACATTACTTAGTATCTGAAGTGATTAAAGGTGCCGTGTGTGGTTTATATTGGCATTTGTTTTGTTTTATTTCTAATTATATGTTTAAAATATAAATGTTGTACAAGCTTCAGTATGCACTACCTGTCTGCTTGCTAAAATTCTTTGGGAAAGGTTGTCTGGAAGAGATCACTTTAGTGACAAGACGGCTCTGTGTAATAAGTTTTTAACAATATATATTTTCGTTTCTACATATGTATGTGTCGTTTTATGTGCAATAAAGGATTGTTGTATTTTATTGTATTGTATTCGTTTTCTTTATTAAATGGGGTGATGGCATCCCTTTTGTAACGTAGTAAAAGAACAGATTAGTTATGAATAAAATTACGTTTTGGTAGAAAAAAGAAAAAAAATTTGGAAGTTAGAGAAGGGTAAAGTGCAGTGGCGGACTAAACCCGTCAGAAGCCCGGGGCGGCAAAGTTGAATGAACACCCCCCCCCCCCCCCCCCCCCCCCCCCCCTTAGTGAAGTTGATGTAATTTTACAAGTTTTTTATTCAGTTCGCACGGGCCTCTGACTCTGGGGGGCCTCTAAACGCCACCATTTTCCCTTGATCAAATCCTAAACAAGGCTTTAAGCACAACAAAAAAATATTTTTAATTCATTTTCTGAAAGATGCATTTGTTAATAATGCTCTCACTATTTGAGAAAATTGGTAAAATTGATGGAGATACAGCATTTCATATGAAACCGTTTTAAACAGTTTGTATGTTGAATTATCCTCAGCAAAACTTTGAAAGCGTTTTTCTCAGAGTTTTTTTAACACGTTTTTCAACCTGGTTGACAAAGCAGCTTTAACAAGTGAGTTGCTTACAAAGAAACTGTTACTTTAGGGCTAGGGAAGCAAAATGTCGAATCATTTCAGTTAAGTTAAGCCCCTTCTGTTCAAGTATACAACATTGTAAACTGTTAAACACACAGGATTTTTTAAAAATGTTGGTATTATTTTTCTAATCCCTAAAATCCGTTTGTCATTATTTTTACTACACAAACAATTTTGACGTATCCTAAAAATACTGTGAATTTCTTATTTCAATAAATAATAAAGTCAACAATTGTCGAAAATCATAATATTTGTATAAAAACCTGTCTGAATTTCTTCTTCTTTATAGTTGCCAACATAGCGTAGAAACGCGTTTTCATTGTTTTCAAGCACCTAATTTTCAAAAATTATCCGGGGGAGGTCCCCGGACCCCCCGTTTTCTGAACCCCCCCCCCCCCACGTTAGGGGGCCCCTTTACAGATTTTAGCGGAGGGCCCCAAATGGTCCCAGTCCGGGCCTGACATACGTAGAAATAAACTTGAACTATGATACTTCAAGTTTATTTCTAACGGTAATTGTTAATTTTTTTGACCGTCCGCCCCTTGTGCCCGCCCAGAAAAAATCCTAACAGTAATTGTTGATTTTTTTGCCCATCCGCCCCTTATGCCCCCCCTGAGGAAAAAATCCTATGAGTAATTGTTGATTTTTTTGCCCGTCCGCCCCTTGTGCCCCCCCCTGAGGAAAAAACCCTAAGAGTAATTGTTGATTTTTTTGCCCGTCTGCCACTTGTACCCCCCCCAGAAAAAAATCCTGGATCCGCCCTTGATGACTGTCATGACACGTCGAACAGTGACGTCACCACTAAAATTTCAATAATGCCAACTTGACTATGTGTTTTTACAACCTGATTAAAAATGGACTTTTTAATAATTTTTTAAAAACTCTGCATTTAATATTATTAGATAAAACTTATATGTATATTCAGAATCAGCGTTTATTGGACTATAGTCTATACGAACATATTTTTTAAAGCCATAATATTTTTTATTGGAGTTCCTTATTATTCCACTAATCATCACACTTTTAGGCACAGATTATGGAAATTACACTTAATTTTAACAATTACTACAAGAAACACTATTTCATGTAGATTGAAACAAAATTCACGCAAATGTTAATTCATAAAAATAAAAAAATAGCAGCAAAGGAATTATTTTACAGGAAAATTTGAAATTTGATTGAATAAAAATGTAAATTTAATGCATCTTTTACTATCTTTCCAAATGTAATTAGTTGTTTCTTGTAGTAATTAAGTTGAAATGAAATTTTCAAAATCTGTGTTTAATAAGAGTGCCGCGGCTAGTGGAATGTTTACCCAAATAAATTTATGAAGGTTTTTAAAAGCTTCATGTCATAATATGTTCATTATTCAGTCTATTGCAAGCTGAAGTTTAACAAGTGTCTCTGTAATAAAGGATCTCGGTGTCGTGTTTGATAGTAGGCTGACAGTTCATCCTCATATTATTAAAATAACCTACACTACTTCATTGAGAAAGTCCTACGCACTGCGAGGACTTTTAGGGACACTTGGTTTCTCATAATACTGTCCCAAATACTGATTAGGAGTAGGCTTGAGAGTGAGTCGGTGGCTTGGAGCCTACACCTAGTGAAGCACTCCCTGTTGGAGAAGGTTCAGAAGAAATTTCTGAGATTCTTTCCTGTGGGAGTATTTCTACTTCTCGTGGCTCTATCCTACCGATTTTCTCTGGCTTGCTCGGAATGAACCATCTATCGGTCAGAAGGGAGGTGCAGATTGCTTCACGTTTCTTTAAACTGATATGTGGATGGTCCGAAAACTTAACAATCATAGAGAGCATTAATTTCTGTGTTCCCAACGGTTTTCTCCATCACCGACAGGCTTGCGGGACTAAGATGCCAATGATCATGCCGGTGGGGAAAACTATCTTATTGTTAAGTAGAATCACTTCGGTTATTGACATGTTTAACATCAATGAAAGTTTAAACGGCAAGCTTTGTTGCTCCTGTAAATAAAACCTGGTTCTACGTCTATTTATTTTTTTTACTTACACTAATCATTAATATTATCTTTAAAAGCATATTATCTTTAAAAACGCATTAAAATTTTAAAATTTCTAAAAGGAATAGAGCACTTGAATTGAGATCTCATTATAATAAAATAACTTGGGTTAGTATAGTTTCTGTTTAGCTTCGAAGTTGTCACGTGACTGCCTGCTTATTCATTATTACTAAGTTAATTTTTCTAGCGCCATTTTTGTGAGATATCACCTTAAAAATGGTTGAACATCATTCTTATCAAAGAAAAAAAAATACTGAGCTCCAAAAATATTTATCATGTTAATTATAGGATTTAACTCCTATAAACTTAGTCATTCCGCTATCTGCATTAAGCATTTTTACAGTTGTATTTCAGTGCGAAGGGGCATTTAAAATAATTATTATTTATCAAATAATTTGAATTATTTGTACAGATTTGGGAGTTTGACGATTTGAACAACACAGGGGTGATTAACCCTGACAACATGACCTTCACCAAGAGCTTTGACACCAAGGGAATGCTGTGGGAACGGCTAGACTTGGTGGAGGAAGAGGGAGAAGTGATGGTCACTGTGAGATCTAAATCATTTTCCAATGGAAGCCACTCAAAATCTGGAAACATCACCATTAAGGTAACTATTATTTTGTTATTTCTAGGTCACTTCCAGCGTAGGGAGTGTGGCGAATCCATCGCTCAGGGAGTGGAAACACAAACCTGCAATAGCCATCCCAAGCCAAGGTGTGAGCTACCGTGCTCAGGCTGAATGTCCTGGGGAACAGCGTCACGAACGGTGCCTCCGAGAAACAAGGTCGCATCTCGGAGTATTTAGACCTCACTCCAGCACTCAGGGCTCTGCTGGAGTGGACCTTCTATTTCCTTGGGAACTCAAGGGACAAAAAAAAATAAAATTGAACCATTCGAAAACTAGGGGCCTTTTGGGAACCTAGGAGTGCTGAGGCCACCTCTGTGGATTTCCTCCTGGGGCCGTAGGAGGAACCAAGAGGAGAAAGGAGAGGTGAGCTTAGGCCACCTCCATGAACTCTTCCCTTGTGGAGCCTTCGAGGAACCAAGGGGAAGGGCACCCTTCCAGCGCGGGGCCTTTGTGGAACCAAGGAGGAGTGAAGTGAAGAGATGATATCCTCTTCCCTCCTGGGGCCCTCAGGGAACCAAGGTGGAGTGGACTTTCCCTTGTGGGGCCTTTAGGGAACCAAGGGGCCATCTTGGTGAAGTCTTCCTCTGTGGGGCCTTTAGGGAACCAAGGAGGAGAGATGAAGTTCTCTTCCCTCCTGGGGCCCTCAGGGAACCAAGGTGGAGTGGACTTTCTCTTGTGGGGCCTTTAGGGAACCAAGGGGAGGTGGACTGTGGTATTTCAAAATAGATATTCTTGCAAGAAATCAATAATGGACGGGATAAATATTTGCGTGTTAAATTTATTCTTTGAATCTGAAAATGTTAGTCTTCATAGATGGTAAAATAATTAACTTATATTGCATTGAAATGTAATTATTAATTATGCATGTCATTGTTTGCACAGGGTCACTGTGTAAACAATAGAAATTAGATTCATTCAGAGGTTGTATTGTTTTATTAATCACCAAAATTGTGGTCACTTCCACCAGTTGGGAGATAAGCTCGTATTTCATTAAAATAATGTTGATATTTTTTTGTAACAATTTGACAGATGTTTTCTGATTTGGTGCATTGCTTATAATTCCTTCCTTCTTATTGAACATAATTAAAAAATACAAAAGCACACTTTCGTCAGCTGAGTGCTTAATTGTTTTAGCATCAAATTTTAGGTAAATCGAGTTCCACCAAGTTTTAAAATTTGAAAAAAACAGGTATTATTTTTGCAAACTATAATATTTTATTTATTTCAGTTGGATCTCTATCCTTACACATCCTATGCTTTTGAACTTCCCCATCTGATTCATTCGGCCAACTCTTCCCTCGTGGATATCATCTTGCAAAACATGACCACGTCCACAGAATTCAACCACTCCAGATTTGCCCTTGAATTGCTCTTTGTCAGTACGGAGAAGAAAAATGGATCGATAGACGTCAATATTAGGAAAGGACTGGATGATGAACACACACCAGGAATATTTGAGGTAAATATGTAATAAACTAGGAGATGGACTATGGTCGTAGCTCCTTACAATGCTGAAGGATTATACTGAAGTCAGTAGCCAGCTGGCTAGAAGCATAGAGAAATGATAACACATTGATTATGTAGTGTTTATTGAAATAATGATATAAGGTGCAATTAGGTGAACTATAATTGCGCTTTATATAATAAAAATCACTATTACTGCTAAAGAGTTTTGCCCTCCGTTGAACTCCAATATTGTGTCACAGAATCTAGTTCAAACTCCAACGCCTTATTTTGAACTCAATTGCTTTGTCAGCAGTTTTGAGAAATTCCTCCATCCAGATGCAGATGCTGGTAGCAGTTGGTTGTCAACCAGTGAATTCTATGAATCAGCATTTTGGTGTATATAAATAAATATTATGTAAATATAGAGCTAAATCAGAGATTGCTAAATGTAGCAACGAGTGTAGTGCATGTGCACTTACACTCGTTTAATGACCTCCTCAAAGTAGTCTACTTTTCTGATATCATCCTATTATAAGTAAGTCCTATACATCCTTGTGGACTTGCGTTTGATTGTACAAAGAACCTGGGGGCCTACTCTCTATCTTCCACAACGTCCGTACGGCAGGTTTAGCCATGTCACAAACGCGTATTAACCCTCCTCCTATCGTTCTAAAAACCTCCTTGTGCTCCGGTGCCGTACACTCACTAAATATTTATATGTTCTAATTGTTTAATCCAATAAATGTATTGCGGACAAATACCTAAAATATGAATTCTATTTTTAGTATATTTGCAGAGATATTTCGTTGACAGCACCCGCTAGTGAAGGTTAAATCACAAACATGCTGGTTTGTGAAACCAAAAGATAGAGAGTAGACCTCCTGGTATGTCTGTATACATCCAAATTGATAGACCAGCCCAACAGGGAAAGGGGAACAAACCAAATTGCACAGAGCTGGGTCTCCCTTTCTGTGGTTCGTCAATAAGTGCAACTCGCATTGTTAAAAAAATCCTCAAAAATAAAATCTGCTTACGAATCACTAGTCCTTTTTACAAAGGCGCGCAAATTGCTGAATGTGTAAAAAACTTAACTACAAATACCAAATCGGGTAAACAAAAGTGCGGGCTTGATTTTAAAATCGAATATTTAACATTTCACCTGATAAAGCGCACTTTACACAACCTGATTTGTAGACGGTTCGGTAAAAAACGAACATTCAACCCCTGCACAAAAAAATCTCACATTACAGTTGACTTACTTCAGCAAACTTTGTTTTTCTGTGCAGGGTCTGAACACCCTGAACTGATGTCATAGTTTATTCAAAGCTTTCTCGATCTCGAATTGTTCAAAAATATGGTCACATGGTTTGCCTCCAGCTCATCGAATCCATACCCAGATTTTATGTTAGGGCAACTCTATCAATTTGGATGTCTAGAAATACGCCCCAGAGATGGGACAATCAAATGAATCAAATCTAGGGCGGGTCTTGTAAAGATTCGTAAAACAATCAACCAATATTTATAAATGTTAAATTCGGTATTTTTTACACCCAGTTGAGACAGTTGTCGCCAGCAGTAAGGATTTTTAAATAATGCTACCCAATCTATGTAACTTATATTGTAGGCATGAACATTGTTTAGAGGTGAAACAAAGTTAAGTTAGAATAATTTGTTTTAATGCAGAAACTAGGAAATTCCATTTTGAAAAATTAGTTCTCCTTGGGAATTGGCCTGCGGTCAATATGCTGGTATCAGTTTATTAGTAATCATTGCTGGACATATAATACGAGGGTCCACCAAAAAGTACCCAATGAAGATAGAGGGGGCGTTACTGAGAGAAGTTGACATTACCATTGTGTTCTGCCATCTGTCAAACGACACCATACTAAATTTCAGACTCATTTATGATTCATGGATTAGTTTTTTATTTGGCAGTGTGTTTTTCGATAAAATGGAAAAAGAACAATGTCGATCCGTAATTCACTTTTTATTTTTGGATGGAAAAACATGCGTAGAAATAAAAGCAAATTTGGATGCTATCCCTAGGGACCCTTCATCATCTGTGGCAACCGTGAGATATTGGTCAAAGAATTTAAATGTGGTTGTACATCTGTTTTTGATGAGCGGCCGGGTCACCCGGCAGACATCGTTGCCGAGAAAAGGTCCATGACATGGTTCTTGCTGATCTCTGAACTTATTGCGCAAAGTAGCAGACGCCGTAGGCATGACGTACAAAACGGCAATTAATATTTCACCTGATAAGTTAAATTGAGAAAGGTGTCGGCCCGATGGGTGCCACGATTGCTCAACGAGCAAATAATGCACCAGCACAACCATTCAGAATCGTTGTGGCCAAGTTGCATGAATTGTGCTACAAATTACTGCCGCATCCACCATACCCGCCCGACCTGGCTTCCTGTGACTTCTTTCTGTTCCCCAATATGAAAACATGGCTCGGGGGAAAAAATTCAGCTCAAACGAGGAGGTTATCGCCGAAAAAGAAGCGCATTTTGAAGAGTTTGACAAATCGTATTTTTGGGGGGATTAAAAAATGACAGAAGCTTTGGGAAAAGTGTACTGACCTAAAACAAAATAGCATTGAAAAAAAATAATTTTAAAACTTGCATCTCCATTGCTAACACAGGTATTTATTGATCAACCCTCATATTTATGTACCAAAAAATGATCTCTCTTCTCTGCTTCCCCTTATGATGTCATGTTGAATAGTTCTTTATATTAGGCTTTGTATCTCTCCCCTATTCTATTAATCAATGATCGAATTCAATAAATATTGAATTATTTCATTTGGTGTGACCAAAATTATTAGATTTAATTCCATTATAGTTTGAGCAATTAGATACATAGGATTTGTATGCTACATTATTATACAACGCATTTAGTTTACAGACAACAAAAGCACGAGTCAATGTTTACAAAATACTGTCACATGAAAGTGCATCATAATTTGCACAACGATAACCAATGACACAAATGCTCTTATCTGTGACTCGGTTCAAAAGTTCAAAGCTCAATACAATAATTATGTGTGAAGTTTTTTATTATAGTTTCCTTATTATGCTTTCTAAATAAAATTATTTTTATTGTGTATATAGGATATTTCTTACACAATGCTTATTTATCAAGGTTACACATTTTTTTCCTTTTTTACAACTGATTATTATTAGAGTCGCTTGTCATAAACATGTGGTATTCTATCTGGTCAGCTATTTCTTTACTCATTTTTATATTACTAATACAAATAGAGTTTTAACCATTTATATGATTCATTGTCATTAGTGTCAGAATTCATCAGCCAGATTTCTAAATAGATTTGTAGCACATAATTAGGCAATTGAAATGAACACATTTTACTTATTAATTACAATAATGGATACCATTTGATATTTTCACAGCCAAAAGTATTGTCAAAAAATCATTTTTGGAATATTATGTTGTGTTAGGCTTATTCCTTCTGTAACCAACTTTTTGGACAGAGTAAAAGTGTTCATCATCAGGGCAGATGTGTAGATTGTGATGAAGTGTGTGTGATTTTTTGTTTATGATTACCTCACAAGAGTCCCAAATGATTCCGTCTGGAGCCAGTGACACTATGGTATCCCCAATTGTATGGGGGTATGTTGTGAGACTGAAGGTGGTGGAGAGGGGAAGGAAATGGGGAAGAGGAAGGTACGGAAGTACCTGGTCCAACACCCAATCCAAAAACTCATCACAAACCCAAGTATTGTACATAATTCCTTAAGTAACACCGGTATTTAATTTAACATTTTCAGATCATGGAATTGTCCACCCCACAGACAGTTAAGAATAAAGATGGCGGATTCATCCAATTCCGGCCGGTGTCCTACACGGATCCCCAGCGAGACGTTTCCACTTCCACGGAAGTCCACCTGGGGGCCCTGTCTCCGGGGGAAATTCCCATAAACTCTACGGCTGATTTTGTCTACAGAAACTTCAACGAGGAGATCATCTTGCTCAAGGAAAGGGCCTTTGTCTGTTTAGGCGGAAAGGGAGATGGATATTACCGCAGATCTCTCTATAATATATGGTAAGTTTGATGATACATATTTGCATTAAACTATTGTAAATTTAATTATGCATAGGTTTGTTGAAACTTCTTCGACTTTCTCATAAACGATGCATGTAATAGAAAGAGCGATAACAATGATATTCTCAGAGGCAGCATAATATTCCCTTGTCAAAGATTAGTTACGAAAATGTTTTTACACTCACATTTATCGTAATTAGTGCCAAGAAATCCACCACACCTGCCTCCATTTTCTGGGTAGTATTTTTTTTTCATTTGCCTCGGTACTCTGTACTAGTACTGGGCATTGACGATAATTCTATCCAACGCCAACGCCGTTATCGTTGGCAATTTTCAACTGTTGAAAATAGCTGTTGAAAATAACGTCGACGTTGACGCAACTATAATAGGAGATCGACACGATACTAACAAAAAACAAAAAAAATATATATCAAAATCGTATTAAGGAATCCCTTTTAACGGGCGGTTTCCCGAATCATTGATGTATTATTAATTATTATTATCTATGCCCCACGCTCCACACACGTAATAATAATCCTATAATAACGTTGAAAGTTGAAACTGTTGGAAGACGTTGGTTTCGGTATTGAAAATATTACCCTGTTGAAATATTAAAAGACATTGAAGATATATTTTCCTTCTCACTGATAAATTCGCTTGTTGCTTGACGCTACGGATCGGCCGTATTGGACGGGAAAATAAAAAAAAAATGTGCAGTAGGTACGTACATTACCAAAAGACCATGTCTAATTGGGTATAATATCGTTCACAAAGTGTGATCTCTTGACCCTTTTGATTTATCATTCCAACACCGTTGAAAACAATAGGTTCAAAACGTAGCTGTTAGGCGACCGGCGTTGATAATTATCAATAGGTTATTTTTTTGCTTGTCGGTGATAAATTTGATTGTTCCCTGGCGCTGCGTATCGGCCGTATTGGATGGGAAAATAAAAAAAAACGTGCAGTAGTTACGTACATTACCAAAAGACCATTTGAAATATCGAGTAATGTTGTTCACGAAGTGCAAACTCTTAACCCTTTTTATTTATTAGGCAGTTGACTGCGTTGAATAATATTCGCATGTAGGTATTATATTTCAACTGTTGGCGCTAATTATTTTCAACAGCGTTGGACGTTGGAAACAATATAACTATTGTTTCCAACGGCTAGTTATATTTTAATACAGTACTACTCTGTACCTTAAAAAATGCTCCAAGCATACTAAAATTATTTAATCACTTGGCAAAGAAATAAAATATCTAAATACTTTTCTAAGTTATCGTTTCGTCACTTGTAAATATGTTTATTTTATATGTGAAAAAAGGTGTCACAAATTCCATAACAAATGTCACAATTCCAATTTTCAAAAGTCGTAATACTGCATTTATTTATAGGAAAGCCTCGTAAATATGACGGTCTGCATGGTCGAAGGGTAAGGCTCTCGACTGGCAATCCGATGGTCACGGATTTAAATTAAATCCCGGCGCGTGCAAGTAAATATAATTTGATTGAGCTGTGATATTTCAAAATTTGATCATTTAAAATAATTTAAGGCATTTTTGTGGCACGTTCCAGACTGGAAGATACTCTCAGTATCACCTTGGTGTAAGACCATCATTCAGAATTGAAATGTGATTTGGTGACCAGATCTGAAAAGTCGGGTACTCCCTCACCTTTCTCTCCCATCCGCTTCCCCTCCCTTCTACCTTGGAGATGCCATAGTCTCACTGGCTCCAGACGGTTGGGAGCAGTTGGGACTCTTGCGCGGAATTCACATTAAAAAAAAACTTACTTTTATTTTGAAGAACACTTATGTAGCTGGAATATATACTCAAGAATATTTTCGTATGTCTTCATTATACAATATTTTTTCATAAGCTTAGAGAGAAAATTTGGGAGGCGGGAATGGGTACCGCCGCCCCGGGAACCTTTATTGAATACCAACACCTCTGCCATAGATCACCCCAAGTAATTCGCTTCGTTTGGTGATTTAGCAGTAGTGTCCGGCTTCATGGGGTGAGGTTTGTCTAGGTCTTGGAGGTGGATGACCAGGACACACTGAAGCCCAGATTACTACCCACCCCCCCTTTTCCTTTCCAGAACACTCCTCTCCTTCCTTTCCTTAAAAAAAACCCTCCATACAGCATTCCTAAAGATTATAATAAATAGGGAAAATATTTTCCTCAGGGCCTCCTGTGGAGCTCATGTAAAAAAAAAAAAAAAATTTTTAGAGAGAAATGAAATTTATCTCAATATATTAGGGAACGTACCCATACTACGTGACACTTTTAGGGGGGGGGGGGGTCTTCAAAATGTCACGCTCCATACAAATGAGCGGCAGATTGCTTAGGATTTTGGTCACCGGGGGGGGGGGGGGGGGGGGGGGGGGGGGGGGGGGGGTTAAAAATTGCAAAAAGTTGGTCACGTAGTTTGGGTACGTTCCCTTAAGTAGCTATTCTGAGGAAACCATGCTGGATAGATTTATGCGATTATTATAAATATATAAACACATTACCCGGTAAGATGGTACATTTCTCAAAAAACAGTATTTTGCAAAAAAACTAGTAAGTTATTACGAAAATAGTTCAGCCGGCACATGGTGGGCTGCAATAAAAGTTGAGCGGGCAATCATTACCTACTTTACTCCTTTCAGGTCTTTCACGATGGGTTACGGGTCTCCGCCTCTGGAAGGATTCTCCCTTTTTGTCATCCTCATCATCTCCATCGGTCTCGGCATCCCCGTGTTCCTGATGCTGCTCGGAGGAGTGTATGTCTGCATCAAGCGGAGGAGAAAGCTGGACAATGAGCCGGAAATTCTCATAGAAGATTCTCATTGACTCTGAATTTAACTTGTAGCAAAATTTTATCCAAATTGTGATTCTGCACAACTGTGATTGCATTTAGTTTGGCACAACCGTTGAAATAGAATAATATGTATTATACATTATGAGAGGCCATTCGATAATGTATGTATAAACGTCTGACTGGGTTAATAATTTGAGGTTAGGTTTGATGGTACGGGCAATGACATTACAAACATTATATAGACACGTTATTGTCTCACCAAATTAACACAAAATGTGGCGAGTAACAAACACACTTATGTTTCCAGTAAATTCTTAATCATTCATGTGTGACAAAGATAGACGTTCAAATATATGTGCGTATGAACGACACAGATATATGTAGTTGCTTCGAATAATATTGCGACGTTAATGTCACATAAAATTAACACAAAATGTGACAAGTAACAGACAAACTTACATTTCTAGCAAATTCTTAATCATTCATGTATGACAAAGATAGAAATTCAAGAATATGTGTATATAAATGAAATGGATATAGTTATATTGAATACTACATTCTACATCATCATAAAATGACAATTCTCTTACACCAAGGTGAATTCGGAACGCTGTACGAGATGACCTACAGCCAGTAGGTTGTCCTAATGCTTATGTGTTTCTTCATTCGCTAGCTCACTTTCTCTAATGGCGTTTAAAATATTCAGGAACCAAGTGAAATTAAAAAAAACGAGTCTGCTTTAGACCACACGACTGAAGTAAAACTTCACTAACTTATATCTTCCTCTCAACTTCCGTTCGCCTCACCCGATACACTTTTTATAACGCTCTCGTCACGTATTCACCAGCTTACTCCCCAAGTCAAGCGTGCGTAAAGGCCCGACCATTCGCCTCACCCGATCGCACTTTTCGTAACGCTCTTGTCACGCATTCACCAGCTTACTCCCCAAGTCAAGCATGCGTAAAGAAGTTTTATTTCAAAAATTGTATTGTTTGTAATAATAAGTAATTTGCATGTGTATATAAAAATGAAATATCATCCTTGGATTTTATAATTGTTTGCCATGTAATTGAAGCAATTTGGTTAGAGACAGCACACAACTTCATGCAATGCATGGCAGTTTAGTACTAAATTGAAAGGACGGCAAAACCGCATCTTTTGCGTGACTTTGAAACTTCTACAATGTATCTATATGTTTTTGTTGAAATGTCATTGGTATGGGTATGTTTTAAGTAATGAGACGACCAATCTATTCTATATCTTCGGGTATATTGGGTATATGCATTGTGTTGTCCCTGTTTTTGCATTACAATAGACGAGCAAGCTTAATCTAGAAAATAATTTTATTTTGATGATGTGTAACTTAATCGTACTGTAAAACTTTGTGTACATAACTCATATAAAACAATAAATTTTAAAGTTTACTTGACAAAATTATTCTTAAAACTTTTAGTACGTTTTTTTTTTCAAGATCTCAATGCAATAGGGTATTTTCACAAACTATGAATACCGTTAAAAGTGTACCGAGGATTTTAAGTTTATTTTTCTGATTCTGATCATTGTTCTAAACATGTAATTTTCATTCAAAAACCGCACTTTCGGAAACGGTTTCAACTGGATACAACATCATTACGACATTGAAAACGTCACTTGCTAGTTTAACTACTGTCAACACTGTCGAATTCATAAATAATAATGAACATGTTGTTTTGGCGGCAAAATGGAAAATGTCACATTTTAAATCGTTATAAAAGATTTATTCGTTAACATAAAAATAAAATACTCTCAGTATTGTAATTTTCTCGAGAGTAAAAACAACAGTGAAAATATCCTATTTCACGTAAACAAAGTCATGGTATTTTAGTGGTCAGTGGACGATACTAAGTTATTTTATAAATATTTAAGAATTCGGAGTAAATTGAAATTAGCACCTGCATTATATTAGTATTTGTTACCATTCTATTTTAGCTTGAAATAATATTTTATTATGTTTATTGTCTTGTGGGATGTCGAGCTGTTGCGCACTTCCTGCTTTTTGAACCAGCGACACAACTAATACTTTGATAATTTATATAGCACCATTTTAGTGTAATATCACCTCAATTACCAAAAAACAGCTGACATGAAGCCGTTAACTTTGAATATCTTATCTATCTTTAAATATCTTAATAATAATCAAATGACCGCATACGCCACACACAATTATGCTATTCCTCTAGAGAAGTTTGGTGACCGACAGTCACAGAAGTATGATAGTGTTAGCAATTGATTATTATTTTGTATGTAATGTTTAGAACAATTCCCAGAATTTATATTTGATTCTAAGATGTTTAATGTTAGTGTATGGTTTATGTAGGCCTCTGTAAGTAGAAAAAAAGGTATCCAAGTCAGTTTTTAAATAACATGTCGATTTTGAGAAGTGGTTTTTTTGAAAAATATTACAATCCGTCCCTTTTTAACAGATTAAATATCTTTTCATATGTTTATACAAGAAGGTATTGCAGAAGAAATGTGCTAATTCATGATTTT
This sequence comes from Limnephilus marmoratus, assembly GCA_917880885.1. NCBI lineage: Eukaryota > Metazoa > Arthropoda > Insecta > Trichoptera > Limnephilidae > Limnephilus > Limnephilus marmoratus. The sequence continues at coordinate 52,535,874 of OU862918.1, read as the reverse complement.
TACAAAATTATGATAAATATACTTTGTAAGTATTAGTGGTTTACACAAGTGCATTATATAAACATTCGATAAAATTCACTCACTCGAAAGAGAAATTGAACATAAGTTTTGGTTTAAGTGGAATAAAAATAAAATTAGAAAGATGCAGAGAAACAAAAAAAACTTTGTATTATTGTTCATAATCTTTCATCATCATTTGTTTTTTTTTGGCCATTTTATTGCTGTAAGAAAACTATGTGTTTTCGGAGTGGGAAAAGGCATTTTTTCAGCTTCATTTATTAAATGTGCATAAAATGATGGTATGGCACTGCCGCTGTGTTCGAATCTTTGATAACTAGACTTGACTTGACTAATGTATAATTTAAATGACGAATGCGGTAAAGTGATGCATAGAGGAACGATCAATGCAATCTATTTTGTGAGATTTGTATGACATTTATTCGGGAATAGTAGAAATAGAAGATAAATGCGGGAAAGCGATCAATTGAGGAACGATCGATGAAAGTTTCAGTGTAGTCAATTTGAACTCCATTTATGTAACTGGGAAAGCGATCAATTGAGGAACGATCGATGAAAGTTTCAGTGTAGTCAATTTGAACTCCATTTATGTAACTACCTTTGGATTTAATTTTAAGTTAAGCTCTAAAGACAAATTATTATAATGTATCTGTAAATAATATAAGTTTGAAAGGATGATGCCTTTGGTCAAATATTGGTGTTCTGATATGCGGATGATTAACTTTGACTGCGATATGAAATAAAATAAATTTAATTAATGGAAAAGTTTTATTTTATTTTCAATTCTTATCTGAATTCGATGATTTATAACCTGGAAATGAAAAATAGCAGTCGAAACATAATACTGTTTTTAAGTGATAGATGTATGAATTAAATACACTAATGTCTGGCAATGGCTATTATTACTGTCAGGAATACAAATACTTTTGCAGATAATATCTCTTATCAACTCAAATTATTGTAAAAAATAAATTTATTAGACAAGTTAATTTGCCAAAACAAAAAAGCTATTCAAAATCATTTGAAAATAACATTGATTTTGTAAAAGATTGTAAGACAAATGCGTCTTTACTTAACCTACGTCGTATGATGTATACACATCATTGAAATAAAACAATTTCATGCAGTGAAAATTAGATGTCGTCAGAGAGCTTTTGACGCAACAGTCAAAAACAATTTGCACAAAAAATAATAAAATAAAAATACTATCTATTTGGGTAGAGAAATAGAATAGTCAGTCATAAAAATCTTTGTCTTTCTCACATTCGCTGAGAATGGGTCCTCTTGAGATTGCGCAACTTTACATGTTGGCTGCGACAACTCATGCCATGCTGTCCCAAATGGCCTTTCGGTCAAACTTGAAGTTCATCCAGGATTTGGCAAAGTAGTTGGTGTTGGAGGAGCAAGAATTATTATCCACTACAGCAGGCGCGGTGTAGCTCGCTTTGTCTGTTGGCTGGTTAGGATAGTTACTACTGGTAAACAGTTGCCTTTTGAAATTGCCTTTCTTATCCTTCTTCCCGGCGTTGGCATTCTTCTGGTTGGAATTGTTCTTGGGCTTGTTATTAATCGACGGCTGCAATACATTGCCGCCTGTCGGCTGAAAGACACTCCCTGTCTGTTGGAAGGCACTGCTTGGCTGTTGGAAGGAATTTGCCGACTGTGTGAAAGACTGGAAAGGATTTCCTGGCTGTTGGAAAGGATTTCCCGGTTGTTGGAAAGATCCCGGCTGTTGAAAGGACTTTGCTTGTTGAAAGTTATTTCCTGTCGGTTGGAAGGCATTTCCTGAGTGATGGAAGATGCTCGTTTGTTGAAACACATTGCCAGTGGGTTGAATGATCTGGCTTGTCTGTTGGAATACAGAGCTGGTAGCTGTTTGATGGAACTCTGCAATGTCTTTCTGAAAAGCTTGTATCTTGGTGTTGTTGCGTGTCTTTCCCGTGGATGCCTCTAAATCGCCCATAGACTTGTGGCGCAGTCTCTTGGAATTAGTATTGTTCTTTTGGGTTTTTTCAGCAACCCAACGCTTCATTCTTTTGACAAATGGAAGGACCATGAAGAAAGCATTTGGACTGACTCCCATCTTTAACTTTGGGGTCATATCTTTCCGGTTAGCAGGCAAATCGGCTATGGGAAACCATTCACAAGCTTTTATTTCATTGCGTGTCCTGCAAGAGGAATAAAATTAAGCTTTATTAAATGATAATTAATAGAGAGGGCACCCAGAATGAAAAATCCAAAGTGCTTTTAAACGAATCAGACCTATACAAAACTACTTAATATGGACAGAAATCCATTGAGGAAACTGACAGGAATACTAATGGGACGCTGCCACCTCAGGAAACATAAGCTGCTGTTGAGAGTAGAAAACACCAACAGATGCAGGAAAGTTGAAGAGACTCCAATTATTCACACACCCTTATCCGAATATCCAAGACAACCCTGGTGAGCTTTGTGAAAGGGACCTTTACTGTTATAGGAATGGGGTAAAATGGGATATAGCATAAAGGGTGCTCACGGGAACTAAATAAAAGATTATTGAATTGTTGGAAATATTGTACACATTTTTATATGCAACTGTACTAAAATATTAATAAATATATAGATAGGTACATTAAGGTGGTCCAGGCCTATATGGTTATTTTTTTTTGTTCAAATATGGATGTAGCCACCCATTTTATTTGTTACACCTATCATTCCTATTAAAAAATGTGTAAAAAATTTCAGCTCCCTATCTTATATACAAAGGGGTGCTCATCGAATTAGAAGTTTCTGATCAAAGTTCTGGATTTTAAGTAAAACACGAAATTTAAGGTTTATTAACCCGTCTGCTTGTTTAGGAATAAATACATCCCAAAACACGTAATCGCGTTATACTTTCATAAGACCAAAAACGTCCCGAGCGACCGTACATTTTAAAAGCTATATATCTCTCTTCCTCTCATGCAAACATATGTATTTTTTCTTTTAACCAGAAATAGAACAAAATAATGCTTCTTATTGTCTTTGAAATATGAAAGCTATCTTGTACAGATATTTTACAATCTCGATCCAAAGTGACGATTTCAGAATTTTCGCGTGAAACTTAGGCTTCTGGATTGTGAGGTGCAAATATATTGAACCAAGCAGACGGGTTAATATCACAAGTATTTTAGTCAAATAAGTATAAAACGTATTTAAATTTCAATAAAATTTGGTAACAAAGCAATAATTAACATAATATTAGTCGTAATCTTTCAAAACTATGTTTGTTAACTACATTTTGAATGTTTCAGTAGAAACAATTTTTTTGTTTTGTTCAACGATGTGAAGTAAAAATTGCTTTTCTTCCTCATTCTTAGTGAGTATCGTGTTGTAATCTTTAAATAGTTTAACACCTCTTTCCGCTGTGTCATTAACAACACGCAAATTTTTGACTCAGCTTTTGCCTTGAATGTAATCAACATTGTTATTCCAAGTCTCAGGAGGTAATTACAAGAAAGAGTCCTTGATATCAAGAACTAAGAGCGTTTTCAACGTTCTTTGTATTGCAAAAGCTTCTAATGTAACCTCTGAGGCAAGCTTAGCAGAATCACCTAGTACTGAACGATTACCGCCATCAGAATTTATTTTTTGAACAATGGCCTGTTTCTCAGCATCAGACAGCTTCTCAGAAAACAAGGTAAATGAGACTAGTTCATTTGACAAATACCATAAGTGACGCTCTTAGACACCCCTGCTATACTGATTTCGGAATCAATGGCTTCGTACAATTTTAAGCTATTCCAAAGTATTAAGTCATTTACTGGTGCATCTGCTGCCAAAGACGCTTCGATTCAAACTTTGGTGTAGATAACTAACAAATCGAACAATTTGGTTTTCTTCTCTCTTGATTAGTTTAAATCTTATTACGATCAAGCGCACTGGTAACGTATTGTGTAAATACGTCACTTGTAGATAGCTCAACGCACTACAAACTCATCCTTGGACTTATCCTCTAACATGCTAGCATTACTAGAAGTGCTACTGAAGCTGCACTCAAGTTCTAACTCTTGTCTCGACACCACCGAAGATGAAGCATTACTTTCAGCAGCCATTTCTTTCAATTCTTCCGATTTTTGTTTCCGTTTTAGAGAACTTTCTTTGATCTTTTCTAGTTTCTTGTCGATTGAGGTCATGATCATCTTACGTTCTCATCTTTGATCGATGAGAAACGCTCTGTCTTCCGCAATTTTTATCAAATTCAAAGCGCTTGCTTTTTATCAATATTTTTATCAATATCAAAAATTTTGTCTAGTTCTTTTTTAAACAAATACTCTCCTTTTTTTGTGCTTCAGAATTTCTTTCTCTATTTATCTTCAACAGCAGCCAGTTCTTAAGAAACTATCAGTTTTTCAATGCAGTCTGGTCAATGTTGTCTGGTCGGAATACTAGATTTACTCCATACATTTCTTATGTAGTGATAACGGAGTATAACTTGCCGAAGAGTAGGGTGTTGGTTAAGCCTTTTATCAATGGCTCAATATCTCGAACCCCAATTAGAAAAATCTCGTATTTTTTTTGGAGTAGATGAACACATTTTACTACACTGATTCACTTCACAGTCTACTAAATAAGTATCAAATACTGTTCAAATTTGTCTATAAAACTCTTCAGTAGTTTTTTTTGTTAATATTTATTTAATAGTTTAATACACGAAACTGGCCTGTAGCAAAAAGTAAAAATTAAACATTTTACACAAAAAATTCAAAAACAACACTCGATTGAGCACCCCTTTCTACTTGAGCTATCTCGCTGAAATTTTACTATGTTATTTCTATGAATACGTGTAACAAATTCGCGGGGTGGCCAAATGAAAAATAATAAAAAAAATTTTTTGGACCACCTTAAGGTACATATTCTTACCTTGGAGCAAATTTGGTGCTTTGTGGAATGTATCCGATAATATAAAGACGAACAATTTGATCATGAATGGTGGATTCTATAAAATCATTTTTGTTGATGTGACTTGTTATATCAAAACCAGTTTCTTCCAGCACCTGCAAAAAATTTAAGCAAATTAAGAATTTGTTGGATTTTTCTGAATCAATAAACCTAATGGCAGATGCAACACAATTGTTGCTAGGTTCATCCAGTAGCGTAGCTACCGCCGTATCAGCCGTATCAATGATTTTTTTTTTTTTTTTTTTTTTTAATTGTACAACAGATTTTTTTATCCAATTACTGTACAATTTTCTCATTTTGACAGTCTTAACACCTAGGAAGATGATTATTATACAAAAAAAATCTTAAGGCTATCTAAAGAAGAGTTATATATATCTAGTATTTCCGATATTTCGTTCAACAGCACCATTCCTCTTGTCATGCTATGCTGTGCTAGAACATCTGTTCTGCCGTATGGTATTTTGAACAAGTCGTGTCGATGACTACGGCTGAAATTTTTAGGCACGTATAAGCCATAACATTCCAAGAGGAATGGGCTGTCAATAAATCTATCTGTTGCCTCAAGTAATTCCATATGGTGCATGAATCTCGGGTACGTTCCATTCATCCGCATATAGACATACCTAAGGAACTTTTTCTGAATTTGTTCTAGCATATTAATATATTTAGCTTGGTGCGGAGTCCACACACCACTAGCATACTCCAGCTTACTTCTTATGACTCCATCGAACATGGCTATCATTGCATCTGGGTCATCAAATTGCTTACATATTCTGATGATGAAACCCAGGAGTTTGTAGCACGCTGGAGTGAGCCGTGATATATGATCCGAGAATGTCAGTTTGGGATCAAAGACGATACCGAGATCTTTAAAGCTATTGACTCGGCATAATGTTTTCCCTTTAATGTTGTATTCAAAAACTATGGGCTTCTGGGAGCGGGTATATGTCATAGTTACACATTTTTTTATATTGAATTCTAATTTGTTTTTTACTGACCATTCTGCAATAGCATCAAGGTCAGATTGCATTTTTAAGCAGTCATAGTAACAGATTATTTCCATCAAAAGTTTGAGGTCATCTGCAAATAGAAGACATTTGCAATATTTTACACAAACCTGGATGTCATCTATAAGTAAAGGACCAAGGTTTGAACCTTGGGGAATACCTGATAACGCCGGGAATTGTTTAGATTCATGTCCATTTATTATTACATATTGACTTCTGGCTTTTAAATAGGACGCGAAGAATATAAGTGTTTGTTGATCGAAACCAAGTTTGTACATTTTAAGTAATAAAATATCATGATCAACTCGATCAAAAGCCTTGGCAAAATCCATATACACTACATCTGTTTGGTGTCTCGAGTCCAGTCCGATGGCCACCAATCGCGAAAATGTTAACAAATTTGAAACCGTGGATTTTCTTGGCATGAAACCGTGTTGGTTTTCTCCTAGAAATGGCATAATTTGGTGATGTAATTTCTTGTAAATAATCATTTCAAATATTTTTGGTATAGTTGACAGTACAGCTACTGGTCTGTAATTCCTTATATCAGACTTGTCTCCAGCCTTGAAAATTAGGCTTACACGCGTGAGTTTCCAAGAATGAGGGAAACAACCAGTCGATATGCTAAGATTAAATATATAGCTCAGCGGTTGACATATGAGCAATTATATTAGGGGGTATTCCGTCTGGGCCTGCAGCCTTGTCGAGCTTTAAAGTTCGAGTACAGGAGTCTACTTCCTCTGGACAGGTTAGCTCAAGACCGATTTTGCCAATATTCCAGGGCCTCTCGGTTCGAGTAAAGTCTAGATTTAGTTGAGGAGCTATCTGGCTGTACACTGATTTGAAATAATCGGCAAATTTTTGGCTTACTATTTCGGGATCGGAAAAAGTTTCCGTTCTATCACTCAAGTTAATTTGGGTATGTGGATTTGCTTTTTGGGATTTAATAAAATCCCAAAAACATTTGACATCATCTTTGATCCCATACTGAACTTTTTCTAAATACTGACGCTTTGCAATTGCTATATCTTTTTTAAGCTCGGATCGCATCGCAGAGAATAACAAGTAATCCGATTGATTTTTGTGCAGTTTATATCTTCTGCGGTGCGATTCTTTGCTTTTTAATTTATCTATAATTTTTTTAGAGAACCACGCCGGATAATTTACATTTTTACATAATTTTTTCCTAATGGGAACACATATTTCAAAAATACTAAATAATACAATGTTTAAGTACGCAACTGCGTCATTTGCTTCCGATATAGTATGTAGGTAATTCCAATCAAATTAACTGCATATCTGCTCGCTTGAACTGGAACTGATGGTTGGAGGTTGATACTAGTGGCGAGCAAGTAGCGCTGTTCCGCAGCTGACGCCGGTTACATTTTGTCTTGGTTAATTTAGTATGAATAGCTAAGGTCGGATGAAATTTATCTTCGTTGACCAAGGGTTCATCACATCGACTTACGTCGCAACTAGCCGTGTTACGTAGTACTAGATCAAGTATATTGTCAAAATGATTTTTAATTTCATTTTCTTGTTTGAGGTTATTGGAGTTCAAGAAATATAAGTGCTCTAACATAACCTCTTCGGGTTTGTTATTTAAATTGAAATCCCCAATTATAAGGACGTTTCGGTCTTTTAAAATCCTTGATTGACATTCCTGATCAATATAATCGTAGAAAGTTGTCCGATTCTCTGAGTCATTGGTGCAATAAAAGTATACAACACAAATATAGGCGGTAAATTTATTTTTTGTTACCTTCACCCATATGTGTTCGCCTTCCGTTTCGAGTATTTGCATTCTCTGGGACGTAAGTGTATTCTTAACCGCAATGCACACACCGCCACCGCGTGCATCATTATCTCTGTCCCCTATGATACGGGGCCCCCGGGCTACAGTGGCCTTTTGTTTCTTTTGTGAGAAAGCTTTATCCTTCATTAGGGCCCCCCAACTAATTTTGATACAGGGCCCCTCCAAGGCACGCTACTCTACTGGGTTCATCATACTTAAAAATCAATATCACAATAATGTAAGTATACAAAGAGGTCAATAAACATGTATCGGTACACATGCACTATTGCTAGCTGGAGCTGTGTCCACCAATATGCTGATTTATAGAATTCACTGGGTGACAATTGGCAGCTGTCTATTACCTGGTTGGAGGGATTTCCCAAGTTTGCTGATGAGTTCAACAGAGGGCAATGGGGTTTTGACTAAAATGACTCAATAGTGATTAATACTATGGAGTTTAGTTTCTCTCAGGACCTGTGTCATCTTTGCGATGCTACGTAGAGGGTCTTTTTGAGACGAGGAAGTCTCGAGGAGACCCAAATTGTGACATATTGGGTTCTGCAAATCGGATCAGATAGAGGGTCTCCGAGGGCCTGGTAGGAGACAAATTATATTTGGGAGTAAAATGGAGAGGCATGTGCGTATCAATAAAATACAATATTTGGTTAATATTTACATGAAATGTATAGAAAGAAGCCATCAGTGTTGTGATTTACCTAGCTATATAAATATATTCTCCTTAACCCAATCGCTGCCATTTACGCGGATCGGCGTACGAACGATCCGTGCCACAACTGCCATTTACGCCGTACCACGTAAATCGCCAGTATGGATGTTTTGAGTATGATATTTCTAAGTTCTAATGGTAGATGGGGCTAAATATTATTTTGTAAAATATTACGAACTGTTTCTTAGCGACATCTCTTGTAAAATATGATAATTTAAATTGTTTATACTACGAAAAGCAGCATCCAAAAAAGGTCAACAGATTTCTTGGCGCAGTCGTTTGATTCTCCCGCCATCGCAGCGTCGTGTGTGTGGATGTCACGTGGTTCTTATTACGTTCTTTGTGGTGTGGTTCTAAAAGTTTTTTTCATATTCGGCGGAAATGTGGACTTGAGTTTTTATTCCCAAATTGAGAATTAAGTATGTGTTTTTTTTTAATTTAGTTTGATATTTCAGTTCGTGTGAACTTTTATACAATCATTTTTGAAACTTTATTTTTAATATCCCTAAATATGTCAAGACGCGATCTCAGTGAAGAAGAGATAAGAGGATTCGTCCTCGATATTGACTTTGAAATTGAGGAAAGTGATGACTTGGATTTTATAACGCAACTTAGTGACAATGAAGATGAGCCTATGGAGAATGAAGTTACCCAAAGAACTTCGTCAGGAAATTGGACTGTGAATTCCGGAAATTTTAAACCAATCATCCATCATTTTTGTTATTTGTTTTTGGGGTGTTATGCCATGTTGCGCTACCTCCTCCTTTAGCCAATGTGCGACAAATCTGCCCTGATGATGGACACTGTAACGCTGTACGAAACGTTGGCTAAAGGAGGAGGTAGCACAACACGGCATAACACCCCAAAAACAAATAACAAAAATATTTTGGCCGTGAAAATCCAAAATCATACCCAATCAACCATCAATTTAATGATTTCCAATCTGGAATAATCGCGACCCCATTAATAAAATTCAAAATAATGTAGTGCTATGTCAAATATAAAAACAGTTGAAGTATCGTTGTCCAACACCATTGATATGATTATGTTATGACGTAAGTGTATAATATATCAGCTTGTTTATTTGTGTTAGTGCGTCACCGCTATGGCCGGCTAGCGGATTCCGATTATTATCTGCCGGTTTATTATTCATCTCAAAAGTAGATTACGGGATACATTTGAAGATAAATATTGTATGATGTATGTAGTATAGATATCAGTTATGAGTGTCTAATATAAACAAAGCCCTCAAGGGCAAGGACAATGCTATAAAGATTAATTCAAATGACAAGTTAAAAATCACTGAAATAGCTGGCGTACAGTAGTGAAACAATGTTTTTGTTTGGGCAGCTATTGGGTTAACCCGTCCACTTGGTTCAATATATTCGCACCTCACAATCCGGAAGCCTTGATTTTGAGCGCAAATTCTGAAACCGTCACTTTGGATCGAGATTGTAAAATATCTATGCAAGATAGCTTTCATATTTCAAAGACAATAAGAAGCATTATTTCATTCTTTTTTTGGTTAAAAGAAAAATACGTATGTTTGCATGAGAGAAAAAGAGATATATAGCTTTTAAAATGTAAGATCGCTCGGAATGTTTTTGGTCTTATGAAAGTATAATGCAATTTTGTGTTTTGGGATGTATTTATTCCTAAACAAGCAGACGGGTTAACTTACATGAGCATTAATAATATAGTTTCTAAGATTTGTTTTATTTGTAAGATCATTTTATGTGCGTTTGTTTGGTTGGGAAGGGCGTTAGGCCCCCCTGGGAAGCATCCGCTACCTCCAGTTAGTAGCCCTAGGGCTGAGCCGAGCCGCCTAACGGTTAAATTATTTTATGTTGATACAGCAACACTAAATACATAAGAGTGTAATGCTATTGCATTACCTCTAGTAAGACTGCAATACGATTGTGTCCGCAGCAGGCATTATTATTTGTTTACTGAACAAGATCAGTCGGTAGCTAATTCTTATTTCTAGGTTCAAATGTTGAAGCGAGAGAGTAATTATATATATTCCGATAATCTTGAAATACGTACATATAAAAAGATATTTTATTTAATTTATTGGGGGGGGCTAGAATTCCAATAATCCATGCGCTTGATAGCTGCAAGACGAGTTGTTATCTAGCCTCCTACATAGTCAAGTAAATTAAAATATTTAATTAAATGAAGACAATATTAGCGAAACTCAATCGAAATCTGGAGACAGAAAAATCAGAAAAGATGCTCCGCTGGGACAATATCTTTTTTTAGACAAAAAAAAAAAAAAAAAAAATTAATAATAAATATTCATCCTAGACTTGCAGAAAAAGTCAATAGATGTCACGTATTACAAATAAAATGGATAAAAAAAAATTATCCAGACACTATCTAGATTGCATTTAGTTCGAGTTGAATCTTGTAATCATATACAAGGTGTCCGGAAACTCGTAGTACAAGCGGGAAACTGGAGAATCCACATCACATTTGGAGTCGATTTTGCGGTTTAACTTTTTTTGATTTGAGCTTTCGTTTTCGAGTAAATCGGGTCCGAAGTTGGAATTTTTTAGGTTAAATTTGAAAAAAATTTTCACTAGGGGGTTGATTTCAGCTGTGTAATGTCTTATAAATTGCAACGAAGGGTAAACCGGGCTCAAAATTTTTTTTAACCCTTTAGTTGCCGAAAAAATGGAAAAATAGAAAAAAAATAATATTAAAATCGAAATGCTTAGATCGAAAAAAATAAGTTTTTTGGGTTCTCTACGTGATGTAGATTCACCAGTTTCCCGCTTGTACTACGAGTTTCCGGACACGTAGTATAAAGATAGCAGCCAATAATATGTGCGTTAAGTAAGTGAAGATAATGTTGGTAGTTCTTAGTCGAAGTATGATACAGTTAAAAGTGACCGAATTAATATGGGCTCCGTAGCTTAATCAGTAGAACTGTTTCCATGTAAGAAAAGGGTTCTGGGTATGTGTCCTAGCGGAGCCAATATCTTTTCTGATTTTTCTGTCTCCAGATTTCGATTGAGTTTCGCTAATATTGTCTTCATTTAATTAAATATTATAATTTGAGATTTTACTCATAAAGTTTAAAAAATTAATAATAAATTAAAATACGTACATATAAAAGGATATTTTATTTTATTTATTGGGGGGGCTAGAATTCCAATAATCCATGCGCTTGATAGCTGCAAGACGAGTTGTTATCTAGCCCCCTACATAGTTAAGTAAATTAAAATACGTACATATAAAAGGATATTTTATTTAATTTATTGGGGGGCTAGAATTCCAATAATCCATGCGCTTGATAGCTGCAAGACGAGTTGTTATCTGTCACATCACTATTTTTGTATGGTGCACATCACTAGTGATGAACTACTTCTTAAGGCCCTGATCGACGGGCGAGTAAAACCGCGGTCTTATGGCTAGTCGGTAAAGCTCGCCGGTGCCGCGAGTTGACGAGCCTGGCTCGTGGCTCGTCATGTTTGCTTGATTTTTTACTCGGCTCATCGTTCAAAACTGTCGATCACGGCCGGCGAGCCAAGCTGCCAGTTATCAGCGACAGCGCTAGAGGACGGACGTCACGTAATAATGGATCTGCGAATTCACAGTCACATTTCATCGTAGAATTCATAAATGGCTTCCGAGAGCGTCCCTGTTTATGGCAAATTAAATCAAGCGAATACAAAAACAAGGGAAATAATAAATAAAAAATTATTAAAAAAATTTATTAATAAAAATTCTTAATTTATAAATTTTTTTTTATTTTATTTATTAAAATTTATTTTATTTTTTAATTTTTATTTAATAATAATTTTTAATTCGTGGTATGCTATAATACCAAGATAATACAAAGCTTCAGACTCTAAACAAGACATGTTAACCTCAATTCGACCACGATACGGCTGTTTTACTCGCTAGTCGATCAGCACCAACGAGCCGCGAATAAAACCGACGGTTTTTAAAACCACGGTATAGGATCGTACGTCGATCACCCACTTTATAATAATTGTCATCTGTGGTCTATTGCTAATTAATGTCAATGGTGTATAAAGACCTCTTCAATAAAAAGTCTTAAGCCTCCTACATAGTTAAGTAAATTCTAAAGTAAAATCCATGCTAATTTGTACAGCGCTCTTGAGGCGATTTTTCGCAAAAACAGTGCTTTATAAGTTATCCAAATTTATTACTATTATTAAGAGACCCAAATGACAAATCATTCCACAACTTAGCATTACATCCTAGTAAAAGGATTAGACCTCCACTGACTCCAGTCTCCAGCCATTCTTCTACAGTACTCAGATCTTCCCAGCCTACTCCAATCTTCTTCCACACTTCAGATTACCCTTTCTCCAGTCACGAGGCCTTGGTTGTCATTTTCGGTTTCCTATTTTCTGACATTCTTTTTTTTCCACACTTTCAGAGAATCGCTTTCTTTAGAACCTACAGAATCTTGCGATTTTTTTTTTTTTTACAAGAGCTCCACACAGGAGGCCCTGAGGAAAATAATTTCCCTCAGGGTCTATGTCATCTTTGGAGATGCTGTGTGGAGGGTTTGGAGGAAAGGAAGGAGAGGAGAATTCTGAGAAGGAAAAGGGTTTAAGGGGTATGAATCTGGGGTTCAGTGTGTCCTGGTCATCCGCCTCCAAGACCTAGACAAACCTCACCCCATGAACCCGGGCACCCCTGCTAAATCACCAAACTTAGCGAACCACTTGGGGTGACCTATGGCTGGTTATCCAATAAAGGTTCCCGGGGCGGCGGTACCCATTCCCGCCTCCCAAAAAGAAACGCGATGGGTCCATCATCAAATAGATTCTCGAGTTAATGGTTCATATTAATAATAATAAGGGTTCATGGGGGTCAGGTTTGTCCGGATCTTGGCGGCGTGTGGAGCTAATGTAAAAAAAAATAATAATAATAATTTACGATACTTGATGCATTTAGCTTACCTCTCTGCAAGCGCAGTGCCAAGGCTCCTCGTCCTCGTTGACCTTCCCCTTGGGGAAGCCCCAGGAGGCCTTGGCCCAGTAGGACTGCACCAGCATGACGTGCGTCAGCTCCTCGTTCAGCAGGATGGCTCCATAGGTAGGCACCGACTGCTTGTATTCACGCCAGTGGTCCAGGATGTTCTCCAGGTTGGGGCGATGCTTCTGGAGGAACGGTATATGCTGGAAGAACACCGATGAAAATTAATACAATTTTCGATTTCGTGCCAACTCAGAATCAACTCAACTCAACACCTCTTTGAAAATCGTAAGCCACGAAAAAAATAATCAAAAATACCCCATTACCTAACCTAAAATATTTAACCATTTTTTATATGTGTATATTTTTTTTATCACTTTTGACTTTTCAAAGGAGATATTGAGTTGAGATCATTCTGAGTTGTATGGACACCCAATTTTCAATACCTTTAAAACAATTAACCTCTAGCGCAGGCATACCAAATTTGGGGCCCAAATTGAAGTTTTTTGTGGCCCCAAATAAAGTTTTCAGTTTTACACTTTTTGGATTTTGATGATTGATGAAAAAGAAAAAATCGTTCCCGTAAATTTATCATATTTATATTATATTTTGTGAAATTAGAACTTTCTTGTTATTAGACTTAGGTCTCTCGATGGGGGTTTTGATTTATTACTTGAAAAGTGTCAGGCGCATGGCAGCACTAGAAATTTATTTTCGCAATCAATTATTTTTTTTCTGCACATTTCTCGGAAGATCCAAGTCAACTGATCTGATTTTAATAAGTGGAGAGTGAGTGCAAAGGACACACGTAGGCGCAAGTATACTCAATTTATGCCTTCTAGCATTGAAAGTCACGGTTTCACAGTAATAGCATTTTTTGACATCGAATTACCGGTAACAATTAATGGTAACGCCGGCGGTTTACCCCCTGTGGTGAACGTATGTCTTGCGGTGTGAAAGAGATATGCGTGTATGCGGAAGCAGCGTTAGGGTAGGGCGCGGTTGTGGATTGTCCAGGGCGCCGAACATAAAGGGGCGCTCTCGCCGCAGGCCTCGCTCTTTGAGCCAGGCCTACTTACTCGTAAATTCCCTAAATTTAGGAAAAAAAATTGTTATGGTGGCAACACTAACGTAGTGTATAATCCCTTTGATCGGACCACTTCATGCAGTTCATTTTACCGGGAATTCCCAACCATAGAGAAAAACATTATCTATCTCTTTTTAACATTTTATTTAAAAAGAGTTGGCGTTATTTTTGACGAAGCGGAACACATCCAGTAGCCCAGGCAACGAAGACCAAAAAATACCAAATAGGGGAAATAATTCATGTAGAAGCCAATTTTGGCACAGTTGTAGGGGAAGGTGTCCTTAACAAAATACTAAAAGTACTGGGGGGTGGGGGTGGAGCTAAGGGGGAGGGGGGGGTTTAAAGGTCCCTTTTTTCAGTTTTTCGTTAATAACTCAAAAACTACTGCCTCTAGCGAAAAAGTGTTCAGGTGCTAAATTATCTCCATAAAATTCTCTACAAAAAAGGTTTTTTAAACTTTTTTGTTAGGACCAATGCTTATGCAGATAGGGAGGGGGGAAAATGTAAAATTAAAAAAAAAACTGTTTTAATTTTTAAAAATGAAATTTAATGTTTGTCGGTAAAAATAAAATACTTATTATTAAAAAACCAAATAATTAATGCTTAGGGGTCGTCCATTAATCACGTGACTCTCGAAAGGGGGGGGGGGGGTTCGGAAAAAATCACCAAATATCACCGGGAGGGGGTGTGTAATGAGATATCACGTGTATTTATTTTTCGTGATAATATTCTGAAAATTTCAAAATACTTTGTACTAAAAAAATACACGTGATTTTGGGGGGGGGGGGGGTAGTCTAAAACCTCACCACATATCACCACGGTGGGGGGGGAGGGGGTTTAAAAAGTTGCTAAAAAAACATCACGTGATTAATGGACGACCCCTTAGGGATGTACCTTGAACATTAAATTTCGTCGAAATCTAAACATTCATCGTCATCAATGCTGTCTTCGACAGGGGCTTCGTTCATACATGAGCCGAGGCAGCCGCAGGCACCGGAGCAGGCAATCCCTGCTTTGCGGCAACCGCAGCGCATCCCACACCCAGTCGTGCATCGGCAAAAGATCGTGTTCAAAATGGAGATGGGTGCCACAGGGTCGTTCGTGTTAACTGGGTTAAGGATCCCATCTTCTCCCTTGACCCAACCCCATTGGATGGGTAGTAGAGGGTTGCCTAGCCACTGTTGTATCTGTAAAAAAGTAATGAGACCAAGGTAAGCATTCATCACAAATTAATATTTGTAATAAGAAAGCAGTATTTAAAACTATATGCAACTGAATTTAATTACCTGTAGATATATGCTGAGCGAGTGTTGCTTTGAAGCTCCTCTGGTGGGAGGAAGAGTGGCCATGTCTGATTTGGGCTTCATTGACGCTTTCAAAAATGCCGAGTACCGATGTTTGTTTAGGTTGTCTTAATGAGCAGGCGCTTTGTATACAGCCAAAAAAAGTTTCTCGCCAGCCTGTTCAATATTCTCAGGTGATGCTGAGGGATCAGAGAATATTGGTGAAATGTCTTGGGTGAGGCCAGGATTTTCTGTGAAGAGCTTTACATTTACATTCCCACTTTACACTTTCCATATATCGCCGAGGTGGTGTCGCATCCGGAGAAGCTATGGAGAAGGAGAATTGTTTTGGCGATTGGAAGCTGTTGAAGTTGTCGCACCGAAAACAATTTGGTCTCCACATTCCCACGGCCCGGCTTCATGAAATATATATTGATTGATGGTGGTGCGTATGAGAATATTGGGGAATATATTATATATTATATATATATATATTATATTATTTACGGGAACGATTTTTTCTTTTTCATCAATCATCAAAATCCAAAAAGTGCGTATGAGAATATTTCCAGAAACGGCTTAAGACTGCGGCAGCGTTCATTGATCTCTCTGCGGCTTACGACACGGTGTGGCACAAAGGCCTCCTTGTCAAGCTCTACGACACCATAGAGGATGGCAACACAGTACGACTTATTGAGCAACTACTAACTGGCCGTACTTTCAGGGTTTTTCTAGGAGGGCTAAAAAGCAAAAAAATGCACCTGAATAATGGCCTTGCCCAAGGCTCAGTGCTGGCCCCATCACTCTTCAACATCTACACTCGAGATCTTCCTCACACTGAAGGCAGAAAATTTGCTTACGCAGATGACTTCGCCATCACAGTCCAAGCCAAAACCCTCAATGCAGCAGAAGAGATCCTTAATTCTGACCTCAAGGCTATGGAAGAATTTTTCCTCAATTGGCGACTAAAGCCAAATGGGTCGAAAACAGTTGTGACAGCTTTCCATCTCAGTAATTCACAAGCAAACGCAAAACTCTGTGTTCAGTTTGATGGAAAAAATATTTACCATGACCCCCATCCCCGCTATCTTGGAATAACTTTGGACAGGAGCCTGAATTACCGGAAACACATGGAAACAGTGGGCAAAAAAACCAGGACAAGACTAAACTTAGTCAATAAGCTGGCTGGTACTAGCTGGGGATGCGACGCCAACACGCTCAGAACGGCATCCATTGCCCTGGTTTTCTCAGCAGCTGAATACTGTGCTCCAGTATGGGCCAGAAGCGCCCACACTTCCATGGTCGACGTTCAGCTTAATGCCACAATGCGAACCATCAGCGGAACCTTAAAATCGACTCCTCTTCCTTGGCTCCCCGTACTTGCAAATATAACCCCGCCAAATATCAGGCGAGAGATTGCAACACTGAGGGAATACAAGAAGGCGCTGCAAAAAAGCGAAATACCCTTGCACGATGATGTCGTTTCTCACCCGGCATGCCGCTTAAAGTCTCGAAAACCCTTCTGGACGGAAGGAGAAAGACTCCTTCGAACACCTCTCACCCCAGAAGATAGGTGGAAGCTTGAGTGGCAATCAGCTAACGTCAAAAACGCCGATCTCGTGCAAGACCCCACTGAGAGACAGCCTGGGTTCTCATTGCCTCGCAAACTCTGGACTGCCATCAATAGAATAAGGTGCTCCCATAGCCGTTGTGCTCACATGATGCATAGATGGGGCCTTAAAGAGTCGGCGACGTGTGAATGCGGTGCGGTGCAGACCACCGAACATGTAGTCAACGAATGCCCGCTCCATTCATTCCCCGGCGGGATTTATGAGGTCCACAGGGCAACGCCTGAGGCCCTAGACTGGCTCGCAGACCTAGATGTCCCCCTCTGACCCCCCACCATACGAAAGAAGAAGAAGAACCTGAGAATATTGAACAGGCTGGCGAGAAACTTTTTTTGGCTGTATACAAAGCGCCTGCTCATTAAGACAACCTAAACAAACATCGGTACTCGGCATTTTTGAAAGCGTCAATGAAGCCCAAATCAGACATGGCCACTCTTCCTCCCACCAGAGGAGCTTCAAAGCAACACTCGCTCAGAATATATCTACAGGTAATTAAATTCAGTTGCATATAGTTTTAAATACTGCTTTCTTATTACAAATATTAATTTGTGATGAATGCTTACCTTGGTCTCATTACTTTTTTACAGATACAACAGTGGCTAGGCAACCCTCTACTACCCATCCAATGGGGTTGGGTGGTCAAGGGAGAAGATGGGATCCTTAACCCAGTTAACACGAACGACCCTGTGGCACCCATCTCCATTTTGAACACGATCTTTTGCCGATGCACGACTGGGTGTGGGATGCGCTGCGGTTGCCGCAAAGCAGGGATTGCCTGCTCCGGTGCCTGCGGCTGCCTCGGCTCATGTATGAACGAAGCCCCCGTCGAAGACAGCATTGATGACGATGAATGTTTAGATTTCGACGAAATTTAATGTTCAAGGTACATCCCTAAGGGGTCGTCCATTAATCACGTAACCCCCGTGGTGATATGTGGTGAGGTTTTAGACTAACCCCCCCCCCCCCAAAATCACGTGTATTTTTTTTAGTACAAAGTATTTTGAAATTTTCAGAATATTATCACGAAAAATAAATACACGTGATATCTCATTACACCCCCCCCCGGTGATATTTGGTGATTTTTTCCGAACCCCCCCCCCCCCCCTTTCGAGAGTCACGTGATTAATGGACGACCCCTAAGCATTAATTATTTGATTTTTAAACAATAAGCATTTGATTTTTACCGACAAACATTTCATTTTTAAAAATTTATACAGTTTTTTTTTTAATTTTACATTTTCCCCCCTCCCTATCTGCTTAAGCATTGATCCTAACAAAAAAGTTTATAGAACCTTTTTTGTAGAGAATTTTATGGAAATAATTTAGTACCTGAACACTTTTTCGCTAGAGGCAGTAGTTTTTGAGTTATTAACGAAAAACTGAAAAAAGGGACCTTTAAACCCCCCCCCCCCTCCCCCTTAGCTCCACCCCCACCCCCCAGTACTTTAAGTATTTTGTTAAGGACACCTTCCCCTACAACTGTGCCAAAATTGGCTTCTACATGAATTATTTCCCCTATTTTTCCTTCGTTGCCTGGGCTACAGCTCATTCTCATTCTTTGCATAAGTGGACGCACTGAAAACAGTTATTCCAATTATTTTTAAATCAAACAAACGCAGTAATAAGACGTTCCACGCTACGTTGCGATGCTCATGTTCGTCACTCTTGGTTCCGACTAGGAAGTGACATTAGTTTTATCTAAAAAGTTGATGTATAAATAGTGTTGTAGAACTGTTATAATATAGAACTAAAATAATGTAGAACTCATATGATGTATAAATATAATTTGTAAAAATATAATTTGCAACATGAATTAATGTATGGACAGCGTTACAGATTTTCACAACTACTCGCGTCTCTAGAAAAACCAAACGAACGTTGTTTAATTGTCAATGGTTCTGAATTTAAACATTTTAATATGCGTCGGGAAAGATCGTCAGGTAACTTTTGAAAACATTCTAAAGCATGAGGTAGCAGAGGCTGGCTGCTACAGTGTAAAGTGTAAATGTAGGTATTTGATATTTTGACGGATCATTTTATTAGGTAAGTATAAATTTATTTTAACAATCTATACTAAACACTCTCTTCTAGTATATTTTTCTCTTTCTGCTATCTATCGATCTCTATAACATTTGTTTGTATGTTTATACATTTGGGGCGGGGTAATCGAATCGATCGACCACCACAACACGGGCATGTGCCTAGCATGGTGGTCGAAAAGTCCCCTATGTGTGTAATGAAAAATTTAATGAATAAAGAAAACTTAAAAAAAAAAAAAAAAAAAAAATCTTTGGAACTAATTATACTATATTGATGAAATTTTCATACGGAGATTATATAGATCCCAAGGAAATATATATATTACCTACTTTTCAATGCGGGAAAAATCTCATTCCCACGGGAACGAGTGGATGATCGTGATTTTTTCGTCCAAATCTAAGCACTGTCGCGAAACACGAGCTTGTAAAAGTAAAACATTTCACAAATATTCTGCTGCCATGTCAATGTTACCTATATTTTTTGATCTTCCTTCCTGTGTTTAACGCTATCCCAAATATAATGCGTTTTTGGTCGTCCTCGCTGGACAGTGTTATAATGAAATTTTATTGTAATCAATTTATTTTTAGAAATTTTTCGACTTACAGAGATTTCATTTGTTGCAGATTTTATTGATTACTACTTAACTAATTAGTACAAAATGTCTGAACACGTTGATCTAATCAAAAGAAATCTGGGTCAAAATATAGAAAACGAAAAGCAGAAAAATTTCAAAATTAAAAAATTTATGAATATGGATATATATGTCATAACAAAAATCAAGGGGAGGAATGCAGATTCTGCCAAAGTTTTTTTTTTTGCCAAAAACCATGTTTTCACCGCGTTTTAAGTTGAGAAGTGCGGAAAGTAATAGAAAAAAAATTTGAATAAGTAATTAATTTTCAATTGCGTTAAATAAAATTTACTTCACGAACCGACACTATGACAAACCGGCGGGTGCCGACGGGCATTTCGTCACTGTTGGTATCCCTGATACAAAGACGAGCTAAATACGATTGTAGCCGACTTCGTGGGATAACTGATGAGGCGCGTAATTATGAAATTTGTGAACCCATATGAATGTAATAGGTATGTGTTCCAACAACTTTCAATCTAGCAATCGCATGGTTAGTTTACACGCTGGTAGAAAAATGTACGTCTCCGGTGGATCTTGCGCCAGTACTAGCGCGGCAACTATATCTAATACTACAGTCTGTCAATTAAGAGTAGAAAATATAAAACTTGAACTACTAAATTTGTAGACTGGCAACACCAATTTAACTGTCAAATATTTTTTTGAAATGCAATGACACTGAATGTACAGAACACAGTAAACCACATTTTAAAAAACATTTTTTCTTCATGACATAAATTTGATTAAAAGGTGATTTATAAAGCGATTTGCTTTAATTTAATTTATCATAAATTTGAATTTAACAATAGATAGAAAGGAAGAATCACTAATGGTGAGTTTAGTTACACTACTTTTAGATCTGAATGAGTTAAATATATATATTCAGATCTAAAATTAGACACATGATCTAAAGCCCAGGCAAACGCTAGGTACTTTATCTAGTATTAAATAAATGTGAGCAATTTCTAAACTGCGCTTTATATTTTATTATATTATAGTTAGTCTTCATTATGTTAACACAAAATTGCAAAAGTATAATAACAATATACCTATACGCAATTCTAATTTTGAGATCGGCGGGTATCTATACTGCAATGAAAAAATATTTTTTCCTTTATTATGCCTTTTTAATTTTTTATAAAAATGTAGGTTACACAGCTTTACTTTAACACCATTAGTTATGTGTTTAGTATTGCCATTTGCATGGGCGCCCGCAGGGGGGGGCAAGGGGGGGCGCTTGCCCCCCCTGGATTGATTAAAAATAGTCAAATAGTGTCAGGTATGCCTTACTAGTTTTGCTAACATTAACAGCAACAACATGTACGTTCGAGCGATCGTTCAGCACATTACGTCGTGTAAAAACATGGCTTAGATCTACAATGTCAGATGAACGTCTGTCTGGATTGCGCATGGTAAGGGCGTTTAACCAGCCAGCGGCCGAAAATCCACATTTCGTCGGAAGATGTTCTTACGATCGTACAGGGCGGTTTCAAGGAGAAAGATTAATTATTCTCCGTACCAGCTTTTTAAAATTATAACTCAGTATCGATTTCATTTCATTCCAAATTTGCTTCAATATATACCTACATCCAAAAATGCTGAAGGGCGTGATGATAAAACTATTAAAATTATGTACTTTTTGTGATCATTTTTTGATCATAAGTATTTATCATTTTTCAATAATGTCTAAGCAAAATAAGAATGTAAAAAAAAATCTGAAATATATTAGTTCGTAAGTGCGAAAATAAATACACAAATGGACCAATTTTCGTCAAGAAACACATGTACGTATATATTTTTTTATGATTTTATTTAAGCTAAAATTAAATTTCTGAAACATACGTTTACCAGATAATGTATTGATTAATTTTACTGCATGATTTATATTTATATGATTTGAAATGGGTGTGGTATAATACAAAATCTTTTTTGAAAATTTAACAAATCTGCCAACCACTGTAACCAACAACCATCAGTATAACCTTATTATACTAAAAATAAACATTTTATCTCAAAATTTAAAACATACGTTTAATAGATAAAAGAACAATCTTTCGAAATCAATTTATATTTTTATGGAAAAGAGTTAAGGGGAACGTATGCGCGGCCCAATTCTGCCCGTTTCATACAAAACTTAGATTTGGATTTGAGATCGAAATACCCAACTAAACTGAAAAATTATTTTTGTAAACAAAAGGTATATTAAATATCTAGTAAGGATGTAAGGGAACGTACCCATACTATGTGACCTGTTCGGGGGGGTGGGTCTTCAAAATACCATGCTTGGTACAAATGAGCGGCGGGGGGCTTAGGTTTTTGGTCACCGGGGGGGGAGGGGGTTGGGGGTTAAAAATTGCAAAAAGATTTATTATATAAAAATGATGAAAAAAAAATCATTTTGATGGGTGTAAATTAAAAATACAAATTACCTATTTACGGCGGAATAAAAAAGTAGTATAGGTATACATATATGTATTATAATTACTACCCATAATGTTTTTTTTTTAACAGAAATAATTGCCTAAGTTGCCTCCAAAATCCATTATTGGCCTATATCTTATAATTTAAAGCAAATATAAATAAATTAGCTCACATCTTTACTAGATATTTGATATACCTTTTGATTACAAAAATAATTTTTCAGTTTGGCTGGGTATTTTGATCTCAAATCCAAATCTAAGATTAATGTATGAAACGGGCAGAAATGGGCCGCGCATACGTTCCCCTTAATACGTCTAAAATCTGATTTCAAAATGACATATTTCTGGTTTTCTCTGGTTATACCACCCTCTTAGGCGTACACAGAGACAAAGTGAACTGCAGCAACAAAAAAGACTTTATGGACAAAATTGTAGAAATGTTTGGTAGTGATAACAGACAACTCTAGTTCTTGTTTAAAGAATAACTTTATGTTGTAATATTTTTTGTTATATACATACATTGTGTTAATAAAAAAATTGTTGCTACAGGATGCCCTTCATTACTATAGTGTCCTGTCCGTTTGTTTACCTTACAAATACGCCACAGTAAATTAAAACTACATTAAAACATTACAAAAAATATTTTGCCCCCCCCTAGAAATTTTTCTGCGGGCGCCCATGGCCATTTGATCAACAGTGGCGCCCTCATATATTTTCTACTCTTAATTGACAGACTATACTGACGACGGCGAAAGTCTTGTTGATGCCTTATTATATTGCTGCAGAAGACGAATCGGAATCATCTTAATCTTTGTTTATTTATTTTTAAATTTTGTTTTTAAAATGCTATAAGTAGGGTAAGGCGAGGTTATCTGGTGATACAGGTAATGTGGTGATACAGTAGATTTGTGTACTTATTAAATTTACCTTGCAGTACACAGCTTTGAAATTAGAATCGTAGATGGAAAACAGACCTGTGAACCATAATAAATCAACTTCGCAAGTTTTTACGTGGTCGGTGAAACAAAAAATAATTTTACTCAAACGAAAAATATTTTAACAGCTTTCAATGTGCTGTGGCGACTTCAAATTGTAATTTATCAATTAATCTGGGATTTCTGAAGGTATGTTTAGGTTTTACACCTTTTTTTAATCAGAAAAGTATGCCGCATAGTCACAATTAAATATAATGGCAGCTATCCTACTTATTTTTTGGTAGGAGCTTAAGTAATTTGTGGGTAATGTTAAGTTTTTTTAAATGTTTTTTTGGACTTAACGAATTGTGATTTATAACATTTATTTTTATTTTCTATAATTCAAATTCTGGATTGATGGTGTATTATCATCATGCATATTAGATCGGTGAACAGTTTTAAGGTTGTTTTGGTCTATTTAAATCTATCACCAAATTTCCTATCCTCACCAAATTACCTGTCTCCAAGTTACCTACCTCTAATTTGTTAAATATTTATTTTATTCACTAGCCACCTCTTGCAGCCATTAGATATCGGAGTGTATCGTCCATTGAAAGCAGCCTGCCGAGCGATTCTATATCTTTTGTGGGATCGTTATGAGATTTTTACATATTTACTGTAACAAATTTTAGTTTTGATAGTTTTAAACGTGAATTACTGCAAGTATGCATGATTATGAATTAATTTAATGTACGTTGTACTTAGGAAAAGCAAATAAATTACACAAATCTGACAGGAGATCACGTCCATTATCTCATAACGATCCGACAAAAGATATAGAATCGCTCTTCTGGAGTCGGAGTTTGAATGAATTTATGATGACATCTCCAAACAAATTGCTATAATTTTCACACTATCCTGAATCCAGCATATGCGCGCAATTTTTCAAAAAATACCTTCAAATTAATAAAAAAGTCCAGGTCTTGGAACCTTCTCAATTAACAGAAAAAGCATTGACCATCACAGTTCCAGCAAAAATAAAACTGATGTTGAAGACATTTGAAAAATTCCCCACAATATTCCAACATCAACGACACGAATTAAAAGAGAATCGTCCGCAAAATGTTTGACACCTCCTTTACATTGACAAAAAGGTAGATCAGTCACGTAGGATTAATTAATTGTCTGCAAAATCCGTAAAACCTCGCGCCGGAAAACCTTCTTTGTCAAAAAAGGTAGAACGGTCAGAACCATCAACATCATGCAGAATTGATTCTTTTTCCACAAAATCCTTAAAACCAAGTGGAATCGATAATGACTGGAAATGTGGTATGTGTATGAAAACTTTTTCAGAAGAAGACCAATATAAAACGAAAGTAAAGTCGGTTTATTGCAATTTCTGTTCCACTACGTACAAAAGCAAGAAAACGAAGATGATAACACATGTAAAGCATGGGTAATCAATATTTTATAATCTCGTTGAAGATTTAAAAACACATTTATTGTTATTTTACCTATTTACAGTCGAAGGGAGGAGTATCACCAAATTAAACACCCTCTATAACCAAATAACCTTACCTATAACCAAATTACCTATATCTTTTGGTAATTTACATTTGCAAGTTTTCTTGTGTTATGTTAGTTATTATTTTATTTTTTCTTTTTAAAATATGTGCTGAAATGATGTACCTAAGCAATAAATAATTTTGTAAATTTTTAAAATCCTTATTTTTCAAAGTACATGACGATAAATCAAAAATATCACCAAATAACCTTGCTTTACCCTACCTACTTTACTTTCTTTTAAGATACATTACAGTGTTTTATTTTAGGCTTAGGCCTAATTATCAAAACATTATAAATAAATTGACCAAAATTTTTATTCATATTGATATTTTGGCGTTTGGACTACTTTAGGATACTGCAACTGAAATTTGGCTACATTAGGCTGACAAGTCTTCATTAGAAAAAGCCTGTGCAGATTTGCAAATTATTTTAATCGTTGGGGAAAAATGTGGTGTCTCTAGTCGGGAATTGGTTGAAAAACTTTTGAGCCAAAACCCATTACTAAAAAATCTTGACTCAGCAGAGCCACTACAAGTTCTTCAACTTATAAAAAAAAAGATTGGCAGGATATATTTCCGAATGTGTGGACAGCGCTTCGGATTTTGCTGACCATTCCAGTAACTGTCGCCAAAGGAGAACGAAACTTTAGTAAATTAAAACTAATTAAAATATACTCACTTTCGGCTACGTGTCAAGAAAGACTATCAGATCTTGCAATTTTATCAATTGAGAATGATATTGCCCAAGGGTTAAATTATTCTGATTTAATAAAAAAATTCGCAAGCGCAAAAGCCAGAAAAGTTGTGTTCTAGCGTGTTTATTGATTTCGCAGATTTAATTAAATAAATGTAATCAAACATATGTTTTTTTCTGTTATTATTTCTCATCCGTCCTACTAGGTACTTCAATAAATTATTAAAGTTGCATAACTGCATAGAAAGAGTTCTATTTTTTGTTAGGAGGGGGGCGCCACCAAGAGATTTCGCACCACCCAATAACTTAGCTAGGGCCGCCCCTGGTACCCGCCATTTACCTGTATTTATGGACAGACTATTAATAACCTCTACTACTATCTAGAATAATATCACAATATTTTTCTCCTTTATACATATTTTTAGTTATCACAATGAAGAAAATGCTAAAGTACTTTCAGAAAAATAAAAATACTCCATATTTTTTTGGAATTTGATAGAAAACAAACCCACAGCGGACATCAGCTATTTTACCACTACACTGACAATTATTTCTGCTTTGCAATAATACCACATAATTACAATGTTTGTTATAAATATATGTGAGTACGTTATAAATATAATGATTAATTTTATACAAAACCAGGACCAGCTCATTTTACACTAAAAAAAAAAAATTTTTACGCCAGTAGATAGGTAATAATTAGATGTAATTAATTCCGTGAGCGGAAATTGAAAAAAATGTACACTATCGTTAATTTCTTAAATTTAAAAATACGAAAATGTCATTTTTCAAAGTGCAAAAGCGGTAATATGCACTTTTTCACGAAAAAACACTTTGCAGAAGTTGAATAATTGTTAGAATTACGTATTTCGGAAACTTTTTGCATTGGAGGAGGCGGAAAATGATGCATTTTAAATTTCAATTGCATAAAATCAAAATTCACTTCGCGTCTTCGAAACTGACATGGCGATCTGTCACACAAGCCCGCTAGACAAACCCTGCGTAGCCAGACAAACTATTTAAAAACGTAGGCTGTTTTTTAAAGTTAAGATAATATTCACAAGCCCGCTATACAAACCCTGCGTAGCCAGACAAACCATTTAAAAACGTAGGCTGTTTTTTAAAGTAAAGATAACAACATGGAGGTCATTGAAAAATGACATTTTCGTATTTTTAAATTTAAGAAATTGACGATAATATACATTATTTTCAATTTCCGCTCACGGAATTAATTACATCTAATTATTACCTATCTACTGGGGTATATATTTATTTATTTTTGTCCAAAATGAGCTGGTCCCGGCTTTGTATAAATTTACCGTTATCTAAATGACAATGTGCTGATAAATAAAGTTTATATTACCTGGAAAATGTGAGCTGAAAACTCTTTCATGCCGCATGGATATACTTTGGTGGTTTCATCCGTACAATAGAAGTCCAGGTAAAACCAGTGGGCTAATTCTATTTGGAAGCATATTCGAACCAAATTTGTGCGCTCCTCCTCGGGTACATTGATTATAAACCGACTGAAATAATCACGAAATACAATATTTTCAGTTGGAAAGTTCGTAGCGTAAACAAACAAGAAAGAATCACTGTTAAACGAGGTTATTTTACTCACCTACTAAGATCATCGAGTATTTCTATTGGGATCGAATGTTGAGCCCCTTTGATGGGTCCCATGGTTTCTTGTTTATTGTCCATTTGAAAACAAGGCAGGTTATTTATTTTGAAAAATGAATTGTCAACATTCGCATGTAGGTAGAGAAAACAAAATATTTTTGTTATTTTTCAACTGATTTCTGTTTATTTTGACATGTAATGGCTTTCTGCCAATTTTTTTCATCTATGGAATAGCATTCGACGATTCGACAATCTTTATTTGGCTGCCAACTTGATTTTTTTGTTAACCAGTAATACGAAGTTCCTACTTTCATGTTATGTAGTGTGGGTAAAAAGTATTTTCCACTTTATATCAGCGTAAGGAATAATAATTTCTTCACATGGCAGTATTCGTCAGTAGCCGAAATAAAATGGCGGCGGCTCTTACGGCCGATCAGGAGGCGGTGAGTGAAAAATTCTTTGTTTATATTTGTTTCGTCGAAGTATTCATGCGACTTTAAAAAAGCGCTCAGAATTTGCTCGCCGTCAATTTCTTTAACTTACTTCGAACTTGGTCATATTTTCCATTTGATTTCATTTATAAAAACACAAAGTTGTTCCGCCTATCGTCTGGTAAATGATGACACACTGTTATCGACGTAAATAGGCGTTTATATTATTTAATATAAAACTTTATTAACTTTTTGACGTGCATTAGTACTCAGTGAAAATGTATTTTCAAAGCCGGCCTAATTATACGCCAAGTTTGCAATGTTTACCAACACTGCAGTTTCTTTGTGATTCGCATTGGTTGTAAAATTATCGTACGTATTCACAGGTGTGTTCTAAATAAGCAAAATAAAACTACCGGTCTCGTATTCTTGCCAAAATATGATTCATTCTTGTGTTTTGTGGTATTATTCACGACTTGTATACATTTCTACACAAAAGTTGGGGTTTCGTCGAAGTTTGATGTTTATGTGGGTTAGGTACGTACCTACCTACCCGCCGAATTAAATGAAATTGACGAGTTTTATCATGAATATGCATTGTTTACTGTTCTTATCTCTGCTGTGTGGTTTAAATCAATTCAGCTGTTATCTGTTGTACTTTTTATCAACATTCAACAGTTGATTGAGAAGTTTTCCTATCTTGTAATAAGTTTTATTATTCGTATCACAAAACAAGTATTTTCAATAATAATAATACTACGCCGTGCTCCGGTCCGTAATGATGATTGCGGATGTGGCTTCACGCATAGGATAAATACATCGCTTTTCGAAGATCTAGTTTTATTTCTCGTTCGCAAACACACGAGCTGAGCCAATATTATTTGTTTATGAATTTATGAAGAACGTTAAAGTTGTATGACCCCATGCTTTATTTTGAGATGCATTCGAATCACGTAGGTAGGTAGGCAGAGTTTTTTTGTGTTCAAAATCGCTTACAGATGAATTTAGTAGAAATTATTCGTGATGAGCTGATAAGTAATCGAGAATAATAATTATCGAGTTCATTATATCATCAGTCAAATGAATTTCTTATTATCAAACATTTATTGTAAATAATCTAAATTGTGCAAATTCTGCATTCTAATATCTAATTCATTAGCAGGTACCTACCTACCCATTTGTTAATTTTTTCGCAGTTTTTACAAATAATTTCCATTATTTTTTTTCCATCATAAAGTACCTACCTAACCATAATTCGCCCAATTATTCGAGTGACCTTTTACGACCGTCTGAAATTTCAATTAGGTATGTATTGGCAATTCTATTGCATCAGGAAAAATTATACTTTGTTGAATATTATAGATTTTTTCTTCAGTTGGTATTTATTTTATTTGGGTATCTGCAGTTTACCGATGTTTACAGTTTACGTAAATAATAATTACCTACCGGCAATTCAAATAATGTTGATAATCAGTATCAGTAACCGTATAATAATAATAATAAATTTGGACAACTTATATAGCGCTGTTTTTGCGAAAAATCGCCTCAAGAGCGCTGTACAAATTAACAAGGTGTATGTACCTAAGTACCTACCTAGTAGTGTTTTGTGAACACCTCACTAGGATAATCTGTTCTGAGGTGTTAGCATGTTTTAGATGGTACCTAGTAGTTGGTAGTAGTGTTTTGTGAACACCTCACTAGGATAATCTGTTCTGAGGTGTTCGCATGTTTTAGATGGTACCTAGTAGTTGGTAGTAGTGTTTTGTGAACACCTCACTAGGATAATCTGTTCTGAGGTGTTCGCATGTTTTAGATGGTACCTAGTAGTTGGTAGTAGTGTTTTGTGAACACCTCACTAGGATAACCTGTTCTGAGGTGTTTTAGATAAAGTGTTATTCTATCGTCGTAAGTAAAAACACAGCACCGTCTTTGAGACTGGATGGTCCTTGAGGAGGATACTACATGTTACACCCATGACACCAGCACCAGCATTGTATATTAGGTTAGTAGCTATTAAACTTTGTGTCTGTATAATATTGTACAAACACAAAGTTGTGAAAAGAAAATAATTCTAACTGAAGTGCACTAATGCAGCGGGTAAGACGAAATAAGAATACAAGGGATTGATATTGGAAAGATACAAGACGAGTTAAATAGGTGTTATAGGTCTATCATCCTAGGTTGACTTCATTACAGTACTCGCCTCACACATACCTACCTACGCATAATTTAATAATGATACGAACTTAAAATAAAGAAAACTGAGATTATCACACTCGCGATATTGTGCACCGATCATACTAGAACCGATATGGATAGGACACGCTGTAAGCTTCTTGAAAATATTATATTGCGAGCATCCTATACACTTGTTGTTCCTCTTCCGCTAGTGACAATAAGTACTCGTAAACAAGACAAACGGTTGCTCCTCGCCGGTGGAAGCGCATACCGATGCATTCATTGCTGAGATTTTTTTTATTGGTTCTGACTCTCTGCATAACCTATAATTCAACGCCATTGTGGTGGTTGGCGGGATGGTTAGACCCACATATTCCCAAAGCCTCGTTTGAGAGAGCGAGTTTACAAGCTACTATCTGGGATATTCACTATCCGTTAGTAAACTCGCTCATTGTAATCGTATTACTAGCTAACTAGCAGTTTGTGGACAATCTACGAAAAATGTAGTCTAATCTAAACTCGAAATCTAGTCAACTTTACTCGCTCAAGATGGCGGCCTACGAACAGCTGATTTCGTAAGTGTCAGAATTAGTTCTCGCGGGAGTCGTAATTCTCGCTACTGTTTAGCGTGTGGCGCTAGCTGCGAGCTCAAGTTTTTTTTACAAAATGTCGAAAGAATAGGTTAGCGCGGTAGTCGTTATTTTAGCTGCTACTGTCGCTACTAAGCGAGTAGACAATTTTGTGTGTCATCATGAAAATCTCACTCGCCGATTCACCCGCTTTAAAGCGTCGATGACACACGGCGAGTTTACAAGCTACTATCTGGGAAATTCACTATCTGTTCGTAAACTCTCCCAGTGTCATCATGTTACTTGTTAACGTTAAAAAAGTTGAAAGGTCGTCAACTTTACTCGCCTACACGCTTGCTCCACTTGCTCGTGATTGGTTTATTTGTGTTTCCAACATGGCTTCCGATAAACAGCTGATTTCGACTGTCAAACATCTGAAGAATTAGTTCACGCAGGCGTCGTTATTCTTGTTACTGGCGTTAGCAGCAACCTCAGTTTCCTACGCTTCTGAGCGAGTGGACAGTTTTGTGTGTCATCATGACAATCTCACTCGCCGATTTACCCGCTTTTAAACTTGGTAGATAGAAGCTTGTAAACTCGCCGTGTGTCATCGACGCTTAAAACTTACCGGCTAGTAGCTTGTAAACTTGCTCAATGTAATCGAGGCTTTATTAATTAATATAGGTGTTTTTTATCTCAGTCGAATGAAGAAGGGGAAAGTATCGGTGGAGAGCCAGGAAAAGCAAGAAAACCTCGACACATCGTCGCCAGCACGCTTCTCGTGAGATTCATGAATGACATGCTTTATTATGATTTATGATAGATCAGCTGTTTGGTTTATTCCGTAATTCAGTGTTTATGTGTTTACCTAAATAAGCAAGTCTAATTAAATACGTGACTACTTGAACGTTGGTGTTTATTTGCGAGTTTTGTCCGTCATAATGGACTTCAATTTAAATTCAACCGCAGAACTTGCGTTGCTTTTCCTTTCAATATGGCATGTTTACACATTGTAGTGTGTAGGTAACGTAATTTTTGTAGTGCTTATGTTTTATGTGTCGAACTAGGAAAATATCCGATAAAGAAAAAAAATGTTATAACTATTTTTGTTATAATACTAGCGCAGACCCGTGAAAAATCATGGGATAGTCTAAATTCTTTACACATCCACATCAGTTCCAATTTTGAAAATCCTGTTAAAAGCATTTTCTTTTAAAACATTGTATTGTGGGTACAGATATATCATCGCTTATGTGGTGAATTCTTGATACAATTAGTACCAACTTTGAAAACGACACATATTCAAAACAAATCCTAGTTCATTGAACAAAAGTTACAAAATTACTTGTAGAGTGACAGATGCAATTAGTATTTTTGGTAATAAAGTATTTTGTTTGTCTTACTAACTTTTCATTAAAAAAATTTTAATACCTGTTTCATTCAACTTTTTTTAAAAGTTTTCTAATACTTTGTAGAAGGTTCTTATCTTATAGAAAGAAAAATTAAGAAAATTGCGCAGAAAATTAGATAATTTCAGAAAACTTAACAACTATTTTAACTTCGCACGTTTGACAGTTCGCGCATTTGATGATATTGAATTTGGCAGGCGGCTGGTTTTTTTGCATCAAAAGATATTTTAAATAGGTACCTATGTTAAGTACCAAATTTGATTGATTGTTCTTATAATATACAAAAATGAATATTTATAATGTATGAAAAATGAATATTTGAATAGGTGGTACGCGAGCTGTTTGAAAACTGAATATACTGGGACTGAATATATGGAATGCAGGAGGGGGGTTGGTGGGAAGGGGGAGCGGGAGAGCGTAGACCGGGAAGGTGGAAGGGGATGTGGGAGGGGAACGGGGACGCACGGGAAAAGACATGCAGGGAGAAACAATTTATTTCTTTGAATAAGGAATTGCAACGCATGCCGGAAACCAGCTAGTCTTGTATGCATTATTAAAGAAGATTTTAGATTTTCCCAGCTAAAATTATTTTTATCGTGTTTTACCTCCTTCGACACTGTAATGTCCAAAACGTGGACTAAAGAAAGATGTAGGGCAACGCGGCATAATCCCAAACATGTTCTCCTGTGTAATTTTAAATGTTCATAAATAAACTGATTTTTATAAATTGAATATTAATGTGTGGCCTCCGTTTTTCCTCTCTCATACAATATGGATCTATTCAAGACCTATATTCACTCCTTTCTCTACTCGAAAAGACCCTCCACACAGCATCTTCAAAGACATTTGTCCAGAGGGAAGTTATTTTCCCGGGCCTCCGGTGTAGATATACTAGAGATAACGAAAAAAATAATGATTGAACGTTTTAATAACGAGATTTACGCAGCATCGCGTTCATTTGGGAGGCGGGTATGGGTACTACCGCCCGGGAACCATTTATTGGATGACCAACACCTCTGCCAAAGGTCACCCCAAGTGGTTCGCTACGTTTGGTGACTTAACTGGGGTGCCCGGGCTCATGGGGTGAGGTATGTTCGGATTTTGGCGGCGTATGCGTCTGCCCACCAGCTGCATCGCAGGCCGGATCGGGAGAGGTTAGTTGAGGGAGTCCCTACGACTTCTCCAGGCGTATTATATAGGAACATGGCCTTGCACCGCAGTAGGAGGGATATATTCATCCGTCCGTCCGTCGCTCTTGGATACACTGACCCCTAGATTACTACCCACCCCTCACACCCTTTTCCTTCCCAGAACTTCCTCTCCTTCCTTTCCTGAAAAAGACCCTCCACACAGCATCCCCAAAGATGACGTAGGCCCTGAGGGGAATTATTTTCCTCACGGCCTCCTGTGTGGAGCTAATGTAAAAAAAAAAATTGTCAAATCATTGTACATGTATATAGTTTCGGATCAGTGATCGATGAACCGGGGATGCAATTTTTTAGTCATAAGTTGTTAAAATGGTTTGCCTAGATTGTAGTTAGGAGTAAGATTGTAGAAATAAATTATAAGTTTGTACAGCGTTCTATAGGTGATTTTCACGAAAACGGTGCTATACAAATCATCCAAATATTATTATTAACGTATAAAAGAAAATTAAAATGGAGTTCTACAAACAATAATTTAAACGGAATTCTGCAATAAAATAAAAGTTAAAATAATTGTAACACGTAGAAGATGTTTTCTTTTGCGGGGGATTTCGTGGAAAATGGGACTAAGGGGGCATACATTAATTATGTGAGCTGAAAAGGGGGGGGGGGTCCAGCAAAATCTTACGTTACTTGAAAAGAATATACGAAGTGGCCCAAATTTATCCCAATTAAGGGGAGGGGGGGTCTAGATTGCAAGAAAAACTGCTCACGTAAATAATGTATGCCCCCTAATTTTTTTTCAACCAATTTCTGTTTTTTTTTTTATGACAAATGGCAATCAATGCAGTGCGAACAACTCTGTAAGGTAAATTAATGAACTTGTTTACACACCTATTATTATTATCATTATTGATGACATTGACATCGAATTATTGTTCTGTTATTATTTGCTCAAAATTGTTTACCAGTTAGTAGTTTAATTCACCATACTACTGACCGTGCAATAACATGTTTGTGTATCGTTGTCACAAACACATAACACAATGCTGGCTATCCACGCCTATCCACTGTCCCGACGTGTCATGCGTGTATGTTGTTACTACACTATATTGTGATTGTCGCGTGTGGAGCATCTCTACGATAAAACCGGTCCAGTCCAGCCTCCAGCGGGGATAGGTAATAAAGTAATAATTTTAATAATGGTGATAAGTGCGGAGTGACGATACCGAGTATGAGTACTCATTTCTCTCCAATTGAGATGACAATTGGCTGAGTTTAATGTTCGGGATGGGTTTGACGCTCGCCTGTCTGTTGTTTGTTTCAATGACAATATGCCGAAAAGTGTAATGAATGACCTTTGTGTCCGCCGTGGAGGGGTGGATGCTGTGAAAGACCAACATTCTGAATCGAAACGTTGCTCTGCATCCCCAAAGATGACGAGGATCTTTTGGGAAATTATTTTGCGCAGGGCCTCCTGTGCGAAGCTAATGTTAAAAAAATTGCTAACTGACCTTTACGCCATTTCCCCGCAGATGTAGGAAGCTAGGATCTAACCCCAGACCACTGAACGTATGTGCATGCTTCCCTTTCTTTCATACGTACTCTTATGTTATTCTGATTCTTGGCATGAATGGAGTCACATATCTGACGTGTTTGGTATTGCCACATCTTCCTAGGACGTCCCCGACATTTTCATTTCATTTTCTCGTTAAAATATATTTATGTTCTCCCGACACTTACATTATGTCTAATCCTTCTACATTTCGTCCACCATAGGTGCCATCCATAAATTACGTCACACCTTAAGGGGGGGAGGGGAGTAGAGAAGTGTGACAAGGGGTATGGGGAGTCATCAGTTTTGTGACGTAACTGCGACACATGCGACTGCCACAAAAATATTTTCCCTATTTCATTACACCCCCTCCGTCGTGGTTTCCCATTACGCCCCCTCCTTCGTGGTATCCCGTTACGCCCCCTCCGTTGTGGTATCCCGTTACTCCCCCTCCGTTGTGGTAAGTGTGACCGTGACAATATTAAATGTTGACGAATAACTTTTAAAATATTACCGACTATTACTCTTACATGTAAGATTGCAAAATACGTGAACATAATAATAAATAGCCCCTTTCTGACATTTCATTGATCATGGTGGAAATTGAAGTCTGACAACAGTTGCAATGACTCAGAAATTCAAAGAACAGACTATTTCCCTAAGAAGAGAAGATATCTGATGGTATACGTGTAGTATCTGATGGTATACGTTAAGAATGCGAATGGCCAGATGCTACGTGTTTTCGATATTATTTTATGGAATGGAAGTATGGACGCTTACTGAAGAACTAATTAGGCGACTTTAGGCATTCGAGATGTGGGTCTACAGAAGAATACTTAAAATAAGCTGGATGGACAGGGTTACGAATGAAGATGTTATGGTTCGAATGAATAAAGAAAAAGATGTTCCATTTGAGCTGAAACTTCGCCAATCTCATTTCTTAGCCAATTGGCAACTTTTAGGGGGGTCCCCCCCAAAAAATTATGTTTACAAATATATTTTAAAATATAGATATTTACTTAGATTTCTATCCCTTGTGAAAAAAAGTCGATTTGAAACTAACATAATATGGGTACTTATTTGCACAGTGTAAATGATTACAAAATATCACATTTTTGTTAACTCGGGTTTCGGGAAACGGAAATTAGTTCTCGATGATTTATGGTGTCAAGGACTCTTTCTTCTATCAACTGTTCCCTTCAACAGTAGTTCCGGTTCCAAGAGGAAGTTTAAAATAGTGTTTCCGCGCGAACACCGCAGGCTCGTAAATCTCTCCGGATTATAAAGTATTACGCAAAAAGCAAATATTATGATGAAAAAGGGAGAGGAAGATAGAAAAGAAAACGAGGGTGAGTTCGCAACCAGTTCCGTATCCAATAAAAGCATACCGCAAATAGTTCCATTGTGACTTCTTCATATTTCTCATCATTATAATGATACATAACTGCTATAATTGATTAATTAATAATAAATTGAATTGCTGTAATAATTAATTTTATCGACACCCTCCGTAGCTTAATGGTCTTATTCTGGTTGCTGATGTTAAATTTTCTCGTAGCTTAAAAAAATAACTTATTCTGGTGTCCTCCCAAGTTTTAGGTGTGGTATAGTTCACGCCAATCTTTAAGACCGACCTGAAATCAGAAATCGTCGCAAAAGGCGAGTTCCGGGGCAGAAAAGTGCCATGCCCCCCGCTCACGCCTTTATCTGTCACATGTACGTTTTACGCATCTTTCTCATTAGTCATTAGTTTACGTTCGCTGTAAAGTCCGTAAATGCGCCAGAGTGGAATGTACCATGTTCAGGCCGGTATTAATGTTTAACGTGTACTATAATATTGATTGCAATTTTAAAGTAAGTAATACGCTTATTTTAAGCGATTTTAAATCAAGTTTTTATTTTTAAATTCTTAAAATATGGAATAAACCCTCAAATTTAAGTGCACTCAGTGGCTCTCTAACGCTATAAACAGTTTATAATAATATAAAGTGTCATTTTTTGAATGAGAGCGGGAATTTACCAAACCGAACGCTTAATAATTTCCTAGCGCTTAAGGCTGAAATTAATCATATTGCAGAACCCCTCCGGTGGTGAAACCCCACCCTCACCTTACCAACTTAAGGCCGGTTTAAAAACTTCCACAGCAGCTGTAGCAAAGGAAATAGATAGATAAATAATAATCCAGGAAGTGAAGTGATACATGTTTTATATATTTTGTTTGATTTTACGTCAATCCATGGAAATCCCTGAATGGATTTCACATTTTTAGCCTTGATTTTAACCAAATTGATCTGCATTCATAATTTATTGTATTCGTTAATCTATTGAAGACCTCCATGGCAGAACGGTTTTATCCTTGGCTCGGGGCCCAAAGAATATATTATATGAAGGCAAAGCACTACGAAGGCAACATCATGTGTTTTTAGTTAGAAAATTAAAATTCCTTCGAGTAGAACACATCGTGGCCCTTTGAACAATCGAGAATTGTTTGTATAAATCTTTCCAAATCGGCTTCAAAAGTTAAACTCTCCTATATAAGAACACCTTGTGATTACGGCCGGCGTGGTCGAGGGGCAATATCGTCCTGGTGTAATTCAGAATTGAAACGGTGCTTGAAATATCTTTCAGCCGTGTTTGGTGACCAGATCTGAATAGCCAGGTACTTCCCTACCTTCCTCTCCCCCAGTTCCTTCACAACATACCCCAATGGGGATGCCATAGTATCGCCCCAGTCGGGAGCAGCTTGTGAGGTATTCACATAAATTTAAAAAAATAAATCCAAAAGGATATCAGAACACTTTCGTGCATGTAAACTTGGCCACCCTGACAAATCGGCAATCGCCGAGCACTTAATCGAAACCGGCCATTACTTTGGATTTGTCCCTGAGGTCCTGGGAAGACCCAAAACTCATAGAGCGCGCCTGATTACGGAGGCAATTGAAATTCACAAAAATCCTATAAATATTAATAGAGACGACGGAGCTAAGCTCAATATTTCTTGGTATCCGGTAATTGACGGTTACATCAAGGCTAAACACAAAAAAACATGTTGAAGTATATTGTAGCGCCAGCTCGTAGATGAATGGAGCTGGCGACACGGTATCGCTCCTAAGTAGATAAGTACAAACATCACCCCTAACTATTACACATCTGCCCTGATGATGGACACTGCAACGCTGTCCGAAACGTTGGCTAAAGAAGGAGGTAGCGTAACACGGCATAATACCCCAAAAACTAATAACAAAATAAACCTTTTCCGTTACGTTTTTATTGTATAACGTTGCAAAATAAGTTTCTTAAAAAATGATCGTAAAATATTTCAATATTTGTGCCTGAACTTCACATAATAAAATAAAACACTTTTAGGCCATGTTTTTTTCTTGCTGTAATAAAAACAGGCCGCGAAGGTCGTTTTTCTAGAATAGCAATTCACCCTGAAAAGGGTGCTTTTTGTAAGTAGTGTTATTGTTTACGACCCGATTCCAAATGTTATACGACACGTATTGTGTATTGCCAATGTTACATTGAAAATAATACCTATAAGTATCGCCTTCTTTCGGAGGCTGGATAGAAGAATTGTTGCCAAAACACAGTGAATATAATTTTGCTCTGAAATAGTAGAATTGAACCTTGAACCCTGCCTAACGGAATGAACAGCGAAAGCAATTTTCACACAGCCATTCACACAGTTCCCATGATATTAATATGTAGAGTAGTCGACAATAAGCTGGCCCTGTCTTATAAACGTACAGTAATTGGGACAGGCTGCTTCGAACGGCGCTTTGCAGAGGCTCCGCATTATTTGTCAAAGCTATCTCCTAAATACAGCCTTAGCGAGGGGAGAAGGAGGTTGGAAATGCTATGTGGCTATTCAGATTTAACTAAATATATTTCAAGCAATGTTTCGATTCTGAATGGTGTTCTTTCACCAGGGCGATACTGAAGAGTATTTAGTATCTATGCTGGTCATGATCGAACAGGCTTCAGGCATTGCCTCGTATACACGGTGTCTGTAAACTAGATAACCAACACCACTGCCATAAGTCACCCCAAGTGGTTCGCTACGTTGGGTGACTTAGCAGGGGTGCACGGGTTCATGGGGTGAGGATTGTTTAGATCATAGGTTCCCAACCTTTTTTTGCCCACCGCCCACTTTGAGAATATAATGGGGCAAGATGCGTTTTTGTAATTATTTTTATTGTATATTTTATTTGGTGACCGACCAACTCAGAATGAAACCAAAGGTGAGATCGTTTAATTCTAAGTTAGCATGGAACCGTTCTGAATTATTTTAATTTTTTTACTTGGGTTTTATTGCTAAGAAAGATAACACTTGTGCAGTAATTCACGTGATACGCTACAGTGGTATTGCAGACCAATTTCCGTGTTTTGACGTCTAACTTTCCCTTTATCCTACTTTTCTTTTTCTTTTTAACCTTTTCTGCAATTTTTTAATTTAAAATTTCAATGTTAGTGTTTAGTTTTAATTTGTTATAGATTATGATTTCTGAGTATTTTATTTCTTCTACTTCTTCAATATTTTGATTTTCTATATTTAGGGTAGTAATTTCGTCGAGTTTCTTCTCTAAAACCATGAATTTACTTTTAGTTACATTTTTTTCAGTTTATTCGAAGAAAAAAAAACTTTAATATATATAATAATATAGAAGTATTCTTTAAAAAAAGCCTTTTTTGACAATGCATCTTCGGTATTATCTATCTATCTATCTTCTTCTTCTTATCTTATATAAATAAAAATGAATCGCCGAAATGTATGTACGCGCATAACTTCCGAACGACTGCACAAAATTGGATAATTCTTTTTTTGTTGTGTTCTTTATTGTCAGGGCAAGGTTTGTATAAAACTATTGGTGAGCTCTGAAATTATGATATTTGTGTAAAAAAATTGCGATAGGTGGCACGCGAGCTATTTGAAAACCGAATGTAATGAAATCTATTGCGTGAGGGGGGAGGGGAACTCGGGTAGGGGGTTTGCGGGAGTGGGGGAAGGGAAACTTATGGGGGGGGCTCTGGAGGATTCGCGCTACGGGAGAAGGGGGGGGGGAGTGCAGTGGGGAGTGGGAATATTCAGGAGGCGGAGTGACATGGGAGAAGAAGGGGAGGCGGAAAGAGAACGGGATGAATGGGAAAAGACACGCAGGGAGAAACAATTTCTTCATTAAATGGCATAGCAACGCATGCCGGGTACCAGCTAGTTTGGTATAATATACAAAGTGTGTCATCAGCAAAAGTTTGATAGAACAGTACTTTAGGCACTTCACTATATCATTAATATATATACTTAATATATAGGAGCGGTCCCAACACAGATCCTTAAGGAACTCCGAGGTTTAGTTGTTGTTCTTCAGATATAGCATCTCCAATTTTGTATCTTTGTTTTCAATTTTTAATTTTACTATTAGTATTTCTCTGTCTATCGTTTCAAAAACACGTCTTAAATCCAAAAACACTACTATTGTGATTTTCTTCTGATCCATACTGGTTTTCCATTATGAATATTTGTTTCTAAACCCTGCTGTTTTACAAGAATGTAATTTTTTTTTCAATAAATTTTCTCATCTGTTCTTTAACTATGGATTATAGTATCTGTTCATATTTAGGTTATCCATTTATTTTTCTGAGGTCTTCAAAATTTTTTGCATTTATTATTTTGGGCACTGTTGTTATTATGGAAGTTTTCCACGACTGCGGAAAAATTCCCTTTAACACAGATTAATTTATTAGTGCAACTACTTAAATTTTTTTGTCATCGTATTAAAATTTTTCATTAAATACTCACTGTTACCTAAAAATATTATTATTCTCTCTTCTTTCCGATGATTGAGAAGAAGTATCTGTGAATAATGAAATACTCTTATTTATGTTTTCGACACTTAGTATTAAATTTAGCTATTTTAGTTTTATCATCTTCAACTCCATCGGGAACCGAACTTCCTTAATGTTTTCCCTCTGTTTGCCACTTATAATTTCTTTAAGTGTAGTCCACATTTTTCTTGAATCTCTTTGAGAGGTAATAATTTTTAGCCTCGAATACGAATTTTTGGTATGTTTTATTTCAGTACCTATACATGTTTCTAAGTTTCTTTCTTCTGGAAATTGTATTTTACAGGCTTTATAAGCTGTATCCCTTTGCTTTTTTAGAAGATGTAGGGATTTCGTAGGTATACTATTTATTTGTATCTTTTAATATACTACTAGCTGGTTTCCGGCATGCGTTGATATACCGTTTTTAAAGAAGTAAATTTTTTCTCTGTTCCCCTCCCGCATTTCCTTCCCCTCCCGTGTTCCCTTTCCACCTTCCCCGCCTACCCCCTTCCCTCTTCCACTTCCCCGTCCCGCCAATCCCCCTACCGCGTTCCATATAACAGTCCCAGTACATTTCAGTTTTTCACGTGCCTCCTATTACAATTTTTTTATTCAAATTTTCGGTTTTCACTCAATACAAATATTCATTTTTATATATTACTAGCTATATATTTTTATATATTCCCGGCATGCGTTGCTATGCCATTTAATAAAGAAATTGTTTCTCCCTGAGTGTCCTTTTCCATTCGTCCCCTTCCCCTTCCGCCTCCCCTTCTTCACCTGCGTCCTCTTCCCCTCTCGCGTTCCCACTCCGTCACCTCCACCTTCCCTCTCCACACTCCACTCCCCCCCCCTTCCCCCCCGTCCCGCAAACCCTTCTCCCGAGATCTCCTCCCCCCTCCCAGGTTCTCCTCCCCCTCCCAGGTTCCCCTCCCCCCTCTCGCCTTCGCCTTCCACCTTCCCCGCCTTCCCTCTTCCCTTTACCGCTCCCTCGTCCCACCAACCCTCCTCCCGCGTTCCATATATTCAATCCCAGTACATTCAGTTTTTAAACAGCCCGCGTGCCACCTTTTACAATTTTTATTGAAATTTCTATTTTTCATGTACTTACATTAAATTTGGTACCTAACACAGGTACCTATTTAAAATATCTAAAATTCTTGATTCGATTCAAACTATTAGGGGAGTACCTACTTTAAATAAATTTATCAATTTAAAGATTTTCAAAAATAGAATTTTATTTAACAATCATTGTTTTGCAAAATGTCTTCTCAAACACGCGTACTGTCAAACGTGCGATAGTCGTTTAGGTTAGTAATAGGTTTTCTGAAATTATCCAATTTTCTGCGCAATTTTCTTAATTTTTCTCTCCTTAAGAACCATCCTCGACGACCTCCGTAGTCCAGTGGCTAAGACTCTTGACTCACATTCCGGAGGTCGCGGGTTCGAACCCGGCATGCGCAAATAAATTTTATTTGATTAATTTTTGTTATTTCACAATTAATTCATTTAAAATAATATATAGTATATTTGCGGCATGTTCCAGAGTGGAAGATACTATCAGTATCGCCCTGGTGTAAGACCACCATTCAGAATTGAAACGTTGCTTGAAAATGGCTTTAGCCGTGTTTAGTGACCAGATCTGAATAGCCAGGTACTTCCCAACCTTCCTCTTCCCCACCTCCTTCCCCTCCCCGCTACCTTCAGCCTCACAACATACCCCAATTGGGGATGCCATAGTCTCACTGGCTCCAGACGGGAGCAGTTGAGATTCTTGTGCGGTATTCACTGTAAAAAAAAAAAAATCCTCGTACTTCAAGGAATATTCTAAAAAAAGAATTAGCGAAATCGGTTCAGCTGATCTCGAGATTTGCGCTTAGCAACACATTTAGCGATTCATTTTTATATGTAAGAAGATATATTCGTTGTAGGCATTAGTTCATTTACTACTGTTTTCAGGTGTCCTATTAGTTCATCGGCTTTTCTGTCTAAATTTCCTTGGTTATCGCAGATCCACTTTTTGTTTTGTAATGCCGTACACAATTTATCCTTATTATAGTTATTTTTATTCCTGTATATATATTATACTTCGTGTTCCCTGAGGCTTCGGACTATTATATCTAATTTTTGTAATAATTGTTTCGTTATCAGATATTTTGACTTCTTTTGCAGCATTAACTTCCACGTAAAAGTCATTTGAAATTACCAAATCAATCATGCTTTTAGAGTTTTTTCATATTCTTGTATAATTTTTGACAAGTTGCTTCCTACCTAGGCAAATTTATGATGATTTGTCATCTTGTGCTTTTTGTATTGAATATTAAAATCTCCACAGATGATTTTCAAGTCTCTTGTATTTATTTGCTAACGGCACCATTTTTCAAAAAAATCTAAGAATTTTGTATTATTTTGATTTGGGGAATGATAAATTTGCTGCATAGCCAGTGGGTATTGTTTTTATCCAGTATCGCATTTGTTATGACTTTGTAGAGATATTGTTTACACACTCACACACATACACTACAGAATAAATGTGATAACTGCACCTGTATGCCTGCTAAATGAGTCGCATGTAATAGCCCTGAAATGTTGTTTCATTTTGGTTAATTTCTTCGGTAATACAGGTTTCGCTCATCATCACCATGTGCAGTTCGTATTCTTTTAGCATGTCTTTGACTTATTCGACATGTGCTGGTAAACTAGCTATGGGTCTCTCTGGGTCTCCTACCGCCCCCCTGAAAGTCTGAAACGCCCCTCAATTTTCTCTTTGCCTTCTACCGCCCCCCTGAAGGTATAAAACGCCCCCAAGGGGGCGTTATCGCCCACGTTGGGAACCTATGGTTTAGATCTTGGTGGCGGATGCATTTGCCCACTGGTTGAGGGAGACCTTTTGATTTCTCCAGGCGAATTCTCGACCATCGCCTTGCACCACAATGGGATTCATTCCGTCACTATGAAAACGTCGATCCTGAGATTCCTACCCACCCCTCAAAGAACCCAGAAGTTCTTCTCATTTCTTTCCTTTAAAAAAACCTCCACAAAGCATCCCCTAAGACGACACATGCCCTCAGTGAAATTATTTTTCTAAAGTAAAGTTAAAAAAACAGGACCTAAAAATAACTTTTTTCTTGGAGCTTTTTTGGTCGATTATTTTATTTTTTACTTTTTTTCGGCAACTAATGGGTTCATAATGTTTTGGACTACTTTTCGACGCATTTTATGACAATACGCAGTTGACAATATCCTCGTAGTGACAGATATTTGTTTTAAATTTCACGCTCTAAAATTTCAACTTCAGATTTTATTCACTTGAAAACGAACACTCGGATAAAAAAAAGTTATACCACAAAATATACCCCAAATGTGAAGTAGATTCATAATTTGTACCACTAGTTTCCGGACACCGTGCTTACTATTGCACTAATAGAACATCTATATAAATATGTATTGCTGTGTGAAATGATGTACCGCAGAAAAACCCCAAACATCTAAATTCTGGAGGAAGAGGAGGATAGAGTAAAGTTGTACTATTTTTTAAGTGAAAACTTCTTTAGCACCGTTGTGATTTGAAACTCGATGAAACTAAAAAGAGACAAACACATACATCT
This sequence comes from Limnephilus marmoratus, assembly GCA_917880885.1. NCBI lineage: Eukaryota > Metazoa > Arthropoda > Insecta > Trichoptera > Limnephilidae > Limnephilus > Limnephilus marmoratus. Next base: position 52,491,836 of record OU862918.1, on the reverse strand, counting down.
ATAAGATTTAGCGTGCGAGAGGATGCAATAGAATAATCGGTCTCCTCTTTGCGTGGAGCTTCGTAGTCTCCCCGCTCTTGTCTACTTTAGTTTTCTGAAGGTTTCACTTCTATTGCGTGTAAACTGCACACTTGTATTTTTTTTATTTTATTATTTCTTTCAAAATGCGCCCAATCCTGCTGTCTTCGGAGACAGAACTGGGAATAAGTACCTACCTATCTACCATTATCTTTTTACTATCCTAGGATTTTAAATCGCCTACAATTCGTCGCGACTGGAATCAGAAAGGATATTAAAGCCTTCGCCATTCCTTCATTAGAATTCCTTTTGTGAGGGTCGTCCTTTGCCTTCCGGTTCTCCTTTCACTTCCCTGAAAAGACGGCAAATTGCTCCCTGAAAGCGGCCATTCTTCCCGGCATAATGAACCTCTCTTGCCCGGAACATCTCCTTACTACTTAACATGCAGCACTAAAAATGCCATTCCACTCGGATTAAATTAATCCAATTAATTTGTATCACGGATCATCGAAATGTGAATCATTATTAGGTTTTTCAACCGTTCTCACGCCTGTACTTTCGTCTTTTAAGATATCCGTTCAGGGTTCGGACCACCGAAAAGATCAATCGATAGAATATGTATTTTTTTTTTATTTTAAAAATTTTAGTCCAGTCAGCCTGTGTCGTAGAACACCAGTTGAAGGAACTAAATAGTATAAAGCTAATTTTTTCCCCATCGACTACTACCATTTAGACAAGTGTTTAGCAAAAAGTCCCCGCCCCTACCCCTCTTGCTTCCCCCCCTGTGCCCCCCCAAACATGAAAAGTGTAAGGGTTTCGTAAATCGCTTCTATCTCAATTACTAAACAACATATCGGATTGAAATTTATTTTATTCTCTTTGCTGTAACATTGTCTACAATTAATGTCCAGTTAACTTTCGTCGTAACTTTTACCGTTTGTTTGTAATTCGTATGATAAGGTAAAAATTTGCATATTTTTTGGCAAGTAATTTTACTTTTTGTCACATAACTTTTTACGCCAATATTTTATGAAAAAATGTTTCCCACAAAAGTTGTAGTCCCTATTATTACCTTTAAAATGATATATTTTAATGTGTACTTTATGTACTAGTAAACGCCAGATATCAACCGTGAATGCTTGGTGCGCACCATCCCTGCGTCGCTCTGCGACACTGATGTCGGAACTTGTTCCCTCACATCCTAGACCCTGACTTATCCTAGCCTGTCCTGTGCCCTTTGTAGTACTAGTGGAAATCGTGAACGTGAAATAATAGTTATTCACTTTGCTGCTAGGCCCTGCGGGCGGCTTTTAGTTCGGCTTCGCCCGGTTTGAGTGTTTGTGACCATTTTATAAATCCAACAGGAACTGGCTCCTAAAATAGCCAGTTCCTCGGATCTACTGTAATCCTGTGACTCCAAAAACACCTGTGTCGAGTAATGTCCGAGTTCCACGTGTCAAGACATGCGACTTTGAAGGTAAATTCAATGTCCCAGTTTTAATGTATACTAAAAAGGAGAAAAGTGGCTTAAAGTCCTTAACAATAGAAAACATTTCTGAAAATATGCCCACTCAATGCCCGCTCAGCTCGTAACATGCTTTGGTTGTGTAGTTTTGCTTTTGTGCCAGTTTCACTACCTGGATGGTCTGGATCATGGAACTATGATAGGTCTGGATACATGCGAAACTGTTACGATGGTAGACAAAACTTTGAACCATCTTATTTATTTTATTTATTATTTTATTTATTTATTTATTTATTATAGAAATACAAAAGAAAGTACAAATTACAATTAGGAAGCTTTGCCTGTCCAACTAGGAAAGTTTCCCGTTCCAGGACAGACAAATTGACATGTTAGTTCATATTATACCTGAAATGTACATAATTACATAACAAAAACAAAAAAAAACTGAAAATTTCATTTTTCTCTGAAACTAAGGTGTGTAATAAAGAAAATGTATATAAAATATATAAATATAAGTACACATACATTTTTTTGTGACAAAGTAGAAAGGTAATCTGGTAGTAAATATTATAATCGGATTTACCGAATTAACCTGGTAACATATGTATAATACATTCAGATTTACAATATGGAGGAATTAAAAGAACAAGATGGAGGAATTACAAAAGATTTACAGCATAAAGAAATCAAATTATGTTAGGTTATGTGTTTAGGAGTTTGAACTTTTAATACAAGTACACTTATAGGAGAAACTATATTAAAATTTACAATATTAGATATAATAACGAACGTAATAATCTATATGATTTTTTTGAGCGATGAAACTGCAATGATTTTTGTGGCTACAAATTATTTTCACTGATTTTAAAACATGTTTTATACAGTATTATATTATAAGTACGACAGTATGAATATACACCGCGCTTGTGTCTTGAACTACTCCTGCTAAAATATAAAAACAATAACCATAAATATAGATAGAATATAAACTATGAATATAATATAATAGTACCAAATTTAGTGCTACTTTGGTGAAATTGGTGCATTACTTCGTACGCCATACATGTTTTGTTATGTAGGTATTATTTATTTATTATAAATCATTAATCATTAGTATCATTACCGTTGTAAGGTACCAAGTTTCACTCAGAGTTAGCGACGTGCGACGTGCATGTCAACGCTTTACAGCGGTGATATACCTACACCTACACGGAGCAGACAGGCTTCAGGGGCGCATAACCATAAATCCCATGTATAAAAACATCAGAAAGGATGTCGAAACATTGAACTCAATGAAACGTGAAAGGAATTTTGGTCTAGTAATCAGGAAAGTTAAGTGATTTTGTTTACCAGTTAGACAGCATACGTTCACTTTCGACTCTCCCTAAGTTCAGAATCCAATCATTGACTAATTTACGCAGGACGCTTGCACTTTTCAATTTCCAAGAACCGGGTATAAGGTTGAACATTTTTGGACCTAGGTAAGAATATTGTCTTTGAGCAAGGGATGTCACAGTAGCAATTGGAACTATTGGATTCCTCCCTGCATGTCGGGTGTTGTGATAATGTTCTACGGAGGGGAAGAGGTGACGATATTTTTGTGTGTATAATATAACTTTTCTTATAAATAGTTGCCTCACATCCAGAACTCCTATCTCTTTGAATAAATCATTACTGGGGTATCTAAATGGTTTTTTAAGTATGACCCTTAGAAGTGATTTCTGTGCTTTGGCTAAGGGGTCCAGTATTGATTTGGTACATCCTCCCCATCCTAAAGATGCATATTCAAGTAATGAGTTGCACATGGCATAGTACATTAGTTTTAGATCTTTTGCGCATAGAATATTTCTAATAGCCATGAAAAGATGCGTGAGTTTTCTGACCTTTGTGGAGATTGAATCGATATGTTCGAACAGGTATGTTCGATATGTATGTACAGGCTTTGCCTTTTATAAGCATAGATCCAGGAAATCCGACTGCTATTTACTCTGCCCTTAGTTACGCTTCTAAAAAAGCAAGTTAGCTGGCCAGCCGTGTATTGTGACATTTGACCAACCACTTTTCCTGAAAGCAGTAGACATTGTTGCAAATTCTTTTATAGAAAGTGAAATATCTGGAGTAATCGTCAGACTAGGCGGATTCCATCTTCTAATGAGTTTCCTTGGTTGCTTAGGAAAGTTTATGGAAGGTAGTGGAATCGAAGAAATGTGTACCTCTGTTTATGGAAAATCAACGATTCCTCACCTTATGTCAGGACATGCTTACGCAAGGTCTTATAGAGCTCACATGATGACCCAGGCAGCTTTGATATTACTGCTATTCGACGAATGTTCATCTCTTAAAGAAATGATTACAAACGACTTTAATGATATTAATAACCAAACAATAAACAAACAAACAACTGTTGAAGACGCCATGAGAGATTGTAAAACAAATGAAATAATGACAAGACTAGAAGAAGTGTATGAATATTTGGTTAAAACTAGTAGAACTTCAAAACCGTGGCTACAAGAGTTTTAATTGGTGAATTTGGTTCCAGACTTTATTCTGGCAGAGAGAATCGGCGATTGGAATTTGCACATTAATACAGTCAAGCAAATTTTTTTTTTTTTTTTTTTTTTTTTTTTATTTATTTATTTATTGCAACATTTATTATAATTACAATTTTACAACAAATATATAATCTTTTTTTTACAGGTATTTTTTTTTACTACCCTTCCATTTAAAGCATTTGCTTGTGTATGGAAGGGGAGTGTACATAAATGCTATTAGTTATATAAGTTAGTACTTAAATAATTAATTGTACATAAATATATGTGAGCTGCAGTATTTGTTTGATAATGGTGTGAATTTTTTTAAAAAAAGAAAGAATGTAATGGAAAACTAAGGATATTTGTAAGATTAATTGACAGTAATTTTTTTCTTAAGAATATTTTTAAAATGTCTCTTGACAGAGAGCAGTATTCGGGTTTTATCATTAATGCTTCTGATTTCTTCTGGTAGACGATTGAAAAAAGTTCTTCCCTGGTAAGTATAATGATGCTGTGCAAAAGACGTATTTAGTTTTGGGCATAGAAAAACATGTTTAAGTCGAGTTCTGTTTTCATTTAAAAATGGATATTTATCTTTTTCCTTTATAATTTGAATCAATGAATTTTTAATATATAAATCTTTAAATGTGGGTACTTGAAATTCTTCAAACAGGCGTTCTGTTGGGTAGTCTAAGGATTTTTTTAATATAATTTTAATAATTGTCCTTTGTACAATTTCTATTGGAAGAAGGTTACATTTATACGCGGATCCCCAACTAATAATAGCGTATTGTAGAGTGGATTGAACTAAGGCATAGTAGATTAAATATAGATTTTTTATCGACAGAAAATTTCTAATTCTTAAAAATATATATATTAATTTTCTGATTTTGTTTACTACTTGACATATTTGTTCCTTCCATTTCAGATTTTTGTCGATAATTACTCCGAGATATTTAATTTTATTTGTTGTTTTTAATATTGTACAGTTTGATTTGCAATAATTTTGGCTATGAATTTTAGTATTATCGTGTATGACAATGTTAAAATTTTTGGGAGCATCGTTTGGATGGATTGCAAATGGAATTACAAATGTCTTTTCACTATTTAGTGATAGTAAATTAGTGTCGAAAAATTCTTAAGCGTGTTGATGTCTTCTGTGGCCTTTAATTCTACATTTTCCCAAGTCTTTTCACTTATTATTAATACTGTATCGTCGGCGTATGATGTAATTTGACCATTTAAATGTTGAAAAAAAATATCATTTACATATATGGTAAAAAAAATTGGTCCAAGCACTGTACCTTGCGGGATTCCAAAGCTTGAAATCTCTTGATCACTATTAACATGATTGATTTTTACCACTTGAGGGCGGTTTTTTAAGTAGTTTGTGATCCATTTAATCGCGTTGCCTTTAATGCCAATATCTTTTAATTTTTTTAATAGCTTCTCATGGGATATGCTATCGAATGCCTTTCTGAGGTCAATAAATATACCCGCACATTTTTTACCTTTATCTAATGATTCGTAAATGTATGAAGTTACGTTAGCAATGGCATCTTGTGTGCTGAGCGATTTAATAAAACCAAACTGGTTTTTGTGTAGTATTTTATTACTATCTAGGAAATTTACCAATTGTTTTTTTACTATTTTTTCAAATATCTTTCCTATGTTAGAAATTAGACAAATTGGGCGATAATTCGTTACTTGTTGCGGATCACCAGATTTGTAAATAGGTGAGATTATTGTGTTGTTATTGTGTTTAAATGATACCGTATTTCCATGCTGGACATTTGCTCTACGCCAAATCCGCACAAATATACTTACAACAAATGTTGAGTGTACAAACGAAAATGTCAAATGAAGACTTCGAAAGGTTCGTCAATAAAGGTTTCTTTACAGTTCGGCGTACAGATGGATTTTTCACCGGTATCTGGACGGATATGACCATAGAGCAGACATTAATGCGATCATCAAAATCCATAAGTGGGCTTACTCATGGACGAGGATTAAGCGAGAGGACGCTAACCAAATTCGTTGCTTGTGCTCCTGGATCCCTACAAATTTGTGAGGCTTTCGAGAAGTTCTCTGGCTGCTTGACTCAGTTTAACGAACAGCACACTGAACTAAGATGCAGTAGAAGAGAAAGGGACTTGCAAGATATTAGTAAATTTCTCGGATGGCTGCGTATTCATAATCCTTTCCGACAGAGCAAAGATTTAATGTCTTTATCCTCTGGTCTAGTAGTGACAAGTTCGGGTGTAAACTGCGATGAAGCGTATGATGTAGGAATGAACTGCTTGAAAGACATCGAAGGAAATAATTTTGCAGATGTTAAATTGAAAAGAAAAAATAAAGTTAAAACTATAGGCTCCGTAGTAAGTGGCATAAATGTGAGATCTGAAGAAGTGCCAATTAATCCTGATCAGCTGTTTAATAGGGTTATTTGTATGTCTCAAGGAACAAATAATCTCAAACAATACTTCAACTATGAACTCAGCCCATACCCTTTGTCTTTATTTGAAAACAATAAAATGATAAGAAAGGGAACTAAATCAAGTCTTATGAAAATATTTGATAAATGGACAATTAGCAACGAAGTTTTTGAGAATTTGCTCCCAAAAATATATGTAGTAGATGGAGGGTATCTTTTGCACAGTGTTATTTGGCCTGACAAAGTAACATATAGCAGCATCATAGAGAAGTATGTTGACACTGTAATGAAACGGTATGGGAAAGATTGTCATGTTGTGTTCGATGGGTATCCTGACTATCCCACCACAAATGGGGTCGAACATGAAATGAATTTTTGGCAAATCCAAAAAACAAAAGCCAGCTTATTGAACAGCTCTCTCAAAAGCTTAATGAAGCAAACATTCCAACCATTGTGGCGGAGGAAGATACAGATACTGAAGTGGTCGGAAGAGCAATAGATGTTTCCCAGATTCAAAGTGGGAGGCCTCTAGTTGTTGTCGGACAGGATACTGATCTTTTCGTTCTATTGTTAGGGCTACCACAGTGTCAAAATGTGCGACTATTCTTTCACAAACCCTCTGGCACACCATCAACGTATGACATCAGCAAGATTCGTGAAGAGATTGGTGATATGAAGGATGTGATATTATTTTTGCATGCTATCACAGGATGTGATACCACGTCTTATTTATTCGGCAAAGGCAAAATTAACGCGTACAAATTGCTAAGTTCATCAAATGATCTCCGCGCAAAAGTTTTACAGTTTTATGAAAAACAGGCAGACAAAAATATTCTCAAAGAGGTAGGAGAGGCTTTTGTCTTGAAACTATATGGATGCACAAGGTCTGCATGTCTGAATGACAGTAGATATTCAATGTACCTTAAAGCTGTTGCAAAAATGTCATTAAAATCCAAATTTAATATGGCATCCCTCCCTCCAACATCTGGTGCTGCTGAACAACACGCCTATCGAAAATACTATCAGATTCAAAAATGGATCGGAGATAAGGAAATCACCGCTACGGACTGGGGATGGATTTTAACTGACAATATGCTGAACCCAGTGCACTCAAAAAAAACACCGGCACCTGAATAAGTTATAAACTTAGTTTCCTGCAACTGCAAAAAGGCTTGCAAAAATAATTGTAGCTACTTTAAAGCATCACTTGATTGCACAGAACTGTGCTGCTGTGGCGTATCACGCAGCAATTTAACTTTGGTTGAAGTCGAGGAAAATGAAGAGCTTCTCATGGAAGTTTAAGATATCATAAAATTAAGATACCGCAATTATTTTGTTCTAAAATAACATCTTTAAAAAATATTACATGCATTTTCAAACAAAAAAGTATTTAAAATATCTATTTTCGCTGAATACTTATTACTATTTGAAACAAATTTAAAAAGTGAGGAATTTAGGTTTTACCGAGACTCGATTAGTTTTATTTATAGAAAATTCAATAGTGTACCTTAAAGATAAAAAATACTCTCACTATACAACAATATTTGCATTGCAACGCCGCGCCGGCCGGCCCCACCTCGACCGAACCCGCCATGATAATCTCGCTGGATCTCCAACAAAGTAAGTACTATTTTATATCATTTTAAAGGTAATAATAGGGGCTACAACTTTTGTGGGAAATATTTTTTCATAAAATGTCGGCGTAAAAAGTTATATAACAAAAAGTAAAATTACTTGCCAAAAAAATACAAATTTTTACCTTATCATACGAATTACAAACAAACGGTAAAAGTTACGACGAAAGTTAACTGGACATTAATTGTAGACAATGTTACAGCAAAGAGAATAAAATAAATTTCAATCCGATATGTTGTTTAGTAATTGAGATAGAAGCGATTTACGAAACCCTTACACTTTTCATGTTTGGGGGGGCACAGGGGGGGAAGCAAGAGGGGTAGGGGCGGGGACTTTTTGCTAAACACTTGTCTAAATGGTAGTAGTCGATGGGGAAAAAATTAGCTTTATACTATTTAGTTCCATCTAAAAACACAGGCTGACTGGGCTATTTGTTCATTAAAGTTTACAGAATCCTAATCTATAGTATAAAAATGAATCGCTGAATGTATTGCTAAGCGCATAACTTTCGAACGACTGCACCAAATTGGGTAATTCTTTTTTTTTGTGTGTTCGTTATTGTCAGGACAAGGTTTTTATAAAACTTCCGGTGAGCTCTGGCATTATGAAATTTGTTTTAAAAAATTGCTATTGGTGGCAAGCGAGGAAGCGGCTATTGCTATGGAAAGCGGGAGGGAGGGAGAGATGGGGGAGGAGAACCTGGGAGAGGGGAGGGTGACTTTGGAGGGGGGAGGGGAACTCGGGAGGGGGTTCGTGGGAAGGGAGGGGGGAGGGAAGGTGGAGGTGACGGAGTGGGAAACCCCATAATACCATGCGAGCTAAGCCGCGGGAAAAAGCTAGTTAATTATAATATTACAAACTTTTTTCCAGTTTGATCTAGCTTCTATAATACATCTTGAACCTTTCAATAGGTGCGGACTTTAAAGTTTCTGGTAGCGTGTTATAAAACTTCATCCCTTTGTATAGTAAACTATTCTGCATATTAGCTTTATTCTCTTTTTGGAGCCTGATTTCCTTGCGCGTCCTTTTGTTAAGTCTGTGAATGTACCTGTTGTATGAAGTATTTTGGTAACAGGTTGTTTATCATTTTATGGATAAATATCATCGCGTTAAAGGTCAGCATCAGTGTTAATGGTTAACCAATTTAGTTCCTTCAATTTAGTATCTATTTGAGGGTTCACCTGAAGGAAAACGGCGGTGACGGCCTCCGTGGTCTAGCGATAAGGCTCTCGACTGGCGATCCGGTGGTCGCGGATTGCACAAGTAATTTCAATTTTATTAATTTGTGTTATTTCAACAATTTACATGTCAATTCTGTGCAAGTGTACTTAATTTAAGAGAAAGGTAAAGCAAGTTACATGCACATCTCAAGAGAGATTGTCTTGACTTTTTTTAAGGTAATACCGTCTTCTTCATTAATAACTAAACTCCCAAGATTTTTTCGAGTTAATTAATTCAAACTAAAATTCCAACAATTCTAAACTTTCTAACGATTTGATTTCGTGTTTAGAGTCTTTTTGAGGTAGACGAATTTATTTATCAGTATTTCTTACGACATATGCATTGTTAGGTTAGGTTGGGTTGGTTAGATTGGGACATATGCATTTCTTATTAGGTATGGTTTAGTTCATAAACTGAACTGTAAACATGGCAAAATGTAAACTGGCAGCGTTCATAAAATGTCACTTCGTTCGCCGAATAGGCATCATTTTCAAAGACTTGCCATGTCAATGGGATAAACATGCACGTCTATTCAATTTGGGTCTTATCCGTTAGTGATGAATAATAATAATGTTCTGGTTATTTCTACAGCGCCATTTTCGTGAGAAAATCACCTCAAGGGCGCCTTACAAATTCATTTATACATTTAACAAATATACGAGGTGTCCGGGGGTAAAGTGCCATTAACTTCGGGGGTGATTCTACATGATATTATAAGTAAAAAAGGTAAATAACTTTTTTCGAAATTCCAACTTTTAGGGATAGTTATATGGTAAAAATATAAGATTAGACCGGCGTGTGCCGTTAGCTTTATTATTTTCCGCTGTTACGATACGGGCCAATCGCAACCAAGCTCTCAGCAAGTAAGATCGTACCTCACACTAAAGATTTTTAGTAGGTACGAATTTTTGTATGGGAAAAAAAAGTTGGAATTTCGGAAAAATTTGTTAATCTGTTTTACTCCTACCACCTGTAGAATCACCTCCCGAAGTTAATGCACTTTACCCCCGGATATCATGTATATTACAAGTGGCTTACAACTAAGATTTATATAACTAGTGACTTAAAAATATATTTATTTTTAAGTCAGAGTGGGTATTTTATTTAGACTTATCATAGACATCCAAATTCAATAGACCAGAAATAACAGGTGAGGGGAAAAATCAACTATGGCGGTACGAAGAGGGGAAGATGACTGTCATTGGTTGAAAAATTAATCTGACAGTATATAGGCATCTCGCATTATAATATCATCATTTAGTTCTTAAAAGCAAAATCTGCTTTGAATTAATAGACCTTTTTACATGGGAGCGCGAATTGCTTGCCACGATAATAAAATATTTGCGTAGGCCAAATGTACACCCCAAAAAGATTCGCCCGTTTTCACATAGCAATATTTTTTTGCCGTGTTTAGTTAAGACACTTTTACAAATGTTTCATAATTTACTTACCCCTGTAACCAGCGACGAGCACACTAAGGAACCGCCCACATTTATGTGCACACTGATATGTAGGTATGTTGTATAGCACAAGCTACTGTTTTGGCGTGTTATTTTTTCGTTAAATGTATAGATGTTAGCTTCGCGCTGCCCACGGCAAGAATGATGACGTCACACATTTTAGATTCAAGCTATTCTCTATCCCCTCCACATGGGGCGAACTGGCGCCAAGGAGGAGCTCCAGCCGGTTCCATGGCGAGGGGGAAATAATACGTTTTTATCACTTAGGGCAGGTCCAGATATATTCATATGTCCGTGAGACTTATAAAGATTTTAAAATTTAATATTTACGGCTAATACTTTAGGATTTCAAAAATATGGAGCAAATTATAATAATACTAACTGGTACCCGGCATGCATTGCTATGCCATTTAATAAATACATTGTTTCTCCCTGCGTGTCCTTTCACATTCGTCCCGTTCCCCTTCCGCCTCCCCTTTCTCTCCCGCGTCCCCTTCCCCTCTCGCGTTCCCACTCCGCCACCTCCACCTTCCCTCTCCCCACTCCACTCCCCCCTCCCGCATTCCACACATTCATTCCCGGTACATTTAGTTTTCAAACAGCTCGCGTGCCACCTATTGATTTTTTTATACAAATTTCATAATGCCAGAGCTCACCAGTAGTTTTATACAAACCTTGTCCTGACAATAACGAACACAAAAAAAGAATTATCCAATTTGGTGCAGTCGTTCGGAAGTTATGCGCGAACATACATTTCGGCGATTCATTTTTATTTATATAGATAGATAGATTCTGATTTATTGTACATTGTTTTTTATTTACCTTTTCCCTTTCACAGCTGCATATATCACGGTGAAAATGACGTTTTGACCTGAAAATTATTGCGTCGTCCTAAATCTAAGCAAAGCTGTGAAAATTCCATGATTCCACAGCTCACCGTGACTTCCGACTTCGTTTACTAATACGAAAATAAACATATATACTCGTAAATTGATAAATTATTTCTCAAAACGCGACAAAATGTTTTGGTTCTGCATTGTAGATCGAACCAGCCAACGTAGTACGTTACATGGACAGCCGTTTTTTTTTAAATAACTTTCCTTTCTATATTATTTTTCACAGATGATTGTTTAGCTATCTGACATTGATAAAAATATCAGAATTATGCAGAATGCTAACTCTGTGGGAATTGTATACAAATCTGTTTTTCTACCGTTTGCCAATTCGCTTTCAAAGTGGTGGGTGTAATATTTGTTATTTTTTCCGCCAAAACGAGCATTTCCATTGTTTCATTCAGAGCATAGATTTTATGATATCGTTATGGTTTGGAAACACCCTTTGACCCCATATTTGTTCACTTGTCAATGGTGAAGTGTGACGTATTGCACATAATCTCATCAGCTGCTAACCTAACTTAAACCTTGTTCTAATATCCTTTACCGATTTGTTAAAGGAATTAACTCGATATACCGTAGTTGTGTACTTCATAACGCAATTTTAATCTAAAGTTTAAAATAGTATATAGATTTTAATTATTAATCTCTCAGGCCTCTGGCGTATTCTGTTAGAGGGTCAGTGTATTTCGGCTTTGCAATAAAATCCAAATGGATGAAATATTTTTGAACGTATCCGAAAACTAAAAACTGTTTTTGAAAGGCGATGATTGATGTTATGATGATATACGATTTCAAATTATATTATTAGAATACACATATTGAAAAAAAAAAGTTTTAAAAATGGCTCGCTTTACGTCTTTTCCAACAAAAATTATTGATAACGAACACAAATTAAAGCACACACCTTTATTAGACGAATGTATTATAAATGTCATTTCAAATACATGAAATCAAAATTTGTTCGGAAACTTGTGTAAACATATATGTGTAAATTTAAATTTTTTTGCGGTTATCTTCTAGATTTTAATATAAACCATGGCGTTTTCTCTTTCTAATACCGTTTAGATCATATTTCTCACCATGACAGTAGGGGAGACACAACGAGTTCCAGAATCCAAAAAATTAGCCAGGAGTATAATCCAATTAATTATTGAGGAGTTAAATAGAGAATTAAATAATAAGAAGACGGAAAGATTTTTCAATCCTTCTTCAAATTATCAGCAAAGAAAATCCTTTTTAGGGACATATTTTATATTTTAATTAAATGAATGAAGACATTAGCGAAATTAAATCGAAAATCTACAAAGAGTTGCGCATCGCCAAGGCGAAGGTCCTATGTTTGAGTCCTAGATGTGACCACATCTTTTTCTGTTTTCAGATTTTTTTTTTATTGAGTTTCGCTAATATGTCTTCATTTATTTAAATATTAGAATTTGAGATTTTACTCGTTAAGTTAAAAATAAAATATTTTATAAGTTATATCTAACAAAACATCAAAAAGGGAACTATTTTTCGCTATAGTTGGGAAATTACAATAGATGCTATATTTAGCATAAAAACACGAAAGCATTCACGATTTCGCAGAGCAAAAGGTCACAAGAAGAACTAACAGCATCTGGGAAGTACCAATTTTAATGTCAAGTCATTACGATCCTTGAATTTATGGGACCTATCCATTTTACAGTGGATTCTGTCCACGTTCACCGCTGTTACCACCTTTATGGTTCTCCAAACTAAAGTGCATTTCTGAGCAGAATGCAACACTGTAAACTACTCTCTAGAATTTGAGGAGCACAAGGGATAATGTCAGATGTAAGCTCAATTTTAAACATTTTTCAATTTAGGAGGCGGCTACGGGTTCTGCCGCCCCGGGAACCATTAAGGTCGCTCCAAGTTGTTCGCTACGTTTAGTGACTTGGTTGGGGTGCCCGGGTTCATGGGTTGAGGTATATTTTTTTATATAAGCTCCGCACAGGAGGCCTGAGGAAAATAATTTTCCTCAGGGCCTGTGTCATCTTTGGGGATGCTGTGTGGAGGGTTTTTTTTAAGGAAAGGAAGGAGAGGAGAGTTCTGGGAAGGAAGAGGGATTAAGGAGTGGGTAGTAATCTGGGATTCAGTGTGTCCTGGTAATCCGCCTCCAAGGCCTAGACAAACCTCACCCCATGAACCCGGGCACCCCTGCTAAATCACCAAACGTAGCGAACCACTTGGGGTGACCTATGGCAGAGGTGTTGGTTATCCAATAAAGGTTCCCGGGGCGGCGGTACCCATTCCCGCCTCCCAAATTTCTAAGGTTTGTCTTGGTGGCACATGCTTTTTCCCACCTCCTGCTTGGCGGACTGGCGGAGAGAGACTTGTCGAGGAGATATTTTAACCTCTCCAGCTAGAATCCCTCGACCCATCGCCTTGTCCCGCAGTTGAGTGATGATTCGTATGTCCGTCACTCCTGGACACATTGACCCATCACTCATTATTTTTCCTTCCCAGAACTTCCTCTCCTTCCGTTCCCTGAAGAGACGCTCTACACAGCCTTCCCAGCGATGACATAGACCCCGGGGAAATTGTTTTCTTCAGAGTTTCCTAAATGGAACCATTCAAAAAAAAAGATGTTACATCTACAAGAACTAACACAAGAAACTTTGCCTGTTTACTCCGTGAGTGTAATTCAATTACCGTGCGTTTTTAATTCTGCACCTGATTCCATTGTTCCCCGTTGTATTATCCTGGCCCAGCCGGGCGTGAAGGTGTCGGTTGCACGGGGCGGTACGCGTTGGGAGGGCATGCACTATTGTGCCGGTGGAAGATGAAGGTGTTAGAGGGAGGCGGCAGACGAGGATTAGCCGGTGTTAGCTGTAACTGCCAGATATCACGGCACGGTTATTTCACGGAGCGGTGGACTTGAGCTCTTGCGGGTACTCTTATTAATTAATAGGCCTCTAACAAACTTGATATTTTATGGTCCTGCCGCTGAGAGCTCCGTTGTAACATGTCTTTCTGTAATATACAAGCTGCAACAGAAAGTATCAAGGATTTTAACCAGCGATGCCTGTGCACATTTGTAGTACAAAAAGGAAATGTAATGTTTTCTTTGTATTAGAAACAAAAATATATTTTTCAATTACGCGCCGCCACTGATCGTATCCGTCGCGACGGGATCACACGATGCGCGCTCTATTTCGGGTGTTACCGTGCTGCTGGAAGGAGACGTAATGCTTATCACGTGACCCGTTTGGCTATACCTGATTACTCAGTTGCGACGTGCGTTAGAAAAACTTTTTTGATTTTAATTGAAAACATATCATCGGACAGCAAAACGACGTCTACATTTTTACTACAAAAATATGCCCAGGAAACGCTCGTTACAATCCTTCGGGTAAGTACTGTTATACCCTGCATAGAGAGCATTGGCCGCAAAAATAACTCGGCCTTAGCACGTTCTCCTTGCTTCATTCACGTTCATGCATCGTGTTATACACGCCCTTCTGTTATTCTGACTCTTGACAAGGCCCGACTTAAGTAGGTACGTATTTGGTCCACTTGATCCGTGCAATTCCTCGGGCGTCCCTGACTTCTACCATTCACATTTGCGTCACATACTATTCTCCTTACACTCTATTTTTTGTAGAGTTGAAACGGATCATGGTTTGGCCGGATACCGGATATCCGGCGAACTGCGAGGCCGGATGGCCGGATATTTCGATTAGAGACACATTGTAATTTTTTTCTTTTTGTATCTTCCCTCAGGTAATTCTGTCACGGCTAATCATTTAAAATCAAAACATCCAGAGAAGTTTTTATTGTTGAAAAAATGTAAATGTCAGTATTTAATAATTTCAAAAATCTCTGTGTTTTGTACGGTGTTTTAGTTCACTATAATCGTGATTGTGATAAGTTAATTTAAGTTTTCGCTACTCTGCTAGGTTTTTGTAAGTTTTTAATAAAAGTTTTTAGTTTAGATATTTACTATTTATGTATTATTTATCATTAGAGTGAATGTTTCAGAAGAAATTACAATTACAATTTACAATTTTAGTTTTTTGGAAGGCCTTGTGTCTTTTTTGTAACTTTTTCGACTTTAAATAAAAGCTGTCATAATTATAAGCCATTTTATTGATATTTACCTCACAAAGATTAATGTATTACATTTTATTATAGGAAATTGTCGTATTTTTTGAATATCCGGTATCCGACCGGATAGTTACCGGATATCCGTTTCATCTCTATTTTTTTGTTCATTCGCCCTGCATGCCCAAACCATCTAATCATCTTTTTCTTAATCTTACTCATTACGCGTACATTATAGTCTTGCATTCTTTGCGGATCTCATGATTTAATGCATGATTTTACCACGCACATACACCTCAAGGATCTCATTTCCACAGCATTCAGTCTACTTACATCCTTCCTCTGCCAAGACCATGCCTCACCGCAATGCATCAGGGTAGCTACCATCACACCATTGTGAACTGTTAAGTAAATTAGTTCATTTGTATACCATCTCTCTGGGAATTTTTGTTCCGAGGCGGACTGTAGTTGTGATGGTGTTACCTCACGATTATCTCATCTGCATGTTTGTTAACTATGTTTTATTAATTTCCCATATTCATATTTGTTGACGTTTCAAGCAATGTTTCGTTATGTATGATGGTCTTTCGCCATTCAAAAATTAAAGTAACTTTACCAAGAATCATATGCCTAGGACAGATTTCCGTTTGTTTGTGACCTTTCGTCCTATCTGCCCACCCATGGGGGGAAACGGCCTGACGGTTTGTTAGCTTCAACTTAATTCCGTGTAATCCGTCCATTCATTATTCTCTTCCTCGAAACAAGGATTCCATCGACTGATAGTCAGAATTTACAAAGAACTTGGCACCAGAATTCCCGGAATTACGTAATGAATCATGCCTGTGAGTGGAATTTACATTTCAAATAAAGATTTAAAGACCTTTTTATTTTGTCACGTGTAACGTGTAGTTGTTGCTTACGTGACCGCCTTCTTTAATGTTACATCACACTACTGATGCTATATACTAGCCAGTGGAACTATGGCACTCCTAGAACCGAAAGAAATAGAAGAATGTAACCCGAACTTGGGACTTGTGCGGCACGTTCGTTAAACAAATCTGCTAATCGACTACAAAAAGTTGGATATTCTCATATACAATTCAAAAGTGTTGACATACCTTGCAGTTAGTTATAAGCATGATTTAGGATAGTGCCTAGCATTTTCGAGAGTGGATCTCAGGTTTGGGGGCTTGAGAACACCGTATATTATGTCGTTAATGATTGAGACAATTTAAAAAAAAATATACCAGAGAGTTCTTCAGCTATTTCCAATAATATTTATCTCGGGAATGCTGGGTATCTGCAGCCTTAGTTCTTGAAGCGATGTCGCATTACTGCTGATGGTTTATAAATTTCTGAACGGTTTCTTATCAATGCCAGGCATCTTGGCTGAAATAGCGGACAATTTCACCCAAGGCCGCCATCACAGGCTTCTGATTCTCCCCAGGAGCAGAACTGACTTACCATTGCTTGATGTCCCTGAGAAAGCTTATTAGTTTTTCCAACTAAATCCCGGGAATTGTGGTTCTTTCCCCCCATGTCCTTCGACAAGTTTAAGCACGAAATATTCATTACCTTTTACCTATGTGTAGGTTTTTTTTAGTCCTACATCTTGCAACCTCATGTATTATTTTAAGGTTAAACGTATCACATTTTATAATCTTTCTCGTTCACAGATTGCGCCAATTAATATATTTTAGAGAATTGGCACGTTATGATTTCAAATATTAAGAAGAATTATTAGTTTGCGAATTTGAATAATGTCGGTGTACTAACTCAATTCTTTGAAGAGAGACACACAAATTCATTATTGTATCGGCGATTTAATACAATATTGTACGCCATCCTTCAAAGAATTGAGTTAATATACGGACACAACTATATTTAAGAAACGAAAACAATTTTGGATTCAATCGCCAATGTCTCATTAGTTCATAGTAATTTAGAATAACATTTTGACAGTATACGTATCATATGCATATCATTAAACATTCCGAAACTCTTCAGTGAATTCATTTGAATGTAGGTGTCATATTTGCTCCGAAATATTAATAGTGCGTCATTCAAAAAATCAATTTTTACAAAAGCGAAAAGTGCAGTCCCGAGTTATCATTATTTCAGTGCTACCTACAAATACAGTGCCCTGCGTTACTGCTGTAGCTGAAAGACAATACTTACGTACTTACCTCTATACCAATCGACGCGCTTAACAACCCAGAGGCGGCCAACCTTTCTCAATATGCTTTGCTCCAAATGCGAACTAACTATTAGCGATGGTGTCACGTGCTTCTCCTGCAGTAAGCAGTTCCATTATGAATGCGGAGGAACAACAGAAACCACGTTTCGCAAAGCAAACAATGAAAAAAGAAGAACGTGGCGCTGCCCAACCTGCAAGACCTCACCTCAATCAACGGCTACTTCAAACAATTCCATAGAAGACGTGATGATTGAAATTAAAAAAATTTCATCTGAACTCGCCTCCCTAAAAACTCTTAACAATCAAGTGAAGGAAGACATGGCAGAAATAAAAAAATCCGTTGACTTTAACAATTCGAAGTTAGATGAATTCACAAAAAGATTCGAAGCAATTGAACAAACGTTGAGCAAAGTCGATCGACTGGAACAAGAAGTGTCTTCCCTACAATCAACAATAAAATCAATTCAAGATGATTCCAACAAAATGGACCAACGGATGAGATTGCAAAACACCGAGATTAAACTAAATGAAGAATTAGAAAGAAGAATCACCGAAATCGAGAGAGATCAAGAAAGGAGAAACAGAGAATCAAATAACACTTGTCTAGAATTTAGGGGTATCCCGGAATTTAAAGAAGAAACGACTCAATCCCTGAAGGACATCATCTTCAACGTCAGCAAGACAGTGAACTGCCAACTCAACACCAGCGACATAGAAAATATATATAGAGTCACTCCACGAAACAAAAATATTCCTCCAAACATGAAATCCAGGACAGTGATAATTCGTTTTAATTCAACGTCGTTAAAAGAACAACTACATAACGCTATAAAAACATACAACAGATCCTGTGAACAAAACATTGATAAACTGAATAATGTCGTAATAGGATTATCGGGTCCCCGCTCGCCAATCTATGTTAGTGAACTCCTGACTCCGCACGCCAAACGACTGTGGTATCTAACGCGACAGTTCGCAGCTGATTGTAATTGTAAGTACAAATACGTTTGGACAAAATCCGGATTAATATTTATAAAAAAAGATGACAATTCACGACCAATCCTCATAGATTCCGAATTGGCTCTTTCAAAACTGTGACTATCTACTCATTCCCACGATATTAGCGCTCTCAACCGAACTGAAATGTCATTTCCTGAACATCAACATAATGAAATACAAACAATTAATATGTCCCACGAACAACAAATATATTTCCTGTGTCCTTATTATATTATGATTTCTTATACTATAATCACTTTTATTATGATATTATGTAAACTTTTAATATTATATTATAAAATAATTATAAATCAGCATCAGAATAAATGTAAAGAATACTGGATATGTAAATCTCTAGACCGGCCGCGTTCCCCCGAATTCATGAAACGCTCTAATTCTAACCAAACTAAACTAAAAAATCTCCAAACCGATCATCTACCAAACATTACATCTTACAATTGGAAAAATTTTATATTAAAGATAGCAAAACCAAAAACTATTACATCTCAGTATAAAATTGTAATATCCATAGAAACTCTCAACTCAATTAATTTTAAATGGATGATTTCATAGCTAGCCAATTAGAAAATTTCTACAAAATCCATGAATACGAATGTGCAAGCACAGAGACTTGTAATGAATTTTTCCCACACAAATTTAACGGTTTATTCATATTACACCAAAATATTCGTAGTATTTTTCAAAATTTTGATGAATTTATTATTAAAATCAATAACCTAATATTACAACCAGACTGTATAATATTAACAGAGACATTTACAAATGATGAGTCACCAGCTTTTCAGCTTCCTAACTATACATACATCCCAACTAAAATAAATATTAATAAAAATAGTGGAATCGCAATATTTGTTCACACCAAATTCAGTATTGTCACGATTTTAGAACACCCAATATTACTGACTAACTGTATTCAAATAGAAATTAAACTCGATAAATATATTTATCACATAATTGCCATTTACAGAACACACGAATCAAATATTTCACATTTTATAACTCAAATGAAAAATATCTTACTACCGCTTAAAAATAAAACCTGTTTTATCGCGGGTGATTTTAATATTAACATTAACGAAAAATCAGAAAATATTTTCAAAAATGAGTTCCTAAATTGTATGACTGAATTAGATTTTAAATCATGCATAAACAAAAATACTAGAGAAATGCACGGACAAAAATCGTCTTGCTTAGATCATATTTGGGTAAACATAAAATTACAAAACCTATATAAAATCAAAACAATGGTTTGGCAAACGAATATTACTGACCACCACACTTGCTTATTATTGTATGGTAGTGAAATAAAATCACAAATTAAGGCTCCAATTACTATTAAAAAAACCACAAATATTGCCATTTTAGAGGAAAAATTGAAAGCAGAAACTTGGTGTACGATACTACAATCTAACGATGTCGAACAATGCTCAAATATGTTTGAAAAACAACTTATGGATCATATTGAAACCTCCACAACAGAGGTCTCATTATACACGAATTCAAAATTCAGACGTATAAAACCTTGGATCACTTGTGGCCTAATAAAATCTATTAGAGAAAAAGAGAGGCTATATAAAAATACAATTAAAAATCCACACGATGAAAATGCTAAGATAGTTCTCAAAAAATATAGAAATAAATTAACATCTTTAATTAAAAAAAGTAAAGACGACTACTTTAAAAAAATAATCTCTACTTCAGAAAACAATCTAAAAGTTATTTGGAAAACGGTAAATTATGCGATTGAAAATAAGAAAAAAAATAATTCTATAAAATATTTAAAACATGAAAATAATATCATAGATGTATCCAAAGACCCAAAACTAACAGCAAACATTTTTAATTCTTATTTCTCTAAAGTAGGAAATAATCTCGCTGAAAAAATCTCTAAATCTGTACACGCACCTAAACCTATAACAACTAATACACAAAAACAAAATACACTATCCACTTTAAAAAAAACTACTGAAACTGAAATACAACTTGTAATAGAAAGCATGAAAGACGGATCCTCTCCAGGTTTTGACCACATTTCTGTGAAAATTCTTAAAGAAATGAAAATGTATCTACTGAAACCACTAAACCACCTTATTAATCTCAGTCTGACTAAAGGCATATTCCCAACAAATTATAAAAAATCTATAATATCCCCTATCTTTAAAACCGGCGACCCGCAAAATGTTTCAAATTATCGACCGATATCACTAATATCGAATATAGCAAAAATATTTGAAAAGATTGTGAAGAAAAGGGTTGTTGATTTTCTAGAAAACAATAAAATATTACATTCCCATCAATTCGGATTCTTAAAAACAAAAAGCACACAAGATGCAATAGCAAATGTAACATCATTTATATACTCTGCACTTGATGAAGGAAATAAATGCGCAGGAATATTCATAGACCTAAGAAAAGCATTCGATAGTATTTCACACGCAAAGCTTATCAAAAAACTGAAATTAAATAACATCAATGATAAAGCCGTTCAATGGATAGAAAGTTATTTAAACAATCGTGCACAATTTGTTAAAATAAATGACCAAACTAGCGACCAAGAAACATCAAATTTTGGTATCCCACAGGGCACCGTGCTTGGACCAATACTGTTCATTTTGTATGTAAACGACATATTTATTCAACCATTGCATGGCCAAATTATCTCTTACGCCGATGATACAGTTCTTTTAATAAAAGAAAAAACTTGGGAAAAAATTAATCTAAAAGCTACAGAAGACATAAATAATCTAAAAATATGGTTTGACAATAACCTCTTGTCGTTAAATAGTGATAAAACATATGTCATTCCTTTCGAAATTAACACTAACATCGTACCTCCAAATCTTCAAATATTCTTACATAATCATTCTCTCGCACAACACGATACTAATCACTGCCAACAAAAATGTTCACTTCTGAAAATAGCGGATAAAATTACATATCTTGGAATAATCATAGATAAAAACCTAAAATGGAAAGATCACATCGGCCATACAATAAAAAGAGTTAGGAAGTTAATTCATATATTCTTACGGATAAGAAACTTCTTATCAACGAAAAATCTATACTCAATATACTACGCATTAGTACAGTCTATTCTTCAGTATGCCATTATCAGTTGGGGAGCAGCTTACAAAACTAGTCTGACCCCCATAGAAATTGTTCAAAAACTAATAATAAAAATTATACTAAAAAAACCTCTAGACTTCCCAACTGATCGCATATTCGAAGAATTCAAAGTTCCAACATTTAAAAACTTATTTATAAAAAATTCAATTGTACAAATTATAAAAGAAAAAGATAAATACGCATTCATAACTGAAAATCGTACTAGACTTAAACATGTATTTGTGTGCCCCAAATTAAACACTTCTTTTGCCCAACACCATTATACTCACCAAGGAAAATTATTTTTCAATAACCTACCAATAGAAATCAGAAGCATTAGGAACAAAGTTCAATTGTTGAACTCCATCAAAAAGTATTTTAGAGAATGTCACACTAAAAATCATACTCGTTTTTCTTCTTACTGAATACATATTATATGTTTGCATATTTTAGTTAACGGGTCTGATTGCCATGTGTCTGTATTAACTGCATCTACATATATATATATATATATATATATTGAAATACATGACTATAGTAAATAGTGATTGTACTTATATGAAATGTATTAACTGTATTAACTGCATTGTATTAACTGTATACGTGACTGTATTTGTACATAAATTATGAAATGTCAACTCTTCTTCCATCCACAAGCTAAGGCTTTTAATGGAAGACCAGTAAAATTATAATATGTAGCAATTCTAAGATAAACAAATAATAAAAAAAAAAAAAAAATATATATTTCCGTTGTTTGGTCACCTCAAATAAAATTCACATTAGTTTTTACGTTTTATTCATTTCAAATTACTATTATCTTAGAACAAATAAGTTTTTATAAACATCAAAACACCCTCATACGCACAAGCCCTGCTTATTTATGGGGGTACATCAAATGCAATGTAATTAACTATTGTATAAAATTTATTACTATTTATGCATCTCTTTGTAAATAAAAAAAATCTTGAATACCTATACACTCTCACACTTAAGGATCCTATAAGTAAATTCGGAGCTCAGTAGTTGCGAACTCTCCTGAGTCTAGTTAATATAAGAGACCTATTTGAATGTCACTGTTCACAAACAAATTATAATTTAAATCAAACGTATTATATTATGGAATATTTTGAATATGTAATAATTATTGTGATAAAATTCGCCTTCGTGACAGAATATTGATCCGTTTTTAAATAGCTTTAAACTGCCTGCCATCTCCGTGACTTGGCGACGGAAATAGATTAATAATTCTCCGAAGGGAATTGTGTGCCATTCTCTTCTTATTGAGATATTTACATATTTGTTACATCAGCCATCTTTCGTTGCCCGGTAATGGGAAATGGGATGCTGTTATTATTATTAAGGGAACGGCTGCGCGGCCTTCTTCATACAAAACTTATTTTTTATTAGAGGCTAAAATACCTTTTTTTTACATTAACTCCACACAGGAGGCCCTGAGGAAAATAATTTCCCTCAGAACCTTTCAAGATGCTGTGTGGAGGGTCTTTTTGAGGAAAGGAAGGAGTGAACATGGGTCTTGAAGAAACCCATGTTGTAGGAGGGAGGAAACACAGAGGCAAACGCAGCCTAGATAATCAACCTAACCAAATGGAGTAATTTTTTTTGGACCAAATGGTATAGAAAATATCTAGTACGGATATGTGCTACTTTATTTATTGGTGTTTTAAATTATGAAATGTGGGCCATGCAAAATTCAATTTTGCGTGATTTTATTGGCAACTTTGGCTTTTTTTTAGTTAATTAAAATTATTTAAACATACAGCCTTGCACTATCTACTGCGGTAATATAACGAAAATTAAAAAAAAAAATCGTTAAAAATCTTTTTTTTAGGGATAAATTTTGATTCGCGACAAATCGATCATTTAATTTAAATTAACGCCAATAAAATAGTTTTTTTATAATTTTAATTTGTTGTGATATATTTCATCATATTGCTACAATGAAGAGAGCAAACATTTTTTTAATAAGTATCATTAAATCACAAATAATTGCCAAATTTGCCTCTAAAATCACGAATTGTATATACAAATTAATGTAATATAATAATACTAGCAGACCCGGCCACACGTTGCTGTGGCTAACGACACACAACGCCATTACCCAACCTTTTTAAAATCCACACCACCCGCTTGCCAGCTGCCCGCTGCCTGAATTGAATATTTAAATTTCCCGGCTTTTCTCTATACATATAAACACATAAACATACATATAAACCTTCCTCTTGAATCACTCTTTCTATTGGTGAAAACCGCATGAAAATCCGTTGCGTAGTTTAAAAGATCTATGCGCACATACATTTTGAGCGACTTCATTTTACACTATGTAATGATTAATATTTACACGAAGATTTCTATATATAATGTTAAGCTCTGGCATTATGAAATTTGTATAAAAATTTACTAAAGATAGTGCGCGAGTGGTTTGAAAATGTGTATATTTCATATATTTTAGCGGCAAGGAGGAAGGCAGGATGGAGAGGGTAACAAAGGAGGTTGGGTTCGCGGGAGGGGTGACGTGGGAGGGGAAAGGCGGAGAAGATGGAAGGGGAACGCGGGAGGGGAACGGGGACGCATGGGAAAGGACATGCAGGGAGAAACAATTTATTTATTTGAATTAATTTATAATTAAATAAATAAAGTATCACATATCCGTCCTAGATATTTACTGTAACAAAATTAAGTTTTGTACGAAAAAGGCCGCGCAGCCATTCCTCTTAAATCGTGTTATACAAAATGCTTTCATGATTAAATTTATTGCCTTCCTGGAATGGTTTGTTCTTCTCATTGGGAATGTTTATCTTATGAAATATTGTTTCTAATATGTAATAAAATAATATATTGTGCAAATAGAGGAAATTCTGTTTCGTGAAACAGCAAAATATCTCAATTGTTTTTTTTTTAAGAATTTAATTTAAAATTTTACATTTCATATCTATTAAAATCTTTTATAAAACTACTATAATATTATTTAATACCTACTTACTAAAATTTGGACATCGAGACATAATCAGACTTTTAGCTTCCTTAAGAGGGCATTCATTACCAGAGAAAACCGGAAATACGTCATTTTCAAAAAAGTTTTTAGACGTATTGACTCTTTTCCACAAAAAATTATAAATGGATTTCGAAAGATTGTTCTTTTATCTAGCATTCGTATGTAATAAATTTTGAGAATTTTTTTTAATTTTTAGTTATTCCATAGGTCGTTGGCAGATTTGTTCAATTTTCAAAAAAGTTTTTGTATTATACCACACCCATTTCAAATAATAAAATCATGCAGTAAAATAAATCAATACATTATCTAGCAAACGTATGTTTTAGAATTTTAATTTTAGTTTCAATAAAATCATTAAAAAATATGTACGTACATGTGTTTCTTGGCGAAAATTGGTCCGTTTGTGTATTTATTTGCGCACTTACAAACTAATATATTTCAGATTTTTTTAACATTCTTATTAAATTTAGACATTATTGAAAAATGATAAATACTTATAATCAAAAAATAACTACAAAAACTACATTATTTTAATAGTTTTATCATCACGCCTTTCAGCATTTTTGGATGAAGGTATAAATTAAAGCTAATTTGAATTGAAATAAATTCGATATTGAGTTATAATTTAAAAAAGCTGGTACGGAGAATAATTAATCTTTCTCATTGTAATCGCCCTGCACGATCGTAAGAACAACTTTCGACGAAATGTGGATTTTCGTCCGCTGGCTGGGTTAAACGCTCTTAACGTTGACAGGGAGTTCATTGAACATTTTATGGTTAATATTGTTTTGTGTTCCCGATAAATTTGTTTTTGGAAGCCTAAAATCGCTGCAGTTTCTCGTAGGATAGCAATGACCCGTGCTATTATTAATTCTAACATTATTCTATATGTAATTAATTTATTTATTATTATGTATAAGAATTTTATACATTGTATAGAATTTTTGTGTTATTTCATCCGTCATGCTAGGGATGTCCCTGTGTTACGGCGGGTGAAGTTTACAGATTGGAAGTCATACATATTTTGGTTGATAAATTATATTATAAGTTAGGGAACGTACCCATACTACATGACACGTTTAGGGGGGGGGGTCTTCAAAATGTCACGCTTGGTACAAATGAGCGGCTGGTTGCTTAGGTTTTTAGTCACGGGGGGTTGGGGGGGGGGGTTAAAAATTGCAAAAAGTTGGTCACGTAGTATGGGTACGTTCCCTTAAATTAATTCAATTACAAATATTATACGATAATCTGGGAAAATCTTATTTTGTAACTTTTTTTTACGTTAGCTCCACACAGGAGGCACCGAGGAAAACAATTTCACTAGGGGCCTATGTCATCTTCGAGGATGCTGTGTGGAGGGTTTTTAAGGGAAAGGAAGGAGAAGAAGATATGGGAAGGAAAAAGGTATGAGGGGTGGGTAGGAATCTGGGGGTCAGTGTGGCCAGGAGTGACGGACGTATGAATAGATACTAGGATATAGTAGACTAATCATTGCCATACACTTAAGATATTGAGTTGGCGTTACATAGTTTTTTATTCTAGTATATCTGCTACAGCCCAATATAGACCGCGTGCCCCTGTTTTGAATTAATTCCATTCTTTTAACTTGTGTTTTTTTTGCTCAGAAAGATTACATTTGTTGAGCTCAAATATCTTGAAATTCGCAATTTTTAGCCTTGTTTTCTTGTCAATTATTTTTTTCATTTAGAAGCGTGATTTCCTTCACGAACTATGGAGAATTGAAACATCCATTTGATTGTAACAAAATAAATTCAAGTATTGTTTCGTTCCATATTTTGTAATTAATGTTCATTAATTTAGATACTAAGTTACATATTCACGATCACATGCACATGCATACACTTAATACACTATTTTTTTAATATGTTATATCGTTTATCCAATGTTAAATTTATAGAGCCATTAAATTTCTAAAAATTTCTAAAACCTTGTAAACCGTTTACCACTCATTTTAATTATGTATTCTGGTTCTAAAAAAAAATCTTGCCCCTTTAAAATGCCACTGGCCAAAATTAAATTATTACACAGGTTGTTCATACTTCTAGCTTCCTTTTCGATCGCCACTAGAAGACATTTATTTATTACTAGCTGGTTCCCGGCATGCGTTGCTATGCCATTAAATAAAGAAATTGTTTCTCCTGCGTGTCCTTTCCCATTCGTCCCGTTCCCCTTCCGCCTCCCCTTCCTCTCCCGTGACTCCTTTCCCTCTCGCGTCACCCACTCCGATTCCTCCACCTTCCCTCTCCCTACTCCACTCCCTCCCCTTCCCCCGTCCCGCGAACCCCCTCCCAAGTTCCCCTCCCCCCTTCCTTATTCCCCCCCCCCATCCCGCATTTCATACATTCAATCCTGGTACATTCATTTTTTAAACAGCTCACGTGCCACCTACTGCATTTTTTTAATACACATTTCATAATGCCAGAGCTCACCAGTAGTTTTACACAAACATTCTCCTGACAATAACGAATACAGAACATTAAGAATTATCCAATTTGGTGCAGTCATTCGGAAGTTATGCGCGTACATACATTTCAGCGATTCATTTTTATTTATATAGATAGAAGATAGATAGATAGATAGAAGATAGAAGATTTTCTAATTTTCGATGGGATACTGAACGGCGAATAAAATTCATATTTTCCCCGTCATCATTATTAACTAGTATAATCTGATAGCTGTAAGACATAATCTGGGTTTCCGAGTATTATATAGATGCTTGGGTAATGGCTCCATCTACTTTGTGGTCCCATCGATTCCAAGTTCTACGAGGAATTCCACTTATTTCATCTCGGGAGATCATTAATACAGGAACTTTAGGTCTCCAGAGGCAGGGACAAAACATGGTGCAAAAGTGGATGCTTTCTGGGTTCATCTCCCTTTCTCAGTGGCGTAACTACTACTCGGACTTCTAAATGTCTCGCGCAAGGACATTCACAATTTTTTTTTGCAGTAAGTACTTCTCAGTAGTTACTTCTTGAGGGTTCTGAGACTTTTCATCCCGCGACAAAATATCCCCCAACAAAATATCTCCGACAAAATATCCTAACCTCACCTAAGGGAACGTACCCATACTACGTGACCAACTTTTTGCAATTTTTAACCCCCCCCCCCCCCCCCGGTGACCAAAATCCTAAGCAACCCGCCGCTCATTTGTATGGAGCGTGACATTTTGAAGACCCCCCCCCCCCCTAAACGTGTCACGTAGTATGGGTACGTTCCCTAACACAAGAAAACCTTTCGGTGCCAAATTTAAATTGAAACTGTAAGTTCCTTGCTCTGTCTCCTTCCTTCCTTCCTTCCTTTTTTTTTTTTTTTTTTACAGTGAATACCGCACAAGAATCTCAACTGCTCCCGTCTGGGGCCAGTGAGACTATGGCATCCCCAATTGGGGTATGTTGTGAGGCTGAAGGTAGTGGGGAGGGGAAGGAGGTGGGGAAGAGGAAGGTTGGGAAGTACCTGGCTATTCAGATCTGGTCACCAAACACGGCTAAAGCCATTTTCAAGCAACGTTTCAATTCTGAATGGTGGTCTTACACCAGGGCGATACTGATAGTATCTTCCACTCTGGAACATGCCGCAAATATACTATACATTATTTTAAATGAATTAATTGTTAAATAACACAAATTAATCAAATAAAATTTATTTGCGCATGCCGGGTTCGAACCCGCGACCTCCGGATTGTGAGTCAAGAGTTTACCCACTGCACTATGGGGGGATGTTTGTCCGTAGGATATTTTGTCCTTGGGATATTATGTCGAGGGATATTTTGTCGGGGATATGTGAGGCAGATGTATGAAAATGGTTGTTTGTTTCCTTTGGGGGGGTGCAGACATACATTCACCGTTTGTCTTATTTTCGACTGATGTCATTTAATAATAATAATTGAATAAATTGTATAGCGCTATTTTTGTGAAAAATCACCTCATGGGCGCTGTACAATTTATTAAGAATTCTTGATTTCTACCTAATTTTACCATTTACTAGATTAGATACAGAAACATACTTACCTGGCAGGTCACTACCGATAAACACACTTTAATTAGAAAGTTTATGCTAAGGGGCCTATTCATTTATTACGTAATACGAATTTTGCTAGTTTTCGACCCAATATTATAAGAATAGGCCGACTCCCTCCCCCCTGTTTAATATTTATTACGTAAGATCTAAAGGAAAAAATGAATACACGTTTGGTTTGTTTTAATGTTTATTTTTCAAAGTAACAATTTTAGGAATTGTTTATTTGTACTTTCAAAGGTACTAATAATTTTATCTTTGTTAACAATGCGCATTTTTGTGATCTTACGTAAGAACTATCGAGACTCCCTCCCACCCCCTTGTAAGAACAAATAAGACATGGTCGACCCCCCTCCCCCCTAAATCATCTTACGTAATAAATGAATGGCCCCTAGGAGAAGATACAGCTTTGCACACGGAGGACATTCTATTTAAAACACTGGACATTGCACGATTTTACATTTGCTGCCCCCATCATTATTAGTATTACATTTATTAAAAGATTAGTGACAAAAGTAGAGTTGATATTTATTTTGAAAGACTGGAGAATTTAGGACTCTTTAGGGTTGGAGATGTTCATGAAATGACCTTTAAAAACGCTTACAATTAAGATTTTTTAATTTAATTTATTATTATTATTTTTTTGTTTAGTATGTAAGAAAGAGCGGCTGTATTTAAGAACAATAATAAAACCATTTTTGTGTATCTCAACTTTTGAAAGAGCTGCAGCAATATAATGAACGAATGTTTATTGCCTTTTTTTATGCCGTAACGATACCGTTACCGTGAATCGTCACGGTAAATATAAAATTATCCATTATATTCGTACAAACAAAATTTCCTTATAATATACGCTTGTTCTTATAAGAATATAATAATTATGTACGATTGTGCACTTTTCCGCCACAATTATTTATGTTACAATGACAAAATAATTTACAATGTAGGATTCCTTGATTTGGCAGATGCATCATTCAACGTGGTTTTCGACACCAGCTATTTTTTTGTATCAAGCAGTAAATACGATTAACGAGGACTCGTTATTTTGTCGCTACACCACTGCTTGTTTTGTTAATATAGTAGTTCCAGAGAGAGGTCGTAAGTGACGTTATCGTTCTAGTATCTTGTGTCGTTTTAGTTTTCATACAAGGCGTGTGAGTCGGAACAGGACGATCGTGGATGACGTACGTACGACCTATCTCTGGGACCTCTTTTTAGTATTAAAATTCATTGCAATATCCAATACTCATCACCTAGGCTCATAAAGGCCGTAAAAACATTTAAATGTGTACACATTATTATGTCAAGTGGATATCGGAAAGCCATTGTTGCAAGATTAGCATATTATTATGAACCCAGAAACACTTTCCAGACGGACTTAATACGCTGTTGTATCACATTACACAATGTAAGTACCAGTTGACCATTATAATTTTTTATTATACATGCATATTTGCTTTACCCAACTATGTTCTTCGCTTAACCCTCCCAACTCCGAGTTCAATAATACTTCACTCCCAAGATGATACGCCGCGTTACTGTTTCAATATTAGAGTTATTTAGACTTTCATGTGTGTATTGTTTTCAAATATGTTACACAAAATATATGTCATACATATTTATTTTAATTTATATTTTTTTTTTTATTTATTTTTTTTTTTTTCATACAATTTTTGAAAATACACTTTTATATTTTTTTCTTGATTACCGTACTAGGCTAATGCCCGTGTTAAGGTAATCATTATTCGATGTACTGATAAAAAAGTTCTTTAATACATCATCCGGTGTGATAAACAGGGTGTAACAAAAGGTACCCTTGCCAAGTACGTAGCTGATCACGTGGTAAGCAGCACGTTAACACACGAAACGGCGCGTATCACGTGATTCTGTCGTAAAGCGACGTGTAGGAGTGCGATCAGTGGCGACGTGTGATTGAAAAATATTTTTCTAAATGTTTTTGAATTGACGGTTAAAATCCTTCGGGTACGTCCTGTGTTGTGACTCATACATAATATGGGAAATTACATGTAATATTTGCAAAAAAATGGGATTTAAGAAAGGTGCTCAAAACAAAATTCAAGCAGATCGCGCCAATGAGGAGAGATTCTTTCGAGATAGGATGGATAGAGATATTCATAGGATTTGCCCTTTGAATCTCTCGTCACTGACGCAAAACATGTTGACATCTGAAGAGAGTTCAGGAGCAATCATCGGCAGTTTGGTCCTACAGGCAGGAAAACGTATACTAATATAATGTATCATATAATTATGATGACGCTATCTCAGATAGTCATCTGGAACATAAAGACTCACGCGCTCCAAAATAGTTATTTTTTATTCATTACGTCGCAATAGTAAAGTGAATAAGTAATTGGGTGGCCGTATATCCCCTTCTTTGGAGCTGCAAGGAGTGAAATCCGAACAAACCAAGAAATTGGTCTCCCAATTATGAAATTCATAATTATAGGATCGAATCCACACAAAGAAAATTAACCCGTGTATTTGCTTATCGTGAAGGTATATCTGATCAATTTGGAACGTACAAAGACCGAAATTTACACTATAAACTACACTCTCTAACAGCCAGACGTAAACTTTCTGATTTATTACTTTTACACAAAATTATACACTCATCAGTTGATACACCAAACATTTTGTCCCAAATTAACATTAACACATCATCAAGAAAGTCAACAAGGAGGATGAAAGACATTTTCTATATTAAAGCCTACCTCACAAATACAGGGTATTTCTCCCCTTTACCACGAACACTGAGAAGTTATAACGCTATACATTGCTCTAATAAAGAAATAGACATTTTTAATGAACAATTTAAACATTTCAAAAAAAAAGTTTTACCTTTTATCATGTCAAGCTGATACTGTGATGAAGCCCTTTATTTATAGAGAGGCAATATTGTACCTACCAAATCAGCGTCTCACCAGTACAGGTAACAATCATAAATTGTTTATGAACATTTACCTACCATGTACTTACCTTTTACCCATTCCTACTTGTCATTCACCTCAGCTTAATTACTTTTGTTACTATCTTTTGTTATTATTATCATTTCATTTATTTGTTATTATACAATCACTATGTTAATATTATCATTTTCGATACTATGTATTTTCGTTATCACTATGTTTAAACATACATGTATATAATTTTTTGGGCACCATGCCTGTTTTATATACTTAAATAAAATAAAATAAAAAATAAAAATAAATAAAGACAATTCATCGGGTAGAGCCAGAGATAGTGGCCGCACTCCCCTCATGTAGAGAAATCTCAGAATCTTTTTCTGAATCTTCACCCCCATAAGGGAGCACCTCACCGCAAGAGTTTCAGATAGCCGAGCCACTCTCCATCCTATAGGACCAAGGAGAAGTAAATAATTCTTCGAGTGTCCCGGAATTTATATTTGGTCTCCGAGAGCGTTTAGTCATCCCAACCAACAAAAGTCAACTGTCTAAAATCGTTCTTTCTCACTCTAATCACTCTAAATCATAAATTATGCAAAGGCTTTGAAGTTTCACGTCCTGCGCGTTTTTGTTATCCAACCTCACTGTTGAATTTGGCAGCCACCTCTGGTCTGGAGGAAAATACTTTCTCAAGGCACTCCTTTGACTCTTCGCAGAGTTCCCTATCTTAAGAAACGGATTGTAATCTTTAGAAGCGTCACGTCGTTGTTCTATCAGCATTTCATTGGAAGATGCTCACATGAAAACGGGTCGTTTTTACGACTTCTTCTTGAGTTCTAAAACATGGTTATGGATTTGACGGTCTCAGTCTTTCTTCCCTCTTACGGCATGGGTTTCTTTTCAAGACCCTTGTTCATTCCTTCCTCCCCTCAAAAAGACCGTCCACACAGCACTCTCAAAGGTGAAATATGCTTGGAAGTAAGTTGTCCTTTGCGACAATTAACGTAAGTAATTAAAAATGTGACACATTTCGGCTATCTCGCTATAAAATGGTTGGATTGATCGTTTCAAAACATGATGCTTTCGCTGTAAAAATATTTAGATTTATGAATACATACCTAAAATTTAAGGCTGGTATTTTGTAAGTTTACAAAGACATTTAAAAAGTCTAGTTTTCGTCGATTGGCATCTTAGGGAACGTACCCATACTACGTGACCAACTTTTTGCAATTTTTAACCCCCCCCCCCCTGGTGACTAAAAACCTAAGCCACCCGCCACTCATTTGTACCAAGCGTGGTATTTTGAAGACCCCCCCCCCCCTAAAAGTGTCACGTAGTATGGGTACATTCCCTTAGATATGAGAAGGTTAACTCTTGTTTTGCCTTGTCACCGGTGACTGCCAGGAAATAACTACGTGCCTATTACACGTGAACATCCTTAATGTGGAATCCTATTACGTATCTCCACGTAGATATTAAAAACCCCATTTTCACTTAAATCGAACCTACTGTCCACAATGGGAAGCCGTTCCTCGCTCATAGGGTTACCAGAGGTCATTAAAAATTAAGGACAATTTATTCGCACTTTTTTTAAAGTTCTTCCTTTGTTAAATACATAACTTTGGAAATTACAGCACTGCTTTTTCCAATTGTTTTATGTGAGTATTTGGGCCCTCGCTAAATCCGCGTTGCGTATATTGCGTCCACAGCGAATAACCCTTACAAAAATTTAATTCAGTATTTTTCACTGAATCCGATGACCAATCAGTATTGGGGCATGATATAAAAATGATCCTGTAAATTAGTAACGAATGGGAAAAGAAATCGAGGACGCCCGAGAACGCATAGCGCTATCAAGTGACTGAATAATTTCGTGTCATGTCAATAATCCATTTAAAAACGATGTATGTGTTTGAAGCATGGAGTGTGTGTCAATATAGTTAGTTGGCGGTCCTTCCTTATTATATACCACTGCGGGGAAATAGTATGGCTTTAATTTTCGGAGGCGGGTACGGGTACCGCCTCCCCGAGAACCATTTATTAGATTACCATAGGTTTCCCCAAGTGGTTCACTACGTTTCGTGTCTTAGGTCTTGGTAGTGGATGTGCACATCTCCCAGGCACTCTCCCGGATCTCCAAATCGGGAGAGGCCAGTCTGGGGAGACCCGTTGACCTAATCAGCTAGTCTCTTTCGATCTTGCACTGCAGCGGCAGAGATGGATTCATACGTCGGTCACTTCTGGACGCACTGACCCCTAAATTCCTACCCAACCTTCTTACCTTTTTTCCTTCCCAGAGCTTCATCTATTTCCTTTCCTTAAAAAATTCCCTCTACACAGCATCCCCAACGATGTCAGGCCCTGAAGGAAATTCAGGGCCCCTGTGTGAAGTTAATATTAAAAAAAAAGGCGTTGGAATGAACTCGACCAAAAGTAAATACAAAATTAATGTAATACTCTACTCAAAAATTTAACAATTCTTCAAATATTTGAAGTTCATTTTCACGTTCTGTGTAAGCTCTATTCAAGTTCTATTATTATATCATTATAGGCCAGTTGCTTCATAAAACTGAAATAATCACAGAATTTGAATAGAACTTTCACAGAAAGTGAAAATTAATTTTAAAAAATTTGATGAATAGAAAAAAAAATTTCAACAACCCATCCTGAATATAGAAAGATACTTTGATAAACTTTATATTATTATCAAGAAAAGCGTTTATATCCGTACCATAATAATGACAGCCCTATTCGCATATGTCATGGTATTTGATAAAAGACCGCCGACGCCGCTCTTTTGAAACGCAGGAAAAATCACTTTGCTTTGGGAAATTCTCGCAGTTTTCCTTCTTATAGATTGAAGTAAGTTTCTCAGCCTTTCAATTTCTTCTCCTAGTATCGAGCGCTTCCTCCTACTTCCCCCTTACTTCCTCCGTGTTATCGGCCATTCCGCCACCCCCCCCCCACACCGCCCACCGCTGCACTTACGCTGCACAAATAAAATAACAATGGACGGTCTTTTCGATCCTATCGGTTTTCAATCTATCTGTTTGTCTTCTTTACCAAAGCCTTTTATTGCTAATTTTTTTCATTTTATTGATATGAATGTCTGAAGAGAACGGTGACACAAATTTTTCAATTATTTGATTTCAAATAATAGTTTAAAATAATTCAAATATATTTTTTCTACAGTTAAATCTACAGTTTTATTCCGCGATTAATGAAATTTTGAACACTTGACCCTCAAAACAGGAGGAAGGTCCCTATCAACATGATATTTACGAAATATATAAAATATGTAAACAAATAAATATGTAAATTGACTGGTCAGTGGTTGAGTGGGCATAACGCTTGGGTCCCACCCGAGCGTCGCGTGTTCAATTCCTTGACTGGCTAAGTCCTCCATCACAACACAAGCAACATTTTCGGCTTTCTGTGGTGGTAGTAGGAGATTTTCAAACATTGTTGGGTTATTCGTAACCCGGGAATGTTTGTCTTTATTTTTTAATAAAAAAAATATAAATATTATACGAAAAAATAACCTACAATCGCTCCACAACATCAAGCACACAAACGCTTTTCATCAAACCTGGGTTGCGTGGTCCCAAAAACTAATACCTCATTTGTTCAACGACAATTCTGGTTCATCGCTCCTAAAATATATAATGCTCCGAGTGCTGACATAAAGTCAAGTAATTCTAAATCTCTTTATATAGCACGTGTACAACATTGGATTTTCGAAAGGGGACGAGCGTACTTCAAAGAATACATGAGTTCTTAACACTACATTTTAATTATTAATTTTTGCATTTCAAAAATTTTATTTCCATTTTTATTTATATTTTTATTTTAAAATGTTTTTTTTTCTCTCTTAGTTTTTCACTAAATTTTAATTATTTTTTTAATTTATATACCTATATGTTTTAATTTATATATTTATGTGGAACACATGAGTTCTTATCACTTAATCTTTATTATTAGTTTATGTATTTGAAAATTTGAATTTTCATTTTTTTTCTTTATTTTTCACTTACTTTTATGTATTTCTTAATTTTTATTTAGTGTGTTTAATTATCTGTTTCAAAAATAGTATTTATTAATTCCTATTTAAAATATTAAATGTATGACTACCAGTAACACGGACATTAGCCTAGTGCGGTAGCCAAAAAAAAACAAGAAATCTGTAACCAATAAAATTTTATGAAATAAAAAATAAATAATATTTCTGAAAACCACCGCCATTTCTCACCCCTAAAGATTTTTTCTATATTTTATTATACATTTTTTCCACATTTACAGGTAAAAAATATTTGTAAATGTTTATTTATCTGCCGTTCAAGTCTATTAATCCATGAGAAATAGTTAGATTGCAGCGAATTATCTGATAAATAAAAATTAAATAAAAATATTATTGAAATTAAACAATTATTTTGTTTATAACCAAGATATATTCATTTAATTTTTTTAATACCGACCGGCTTCGCTTAACACTAGCATCATTAGGTTATAAAATTAAACTACCCTGTAACCGGTCGGTATTAAAAT
This sequence comes from Limnephilus marmoratus, assembly GCA_917880885.1. Taxonomy (NCBI): domain Eukaryota; kingdom Metazoa; phylum Arthropoda; class Insecta; order Trichoptera; family Limnephilidae; genus Limnephilus; species Limnephilus marmoratus. The sequence continues at coordinate 52,455,269 of OU862918.1, read as the reverse complement.
ATTAAATTTTTTTTAAAATCGTGTGTTATGAAAAAAGTAATTGTTTTATTTCATTCCCTGAAACCGGTCGGTATTAAAAAAAATAATTCGTGGTTATGAACAAAGTAATTGTTTTATTTCATTACGTATGTCAAACTACAAAGTGAATGCTTTGTACCTAAAAATATTAATACTTGATGAAATTTTGCACGTTTGACGTGTATAATAATTGCTCTCTACACCTGGTATCGAATGCATAAAGCCCGGGTATCGCCGGGACTTCAGCTAGTAAGAAACACCAAACGCGTAAGAAAAAAAAGTGTTGCATCAACAGAGTGATAAATTACAAACTACAAATAATCAGCGTTTTTCAGTAAGATGTATTGATATTATATTTCTCGAGGTTTATTACAATTTATTTCACGGGCGAAACCGGGTAGTCATAGTGGTGTGATCGTAAAGTACGTTGTAACGATAATTGAAACTGTCGGCGTTGCCAGACATTAATCAATGGGAGCTCCTGCATATCCTCTGATAATAATAATTGAGATGCACGTTTCTGATAGCACCGACTCTGAATCTATTTGCTACCTAGGACTGTACTCCGTTTGGAATTTCAATTGATTTTGCCATTACCACCTACACAGCCGACGTAGCTAAAAACACAGCAATTACCAAAATTAGCTAAAATGAGTTGAGTATAGTTATTAAATATAGAATTTTTTATGCTTTAGCATTGGAAACTCGATGAAATGAAAAATGGCGACACTAAAAAGAGAACGCGTACATCTATAGGATTTAGCCTGCTAGAGAAAGACAGAATATCTCTTCTTTGTGTTGTGCTTCGTAGCCTCCCCACATCCCCACACTTGTTTACTTTAGTTTTCTGAAGGTTTCACTTCTACCGCGTGTGAACTGCACACAAATTTTTAATTTCTCCCTTTTTTGTATTAAAAAAAAGATGTCTTTTTGGTAAGTAAAGGCGCAGTATTACTGTTTCTGTAAGTAAATACACCGTTCCTAAGTTGAAATTACTTCGCTATTATTACTTTTACTTTTTTTTACGTGAGCTCCACACAGGAGGCCCTGAGGAAAATAATTTCCCTCAGGGCCTATGCCATCTTCATCAAGGAAGGAGAGGAGAGTTCTAGGAAGGAAAAGGGTTTAAGGGGTGGGTAGGAATTGGGGTTAAGTGTGTCCTGGTCATCCGCCTCCAAGACCTAGACAAACTTCACCCCATGAACCCGGGCACCCCTGCTAAATGACCAAACGTAGCGAACCACTTGGGGTGACCTATGGCAGAGGTGTTGGTTATCCAACAAAGGTTCCCGGGGCAGCGGTATCCATTTCCGCCTCCCAAATTGAATACCAATATACGCTTTGTTTTTGTCTACTGCTTGAAATTGTGTTTGGTAACTAGGTCCGAATAGCCAGGTACTTTCCGAATTTGTCTTTTCATTTCCTCCCCCTCCCAAATCCTTTCGCCTCACAACATACGCCAATCAGGGATTCCATAGTCTTAATGACTCGAGAGTATTCGCGACTCTTGTACCGTATTTATATTAACAAAAACGCTCACAATTCGTAAGTAAAAACAGAAAATCGCCTATTTTCAACAAAATTAAAAACTTTTTTCAAAAATAATACAAAACAAGCGTCTTACAAGTGTTTTAACAAAAAATCAGTACCTACATTCATTCAGCTAATTATAAATATGCTGAAAGGTTAAACAAAACCTTGATTCTGGAGAATGACTTCCATGCGAATTACTGTGTATTTACTTACCACGGCAGTACAACTCTTAATAACAGTGTCAATTTGAAATGCACGAACTATTTTGCTACGTAGTAAAGTTGTACATATTTTTACAACCGAATTATATACATGTTTCAATGTTATGTAACAGTTCCTTCAGTGACTCGGTTCGGCCGTAAAACCTTAAAATCGTGTCGGGTGAAAGGGTGCTCAGTAGGCAATGAATTACATTATAAATCTTATAGACACGTCGATTGTAGAGATCTCAAAGTAGCAAGCAAAAGATACGGTAATTGCCGTGCTTTTCATTTAGTACTTGATTGTCACGTCGCGGTCGTGTCGCGTGCTATCTCTAACCAAATTGCGTAAATGAATGCCAAAATACCTTCGTGTGTGTAGAGAAATGTTTCCATTACACTTCAAACACTAGTAAAAGTCAAGGAATGGGATTTGATACGTAAATTACTTATTACATACAATCAAGTACCCGGTACGCGTTACAATGCCATTTTAGAAATAATCAGAAGAAATGAAATCAGAAGGTTTTCCGACGCGTGAGCAGGATACATATAGCTGTCTGTGTGAGAAGCATGGATTTTACAAATTTACCCACTTGCTATCCGCTACTACCTCACCTTTGCAATCCGTCCCTCTCGCCGAATGAATCGTAGAGGAAATATTTTCATAACGCCAGAGCTCACCATTATAGAAATCTTCGTGAGCGTGCTCACAACAAATCACCAAAGCGTCGTTGCAATCGGATGAATGGACTAAGAACGCATTCGGGACAAACAAAGAAACATTAATTTTTGTGTATTAAGATTATTATTTTTTTTTTTTTTAACTCCACACAGGAGGCCTTGAGGAAAATAATTTCCCTCAGGGCCTACGTCATCTGGGATGCTGTGTGGAGGGTCTTTTCAAGGAGTGGAAGGAATGAACATGTTGTAGGAAGGAGGAAACACAGAGGCCGGCAAATCATTCCACAGCCGAGCTGTTGAACACAAAAATGAGTCGAAGAAGCGACCTGTTCTCATGTGACAAATGTCAACCGTGTACAAATGTTGGGCACCCTGATGGCGTGTTATAATATGCAATTATTATTATAATAAATAATACAGTTATTTCAATTGTTTCCCAAAGATTTTAAGCGGCATTCAAAGAAAGTGAATATCTGAATGAACGTTTGAATTCCGAAATTACTGAAAACGTAAATGAGTTTATTACACGTTTTTACATTTTGTGAGTTAATAACGTGTCTATACGTTGTAATGTCATCGTTCGTAGGTATCTACTAGATAAATGTGGATTGCAGAAGATGTCGAGGCCAGTCCATGAGAGATAATTTAAGAGACAAGCCAAGAAGAGTTGCTTAAATTGGAAAGGTAGCATCTTTAGAAGTAGAGGCAAACGGAAAGTGCATTTCTGAATGATGTCAATGATTTCGCATTTTTCTCATTGGTACAAAAAATCTTGCATTGTTGTCGTGTTCTCTGCATTCGACGATACATGGTTAATCTGTATTGTATTGTTTTTATTTTAATAATTGATTCGAGATTAGCCTCTTTGGCACTCGCGGATATTTATAAGAGGACTAAGGTGCGTGCCCTTCATAGAATTGTATATCTAATTGATTACTTGTAGTAGGTACCTACATTATAACTAATCCAGTCAACATTTCACGCTAAGTTATTGTGTGATATATGATTTATAATTTAATTAATGCCATCTGTTGACAGTTAACACTACGTGGCATAATTTTCAAAATGAGAATATCACTGATGGCGGGGCACAAATCATGTATGCCCTTTTTTTCTTGTCTCCACACAGGAGACCCTGAGGAACATAAGTCTCCTCTCAGGGGGTGTGTCATTTTTGGGGATGCTGTTTGGAGGGTCTTTTTAGGAGGGAGAGGAAGTTATGGGAAGGAAAATAGTATGAGGGGTGGGTAGGAATCTGTGGGTCCGTGTATCCGTGTATCCGTGCTCCCACTGCGGTGCAAGGCGATGTTCCGAAAGAGTCCGGCTGGAGAGGTCAAAGGAACTCCCTCAACCATTCTATCCCGATCCGGCCTGCCGTGAAGCTGGTGGAAAAACGCATCCGCCGCATCCAGACAAACCTCACCCCATAAACCCGGGCACCCCTGCTAAGTCACCAAATGCGAAGCATCTGGGGTGACCTATGGCAGAGCTGTTGGTTATCGAATAAATGGTTCCCTTGGCGGTGGTGGCCTTGGGGTTATTTTCGCATGGTTTCTAGCATTGAACAGCAATAATTTTTTTTTTTTATCTATATCTTCAAATATAAATAAGTGTAATGTGAAATGATTAAGAAGAGTATAATCATTTTTTTTATTTTTATTTATTAAATTACAGAATATATTTTGTACAAAAATTTGAGTAAACCCACAAAGCTGTCATATGGCAACTTGTCTGCAGGTTCTAACAATTTAAACATTCTTAATATAATATCTAAGAAAATATTTGTAAATACATTTATAGTTTTAAGGAAACATTAGAATAGATCACACAGTAATATTAGATAATTTAACTTATAACTATTAATATATAAGATATTTCAATATATCTGCCTAATAACAAGATATGTAGGCAGCTATATTAAGATATTCAAAGATACATGGAGTTTTCGTTCATTTAACGCACCAGATTTAAATGTCCGGGTTAAATTTTCCCCCCAAAAAAAAAAAAAAAAGAAGGAAAAACTAAACCCTTTCATACACTTCCCCAAATGATCATCCAGTGAATCCACGCTATGCAATTGCACTATATAAGTATTATAAATACAAAACAATACAAGAACAACATGTCAACCTACTAGAGACCAAATGGGAATATAATTCACCGACTCCAGATATTTTCATATCAGAGGGTTCGGCTCTGTGGCATTTCTAATTGAACCTATAAATCCTACCGATCCCTCAATATAAATATTTAAAAAATCCTTTGTAATCCTACATGTATTTAAAATGACTGATTTTTGCATTTTTATATACAAATTCTTTGACAAATCTAATATGCTTAAATTTTGAATCAGATTCCTAGGTATTATGCCAGTGGCCGAAATAACAAATGGTAATATTTTTATAGTCCGAGAATGCCAAATTCTTTTAATCTCATTTCCTAAATCTGTGTATTTTCTTATTTTTTCAGAAATAGTTTTTTGAATATTACAGGAATTTGGAATAGCTACATCCAAAGATATTGAAATATAAGTAGATGTGCTATCTGCTGTTTTTACTATGTGGGTCTGCGCTTCCGGGTGTCGCCGATATTGTTTACCAATTAACGAATAAACTAAAAGAACAAATAATTAACGAATAAACCAAACGAATGTTAAACTAAATTAACGCATTCTTTCTTTATTCAAAATATATTATTAACCAATATTAATGCACATTTTCAAAAAATCAACGAAATGAACAAATTCTTTTTGTATGAAAACTACGCTAATTAGCGCGTAGTCCGGCGACAGTTGCGCGGACACCATAGCATATCTATTCTCTATTTGAATATCTTTGGCTACATCAATGATATAAGTTATTTTTTTTAATTTTGTCATGTAAAACTATATCAGGTCTATTATGACTAATTGTTCTGTCTGTTAGTATAGTTTTATCATAATATATTTTATAAAATTCATTTTCTATAAATGAATTTGGTTCATATTCATAATATGGTACTATATTACGGCAGTCAATCAAGTTATGTTTAATTACCAAACTTTGGTGAATTATTTTTAAAACCTGATTGTGCCTAAATGTATACTCGGAAGGCGCTAATATAGAACATCCCGATATAATATGTTCTATAGTTTCGGGAAAAGCCAAACATTTTCTACATATTTTCGTTATATGTTTTTGGGTGTTGTGTTTTCTACATAAATCATCAATTTGATTTATATCTTTGATTATATGCTTTCTATAATTTTTAGTATTAATAAATGTTTATTATTTATTTCATAGTTTTATCATTTTATGACTTAGTCTCTCATTTTTTTCAAATTTTATGTTTTTATTGATTTTATTGAAAATCACTGGTATTAGATATTCAAGATTACGGCTTCCATATTTATTTAATATTCGAGGAGTTTTTAGGCCCTTTCCTTCTCTAAATCTTGTGGTATGTTTGTGTACAAGTAGGTGTTTGTAAGGGCTTTCCCCTATATTATCCATAATAGTAGTGAACCAATGGAGATCTTTTATTGTAAGTAGGCTCTCTGAGCCATACAGTAGTTTTAAGTTATGTCTCTGTTTGTAAATATTTGTTGTGACAATTTTTTTTTATTATGGCAGTTTGTAAATTTTCAATATATTTAATGTAAGTATTTCAAAACTTTATTTTTCGTATTTCATTTTATGTTTCTTTTTTGTATAGTTCGATAATGAAACGCGGTCGATCACTGCCCTTTCAATTTAAAGCATTTTTTAAATTTTAATTATCGTGTGCGACTTGAGGCATTCGAGATGTGGAAGTACAGAAGAATACTTAAAATAAGCTGGATGGATAGGTTTACGAATGAAGATGTTATGGTTCGGATGAATAAAGAAATAGAAGTTATTAAAACATAAAAATCCGAAAACTTCATTATCTTGGACAAGTGATGAGACATCCAGAGAAGTATGAGATCTTGTATCTCATAATGCAAGGAAAGATTGTCGGAAGACGGGGCTCTGGAAGAAGGAGAACCTCATGGCTGAAAAACCTGAGACAGTGGTTTGGCCAGTTAACCGTAGAGCTGTTCCGGGCCGCAGTAAACAAAGTCCACATAGCCAACATGATAGCCAACGTCCGTTGAACGGACAGGGCACAAGAAGAAGAAGATGACAATTATAGTGTGCTAGATCATCTGTTCTGCCATGTGGTATCTTAAACAAGTCTTGGTATTGGCTGCGGCTGATGTTTTCATGCGTATTATTATATAATTAACTCAGCAGCAATAACTCAAGCCATAAGATATAATTTTATCTTGATACTCGTAGTTTATAAATATGAGTGTGTGTACGACGATGACTAGGCTAGGTTACATTGTCATGATTGCGACATTAATAATTCATCGGCACGTCTGAGGTCTGTCTGGGCTCTGGGCTCTAGGCTCTGGGCGGGAGGCACTCGCGCTTTCAGGGTTGGGCGGGCTCATAGACTCGCGACTACCTAACCTACTACTACCTAGCCACCAGTGGCGGTTCGTGCTCATTCTCAAAGGGGGTTCAATTAAAGTTTAGTGGTGAACCAAAGTTTCCGACCGCGATTTGAAAATACATTATGAAAATTATATTTTTGTGAAACAACAAAAATGTAGTTGACGATAACGTTTATAATATATTTTTATTTATATTTTTTTATGTTTGCTTCCAATACTTTATATTTCAAAAATTATGTGTTTTTTAATTATAAAATTTGAAAGTGTATTTCATCACCTTTCGAAACCAAATTGTACTTTTCGGATGCACACAGAAATATTCCATTTACTTGGATTTTATTGCAAAGCGGAAATATTTTGATCTTCTGGCGTAATCATTTATTATTATTTGTTGTTTTTCACTTTCATCCGAGGCGCATACATCTATGACATTTTATGCGAAAGTGACATCTGGCGAATTTTATAAAAGCTTGGATGTTATGGGGAGACGTTACAGTACGTCTCATCCTATGAGACAGAATATTGTTCGTAGGAAATATTTCGTAGTAATTATTTGTCCATTTATTTGGATTTCGCTCCTATGAACGATTTTCACAGAGACGCGGGCTAATTTATGAGTAAAGATTGGTTGCGAGCTGTTTAATGAGTAGTTTTATTATGCTATGTACTCACGCTCCTTCATGTTCGACGGTTTGGCTCGATTGAACATGTTGACTTGGAACTACGCTCATCGTTGCGTCCACACGCTCGAGCTGCGCGCGTCTCATGTCGTAACACATGCTGACTTCTTTTTCACGATATGAATTAATTGAATTTTCACTGAAATCGTGAGGATAATTTTGATATCTAAATACGAAGGCTCGAGACGGGCGACTAACATTTTCGTTGCGTTTTCCATCCGTTGAGATATGCTTGACCGAATTTCTGTCGAACATCAAGGAATTACGGACCTTGAATCTTTTTACCATTTCTCATCCAAATTAATTCCTACAGATATTAAAAAAATAACATATGATGTGTACTTGAAATATTAACTTTTTTTTTTTAACTGATAGTTTAGGAAATATTCAACGTCATTTTAAACCGACAGTGGTTCTGAGAGGTAAATGATGCATTACTATAAAAATGGACCATTTTCTGCAAAGAATATTAAAAAAAAAATACATCAATTAAAGACAATATCATGTCTACTTATCACAGGAAAGTATTATTGATGTGTTCTTCTCATCAAAACACATATAACATAATAAATATATATGTTATCAGAGAAAACAGTGAATGAAATAAAACAATAACTTTGTTTTTTAACCACGATTTATTTAATTTTTATAATGCCGACCGGTTTCGCTTTACTCAAGCATATTCAGGGTATAAAATTAGACTGATCAAAAATACACATAATGTGAGCTTATATAGATAAATAAAGAGACAAAACATAATACAAAGTAATAATCTTTATCTATATAAGCTCACAGTATGTGTATTTTTGATCAGTCTAATTTTATACCCTGAAGATGCTTGAGTAACGTGAAACCTGTCATCATTATAAAAATTAAATAAATCGTGGTTAAAAAACAAAGTTATTGTTTCATTTCATTCAATATGTCAAACCACAAAGTGACTGCTTTCTATCGAAAAAAAAAAAGATAAAATAGTCGTACAAAATAGTCAAATAGTATAACCTCAAACGACCAGTGTCGTTTTAAAATGACACGATAATTTAGGATGCTAAAAACAAATATTATATCAATGTTTTTGTTGTATTTTCAGTATAATATAAAAGAATGTATGTTTTACTGTAAATAAAAGCGGAAAAATATATGAAAAAACCATTAATACCTTCTACTTTTTAATACTGCAAATCCCCCGGATCTAACTTTTCAAAAGGCGTGATCAATGATTCTTGTTTACGATATGAAGTGTGTACGCAATGCAGCCAACGCAATGAACGGATTCACTAAATTATTTGTAAAAAACCGCAAACAAATTGGTTCAGTAGTTACTTAGTAAAAAAAATCAAATTTCACGTCATTTTAAAATGACTCTGGTTGAGAAAGGGATAACATCAAACTGTTTGCTCGATATCGAACAAAAAAGCATCGAGGAGACGGTACACACGTTGAGACACGTTCGAATGAGCGTAAACCCATCGAACGTGAACGGGCTTGTTTTTTCGTCTTTGTTACTGTTTAGGAATTTTCTGCACATATGCTCATTATAGAAAAGCGCCACTGCTTGCCACTTCTGGGTACTTGGCATACCTGCACATACGTCAACTGTATGTTATTAGCGGCATGAGCACGAGCACACGCTGTGATTTAGCTCAGAGACTATCTGGAAGCACTAAATACGAAAGGATTTTTTTTTTGACAAAAAATTATCGGATTACGTCTTCGATTCGTATGTTTTTGGGACTGTGTCATCCCCGATTGGATAATGTTGAAAGGTTAAGGGAATGGGGAAGAGGTAGGTTGAGAAGAACCTGGTTTTTAATATCAGGTCATTTCCACCAACATTTCGGTTCTGAATGGTGATCTTTCAAATATAGTTCGAATCATGCGCAATAAATATGACGTAAAATTTTCCGACACAAATGTTTTCATAAAAAACTTTATTTAATTCAAAGTTTAAAATTGATCGAAATCACCCTATTTTACGGTACCCAGGGCTGATCAGTATTTGAATTACTTGTGTTTGAAATACAAATACGTATTTTGTATTTGTATTTCAAACACAAGTAATTCAAATACTGATCAGCCCTGGGTACCGTAAAATAGGGTGATTTCGATCAATTTTAAACTTTGAATTAAATAAAGTTTTTTATGAAAACATTTGTGAGGTATATTGTAATTTGTATTTCAAATACTTATGGCTTCAAAATACATTTTCAAATACATTTAGTTATCTTAATAATGATAATGAAAAATAATCTAACTTGGACTAAAAACGCTAGAATCCAGAGCAATATATTATGTTAATATTTAGAGTTGACAACGCTGTAGGTAGTAGGTACGCCAAAGCAAGTATCTTGTCAATTGTTGTTTTTATCATTATTCATGAAGACGTTAATTAATTGATAATAATGGATTATCAAATTCCGTCATTGCTTTGTATTGTACATTTTTGTCATAAAATTAGATCAAGCACTATAGGAATAATTTGACTGAATACTATATTATTTACTAGTTAATTTTAGTAGAGCGCACTTGAAGTGAAATAATACAAAACTGCGCTATACACATGTCATGTTATTATAATAATAATTATTATTATCTAACCCCTCCTATATACCACAAAACTTAATAAGTGGAGCGGAGATGAGATGTGTCTTCTGAGCATTATGATTCGTCAATTTTTGCACGTCTCTGTTTCACTCTGCTCAGCTTTGCTTCTGTGGAAACGCACTCTTAGATAAGGGCACTTACGACAATTTATTGCAACCAAAGGTTCTACCAAAACCAAATGTATTTTGTATTTGAAATAAAAAAAATGGTTAAAATACTGTATTTTGTATTTCGTATTTTAAATACATGCGAAAAAGTATTTTATAATTTGTATTGTATTTTGCCCAGCCCTGACGGTACCTATGTAACGAAAGAGGTTCCATAAGATACAGGTAGAAGTAAATGCTTAGTTTAATTTGTTGAAAACTGCTTCACCAAGATGATTTTAACTGTGAAGTTTTTTCTTTATTTTTTTTTTCATTTGATTGTGATACCATTGTCTATTTTCTGAGATTAAATTTTAATTCGGGTTTACGAATTAAAATTGTAGTTAGATGCGTCTGCCCACAAACTGCGTGGCATGTCGGATCGGCAGAGACTGGTTGGGAGAAACTTTTGTTATCTCTCGAGCAGTACTCTTGGAATATCATCTTGCCCCGCGCGGGAGGGATGGATTTATACGTCCGTTACTCCTGGACACACAGACCCCTAGATTCCTACCCACCCCATATAACGTTTTCCTTCCCAAAATTTTCACCCCTTCCTTTCGTTCATATCTCGTACCGACATTTTTTTTTTCAAACTTAAAATTTAATATTTATCCTTTTTAGTGTTCGTCCGTAAAACAGTTAACACGATTTGTTTATTAGCCTACTTAGTCGAGCTTATGTACGGCATCCAGTTTATCCACTAACCCCCTTACCCCGTATATATACATATAAAATATAGACTACCTTGACGGTAGTTAGGCGATTCATTTACCGAGATAGCTTTATAATGACCCGCTGCGATCTTCATCTATAGTCCTACCGACGAGATCCTACTAATACTGTGACATGTTTGGTTTATTTTACTTTCTTATTTTTCGTATTTAATAAAGGTTAGAGCAGGGGTTTTGTTGGTTTATCTAGAAATAACACGCCCGGTTAACTCGGTTATTACGCGCCTGAAAAGTTTAAACGAGAAACGTACGTTATTAAATATATTGCGACATCGTTGATGGAGATTATTAAACTTCATCGGGGAATATTGATAGCTCTCCTAAATCGGCTGTTCCTGAACTCTTTAAATATATCCTTTTTTTGGAAAATCGTCATTTAAAAAAAATAGAAGAGTATTTCGACGCTGGAGAGTTAAAAATATGTAAAGCGCCATACAGTTGTGACATTAATTCATTTTGGGAGACGGGTATGGGTACCGCCCATACCCGGTATAAAATCGATATTGAGTTATAATTTTAAAAAACTGGTACGGAGAATAATAAATCTTTCTCTTTGGAACCGCCCTGTACGATCGTAAATGTGGATTAAAGGCCCTTAACATCCTGTAATGATTGCAAGATTCTTCCCGAACTAAATACATCTAGTCTAGATAGTAGTGTCTTGGATAAACATATCCATTTTGTAATGTGCGGCATCTTTTACAATTCGAGGTTGAGTGTCTTGGATAAACATATCCATTTTGTAATGTGCGACATCTTTTACAATTTGAGGTTGAGTGTCTTGGATAAACATATCCATTTTGTAATGTGCGACATCTTTTACAATTTGAGGTTGAGTGTCTTGGATAAACATATCCATTTTTTAATGTGCGACATCTTTTACAATTTGAGGTTGAGTGTCTTGGATAAACATATCCATTTTTTAATGTGCGACATCTTTTACAATTTGAGGTTTTACTCATTAAGTAATTCCAAATCTTTATTATTTTTTATAATCTTGTGAGGATTAGCGGCAATAGGACATTTCTTGTTCTTGTTTAGTTTTATCTCGATCTTACACCGGTCTCTAGTGTCTTGGATAAATACATAAAATGCTTTATAGTACGACATTTATTACAATTTGAGGTTTTACTCAAGTTATTCCAAAATAAATAAAATTTCTTTATTTTTATTATAATCTTACACGGATTAGCGGCAATAGGGCATTGCTTGACCTTCATTAGTTTATCTCGATCTTGCGCGGGTCTCGCTAAGAAGGTTCTCGGAATGATACCCAATAAGTGAGTGAGTGCAGAATCTATTTATTTACGGCAATGGGATGTTATTGAACCTTCTCATTGCGCCATGGAAATTTTATTCAAATTGCTGCGCTCATTTCTTGGCCGGCCATCGATTGTTTGTGAAATTCTTCGAATGCTAAGATAAGAATCGCACCGCAAGAAGTGTAAGTACTCCATAAAATGGGGTGCACCACTGCCAAAGACTAACTTCACTGTAAAGGACTGATTGAAGATTTAATTTTAACTGATCGAAATTTTGAATTTGGCAGCCACCTCTGGTCTGGAGCCCCAAAATATCTGAAAAACCCTCTGTGCAGAAATAGGCGGTTCATTTGACAGATTTTCCTATCATAACAAACGTAATGCAATCTTTAGAGTACAGGCGTCCGGTATGAATGCTCTCCTTGAACTACCGTTATTTCAATGGAAGATGCTCTGAGGAATTAGTGTCATTGATTCCTTCGGCACCGGTGCACAGTAGGGAAACAAGCCAAACGCGCGCTCACCTTATGTACAGTTGACATTCGTCATATGTTAACGGATCGTTTCTAAGACTCGTTTTTGTTCTGTTTTTTTAAGTGAAATTTTCTTTAGCATCATTGTGATTAAATTTGAAACTCGATGAAACGAAAAATAGCGATACTAAAAAGAGACAACATACATCTATTATGGGCATAGCGCTTGGGTCCCACCCGAGCGTCGCGTGTTCGATTCCTCGACTGGCTAAGTCCTCCATCACAACCCAAGCAACATTTTCGGCTTTCTGTGGTGGTAGTAGGAGATTTTTAAACATTGTTAAGTTATTAGTAACCCGGGAATGTTTGTCTTTCTTAATGAAAAAAAAAATTATCTATATGATTTAGCCTGCGAGAGAAATCGGTCTCCTCTTTGTGCTTTACTTTGTAGCCTTCCCATTCTTGTCTAGTGTACTGAAGGTTTCACTTCTACCGCGTGATTGAACTGCACACTCTGATTTAAAAAAAAATATGTTGAGAAAATAAATAAAGAAAGTTGAAAACTCCAAATGCGGTTTAGGTACTCAAAACGTGACATTTGGGATTGTTGCGGTGTTGTTGTAGGGGTGCGATATCCCTTTTTTAACCATATTCATTACATTTTTACATTTCTTTGCGGATCACCACATTAGTAACACTTTCATACACAGTTTTACCACACATATGTCTCAGGGATCTCATTCTAAAGCAACAAGTCTACTTCATTAGTCATGTCACAATAATTTTTTGTATTCCTGTAAATCGCAAAGTAGATTTGTCTTCTGAAATTATTATTCTCTTCTGTATTTCATATGTGATTTTTTTCCTGGAAAGCATTCACGCAATTTGGAAAAGCAAGGAATAACGGTAAACAATTTTTATTAATAAATAAATTTATTTAAAATGTGTGTGTACCTACTTAATAAGATTCTTTGCGATGTTAAAACCATGATATTTTTCGGTTTTTACTTCGAAAAATAAATTGTTTTGGCAAAAGTGAAATCGTGCGGAATTGTTATGGTTTGTGTCAACTACGTTTAATGTTTTGTGGATTTGCTTCGGTGAAATCAATAATCTTTCTACACCAGGTTGTTTCCTAATTTTATTATTATTATTTTGATGTAAATGTTTTATTTTATAAGTGTTAATAACGACAGAAAATTAATTTCTTCGATATCTCAAAAAATTATGATTTTATGACTTGGAACTTGAGTAATACGTATGTAATGGTGTCTCGTGCCATCGTTCGAGATACGAGTCACACAAATTTAGTGCAATTCATGATTCGAATGGCAGTTCTGCAGTACCGCCGCGTACTGTGATGTCACACGCTTTTCGGCCAGCCGCATGTACCAACATTTTGACAGCTTATATCTTCGGTTTTTTTCAAAAATTCAAATAGGTTTATTCTCAGCACGCTCTAATTAATATGATGCATTTATAATGTATCGAATAATGTTATGTAAACATACCTTTTATAGATAAATAAATAAATAAAAAAAATAAAAAAATAAAATAAAAAATTAAAGACATTAAATTTCATTACAACCCATTCAAATGCCTGTGTTGCTAATTAATCAAACTTTATTAACTAGCTGACGTGCACCCGACGCTGCACGGGATTATGAATGGTTTTGTTTTTCCTCGTTTTGAGATTTCCTCGGGCATCCCCGACTTCTACATTTAAAACACTATCTTCTAAACATTCCTGGCGCTAATAAGAACAAACTAAAACTTTCAGAAAAATCAGTCGAGTAGTTTTTGAATCTGTAGAATAGTACTCACGAGAGCCACTCGTTCTAAAATCCTGAGTAAATGCAACATTACCAGAACTGAATAGGTATTTATTTATTTATTTATTTATTTATTTATTTATCTATAAAAGGTATGTTTACATAACATTATTCGATGCCTGTCTCACTAGGGAATACCTGTGTTGAGACGGTATACGAAACACTCACTTGTACCTAGGTTGCATGAAGTTACTAATAGATGTGCAGATGTGGCGGATCTATTTAACTGCACGGAAGGTAGGATTTTTTTAATCAGTATTAATTTTATTTGTACTAAAGATTTTTGTACGTAATTGTATCTCTGGTGTCATTTCTCAATCAATTGCCACAATTAACTGTTATACTCTTTTATTATTTTTAATATTTTTTCTATGATTTTGTGTCATGTAATCAGTGTTTATGGTATATTTATACCATTGATATTAAATAAATAAATAAACACACAAACACATATTAATTTATCAAAAAGATAAAATCAATTAACAGTGTGTCCAAAATCGAATTCTTCGTCGGGTGATATTCTTCAATAAGTAGTGCTACAAAAATAGTCCAATAATAAAATTATTATGTGTTCCATAGTGTACAACCCCGTACAGCCCAGATAATGTGCGTCTCTCTTGTGCTTGGCCAAGCTTTATGATTGCCATTCCTCAACAAGGCAGAACCGTCTGCGTCTGCTCTCTGCCCGGCTAATATCTCATTTAATGTAAGAGATGGTCAATTTCCTGTCCCGGTTACTTGGAACCGGTTCCTTTTTATTAATGGAACATTCAATATTATTTGTCAATAATGAAAAAAATAGAGATGCAAAGGATGACGAATTGGCCGGATATCCGGCCAGTATTATGATCGAATAGTGTGACCCTTACGCATGGTGGACGGTGGTTAACGAGTTCGCAGCAATCTAATTCGGAGTGAATAATTTTAAACAAAAAAGTTAGGTCATTTATTTTTTCTGTTTTCTAGAAAATGCAAAATATTATGAGGAATCGGTTATTTTTTCTCAAAAATCCTCTAGCCCTCAATTTTTTTATTATTTTTAAGGAACCGGTTTCAAATGTATCTGCATAAAGAACCAGTTCCACATCGTTCTCTGGTAACTGGAACTGCAGTGACATTCCATTTTATATCAATCCCCTCTATTTAATATGTAAAGTCGTCCGGATGTAGAGTTTCCTCCGTGTCCCGCTGTGGGGGGAGATACTCGTCCCTACAATACTCAATCACTTATTGGCTCGTAATCAGATGGCTTGTTTTGATTGGTACCTACTATAAGAATTGAGTATAAATTTCCTGGAAAAAAATACTATACTGTGAATAGTGTATGTATAAAAGGTTGTTGTTATTTCTTATTGTATGTTTAGTTCAAACATGGACAACATGTTTAGATTGACTATGTGTGATCATTTCTGTAGCGCCGTTATCGTGATAAAATTACCTGAAGGGCGCTTTTCAACTTACAAATACCTATACCCTTTACCCTACAATAATATGCCGTATCTACATATACAGCATTTTCGTTTTACAACGTCGATCAATTCTACTTGTTGAACTACATGTTCTTTCCCGTGCGTCCCCGTTCCCCTCCCGCATCCCCTTCCCCTCCCGCGTTCCCCTTCCATCTTCCCCGCCCACCCTCTCCCGCTCCCCCGTCCCGCAACCCCCCCCCCTCCTGCGTTCCATATATTCAGTCCCCGTACATTCAGTTTTCAAACAGCTCGCGTGCCACCCATTACAATTTTTTTATTCAAATTTTCATTTCCACACGACTGAAGTAAAAAAACTTACACTAACTTATATCTCCCTCTCAACTTCCATTCGCCTCACCCGACCGTTCGCCTCGCCCGATCACACTTTTCATAACGCTCTCGTCACGCATTCACCAGCTTACTCCCCAAGTCAAGCGTGCGTAAAGAAGTTTTACTTTAGTTTTTAAAAACATCTGCCTGCTAAATTCAATTTCATCAAACGCGCGAACTGACAAACGCTGCGAAGTTAAAATAGTCGTTAAGTTTTCTGAAATTATCCAATTTTCTGCGCAATTTTCTTAATTTTTCTTTCCGGAAGAACCTTCTTCAAAGTATTAGAAAACTTAAAACAAAAAGATGAATGAAATAGGTAAAGTCGTTTTGAAGTTTTGGCGTGATCAAGGGAAACAGGGATTCATTTATATAAATATTGATTGAAAACAATATTACAGACTCCCAAAGGAAAATTTGGAACAGAAACTTAAATATTATAAAATTTTAATTAGTTTTTTTTTTTTATTTATTCTTGTGATGTGTCAATAAGCTGTATTTCGATAAAACTAATTATGAGATGAATGACTTTAATTTTTTTTACATTTTGTTATTTGACTCGCAAGCTAATAGTAAAAATTAAAAATTTTGTAAAAGGTTTAATTGAAATTAATTTAAAATTAAAAAAATAAAACAAATAAATCGTGATTCTCAAAATACGTGATATAGTTATATTTTTCTTAACAACATTTTAAATGAAAGAATCAATCTGACCTGTTGCCAAATTTGAAATTATTACTAATACGAGGAAAGTAACAAAGGGTTTAAAAGTTTAGTCATTTTAGACTTATTTATATCAAAACTAGTTTTTGGAGACATAGCATATTGCCATTACACGGGCGTACAGTTACCATAAATAACTAGTGACTTGATGTCATTTACGAATGTCAGTTGCGTCAGAAGAAGGACAGTTGTCAAACTTCGCAAGCCTCTAATAAGGGATGACATTATGACCAAACGATTTTCCTTATATTATTAACCTTTTATTCGACCCAGTAAATAAAAATAGATCGTCAGTTCACTTGAAATAGGTACACAAAAGGTTACTCGTGCATACACCCCCATAGAGGTTATTTTTATTTTGAGTACAAGTACTTATTCGACTGGAATAGAACCTCCCACCACTGCCAATAATTAACACCTTTATTATTATTATCTGATGTTTCATCTCTTTACCACAGCATAGCACTGGAGTCTATAATCACTTCCTCCTTTTCTGCACGTCTCTATGGAGACATCACTTGATTGTGGGTGTAGTAAACTGAAATTTTCCCTATATTATTATCAATGTTCTGTACGCCTACAATGCCATATTTGAAAAATTAATCATATTCAACAATCAAGCCTGTGAAGGTTTCTATATAAAATTGAGAGCTCTGGCGGTATGAAATTTATGTAAAATGTGGCACAAGAAAGAGTTTTTTGAAAATGTGTGCATTTCATATAGTTTACCAACAGGTAGGGGAACGATGGAGAGGGGAAAGCGGAATGGGTGGATGCGGCAGAGGGGAAGGCCGGGAAAGTGAAGGGGAGCGCGGGTGGGGACGGGGACGGGAACGGTAACATGGGAAAGGACACGCAGGGAAGGGATGGGGAACAAACAAATATTGTGTATCCAATAAACACAATTAAAACACAGTCACTTCTTTGAGTGGCATTGTAGTAGGTATATGCCGGCTAGTCACTATTTGACGTCCGGCCGTGGTCGAGGGGTAATGCTCTTGACACAATCCAAAGGCCGTGGGATTGAATCCCGGCATGCGCAAATAAATTTTATTTGATTAATTTGTCTTATTTCAAAATTAATTCATTTATAATAATATATAGTATATTTGTGGCACGCTCCAGAGTGGAAGGTACTCTCAGTATCGCCCTGGTGTAAGATCACCATTCAGAATTTAGACGTTGCTTGAAATGGCTTTAGCCGTGTTTGATGACCAGATCTGTATAGCCAGGTATTTCCCCATCTTCCTCTTCTTTATCTCCTTCTCCTATCCACTATCTTCAGCTTCATAATATACCCCAATTGGGAATGCCATAGTCTCACTGTCTCCAGACGGGAGCAACTGGGACTCTTATGAGGTATTAAAAAAATATATATAAAAACAAATTTATATGTGAATATTACCATTTTTGAAGAATTTTTTGAGGCGGACATAAAGTGAGAGTTCAGATGAATGTTCGGAAATACCTGCTTATTAATTTATGTATTAATCAGCTATCCTTACCACAGTTGTGAAGCCGTTTTTGTAATCACAATCAGCATAGTTTATTGAATGAAAAATCTTTACCAAGGTCGTCAAGTAAATGGTTCGTACTGAACCATTGATCCATTGCATATTTTAATTTTATTTACACCGTAGGTATTACTGTTTCAATCCAATTTTAACCTTACCAGGACAAGCCTGTGTTGAGGTTAACAATTCTACAAACCAAAAATAACACATGTTTTATCTTAATTTTCGCTCCTCATTCCACTGCATTCTGTCTGCTTTCATCCATTCTCTGCCAGTTCCATATTTATTTATTTATTTAAACGCCCATAGGGCTTTTACGTAGAAGGAAGTACTTTTTTTAATTACAGTGAAAAGAATGGGTTTACAAAACATAATACACAAGTAACATAATATTGGTTAAAAACAAAATAAAGGTTACATAAAATATAAGGGTTGAGAAAAAATAAAAAATTTAGGTTACATAAAATATAAGCGTTAACAAAATACAGGTAACATAAAATATAAGAAACAAAATATAGTCCATAAAATATAGGAGTTGGCATAAAGTAGGTAATGTTTAAAATTGTTGTTCTCATTAGTTTATGAGATAGGTAGAAATAAATAGTTGGCACATATGGCGTTTGAAGTTTGCTAAGTTCAAATTATTGTCAAATACATCCAGATTGTTTAAGGCGATCCACTAGTTAGTTCACTACTGTGCCGTGGACAGTAGTTCTTCGGTGGACGCCATAGGGATCACTTTGAATAACCGAATTCGTCGACTAGCGGCCGTATTGTAAAATATCAACGCGAAAATGCATATTTTATTTTATTTTGGAAAGATTGGGTGTAAATATCAACTTTTTTTGCGATTATTATAAACTGAATTTGCCACATTACACAATAAAACCAAATCCGAAAAGGGGTTTATAAATAGGAGAGTTTGGACTTGAAAGTGTATTTTTTAGACCTTATACTTTATTTTTTTATAGGCTTATTAAAAAACTTATAAAAAAAATGACCGATATTTTTAAGGGCCAAGGTATGTTCTACACGCAGTATTTAATTGAAGCATCTACAATACTTCTAAGCGATCAAATTTTCAAAACAAAAGCAGGGCCGGATCTACGAAATCTAGCGCCCTGTGCAGTAGGTACCGATGGCGCCCCCCCCCCCCCCCTACATTTTTATTTTGATTAAAAATTCGTTTACCCCAATTTTTTTTTTATTATTTAATTTTTTTTTTTACACTAATTTATCAAATAAAATCAAGACATATAAAGGGTGTAACCCTATCTAAAGTTTTCGAATAAATAAGCCACGATCTATGTAATTCTTCTCCATTAGGCAGTTTCTTGTAATAATACTCAGTATTAAATTTACGCTTGTTCGTAATAGGAAAATCAAAACCTTTCAATTGTACAGGACCTTCCTGAACTAATAAACTAATGGAATTTTGAGTTTTGAAACGAGTTTTTTTATGTCATTATGCTCTTTAATTCTAAGTTTTAGATTCTGCGAGCCTGAAAGTTTTTTTTAATTATTGTTCTATTCATTGTAATCCACAATCCACAACCTCTAACAACCAATAGAAATTTAGTTATTAATTAAAAAATCTAATATAACCTCAAATTTGTACCTTGCATTTCCATTTCCCCTGTGTACTTATGTTGAGCGAACAAACACGAACGTATCTATGGTATCAACGGCTTACGAAAGATGCTTACACTGATTATTACTGACTGTAAAATAACAAATCTAATAGAAATTAATTATAGGTACATTTAACGAACTTCAACTGTCAAATCAATGATGAAACTGTTAACAAGTTTGCAACCTTGCAAACCGTGCGATGTTTATGCTAATGAAATTTTGAATTTACTGAAGATTTCATAAGAAAATGGTCTTTAAGTCCCTTCTCCTAGAGATTTAAATCGTACAAAAGCATTTTGAAAGGCGCCGTCTGTTTGTTTGTTCTCTTGAATAAAAGTACGGCGCTGTGATTGGTTAATGAATTTGGATCGCACTCATTCGTCGTAAAAGACGGTAAAAGATATATGGAAAAATAGATCTTACGTTTAAACTAAATATATGGATTTTGTAAAAAAATTCTGTAACTGACTATAAATTCGTAAATCGTTGAATTTCGTTGAATTAAAACCAGATGCGTGCGCGGTCTGTATCTTTGGAAAGTGTTGCTAGAGCGTAATAATTATTTCGTACTATGGGTAATTTTTAAACGATTCAGGGAATATTATAACAAATTTTTAATACAATATTTATTTTCTCACGGCGCCCCTTCGGAGTTGGCGCCAGGTTTTTTGCACGTTTTTGAACGTATGGCAGATCCGGCGCTGAACAAAAGCATATGATTTTGCATTATTTACTATGACTTCATCTTAAGTATTTGTTACCAAGACTATGCAAACGTTGTATTGGAGAATATAAATCGTAGTTCGAATGAGATGTACGCAAAGATATTGAAATAGAAGTAGATGTTCTACCTGCTGTTTTTACTATGTGGGTCTGCGCTTCCGGGTGTCGCCGATATTGATTACCAATTTTTTTTTTTTTTTTACATTAACTCCACACAGGAGGCCCTGAGGAAAATAATTTCCCTCAGGGCCTATGTCATCTGGGATGCTGTGTGGAGAGTCTTTTTGAGGAGAGGAAGGAATGAACATTGGTCTTGAAGAGACCCATGTTGTAGGAAGGAGGAAACACAGAGGCCGGCAAATCATTCCACAGCCGAGCTGTTGAACACAAGAACGAGTCGAAGAAACGACCCGTTCTCATGTGACAAATGTCAACCGTGTACAAATGTTGGGCACGCGTTTGGCGTGTTTCCCGACTATGCACCGGTGCCGAAGGGATCAATGATGCTAGTTCTTCAGAGCATCTTCCATTGTAATACCGGTAGAACAAGGATAGCATTCCCACCCGACGCCTGTGCTCTAAAGATTGCAATCCGTCTGTTAAGATGGGAGAATCTATCAAACGGACCGCCCGTTTCTGCACAGAGTCGAGGGTATTTTTCAGGTATTTTGGAGCTCCAGACCAGAGATGGCTGCCAAATTCAACCGTGGGGCGTACTTGTGATTTGTACAAGGTTAGCAGTTGTGTACTATTAAAGTATCTGCGGGCCCTGTACAGTACGCCCAGTTTTTGGGAGGCTAACTTTACTCTGGCTTCGATGGAGCCCCCATACCTGAGCTGGTCACTTAGGGTTACACCAAGCATATCAATGGAGGGCCTGTTCGGAAGATTGCTTCCGTTGAAAGAGACTAGATTTTCATTTCGATCCCTTTTAGACGTAATCAGACAAGATTGGGTCTTTGAAACATTAAATTCAACGAGATTATTTTTACCCCAAGAGAAAACACTCTCGAGGTAACCGTCCATTCTTTGCTTCAAAGCCCTACGAGCTGTTGGAGTTTGTGAGCCCTTTGGGGGCTTGTCAAACAAAAAGCTATCATGAACTGTACTGTCATCCGCGTAACAGTGAGTTGGTGCACATGACAAAAGGTCGTTGATGTGCAACAAAAACAAAGTCGGAGACAGAACCGATCCCTGCGGGACGCCAGCATTTATCGAGTGTGAGGAAGAAGTGAAACCATCGACTACCGTCTGAATCGACCTCTCCCTCAAGAAGTCGGCAATCCACATACACAAGGATGCGGGAAGTCCGTAAGAATGCAGTTTGTTGACAAGTCCTCGGTGCCAAACCCGGTCAAAGGCCTTGGAGATGTCCAGTGCAACCGTTTGGGTCTCACCGAAACGTTCCAGGCATCGCCCCCAAACATGCGTCACATACGCGAGAAGATCACCGCACGAGCGGTTCCGCCGGAATCCGTATTGACGGTCGTTAATAATTTTGTTCTTCTCGAGGTATGTGAGCAGTTTGTCGTTGATCACACGTTCCATCACCTTAGACAGAACTGATGTGATCGCTATGGGGCGGTAGTTGGCCGGGTTGGAGCGGTCACCCTTCCTTGGAATAGGATGGATAACCGCTTTTTTCCAACCAGAGGGCACAGAGCCAGTCTTCAGGGACAATTTAAAAAGCTTCGTCAAAATTGGAGCTATTTCTGCAGCGCACCTCTGCAGTACCAGGGCAGGTATTCCGTCAGGCCCACTAGCTTTATTAACATCAAGCCCTCGTAAAACATGGAGTACTTCCCGATGCCGAATCCTCAGCTTTTTCATACGAAAACCGCAGTGAGGAACCGACGTCGGGACAGCACCTTGGTCATCGAGGGTTGAGTTATCCGCAAACATTTTACCTAATAAGTTTGCCTTTTCGGTGGCGGTGTTTGCTAGTGAGCCGTCAGGTCTGGTGAGAGGTGGCAAACTGGATTTGCAGAAATTGCGACCTATTGAGCTCGCAAGCGACCAGAATTGCCTGCTGCCATGCGGGCATGCAGCCAGCTTTCTGCTGATCTGCAGGTCGTGCTCCAATTTCGACCTATTTATGATTCTCTTGGTTTCCTTTGCCATTTTGTTGTAAGCTGTTCTGTCTTCGGATGTTCTAGATGTGTTGTAGGCTCGGTAAGCCGCGTTTTTTCGTCGCACTGCTTCAGCGCATTGGCGACTGAACCACGGCTTTGAGCCCACACCAGTTTCCTTAACAGTAGAATGGATGAAGCCATCCATCGCGGATGTGATGACTTCACCAATTTCCTGGGCACATCTTGAGGGATCCGAAGTCCGAAAACAGACAGCTGACCACGGAAAAGCATTAAAATGTGCCCGCAGACCGAACCAATCTGCTGACCTATAGTGCCACACTTTTCTCTTCAGCCTCTCGTTTGGTGGTCTGAAGTTTACAGGGATTGATGTCGTCACCAGGCAGTGGTCGGACGATCCTAAAGACGCTGTGACTTCAATCCTGTAACCGTCTGGCACAGTAGTTAAAAATAGATCTAACAGATTGGAACGGTGAGTCTGGACATCAGGAACCCTTGTAGGCTCCTGAACCATTTGTTCCAATCCGTAGCAAAGGGCAAAGGATTCCGCTTGGCGTCCAGCCGAGTCTGTTGATCCTGAGAACTTCAACCAAGGTTCGTTATGAACATTGAAGTCCCCCAGGACCACAAACTCTGCCGTAGGGTAGCGGGGCAAGAGGTCATCAATAGTATCGCTTAAGTGTTTGAAGAGCTCGGACGTGTCTGATTCGCTAAGGTTCGGTGAGCGGTATAAACACGCGTAGAATCTTACCGTACTGGCAAGATTGACGCGTACCCACATTACGTCGAATCTGGAGTTTTCCAGATTCAACAGTCGCACACAGTTGACGTCAGCTCGACTATAGAGACAGACACCTCCTTTAGGTCTGAACTTGCCTGCGAGGGTGAAGCCCGGGCAGTTCAGATAGGAGGTGTCTACAGGCTCAGCTATCTGGGTTTCAGACAGGAAAAGTAGGTTTGGGCGTTGGGAAAAAAGGTGGTGGTGGACAGAATTTAAATTGGTGTGCAGGCCGCGAATGTTGGTGTAATTCACCAACAGTTTTGGCCCGCACCGGGGACGCCTACTCCTCGCCGCTGTAATGACGTTATTTGTTGATGGTTGTATATTCATGATTTTATTTGTAGGGTTATTTAAGTGTGATATGAGGGGAAGGAAGGTCAGGGAGGGAAAAGGTAAAGGGGTGGGTAGGATGCTGGGATTCAGAGTTTCCAGGAGTGACGGACGTATGTATCCAACCCACCCACTGCGGTGCAAGGCGATGGGCAGGGAGAGTCCGGCTGGAGAGGTCGCCCAATGCGCCCCAAACGCTACTGCTGGGTCCCCTCCGGTCACGAACCGGCACAACAGCAGCGGCGGGGTTTCTACACTCGTTGATGGGGCAGCCCACCCTCAGTCGTGAGCCTGAGGGTCGGGCCCCTGTACTACCGAGCGACCCGGACAGCGGTAACCGGTTGTAAAGGGTCTCCCTCAACCAGCATCTCCCGATCCGGCCCGCCACGCAGAAGGTGGGCCGACGCACCCGCCATCAAGGCCTAGACAAACATTACCCCAAGAACCCGGGCACCACTGCTAAGTCACCAAACGTAGCGAACCACTTGGGGTGACCTGTGGCAGAGGTGTTGGTCATCCAATAAATGGTTCCCAGGGCGGCGGTACCCATACCCGCCTACCAAACTAAAAGAACAAATAATTAACGAATAAACCAAACGAACGTTAAACTAAATGAACGAATTCTTTCCTTATTCAAAATATATTGTTAACCAATATTAATGCACATTTTCAAAAAACCAACGAAATGAACAAATTCTTTTTGTATGAAAACTACGCTAATTAGCGCGTAGTCCGGCGACAGTTGCGCGGACACCATAGCATATCTCTTCTGTATTTGAATATCTTTGGATGTACGTATAAAAATGTCAATGTTTGTCTAGTTGTTCGTGTAGGTACATGTAGATCTAACATAGTATCTAACTAACAGCAGGGTTTGTATCAATATTCTAACGTGTGCTGCAAGCATGACTTCCTTTGACAACTTTTATAAGCGACTATTGCACTCAGCCCTCCTTTAATTGAATTTTCCGCAGCCACCCTTTTGTCAATGTGTACATACTTCCTAAGTGTACAAACTCATCCACTCGCTCCAAGGATTCACCGTTCACAGCTATATTGTATATTAGACCTACAATACATACGTGCAAATACACGGTGTTATTAGTCGTACCTACTTACTTTAATCAGTGATTCTTGGCATTATTTTATTATCAATTTGGGCGGCGGATATGGGTACCGCTGCCCCAGGAACCATTTATTGGATAACCAACACCTCTGCCATAGGTCGCCACAAGTGGTTCACTACGTTTGGTGACTTAGCAGGCATGCCCGGGTTCATGGGGTGAGGTTTGTCCAGGTCTTGACGGCGGATGCGTCTGCTCACATGCTGCGTGGACGGTTCGAGAGAGGCCTTTTGATCTTTCCAACCGGACTCTCAACCCATCGCCTTGCACCGCAGTTGGAGGGATGGATTCATACGTCTGTAATTCCTGGGCACACTGACCCCCAGATTCCTATCCACCCCTCATACCTTTTTCCTTCACACGACTTCCTCTCCTTCCTTTCCCTTAAAAGACCCACAACACAGCATCCCCAAAGATGACAAAAGCCTTGAGGGGAATTATTTTCCTCTGGGTCCCCTATGTGGAACAATGTAAAAAAAATCGATTATAAAATATAGATGTATTATTTTTTTTTCAAAAACAAATCTTTCTCCTATCGTAACTGGTCACTCAGCAGAACAACCGCCCAAACCCTAACGCAAATTGAATAATATAAATTTTTATATAAAGAAATTTCGCATATCGATTATCTTTTACGTTAGTTCCGCGCAGGAGGCCCTGGAGAAAAGTAAATCCCTCAGGGCCCCTCTCATCTTTGGGGATGCTGTGTGGAGGGTCTTTTTAGGGAAAGTAAGTTCTAGGTAGGATAAGGCTATAAGGGGTAGGCTGAAATCTGGGGGTCAATGTGTCCAGGAGTGAAGTATGAATCCCTTTTACTGCGATGCAAGGAATGGAGAGATGGGTCGAGGGAGTCCGGCTGGAGAGGTCCAGTTAAATAAACACGTGCCAAGTCACCAAACGTAGCGAACCACCAGGAGTTGAACGGACTTATATAATCAATTTTATTCCAAATCTTTATGGATATATTCTGTCGGCTTATCTCTTCAATGTTTATCACCCATACCAACCACAGGGACGTTCAGTTTCTATCAATATCCAGCGATGGACAGAGCGATGCAGTTGAGTTGTGAATCACTAATTATAATTGCATCCACTTTTTTCACGATGGTCACAAAGTCGGTGGGAGGTCAGTGATCGGCGGGTACGGCAATACATATTTTTTTAATCTTTCAGTATCACCCTGTTCAAATATAACCATTCGGAATTGGAATATTCTTCGATGCTTATTTACCTATATTTGAATGGGTTTGAGTGTAATATACAGGGAGTCTTGCTGAGTGGTATCACGGTGTGTCGCCAGTCGCCACTGAGATGAGCGGAAATAAAATGTCTACTACTGTCATTGGCTATTGTGTAGCAGTGGACTTCAACCATATTCATTACATTAAATGTCTTGGCATTTTAGGAACAATATGTTTTTAGACTTTATTGGTAACCAGTTGGTCTGGTTAATTTCTAAGACAAAAGCTTTTTATTATTTTTTTAATGAAGATATTTTCAGTATTGTCCTGACGAGGATACACCATTCGGAATTTAATAGCCTGATGCTTCCAACTAGTCCTGGGTCAATATTGATCCACCCGATCATTTTGACACAGATCACGAACCATCAGTCGAATCATTATTTCAAAAAACATTCGATCATTTGGACGGTCCTGAATAACAATCTCGAATCTGCTTAAAATCGTTTTGTTGACTTATTTTAATTTCCTTTTGATGATTTAAGAGTCTGTATTTTCGGAATTTTTGTTAAGATGAAATGCATAATGTTGTATTTCTTAAAACATATTTAAACAGCTCTACTGCAAAACTACTAAATCGCACATCCGACATTGTTATTTGGGAGCGTAGATATGATCGGTGAGCTGTAAGCTCCTGTGATAAGCGTGGCGAGCGACCGTAAATGTACAAATTTGGTAGACCGGGCCATCTGGCATCGATCTGTATATGATCGGGTTCTTTTGACCCGATTACTTCGTCAATGCGTCGTGATCGACCCGGGTCATGTAAAATGATCGATCGACCTAGAAAACATTTCGTTCAAAACATTTCTCAAAAGCGATTGTCCCACTATTTTCATGAATTTGAACAATGAGTGTTATATTCTTTTTTTTTTAAATCCCTGTCGTGACATGTCATGTCATCGAATAGTTAATTAGTAAAGACCCGCATGTCCACTGGATTTGGTCCAATTAGAGCCCGCCAAGAAGTTGGCTCGTTGGTTAAAAGCGTCCCGGAAGTGGATGGTCCACTTCCGCCGTGCGTTGTTTGTTCTCTAATATCTGTTATAATTGGAGATAAAACCGTGTCTACCAACTCACGCCGGGCCTATCAGTGGCTAGTAGCTATTGGCGCACCGCTGACAGCTCCGTCGTAAATCTTCCTCAATCTCGCGAACAACGCATGTAAAAGAGAGAAGTGATTGCTGGCGCTGGACCTATCAGTAGCATCAGAGCTGACAGCTCCGTCGTAACCTCTCCCTTTCATTCTAAGATCTATGTAAAAACAAAACGATAATACAGCTCTTTTGCCCTATCATTACTTTTACATGGTATCTGGAAAATAGCGGTACGATGGGGAAACTGGTGAATTCATATTGTATTATTAAGTCAATTTTGTGGTAAAACTTTTTATTAGAGCTTGTTTATTGTTTATTAAAATACGTCAAAGCTTCTATGCTTCAGCGTTTACGCTGCTCCAAAAGTTTAAATTCTTTAGTTTTTTCTTTTAAAATTCTTTAGTTGCCTTTAGTTTTCTTAGTATATTCTTCTGAACACCGTCTGTACTCTTTTCTATCGATTTTTTGTTTTAATTTGTTACGATTACCTGAAACATGTCATCTTTTCCCATTTACATCGGAGAGGCGACTGAATTAAGTGAGATGTTATCTGTATTAGCGAAAGTGAAATATTTATGTTAATATGTAGTTTTTATTTTTTTGCGAGAGTCAGAGGTTACAAGAGAGTTCTCAGCGGCAGAAGTATTGTGGCTTATCTTATAATATCTCTTTCTTTTGATATTATTTTGTGGTGGAGGTGTTGCTCTCGTTCGTCAACGCTTTTCGCTCATTAATCGTCAGTTAGCAAACCAAAAATAAATCAACGTTTAAACACATGTCAACACCTAACCTAGTCCTTTGAATTGGTACCTATTAGATCTTGGATTCATCTTATTCTTAGCGTTTTTTAAAACACTTGCAAAGGCGAACACCTACCTAGTTAATAATTCGGCGCTTGGATAGATATGATTTTATTTACTACCTAATTTATAATAACTAGTAATTTTGTGGACAGTAAACGTTACGTCCAAAAAAGTATATTTCAAAATTTTTTTTTGGCTGTTGAGTGCTGTGCTTAGGTACATACTATCCACATTATTAATAAATCCAAACCAAAATTTTCTCTTCAATCGTGAGATTTGTAAGAACGTGCTTAAATACGACTATATACGACTATATTGACGACCTCCGTAGTCCAGTGGCTAAGACTCTTGACTCACATTCCGGAGGTCGCGGGTTCGAACCCGGCATGCGCAAATAAATTTTATTTGATTAATTTGTGTTATTTCACAATTAACTCATTTAAAATAATATATAGTATATTTGCGGCATGTTCCAGAGTGGAAGATACTATCAGTATCGCCCTGGTGTAAGACCACCATTCAGAATTGAAACGTGGCTTGAAAATGGCTTTAGCCGTGTTTAGTGACCAGATCTGAATAGCCAGGTACTTCCCAACCTTCCTCTTCCCCACCTCCTTCCCCTCCCCACTACCTTCAACCTCACAACATACCCCAATTGGGGATGCCATAGTCTCACTGGCTCCAGACGGGAGCAGTTGAGATTCTTGTGCGGTATTCACTGTAAAAAAAAAAAAAAAAAAAAAATACCTCCCAACTTAATTATAAACCATAAATTACGTAACATTTCAAATTATTCAATTTGTCCGAAGAAATGGAACCATCTCAATGACATTTCTTTTTTCAAACATTCTTCAGGCCGGCAGGTACCTACCATAATATCGATTATTCTGATTTGATAGCTCATAATACACTTGTGGGAAAAAAAGGGTAGTATCCAACATGGCAACCATCAACCGAAACGTAACAAACAAATTTACAGACGGATGAAATGCCAATTGATCGAGTTGAAACAAGGCTTGGTTACGCTCAGTCAATTGTTGTCCGGAAACTATTAGTACAAGTGGAAAACTGGTGTACGTATCTCCATCTTGTTTGTTTAATTGTCTGGCTTATGTAGGTTAGGCTAGAATAAATTATTTATAATTCCAGAACTTGCTGACGGGATTTTAGCTAGTATTTAGTGAACATATTCAAGCAGACTTAACTAAGTGATTACAATTTTTTGTTAGTGTTAACAATCAACATCGATAAGCTAGATTAACGACTAAGGTTTGCTGTGACTAACTTCTTACCTAGGAAATGTATCAGCGACGCCTTTGACCAAGAATTTACCTGTTTGTACGTAGGTACCTGTTAATCTAAAACTTGCCAGTAATACGGTGATCGCGTCATTCTCAGTACTATTGGAATCATCATCATTGTTGATGACTTGAATCCCGTTGCATTCAGCATCTAGGAATTCTGTCAAATGTTGCAATTCAATTTAAATGATTATTTTCTGTCTTGATAACAATTTTTTTTATTTTTTTTTTATTTTAGGGAAAGTTGACAGCGAATCTGAGTTTAGACAATAATACAACTATAGTTAATTATAGGTATAAACAACTACTTCAACAATATATTACTAAGGGGTGTTCAGAGACGATGTACCACTGCATAACAAAAGCATAAAATATAATTTCATTCAAATGCATCAAGGATAAAACTAAAAGCGTATAAGTACAAAAATGTGCAATGTAAATAAATCGTTTGATATCCATACCAACTATTTATTAATGGTATTTTTAAAGTCAATTTTAGGTTTAAAATTAGTAAATAATGCATAAAAAAATTATAATGTTTTCATTGTTTTGATTGTAATTTCGGGGGCTAACTGTCGGGAGATCAACTGTCGGGTTTATTTGTGATTTTTAAGGGTTTTTTATGGTTCCTCTTTCGATCAGATTTTTCTATTCGTTTTATACTTGGGGGAAAGCTGTTGTGGAGTTTTGTTGCAAAATAAACGAAGTTTCTTTGACCGAATGTGATTTCTGGGAATGTTTTTAATGTCATTTTCATTTGATCTAGTGTGATACCACGTACCTACGCAGTATTGTAGAGGGTTCTGATTTTTGAATGATTTAAATTTTATATTTTTGGCATAATATTCGTTGTACATTTGGTATTATTCTATAATTGATTATTCATGTGTCAAAAAAGTTGATCGCATAATGTCAGTTACCTATTATATGTTCCCACCCTTCAACATCGTCAAGCCCTTCGCCGGACATTTGTTCGACACTTCATCCTGTCAGAGGCAGTCCTGACCCGCTTTGTACCGGAGCAACGGGTCTTCAGTCTGATTTGACCCTTGTGATCGGGTTCTAGAGTTCTAGGTATACACTGGACCATTGTTCGCGTTCTCATCGTTGTCCTCGAGTGGAGCAATGTCCAGCCCAGGAACCCTTGAGTTTGGTACATCACGTATTCAGAGGGCATTACCAGAGAAAGCCGGAAATACGTCATTTTCAAAAAAGTTTTTAGACGTATCGACTCTTTTCCACAAAAAATTTTAAATGGATTTCGAAAGATTGTTCTTTTATCTAGCATAGTTATGTAATAATTTTTTTAATTTTTTTTAAATTATTAGTAAAATAAATCAATACATTATCTAGCAAAGTTATGTATTAGAATTTTAATTTTAGTTTCAATAAAATCATTAAAAAATATGTACGTACTTGTTTCTTGACGAAAATTGGTCCATTTGTGTATTTATTTGCGCACTTACAAACTAATATATTTCAGATTTTTTTAACATTCTTATTAAATTTAGACATTATTGAAAAATGATAAATACTTATAATCAAAAAATAACTACAAAAAGTACACTATTTTAATAGTTTTATCATCACGTCTTTCAGTATTTTTGAATGAAGGTATAAATTAAAGCTAATTTGGATTAAAATAAATTCGATATTGAGTTATAATTTAAAAAAGCTGGTACGGAGAATAATTAATCTTTCTCATTGTAACCGCCCTGCACGATCGTAAGAACAACTTTCGACGAAATGTGGATTTTCGTCCGCTGGCTGGTTAAACGCTCTTCATTTCTCACTTTCGTTTGCTAACGAATTTAGTATTTTCATTTTTGTTCGGTGTCCGGAAACTAGTAGTACAAATGGGAAGCTGGTGAATGTAAATCGCACATAAATTTCGATTATTTTTTTTTTTTACTTTTTCGTTTTTTTTTTGCAACTAAAGTGTTAAAAAAATCTTTCGGTACCGTATATACAATGCTTAGACGAATTTTAAAAGACAGTAAACATCTGATAACAATTTTTTTTCATATTTCACCTAAAAATTCGGACTCGATCTCGATTTACTCGAAAACAAAAGCTCAAATAAATAAAAATTATACCACAACATCGACTCCAAATGTGATGTAGATTCACCAGTTTCCCGCTTTCACTACTAGTTTCTAGAAACCATGCATTTGGCACCCTTTCCATCTTTTTTACTCCACACGGGGGAGGCTCTGAGGAAAATAATTCCCCTCAGGGCCTAAGTCTTTTGAAGATGTTGTGTGGAGGGTCTTTTTGAGGAGAGTAAGGGGTGAACACATCAGTGGCGGTCCGTAAGTTTTCAGTGAGCTAGAGTGCTAAGATTGAAAAATACGACATTACTGATGTTGTAGCTTAAAACATTTTTTTTTTCACAATTTCCACTTATTGTATGAAGATCTTTAAGTTTGTGGGTGCGGGGCGATTGAAAGAACCCTGAAGACCTTCATAAAAAAAGTTGAAATAAAAAAATTTTAAAAAATCATTTTCAGCTACAACAACGTCAATAACGTAATATTTTTCGATCTTAGCGCTCTAGCTCACTGAAAACTCACGGACCGCCACTGGTGAACATGTGTCTTGAAGAGTCCTTTGAGCTTCCTTCGCATATTAATGACAATAAAATAACTTTATTTAATTCCATTGTATTATATTTTTTAACCAACCGGTTTCGGTTCGACCTGAACCTTCATCAGGGTGGAAATACAACAAAATGAAAATTATTTTGGTTAAAGAGATGAGCAAAAGAAATGGTTTAGCATTCAAATGTAAGTTTTGAAAAAAATGTCAGTTAGAACCTTGTCCAACTGGGGTGACATAATGCAAACATCTCACAAGTTTTGAAGCACTGTCTGTTCTCATTGATAATTCCGTTATAATAAATATTAAGGCTTCTAACATCCACTGCATCCAGATCGGCTGCACTGTCAACACTGAAGAGCTGAACTCCTCTCCCGGTTGATGGTTGATTGATTCACAGTAAAGTTAGCAGTGGTTGTTAGTTAGCTGCTAGACAGCAGACTGGGTGGGGTGGGGCTTCTCTCGCCGGGGCAAGGGCAGGCCTGGTCATGCAGTGCAGCGGCGGGGCTCCCTCAGGCCCCCTGCCGGCGGATGTGTGATCGCGCAAACAGTTAGGGCATCTCGCGACAGGGGCTCTCAATGCTAATTATTAATCTTCGTAAAGTTGATTTGTTCAGTTCCGTAAAAAATTTAATATTTTAATGAAAAGTAACAGACAACCAAATTAACCCAACCTAAGCTGTTCTTTTATCGTGTTCTGTTTTATTTGATTACCTATTTTCAATAGCTTTTTAATCAACATAGCTTCTTGTTCTTTGAGTTCAATTTTCTGTTATATTTTTTGTGTAATAATTGAAAACTTGAATTAAATAAAGCACTAAGTTCCAACACTTCAAACTGAAATATAGGGTTTTTACTGAATAAAAAATGTTGTAGAGAAAACACATTCGGTACAAACGATTTGTTCGTTTTTTCTACAGGTTAGGTACATAGCTAAAAAAAATATGGCACTTAAATTTTAGGACAATGACTATGTGCCAAAAATTTTAAACTGAGGTGTAGTTTTTTACTGACTAAAAGAGGTTACAGAGAAAATACATCCGATACTACTACGCCTTGTTCGTTTGCTAGAGGTAGGTCTTAGGATTTTGGCGAAGGCCAATAAATATACATTGAAATGCTTTAATTGAAAAAAATAGATCACATAAATGTAAAGCAATATTTTATCTACTTCCTCGTCAAAGCGCGTGGTAAACCTAGCCCCAAACGAAGATATTTTTACAGTGTTGTCAAAAGTAACCGCGTTTGTTTTTTATTTATTTTTTGTATTATTCGCATGTTATACTCCTCCGGCGCAGATACAAAAATAGGATGAGTAATAATTATTAATATCTACAATGATGGATATAAAACTTACACGCTATGAACGACACGCGAACATTTCGCCTTTCTACCATCATTTATCTATATTATTTTCATTTTATTTTATTTTTATAATACCTAACTTTGATTGATAGAAATTCTACACATAAAATCTATAATCCTTCCTGTAACCTTAAAAAATACAAAAACTGAAGAATTGTAAACATCGACTATTGACGGTTCGGGTGGGCTTGACTTGAAGATATTGTTTGTCTAGTTTTTATATTTGAATGTGTTGACACGCATCTTATCAGTTAGCTAAGAAATTCCGTTTGCATGAGCTCTCATCATCATCTCAGGGTCCTGCGTGGGATAAAAAGAAAGCTACTATCTGATGTAAATAAAAGAACTCACATAAAACAAAATGAACTTGTTATTATTGACAAGCAAAAAACATAATCTATTATAACATAATCTACATAAATACCTTTGTAAACTCATAAAGAAAGGTGTAGAAAGAGAGAGAGAGAGATAATTCAGTTATTTTAGTAGAATCCACTCCAAATGATCATTCGTAGCTTGCGATAGTTAATATGGCGCACCTCTTCTAACCTCAGCGACAAGGGCTCCAGATAGCTGGAGAAGAGCCCCAGAGC
The DNA here is from genome assembly GCA_917880885.1 of Limnephilus marmoratus. NCBI lineage: Eukaryota > Metazoa > Arthropoda > Insecta > Trichoptera > Limnephilidae > Limnephilus > Limnephilus marmoratus. The sequence continues at coordinate 52,420,930 of OU862918.1, read as the reverse complement.
TGCCGCTTCGCAAGCCCATGACACCGTGAAGCATCCAAGATTCCAGTCCATCCACAAAGGCCCGCTGATCACAATGCGTCCAATGGCCATCTCTCAGCATTGAAAGGATATAAACCGCAGTTCTAGACCGTAAATGTGATTTAAGAAGTGCCTGCAGTCTTCACCAAAGTTGTCCTCGGTGATATTGGATTGTACGTGGCACAAGAATCTCAGTTCTAAGCACAAGAACACCAACCTTAGGTACCAGGCACACAGACATCATAAACACTTCCATTAGATTGTAATATTACATAGGTAACTCGATATCTCGTGATCATCACAATAAAAGTCTTCCTCGCCTCGAAAAAACAATCAACATCCTGCGTGTACCGCGACCCGGTACTATTTAACAGTCTCGTAAAGGCATCACGTCTGTTACACGCATAATATTGCAAATTTACACAATCATTTAGGAGTATCAAAACTCCTTACAAAATAAAACTTCCGACCAATCCATCGTTATGTCATGACGTCCTCTTACAACCGTTTTCTGCTTTTTTTCTAAAACAAAAAACAATCGAACAATGTTCCGGCAATTTGAATTTGTTATCAATCGTTCCAACGGCACCCGAAATTAATAATACTCCTTCCGAGCAAGTAGGTACCTACTGAATAACTACCAAGAAAATAATTACGTTACAGTGTTTTTGCATTTTTTATTACACTTAATGTTTGTTTTTCTTTTGGGAGGTGTAAAAATGATAAAGTGATCAAAATATTTGCGAAATTGCATCGATTCGTCACCTTATCGGGTTGTACAACCGACGGTTCATTATCAATCAAAACTGTCTTGCGGAAATAAAAGTGATTTAGGTTTATATAATATACCTATATGTATCACACTGCTATACGTCAGGACGGGATCAACAGGTACACGCTCTGTCGGCGTACTGTTGGAACGAGACGGAGTGCATATATCACACGCTAGGCTTGTACCCTTCTGACTTTTGATTGGAATTTAATTGAATAATATCATCGCACAGCAAAAGACACTTACATTTTGAACTCCAAATATTCTCAGGAATCGCTGGTATCATTCGAGTGCTGTTACATCTTGTATATATTAATATATTCCTATGCCTGTCAATTTGGCATTCACTTACAATAATCAATAATACGTATTTTTATTGTAATATTAATCATCACATATATTTTTTGCAGTCTTTTAATTGACAATCTCTGGATCTTCTTCCTGAGCCAAACATCCCACTTTTGATTATAATATCCTTATTGCGACATAAGTCATCATCCAATAATCACATTATTTATATTTTTCGACGCGCAGTTTTGTATTGGCAATCTCTGCATCCTCTTCCTCGGCCAAACATCCGTTCACACAGGTAATGTGACACACACACTGTCAACCATCCACTTCCCATTTAAGTGACACTGACAACGAGCGGCGAAGTAGCACGTGGGGGAGGGGGCATTTGTTTTTTCAAGTCTTGACATTTCCTTCCTTTCTGGGAACTCCTCCTAACACAACCACAGAAAAAACACACACACACACACCATAGAAGCAAACACACAATCCATAGAAATGTACCTACACAGATACGTATTTTGTACACCGGTATGGAATAATACTGTTCTATCCTGATCGGTAGGTCCGCAAGACTTCGGATCACCTCAGTCTCGATCGAATCGCCATTTGAAATCGCTAGATTTTTTAATTTCTTCGATTAATTGTAATTTTTTTCGGCGGGAAAAAGCGATAAACCGGCGCGAAGTTTGTATTACTTGTAAACAAACAAACGAACTCGATTTTCGTTTTATATTAAGTGTTTGAAATTGTAATAGTATGTGTTCAGCGATATAAAAGCAAATGATCTTGAAAATGTTTAAACAAAATCTTCCTAAACAAATTTCATAGCGAACGAAATAGTTAATTATTTATTGAATTCACGTTTTTTCGCAGTTTTAGGAAAATTACGAAATAATCCGTAAATTATGTGCGTAACTAAAAAATACTTCGAGGAATAATTATTTTATTAACCGAAATTGTTTAATTAAAAACCGTGCAGTTTTGGTTAATTTTTCGTTGTTTGGTTAAATAGTGGTTATTAGCCGACTTCGCTCGATTTTTCTCTTTCAAACACAATTTTTTTATTATTAAAAACGTGGAGTAAACAATACGACATCTTATCTTATATTTTAAACATTTTTGTTGATATTTCAATGCTCCGTAGTTCATTATGAGAATCAAGTTTTGCGCCGAAATTTTAGTGGGGCATTTAGGGTTTTTAGTGAAGCATTCTCCTTTATTATTAAATTTACTGAAGCTTTATGGTTAACTAGTTCCGGCTTTGCCCGGACTTTTCACAAAGTTTTTTTTTTAATATTAAACGTAAAGTGTGCAAAATTTCATCAATAAGTACCAAAATTCTCCTTTAAGGGAAGGGAAAAAGGAATGGGGTTGGATATATAATGTAGACAGAGACCTTCCAAGTCAAGTGTGTTGAAGGTCAAGTGTGTGCAAAATTTCATCAATCTCGGAATAAAAGTGTAGATTTGTATAAAAAACAAAGCCATCCATTTACAGACCCTCTTCTTTTATAATACCATGTGTGTACATAATATGTAAAATAAATATAAATCTATCTTAAATATACTATATTTATTCTAGAAAACAATCACTTTGTGGTTTAAACATGCTTGAGTAAAGCGAAACCGGTCGGTTCATAAATAATAAATCTCGTAGTTTTAAACAAAAAAGTATCTTATTTTATATTATACTAGCTGACCCGGCCACGCGTTGCTGTGGCTAATAAAACACAACGTCATCTACTGGATGGTTATCCAACCTTTATAACCACCGCCGTCTTTGAGTTTATCACGAAGAGACAGACAGATGCCACGGAGGACTTTAATTTATAATACGTCGAGATGAGTGAAAGATTATAATAATTTGCATGAAATGCTTGGGGTAACTAACGTATTTAAGTTAATAAGGATTAATACTGTATCCGTCTAAATAACTTTTCAATTACCGCAATGTACGTGACCATTTTTTTAGAAGATAGAATGGCTGCAGCAAGCTAAAAGATAGATATATACCTTCGCAGACTTTTTTGTAGATCTATAAAAGAGGAATATCCCACCATGCATTGTTTTGTTATATCCCAAAAGGATTAGGCAGCGTTTTCGATGAAAGCCGCCAGGCGGCTTGACTTTTTCCGACACTTCTAATAATTATCGTTATGTTTCAACCAATTTACACAAATCCTTGACATACCTAAACCTTCCTCACGATACACTCTATCTATTGGTGAAAACCGCATGAAAAACCGTTCAGTAGTTTTCGAGTTTATCGCGAACAGACAGACAGACGACGCGGGGGACTTAAATTTATAATATGTAGAGATTTATCATTTGAAATATTTGAGCTTTTTCGCGCTTTTGTTTGGTTTACTAAAAAAACTTTTTCGTATTTTTTACCAAAATAAAACGATTTTGCAAATCTCTTCCTTTATAAAAAATTCACGCATTCTGATTACTTTTCTCTTGTTCTTATTCGTCGACCAATGGGCTTTGTAAGGAAATGAGTTTGTTTTTTGTAATCAGGAGTTGTTTCTTCAACAGAAAAGTTTTGTTCTCAGTCTGTATGTATATTAGCAAGACTTCCTTCTTATAATGTACTACGCCAAGATTAATATTAATAATTTTATTGATATTTTGACCTCGAATTGAATTCCCGCGTATCACTTATTGGAGTCTGATTGTAATTCCTGTCACGCCGGACATGAAGGCGAAGAAAGAAAGGACGGAACGCCAAATTAGTCTTGCCTTGTTCTTAATCGATCCACCTGTTTTATGGAACACAGCCCTAATACTAATGGAATCAATTAGGTATTTGTTCAATCAAGGCTTGTGCTAATGGATAATAGATGGGGTTTAATGACTAGTTCGTGATGTGGGTGTGTGTGTTCTATTTGAAGTTGCTGTCGTTTTGTGTTTAGAATGATTGAATCGTTTCCTAGAAAAATATCTGTCTAGTCTACAGAGTTCAGTGGAATTTGTATTATTCCATAGAATTCGGATCGGATTTTCCCTTCATATCTTAATTATTTGGCAGGAAGTCGGCGTGCATGTTGTTGCATATCTCTCTTGTGGTGAGCTGTGGCGCCAAGAATTTTGAAAAATAATTGGCACACTATAAAATAAAAATAAATTTATTGTAGAATAATGAAATAATTTTACTTTGTATAAACCACTTATTTGATGTGCAAATCCGACCGGTTTCGGAACAAACGTTCCTTCGTCAGGAAAAGCTTATACTTACGCTTATACTTAAAGCTTATCCCTGACGAAGGAACGTTTGTTCCGAAACCGGTCGGATTTGCACATCAAATAAGTGGTTTATACAAAGTAAAATTATTTCATTATTCTATAATGGATAACCACAAAGTAATACTTACTTTGTGGTTACTCAAAGTAATACAAAGTAGCTACATTCAAAAATATAAATTTATTGTATTTTTTTTTTTTTTTTTACATCAGTTCTATGTCATCGTAGGGGGTGCTGTGTGGAGGATTTTTTTTAAGGAAAGGAAGGAGAGGAAGTTTTGGTAAGGAAATAGGTATTGCAACAATATTGTACCAACACCTCTGCCATAGGTCACCCCAAGTGGTTCGCTACGTTTGGTGATTTAGCAGGGGTGCCCGGGTTCATGGGGTGAGGTTTGTCTAGGTCTTGGAGGCGGATGACCAGGACATACTGAACCCCAGATTCCTACCCACCCCTTAAACCCTTTTCCTTCCCAGAACTCTCCTCTCCTTCCTTTCCTTAAAAAAAAACCCTCCACACAGCATCCTCAAAGATGACATAGGCCCTGAGGGAAATTATTTTCCTCAGGGCCTCCTGTGTGGAGTTCATGTAAAAAAAAAAAAAAGGTATAAGGGGTGGGGGTACTCGAGAGTGTCCAGGAGTGACGAACGTATGAATCCAACCCTTCAACTGCGTTGCAAGGCGTTGGGTCCAGGGATTCTGGAGAGGTCAAAAGACCTCCCTCAACCATTCTCTCTCGACCCGGCAGGCAGGCAGACACATCTGCCGCCAAGACGTTGACAAACATCACCTCCATGAACCCGGGCACCCGTGCTAAGTCACCAAACGTAGCGAACCTCTTGGGGTGACCTATGGCGGAGGTGTTAATTATCCAATAAATTGTTCCCGGGGCGGCGGTACTCGCACCCACCTCCCAAAATGACTTTTGCTAATAGATAAATTGACCATCTGCAGAGTAGTAAATCCGCTTATTTAAAAAGTTAAGCTTTTTGGGGATAACGCATCTATTTTCACCAACTTAATTTCCATCACGAGCTATGAGATTTTAAATATTCATTAAACTGTAAAAATAAGAAAATAGCTTTACATATCAACTGTGTTTTTTTTTTATTTACTTTACGGATTCTTTCGAAATCCTCTAACTAGCTGGCTTATAACAATGCCCTTTCATCATTCTAACTGACTACTACTGCGGCTCATTTGGCCTTTTTTCTATTGCCTTCTGAAGATTGTATTTAATTGACTGAATTTATGTTACATTAATGTCATCATGAGGAAAAAGTCGTTACTGGATAAAAAAAACCTCATGCTATCGACTGTGTTGTGGTAAAACCTTTCAAGCCACATTTTTGGGATTGTTACTTTTCAGTGGTTTTATGTAGAACAGTATTTGAAGAACAACAAGTTAAATTAATTTTGGCTGATTTAGGCATATTTCGAAAAAGCTATACATGAAATTACTCAACCATCAAATATTTCATAATTATGAATAGATTTGTAATAACTTCTTTAATCTTTGCAAATTCCCTTTGTGGCGCCATTTTTAATTTAATGAAACAAATAACTTTAATCACCACTATCGGTATATTAATACGTGAAGCAAAAAATTTATACCCCTTTTTACAAAAATTGCGCGGACGGAGGAGTATGAAATTTCACACACTTATAGTTTATATAGAGAAGGAGTGCAGAATGCTATTTTTTTTAATTATGCATAAAAAATCAATAAAAAAAACATTACACACACTGCTTAAAACCATCTGCATTCCAGGAGAAATCCCGAATTGTAGCTGAGCAGTGACCTTTTCATCAATAGACTCAATGATAAAAGAACAAAATGTATAATAGGTACTGTAAAAAATCTATTGATGAATAAATGTGTGTATTTGTTATTATTATTATTACTATATAATTTAAATTAATTATGGTCGAATTTCGACCACTGGGCGACCACTAGTTGTTTAATCAAAATTATCAACATGTTTCGAAGATTAATCTATCTATAAATATAAAAATCTCGTGTCACGGTGTTTGTGGTCGCACTCCTCCGAAACGGTTCTACCGATTTTTATGAAATTTTTTATGTATATTTGGTAGGTATAAGAATAGGTCGTAAAGTATATTTCATACCGATACGTGATTAGGGTGTCCCTATTCAGAAAAAAAACTATTTTTGACAATTTTTTTATTTTATTTTTATTTTTTATTTGTCATCAAAAAATACCTATAACCCCAAACTTTCACCCTCCTACCACCACCCTCCTATTTTGAACAATGAATATAGGTATCCGCTACTTTAAGAGGAATATAAACGCTAGAAATATTTCGAATCTCATGCCTGCAAAATTTTAAAATCGAGCATCTTTTAAGCTAAAAGGTGGTTTTTAATTATTTTGTGCATAATTTTATAAGAACGAAAAAAAGTTAGAACGTGGAAAACCTCAAAAATAGTCTTAGCCATAAAGGGGTATTTTTTAAAAATGATTTCTTTTATTACTTCATAGTTAAGTCATGAAAAAACATATTTTTTTTGTGGTTTACGCTTATATTTTTTGTTACGTAAATAACAATTTTATTGTAATTCCAATACATAGAAAAGCTAGTAAAAGCTTCGATTTATTCGTAGCATATTTTTTGATGTTCATACTGTAAGCCGATTCGTCGTAAAGATTAATTAAAATAGTATCTAAATAGGATTTCACGTATATATTCATCTTAATGAAATACATTGAATTGAGAAAATGAATGGTGGTGTTTTTATCGGCGGTCATCGTCTTCAACGCTCGATTCCTCTTTCTGTCATTGATCCCATCCCCACACACTTACAATACCTACATAGTTATTTTTTATTTAACAACCAAAATATTCACTAGAAATATTTTATATGGCAGAACAACGTTTACCGGGCCATATAATATATATTTTAATATTTTACATTAAAATTTTGAAAATCACATAACCACTTTCAAATAAACGTCGAGTTTTTTAAATTACTTTTACGAATTTGTAAATACTTATTCGATTTTCTCGTCTTCTGTAAAGTTTTTATTTTGTGGGTTGAAGGGTTCTGTTTTTTCTATTTTTCAACTATTGAATACGAAAAAGAGTGTAGAGTTGTCGGACTAAAGAGAATCTATAATCTTTTAATTATTGAATATAATTAATTTATTGAGGAAATTGATCTTTTTAATTTCATTTTCTCGTTTCAACATTTTTTAAAATGATTGTCAAAATTTATTTTTCTTTCTTAAAGGCCTTGTTTTTAATGCCGAAACGAATCAATTTTCTACCATAAATATTTATAAATACGTGAAATTTCTTTATATGCTTTGCGTTAACCTTCCATAATAGTAATTTCGTCACAATGCTTAAATTTAAACCGTCGATAAACGGTACCCATTGTTATAGAAGCCGTCACATGCAAAAATACAAAATACTAAGACATCGCCATTTTTCATTGTTTTTTTCTGTAGGTAAATTTCCTCTTATCCATTCTTCTTTTCGGCAGTGGCGATGACGCATTATTTTTCCGGTCGTTTGTTTAAATATCAATAGGTATCTTTTACAATCATAATATAAATATTTCATAATAATTTTAAACCACAAGGATTTAATCATCAGACTGTCCTTTAAAAGTTTTCAGAACCTGTTTGCGAATTCCTGTGTAAAACGTTGACATTTAATTATTTTGCAAATATGGACTTCATTTGAAGGAGCGATAAAGACGAATGTTTTAGTTTTAAATCTTTAAAAACGTTTTTCGTGTGGTGATTGTGGAAATGGTGAAAAAATAACGCATCGTCTTTTCTGACAGTTAAAAGTTATTCGTGGAAATGTCCATCTGGAAAAGAATTCTTATTTTAATAAGGGTGATATTTCTTTCTTATTATTTATAATATGTTAATGCGCTTTTTTGTTATTGAGATTCATTACATGTTATAAACTCGCTTAGAATTGCAAAAAATATTAATGTTTCCCTGTTATGTATTCCTAAGAAATCTGTTGATTATCGATCTAAGTAGCTCGAAAAAAACGTTTTGATGAACGCCTGCGCGGATTTTTCGTAGAAAACTCAATTTTGAATTTGGGGCTAAAATATCCAACCTAGCAGGAATTTTTTTATAAATCGAAATTTATATTAAATATCTAATAAGGAGAGAGCTATTTTATTTATTTGTGTTTTAAATTATAAAAATAAAAATAAAATCGTTTTTTCATTATTTTGGAGGCAACTTTTAATAAATATTTGTGAGTTAATAATGGAAATTAATTATTTTAAAATATTCTTGCCCAACCTACCATGTATTTTTTTTACATTTGAACAGTTCTGATAGTATTAATACCTTAGCGTCTGTACGGTTAAAATTTAAGAACCCGACTTCGAGTACATCACTGACGCTGCGCCTTACGCAAAACCATCTTCGTACATGAAGTTTGTTACAAAGTTATTGTCGTGCCGCCCGCAGGGCCTAGCAGCGTAAACCTGCGCCCGAAAAAATTTTCATCGTACATCTGCTGATTTTATTTTCGGAAAATATTATTGTTTTTTTTTTTTAAATTTTGTTTTTCATGAATTGTACCATCTTACAATAATATAATCTACCATATGTAAGTTCTTTCCACGGAATAGGTACTTATGTGTATGCAGAGAATTTTTTATGCCTTTCGACCACTACAGCGTACGACAGTTTACCATCTTTTACCAGAAAATAACAAACCAATTTTCAGAAAGATGAAAAGTAAAATGTTGGAGTTGACCGAATTAAACAGGACTTTGCTGTGCTCAGTCAATTATTATTACATTTGCAATCTTTTATCATCACACCATTTCAAATGCATTCTTCTTCTAATTCCAGGCCACCCTCCGCTTCATTGAGATAGCAAACGCCCGCCGCGCCGAGGACCACGAGGATCACGATGCGGAACACAACACAGACCCCGAGGAGCAGGGCACCGTGGATCGCGCCACGGCTGTGCGTTTCCTGCTGGCGCGCAAGTTCGACGTGGCCCGCGCGCTCGCCCTGCACCGCCAGCACGGCGAGACCCGCGCGCGCGAAGGGTTAAGGGGTCTTGATGCCAGATCTGAACCGCTTAGATCGGAACTGGCGACGGGGAAGTTTACAATTCTGGTGAGGTTCTTTTTTATTTTATTGAAGTAAACTTCTTTACGCACGCTCGACTTGGGGGCGCTCACATGCTGGTGAATGCATTACGAGGTAAGCTGGTGAATGCGTTACGAAAAGTGGTGATTGTTACGAAAAATGTCATGCGAACGGTAATCGATGCGAACGGTAAACGATGCGAATGGTAATCGATGCGAACGGTGATCGATTGCTAGGCGAACGGTCGGACCTTTACGCACACTTGACTTGGGGAGTGATAAGGATAAGGGGCCGTTCAAGTATTACGTAACGCACTTGGGGGAGGTCTTGTGAAACGTTACTGAGCGTTACGAGAGGGGGTTCGAACAACGCGTTACGTAACATGTTTTTCTTTAATTAGATAAAAAAAACTAGGGAATTAATATCTTTCAAGTTGGCAACCCTTTTCGATATCAAAATCTCTTTGTTTTATTTATTACCGCAAATGCGATTAAAACAAGAAAAAATGTATTTAAGCGAGTTTCCAGTACTTAATTGTGACTTTCAGTTAAAAATTGTCACTTGAGCGTTACGTAACGTTTAGAGGTGGGGGGGGGGTACAGAAAAACGTTATGGCGCGTTACAGGGGGGGGGGGTCAAAAATCTTCAAAAATTGCGTTACGTAATACTTGAACGCCCCCTAAGAATAGGGATAGGGATGTGGATGAGGATGTAAGGATAAGAGGGAGATATAAGTTAGTGAAGTTTTACTTCAGTCATGTGGTCTAAAGCAAACTCGTTTTTTTTTTCAATACACTCTCCCCTGTTATACAACGTGTCCCAAAATTCAATGATAAGCGGGCACTAGTGGGTGGGCTTGCTCATGACTCCTCGAGAAAAAAATAGAAAAAAAATATTTCTCAATTTTTTTTGAAAAATTGTTGGTACCATTTGTTTTAATTAATTCAACATTTTTCAACAACAAAAAACCTAATTTGTGCTCATAGTAAAAGTGGTTACTGTCAACAACATACATAATTTATAAAATTTGGTTCTTGTTAAAAATAGTACTTATGCATTTTTTTTTGTGGCTAGTTTACCGAGAGTATTATACCATTTTGGAATCTTGATTAGATGCGTAAACTTTTAAAAAAACTTGCCGTAGTAGTGTCCATACTTTTTTTTTACACCACGATGGGTGAAAGTGGACTGAAAATAAAAATCTTTCATAATTTTTAGAAAAACAGCAATTTTGATTGATTTTTGTGTTAAAACTACAGGCATTCATGGATTTTTAAGGCTTGTGGTGGATAGCCGTGCTACTTAGGTTGCCGATACAAAAAAAAATCAAAAATATTTGAAAAATTGTGGTCATGTTAGTTAAAAATATCTTAAGAGGTGTCAATTTTCAAAGGATTTAAATTTTTTTTTGTACATTAAAAACAAATTGAGAAATATTTTTTTCTCGAGGAGTCATGAGCAGGCCCACGTACTGGTGCCCGCTTATCGTTGAATTTTGGGACACGTTGTATATTAAGCCTCGGGCATACTCTGGCAGGAGATCGGAATATTTCGGCTTTGCAATAAAATCCAATAACGGAATATTTCTGAATGAATCCGAAAACTAAAAACTGTTTTTGAAAGGTGATGAAATACACTTTTGAAGTTTTTAATAGAAATAAACGTGTAATTTTCGATATATATACACACTTCGAATGCAAACATCAAAAGCTTTATGAGGACATGGTTAGACTCACCCGGAAATTTGTCATTTTTAAACCAAATTCTAGAAGTTATGAAACATTTTTACAAAAAAACGTAATATGATTTCGAAACATTGTTGTGTTATCTGGTAAAGCGGTGTTTTCTATTTTTTTAAAGTGTGAATTTTTTTAATTATAAAAAAGTTATGCTGTTAGTTGATGCTCAGATTTATTAATTTCAAACCAGAAATATTATTATACAAGACAGAATTCATACCATATGCATTATCTGGTAAAGTCATGTTTCAAAATTAAAATTTTAGTTCAAATAAAATCATTAAAAAAAAACTCTTGACGAAAATTGGTCTATTTGTTTATTTATTTGCGCATTTACTAACTAATATAATTCAGATTGCTTTAAACACATATTTGGATTAGACATTATTGAAAAACAATAAATTGTTTTAAACAAAAATTATTTTAGGAAATATATGTTTTTAATTAATTTACCAACTCGAGTTTGGTTATCTTCATAGCAGCCGAAAACATAAGTTCCAAGCCAATCTACCATACTACGGGCATTTGCCTAGCTTGGTTGTCGAAAAACCATGTTAAACAAACCTGTAATAAACAAAATGAATAAAGAAAATTTAAAAAAAAAAATAAAAAAATTCATTCCGGCCCGAACCCAGGCCTAGGGAGGACGTCTCTGTGACGTTCTTCCCAGCAAAATTTTGATGTTATCATTTCCGTAAATTGGTCACAAAAGGTCCAAATAAGATAATTTTCACCATGAAATTCAAGTCCCAACATCAAACACCTTATTTGCATTTTGAATAAAAAAAAACAAAGATTTTATTGTTTCACCCAGACGCGAACGATAGTAGGATAAGAATGAAATCTATCTAGTTCTAAAAAGAGTCTGTTCGCGAGCGCTAACGTATGAGCTCTGTGACAAAATCGTAATTCGTGTTCGCTGGTAAAACAGTCTTAAAAATGGCTCACCTTATGTTTTTTCTAACTAAAATTGCTGATTGTGATTAAAAATAAAACCCACACATATTTTATTAGACAAATTTATTATAAATGTTGTCATAACTGCGCTTTTTGTCATTTCATTCTACGAGACCTTTATCAGTTTTTCCCAAAAACGAACAAATTAGCCTTAGGGTTTAGACAATGTATAAGTTTGCGACATGCTGTCTAAAACTTGTAATAACTAACCAATTATTAAAAAAATCTTCCCCGAAGATCAGTTTTTCACTATAATTTGTTAAAATTATTTTTAATTTCTATACATTTATGTAAAACTATGAAGTCCCAGCATTGCCTGGGCTTGACATGAGTTTTCCAAAATCAGATATTGACAGTAATTTTCTTCTTATTTTGAATGGTCTAGTGTGCAAAATTTCATCAAGAAGTATTAAAATTTTGCTTTGGGGATGGTTTTTAGAAATCTTGTATAAACATTTCCCTTTGTTTTGAAGGTCAAGTATACAAAAATCACATCTACCATAACATATTAAGAGTCTGTATTATTTTATGCCTAAAGTACAAAAAAAAATGATGGCCGGTGTAGTGCAGCGGTAAGGCTCTTGACTCGCACTCCGAAGGTCGCGGGATCGAATCCCGGTGTGGCAAATAAATTTCATTTGATTAATTTGTGTTATTTCACAATTTATTCATTTAACCCCTATTGGGCGGCTGGCTATATTTGCGAATGTTCCCTGAAAACGGCGTGAATTTTCAGTTTCTCACCTTATATATTTAAATTCTAATAACTCTGCAATCAGAAGATTTAAAATTTAAAAAAAAATGGTGTAATACGAACAATTGTTCAATGTACAGTTAAAAATAATAACAATAAAATGTTGAATAGAGGTCAACTTATAAATAGATAAATAAACTTGTAATTACCATAAAAAATGTAGCCCTCCCGCAAATGATCAGTCATAGAATAGTAATGGTATAGTTTATCGTAAAACTTAATTAGTATATGTCTCAAATGTACTTTTCCACACAATGTTATAACAAATTAAAACTTTTTTTTTTCAACGAATATACGTAAACAAATGATTTTTTCAGTCACTATAAGAAATTGCCCTTCTCACTCACACACATTCAAGTTACTCTGCGTCGGCATTGAACACGGTGACCACGCGTTAGTTTTGTGGGACCGGGCGTGTTTTATCAATTAAAAGTTTTGTAGTGCGTGATATATTTTAAAACATTTTGTAGGGTATAAAGCAACTTCACAGTCACTACACCAATGACGAGTCTGAACTCGTTTTTTTGGCTCTCGCATAGTGTTTTTGCAAACATAACATCGCCGGTATGATGTTTGTCGCTTTGAGTTGACTGTTAGAATTTTAAAATTAAACTGTAACCATTTCTCCACGCAGGCAAAAAAACTCTGTCCATATATTTCTGCCGGGGGATTAATTTATAATAAATCAGAATCCTCAATTTCACCGTCACTTATTTCTGGAGGATCATCTGGGTCCTCTAAATTGTCCACTCTATACTCATCATCCTACAAAACATATTGTTCTACTCTTCCTCTTCCATTGTCGAAACAGTAAAATTGAGATAAAAAACAATAACACAAATATTAAAATTCACGTAACAAAACACGATGAAGTCCACCAAATCTTAATGTTTATAATATAACACCATGAAGTCATAAGCAATCTCCAGTTACCGGCGCCTCGAAACCATCAAAACTAATGGATACCCTACAATATAAACAAACGCGTGTACCGACAGGCGATCACGGCGCGACCAGTACACAGGCATGCTGTAACGTAACTGTGTGAGTGGCATATCTTCCGATAGGAGATTTCTGTGAGATGAGATGTTACAAAAACAGCTCGGAAATTATAAACTCCCAAGTAAAAGTGTTTATATATTTTTTATGAGGTAGATAAATCATCAGGCTAATGAAAAATTCCTTTTCCTTCGTCTTTGATCAGTAAATAAGCGTTACAAATAATAATTAAAGTGACTCACGCTCCGTGGCTACGAATGTAGCCAGCCGTCAGCTAGGACCGAATTATCCGGGCGGCAAATGTAGCCAGCCGCCCAATAGGGGTTAAAATAGTATATAGTATATTTGCGGCACGTTCCAGAGTGGAAGATACTCTCAGTATCGTCCTGGTGTAAGACCACCATTCAGAATTGAAACGTTGCTTGAAATGGCTTAAGCCGTGTTTGGTTACCAGATCTGAATAGTCAGGTACTTCCTCACCTTCCTCTTCCCTATCTCCTTCCGCTCCCCAATACCTTCAGCCTCACAACATACCCCAATTGGGGATGCCATAGTCCCACTGGCTCCAGACGGGAGCAGTTGGGACTCTTGTGCGGTATTCATGTAAAAAAAAAAAAAGTTGATAGGTAACTTCTTTAATAATTCATGCAAATCTGAAATAATATTCCTTGCTGCAGTATGTGACTAATATCCATCATAAAGATTTGTCCCTAATTTGTTACGTTTTGATTTCAGCCCAGCAGAGATGCCACGGGTGCTGCCATAGCGGTATTCACTGCCTACCTACACTCCCCAACGGGAGCCTCACATCAAACCACTTTACAGGTTCGTACTATGGAGACGGTTCACACTATTTGGGAGGGTTAAGAAAGTGTGACGTAAAGGTTCACACAGTTTGGAAGGGTTAAGAAAGTGTGACTTGAAGGTTTACACAATTTGAAAAGGTTAAGAATGTGTGACTTGAAGGTTTACACAATTTGGAAGGGTTAAGAAAGTGTGACATAGAGGTTCACACAGTTTGGAAGGGTTAAGAAAGTGTGACATAAGGGTTTACACAAGTGGTCCTGAACTCTTTTGGCCCACGGACCCCTTTTCCAAACTCTTTTCTTTTGGGAAATGGGTCCGGGCTCAAACATGCCATCCCATTACTTCCCCCCCCCCCCCCCCGTTGTGGAAACCCATCTCACCCCATCCATCCCATTCTGCCCCATTCCATTACGCCCCCCCCGTTGTGGAGTGGGCGGTGGGCAAAAAAGGTTGATAATCTAGCAAGGACCCCCTAGCGTTGTTCTGGGACCCTTAACTCAATTTTAATTTTCCATGGACCCCCTGAATGATCCTGGAGACCCCCTGGGGGTCCGTACGGTCCACTTTGGGCACCACTGGTTTACACAATTTGAAAGGGTTAAGAAAGTGTGACAATTTGGAAGGGATAAGAAAGTGTGAAATAGAGGTTCACACTATTCAGAAGGGTTAAGAAAATGTGACATAGAGGTTCACACAATTCCGAAGGGATAAGAAAGTGTGACATACGGGTTCACACAATTTTGAAGGGTTAAGAAAGTGTGACATTAGGGTTAACACAATTTGATAGGGTTAAGAAAGTGTGACATACGGGTTCACACAATTTTGAAGGGTTAAGAAAGTGTGACATTAGGGTTAACACAATTTGATAGGGTTAAGAAAGTGTGACATAGAGGTTCACACAATTCCGAAGAGATAAGAAAGTGTGACATACGGGTTCACACAATTTTGAAGGGTTAAGAAAGTGTGACATAAGGGTTTACACAATTTGATAGGGTTAAAGAAAGTGTGACGTAGAGGTTCACACAATTCGGAAAGGTTAAGCCCCGCATCCTCGCTCAAAAAGAAAACAGTGGAGAGATATGTAATTACGAATGTTAGAGGAGCGCGCTAATATTTAAAGCGATAAAATCGATGTGAAAATGTTTAATAAAACACGACTCTTTTAAAATAGAGCGAAAATCTCGTGGGAGGTATCTTAAGTATCATTTAAAGAATCATTGTGAATTTTTTCACAACTATAACTTGTAAAATAACTGAAACAAATGTGTTTATAATAATTTTCGGAGCATACTTTACGATTTTTTTCTATCGAGGGAATTTTATATAAATAGCGTTTCGGCATGGAACGCGTCAAGATATTATCTTAAAAAATAACATGTATTTTTTTAAGAGCTTAAATACTTCAAATGTTTAAGGGAGGTATGTTAGAAATCGGTAGGAATTCAGGTAGCGGTGGCTTAAGAAAATGTGACGTAGAGTTTCACATAATTTGAAAGGCAGATTGGTTAAGGGAAGTCTTTTGACCTCTATGGCAGGACTCTTACAACATAGCCTTGCACCGCATAGGAGGGTTGGATTTGTACATCCGCTACTCCTGGATACACTGACCCCAGATTCCTACCCACTCCCCTTACCTTTTTTCTTCCCAGAACTTCCCCTCCTTCCTTTTCTAAAAGACCCTCCACATAGCATCCCCAAAGATGACGGAGGCCCTGAGGTGTCAGGGTGTGGTCCTAACACAAAAAAAGCATTAAGGTGTTGTGTGTTTTGCGGATTCGTACTTACCATGCACATATTTAGATTTTCAATATGGTCTAAGTAATTAATTGGATACAGGGCCGGATCTACGAAATCTGGCGCCCTGTGCAGTAGGTACCGATGGCGCCCCCCCCCCCCCTCTGCATTTTTTTTTGATTAAAATTCGTTCACCCCAATTTTTTTATTTTTTTTTATTTAATTATTATTTTTTTTTACACTAATTTATCAAATAAAATCAAGACATATAAAGGGTGTAACACACTCACACTCGTTTTTTTTAAAGAGAGGATCGCCAGGAGCCCTATACTCTCAGAATCTATTGGGTAAACATAAATTATTAAACACAAGTTATGCTTTAAAATAATACAACGAATTGTTTGTTTGTGCCCGTACCATGATTTAAAATATAGGTTACGAGACAATGCGGGTGGTTTCGCTGAACTAGGTCCATTACATTCTTGAGATTTACTGCACTTATGTACCTATATACCCAACGCGAATATTAGAAAAAGCAAATACAAATACGTTCTCATGGCAACGTACAACACAAAATAGCATCTACTAGCTTCTGACAGGCAGTCCCGACGAGAGACAGTGAGCAGTGATAATAAGAATATAACCTCAAATTTGTACCTTGCATTTCCCCTGTGTTGAGCGAACAAACACTAAACACTGACGTATGGTATCAACGGCTTACGAACAAAAATACCGCGCTGTGATTTTTGGTGATTGAATTTGGATCGCACCTATTCGTCGTAAAACACGGTAAAAGATATATGGAAAAATAGATCTTACGTTTAAACTAAATATATGGAATTTGTAAAAAAAATCTGTAACTGACCATAAATTCATAAGCCGTTGATACCAACCAGATGCGTGCGCATTCTGTTTCTTTGAAAAGTGTTGCAAGAGCGTAATAATTATTTCGTACTATGGGTAATTTTTAAACGATTCAGGGAATATTATAACTAAATTTTAATACAGTATTTATTTTCTCACGGCGCCCCTTCGGAGTTGGCGCCAGGTTTTTGCACGTTTTTGAACGTATGGCAGATCCGGCGCTGATTGGATATATTGCGGTTATTCAGGGCAACGAAATGCAATCCTTTCTAATAGTTAAATGTTGTGATGAATTATAAATAAAAACAGTCCACAACTTTGTATAGGAATAGCATCATAAATCTTATTGATTTCAAAGGGATTCTGAAGTTATCCATATTATGTTTTCTTTTTACATAATATCCCTACTTAATTTGTCCGACATAAAACTTTTTGCTCTGGAAAATCGTTTAAATTTTAAAGGTCATTGCACACTGGCTTTTAGAATTTAAAAATAAATTTGCCGTGTTATGCAACATGATAACATTTTCCAGGCATTTTATATTTCCTGCTGGCAAATGTTATCTTCGGGATACTGGGAATTTTGATTCAATAAAGTAGTAGTTAGAAAAAACTGGGAAATAATGTTTCCTGGAAATGTTCTGTAACCAGAATTTATGTTCAATTGAAATAATTGAAGTCAGTGTTTTCAATATCTTTGTTTATTTCTCCGTTAATTATCAAACCAGTTTCATAATATCATGTGACTTAATGTACTACAGTAATACCTCGATTAATAGAGTTTTTGATATTGTTTTGTTTTATGTGAATACTGTGCAACTGTCCAACAGTCCTGAGCCAGTCGGTCTCATCCCTAATAGGCCACTTGCATGGACTTCATAACGACTTGGAAAAAATCGTGTGGATAGAGTTTTTTACTAAGATTACGAAAATGTTAGTAAAAAGTTATAGAAATGTACAGTTTTTTTTATTTTTAAATAAATAAATCCATTATTTGGGCTGGTGACGTCACTACATGAAAATGTCCCGTCGCCGAAAATGTTCCTATTAATTTTATAAAATTCCACACTGATTTATTTTTTTACATGGCATCACTTTGATTTCAGGCGAATTTTTGAATTCGTTCACTAGATTTATTGTTTGTTCTCTGCGAACTTATCATTTGGTTTGATTTTTTGACAGATGTTCTGAAGAGAACCCCGTACAATTAATGGCTACGGGGTTCTCTTCAGAACGTGAAGAGGATGTCGGTACATGTTTTAGAGATATAATGATTATGGTGCTGATTTTAACAAAATAATATTTTATAATATTCTTATTATTATTACAATTTACAAGTTCAAGTATATTACATTGAATTTAGTAATATAGACGCTGTACATTATAATGATTTATGATCAATAAGATGGATCAAGGAAAAAAATATTTATGAGATGTAATATTTTTGGTATGCCTCGTTATGCTCCTGTGCCATTCGTGTGGAAAACGTTCTTTTTTTTTAAAATGATTTTCGGCTATGTAATTATCGTTTTTTCACACCTATAAAATTATGTCCCGTCTTTCCGGTTTATAAAAAATGGTCTGATTTTTCGTATTGAAATTTTCAAAAAATCCCCAGAGTTTCAAAAATACGATTAAAAAAAAAAAAAAAATACAGAATGTCTTAGAATATTTGCCTAAACCGGAAAAAAATTTAAAAAAATGTGATGCAAGTGGCCTATTGGAGTATGTTGTGACGCAGATGGGAGTGGAGAAGCCGAAGGTTGGGAAGTACGGCTAGACATTTAAGAATAAAACTCTTTTCGGATGTATTGTATTTCACCATGGCGATACTGAGAGTATTACCCCGGAACGGGCCGCAATTATACTGTATATTATAGTATATTCATTTTTTGAAAATTATTTCACTTGCTGGGTTCAACCCATAACTTTTGGATTTTAAATCGAGGATGTTAACCACTCGGCCTTGGAGGTTGTCAAAATAGATGGGTTCTGCCAAACACTTCTTTATCAAATGTAGGTTTTATACAAAAACATTGAATAGATACACTGAATTATATTGTGGCGGGGTCTGATGTACTTAACCTTTACATACCTGCAGGTAAAAATCACATACCAGCCGAAGGAGGGTCACTACGGTTCCCATATATCGGGGACGATCGGGTCACTTAATATTCCTTTTGCCCTTTCCAGTAACACTCAGATATTAGTTGCTATTTTTTTTTTCTACCGTTTTAACTGGACATCACCCATCTTTGCCCAGCAGTCAATCGTAAAGTAATTCGAAATGATAAAATAAATATTGCAAAATTGAGTGTAACTCAATACACACCATCGTAGCACTTTCCAGCAAAATGCACTTTTACGACAACACTCGCGACTTGTTTGTGGCAATAAATTTTTTTGATTTGTGTTGGATTTCATTGGCCTGTGTGGGACCTAGGGGTCGAAAGGTCAAATTAGCGACATCTGTTTTCTTTCACTTCTAGGAATTATCTTCTGATTGTTGATCTAGTTGCAGCAAATTTTCTATTATTGGTATTTCTGTTAATCGAGGCAATACTGTATTATGGCTTTTCTGAGAATTTATATTGGATTAATTCCATGAAACTACTAATTTACTCAAATCAAATTAGTTTATCAACTTTTTCGCGGTGATATAAACCAAATTTCAGTTATCTGAATTTTGTTTCTGCATATTTTTTAATCTTTCAAAATTCTAATTGGTAGTAGTTATATAAAGTATTTTTTCATTATTTAAATTTATTTATTTAACATTTTCATATTTTTGCCTGTAAAAAAAGTGATAAAATGCATAACTTTTCCTCCCATGGGATATGAAATTTTTGAAGTACTGTCCTTCGATACAAATTATGAACTTAAATTAGCATTGCACTTTAAATTGTGATTTCTAGTTGTTTATCCACTCGAGCGATGGTGATTTCTGGGTTCGGTTTTCGATTCGGCCATTCGATTAAATGAATATCACACCTATAAATATTAATATTATGGAAACATATGAACAGCGCAGCTTTAAAGCCCATGAATCCTCCTAGATTTAACCGCTTATACCTACTTTTAGGTTTTATAATTTAAAAAATTAGAAATAGTTAAATTTAATTTTAATTTTGAAAATCACTTACATATACACTCTCTAATAGTATCTACTAAGAATCTAGAAGGATGAGCTTCTTGGCACCTGACTGGTTTGAAATCTAGCATGACCAAATTAAGTAATATACTGCAAAATTTCCATCTATTTTTTTTTTAAAAATTAAACAAATAAAAACACACATATTTTATTAGACAAATGTATTATAAGAGTTACTGTCACCCAAAGATATTGAAATATAAGATATGTGCTATCTGCAGTTTTTACTGGGTGGGACTGCGCTTCCAGGTGCCGCCGATATTGTTTATCAATTAACGAATAAACTAAATGAAAGAATAATTAATGAGATACGTTTTAAGGTTTTTACAGCCAAAAGTATTTTCGTTATTTATTTTTAGGGTGTTATGCTGTGTTGCGCTACCTCTTTCTTTAGTCAACGTTTCGGACAGCGTTGCAGTGTCCATCTTCAGGGCAGATCCGGTAGATCTAAACACATCTACCGGATCTGCCGGATCTGTCCTGAAGATGGACACTGCAACGCTGTCCGAAACGTTGGCTAAAGAAGGATGTAGCGCAACACAGCATAACACCCCAAAAACAAATAATGAGAATAATTAATTAATAAACTAAACGTACATTACACTAAATGAACAAATTCTTTCCGTATTCAAACTATATTGTTAACCAATACTACTGCACTCCTTAAAAAAATCAATGAAATGAACAAATTCTTTTTGTATGCAAACTACTACCGATTAGTAGTCCGCCGACAGTCTCGCGGACATTGAAGCATATCTCTTTTGTATTTCATTATCTTTGCTGTCACCTCACTTTTTAATGTTGTTTCATGAAAAATAATTCATAAAAAATTCACAAAAGCTCCATAAATTTTTTTCAAATTGCTACCGAAAATTTCAGTTTCATAGAGGTGCACATTTTAATTTTCCTTTTTTATTTGATTATAAAGCTTGATGTTTTCTCTTTCTAACACAGTTTAGATCATATTTCTAACCATGGCAGTAAGAGAGAGACAATGATTTAATTTTATTCAGGAGTGGAACAAATGAACGAGACATGTGGGAAAACGATTATACGCGGAACAATCAATCGAGCTTTAGATGCTTTTTGTATCACGCTGGAGAAAGGCCACCATTCAGAATCGAAACATTTATGAATAAATAGCCCTAGTTATTCTTAGTACCAGATCTGCATAGAAATGTGATAAAAAAAGTACACCATTACGAAAATAAAATAAATTTTGAAAAACTTGTACTTCGAGTGTTGTGTTAACTGAAATTAGTGGGTGGGTACTCTTTTTGTTTTTTAAATGTGTTTATTATTAAACCCTGTCATGTCTTTATTATAAATGACTAAAAACGCCTTTTTGTATTATTATTATTATTACTCAAAAACAGTTTACCTGAGTGAGCACTCCAAATTTCTACCGATTTCTTACATATCTCCCAAATTTGAAGTTTTTAAGTGCTTAAAAAAATATATGTTATTTTGGAAGATAATGTCTAGATGCTGCCCACGCCGAAACGCAAATTATGCTCCAAAAATTATTAAAAACAAGTCTTTCTATATCTTATAAATTATATTTGTGAAAAAATCCACAATGTTTCTTTAAATAATACTTAAGATGCTCCCCACGAGATTTTTGCTCTATTTTAAACGAGTTGTGTTTTATTAATCATTTTCGCAATTTTTGCATCGATTTTTGATGCTTTAAATGTTAGCGCTCTCCTACAACATTCGTAATTTCATATCTCTCCATCTTCTTCTTTTTGAGCCCGGTTACGGGCCCTCAATACTAAACTGAAGTATTTTTATTAATTGTTTTTGTGTTTAATTCGTAGAACCCCATTTAATTTTTTTTTAAATTTAATTAAAATTAAATTTGATAAATAATGTTACCAAATTTAAAAAATTAAATTTAGAGTATTTTCGACTAGCTGACCGTTGCGTTTTCGCAATGTCAGCGAAATATGGGGTTAATTATAATTTGTCGTTCGTAATCCATCTTAATATAATTCTTAGTATTCATTCATTATTAGCCGTTGTGATGGAAGAAATAACTGCGATCCCTTATCAATTTCTTAAAATATGACCGACGAGCTGACCGTTGCATTTTTGCAAGATCAGCGAAATACGGGTTAAATTATTAAATGTCTTTCTCAAGCCATTCATGTTAAGGATTAAATTTGTCTTGCGATGATTCCTAAAGATGATGATAAATGATTTGCCTGGAACCAGGTGGGTGACTGTGAGTCATTCTCCATCTGAAATAGAATGTAAAGTACGCCCACTGCTTTAGCACAATGGGTCGATGACTGGAGGCTAGTGATGATATTTACAGTCATTCATTATATCCATATCCATCAAGTTGCTAAATAATTAATCACTCATGTGAAAATTATACACATTCGTATTTTAGTTTTTAATACATATCATTTAGGATAGGTTATACACTGTAAATGGTATTTAAAGTTTAGCACACCCACAATCAGAGTGAATAACAATTGATTTGTCAATCCAAATACATGCTTATGAATCTTATGTGAAATAGTATTTACTGCCCTCTATTATTGAGCCTTCTATAGGACCACATCTCAAAAGCCTCTAATTTCCGTTTATCTCTTTCGGATAGGCACCTTATTTCGCAGCCGTACATCAAGATACTCCATACTAGGGATGTCGAAGTCGAAAGTGAAAAAAAATATCGATATATCGATATTTATTAAAATATCAATATCGACGTCGATATATCGAGGAAAAAATATCGATGTATCGATATATCGGTCAAATTTTCAAAATATTTTGCGTTTTCAAAATAATAGTGTATTCAGTTCAATATTATCAATAGTAATTTTTATACACAATGTGCATTATTTTAATGTGCAAAATCTCAATAAAAATGAAGATATTTTTATTAGGTAATAATTAAAAAAATATCAAAACTAAAAAGATGTCTTCTAACTTGTATGTAATAGTTCATATACAAAGTTTGTATGCGTCTCAGTAACATTCTATTGGCGAATTAATCTGTCAAAAATGACTTCGTGTTTGGAACAAGGTATAGTCAATAATCATAGACAATTGAAATAGTATTAGTGATCACAAATACTAATGCAAAGGCAATAGATTTGTAAGCTATTAAAAGTTAAAATTTTAACTGCCAGATGTCATGAGTTGGTTTTTCAACAAGCCTACTCCATACATAGGTCTTGATGAGGGGTATTCTCAGTTTTAGGTCTATATTACTCGATTCTATTATTTTCGACCTTTTATTGAATGCAAGCCTAGATGGATCGAGATGGATCGGCCATGTAATACGACAAGAAGGCCTCTTGCATGCCATAATGGAGGGTATGACCGAGGGGACAAACTCCAGGGGACGCCCATGCCGAGAGTACCTGGAGGACCTGCTGGTGGACGTGCGCTGCTCATCATATGCAGTCTTCAAAAGAGCCGCACAAGACAGGGAAGAATGGAAGAGAAGAATAGAGGAAATTGCTGCAAACCAATCCCAGGATTGAAAGCAGAGAGAGAGAGAGATTATTGAGCATAGATTTATAGCTAATATTGTTGCCTAGATATTTTTTTACCTCTCAGCTTATTTTGTCAGTTTTGCGAACAAACAACTATTTCCCATACTGTCAATGTGTTTGCTTTTGGGAACAACTCGTATGGTGTATGGTGCCATAGAAATTGTTGTCTCCGTTACTGTCATGGTCAGGAATATGATGTAATCCAGTGATAATCGACTTTTTTTAATTGGAGGGCCATTTTCAATTACTCAGGCTGCAGTGGATAGGGTGCATACAGCTTGACATGGTTAACTTTGCATTTGGTGATGTTGCAAACCTTTTTATATTTTGTAAAATCATAATTTTGTAGCAAAACTTTTATAAAACATAAAAAGATAGCGCCACAGGCTAAAATTGTATACCAGGGCCATAACAAAAAATGCTGCCAATTTTTATCATCCTAAAATATTAAAGAGTAAAAAATGCTTGCAATTTTGTCTACTCGTGATTTGTTGATTTTTATCATTCAGAAAGTCAAACCAAAATTGGTCAAGAAAACTTTTTGTGTTTTATAAAATGGAAACCTTTACAACGTCTCAAACATAGATCTTAGTAAGTCAGGAACACCTCCTTTGTCATACATATGTCTGGCAACAATAAATTATTGTGAAAACAAGCTTATGGGTCCGAGAGTGGTTAAACTTTTTCTATGCTTAAGGTCAAACCATTATATTTTGTCTTTATAAGAAAGAATATGTAAGAAAGGGTGCTTTTTAGCTTGGGGAGACTGTGCCGCTTTCTTCTTAAGTCGGTTCTCCTTATTGCTGAGGATCTTGACCAATTTGGGAAGCGGGTACGGGTACCGCCGCCCCGGGAACCATTTATTGGATAACCAACACCTCTGCCATAGGTCACCCCAAGTGGTTCGCTTTTGTTTGGTGACTTAGCAGGGGTGCCCGAGTTCATGGGGTGAGGTTTGTCCAGGCCTTGGCGGCGGATTAGCCCATCAGCTGCATGGCAGGCCGGATCGGGAGAGAATGGTTAAGGGAGTCTCTTTGACTT
Source organism: Limnephilus marmoratus (assembly GCA_917880885.1). Classification (NCBI taxonomy): domain Eukaryota; kingdom Metazoa; phylum Arthropoda; class Insecta; order Trichoptera; family Limnephilidae; genus Limnephilus; species Limnephilus marmoratus. The sequence continues at coordinate 52,395,943 of OU862918.1, read as the reverse complement.
CTCGAGTCGTACTCTTTTAGAACATCACCTTACACCTTAGGGAACGTACCCATACTACGTGACACTTTTAGGGGGGAGGGGGTCTTCAAAATGTCACGCTCCATACAAATGAGCGGCAGGTTGCTAAGGATTTTGGTCACCGGGGGGGAGGGGGGGGGGGGGGGGGGGGTTAAAAATTGCATAAAGTTGGTCACGTAGTATGGGTATGTTCCCTTAGTGGATTGTGATGGATTCGTACGTCCGTCCTTCACTCCTGGACACACTGACCCCCAGATTGCTACCCACCCCTAATACCCTTTTCCTTTCCAGAATTTCCTCTCCTTCCTTTCCCAAAAAAAACCCTCCACACAGCATCCCCGAAGATGTCATAGGCCCTGAGGGGAATTATTTTCCTCATGGCCTCCTGTGTGGAGCTAATGTAAAAAAATAAATTATTTCCATAGTGGACAAGGCTCTTCCACTCCCCACGGTTCTGGGCTGCATGGAGAGCCGAGGACACCAACGTACCGGACGTTAGGTGATACTTGGTCACTCTTTGCATTGGTGACCTTTCTCTGCTTCTTCTGCCTTCCACTTTACCAGTGTCTATGAGTTTCTCCAAGTTGTAGTCCTCGGTTTGGCGTGTCCAAAGTGTCTTAAAATATGTTGTAAGCAGATAGTTGAAAGCCTATTGTGGATGCCTAGCTCTTCCAGGAACGACATATTTGTGCGTCTGGCTGTCCGTGGAATCCTGAGTATTTTTCTCCAGCACCACATTTTGAGGGTGTTTTTTTGTTTTCCTTCCCTGCCTCTTAAGTGCTAAAAAAAGTTTTATTATTTATGCATTACACCGCTTACTCGTTAATATGGAATATTTTTTATTCAAACAGTTAGATTTAGCTTTATTATCACTAAATGTGAGTTTTATGTCGGGGGAGACAAAAAAACATGCAAAAAGTATACATTCAACATTTTAATTTTGTTTAAATTACTTCGTTTAGGGGTCGTCCATTAATCACATGATGTTTTTTAGCAACTTCTTACCCCCCCCCCTTGGTGATATGTGGTGAGGTTTTAGACTAACCCCCCCCCCCCACAAAATCACGTGGTATTTTTTTTTGTACAAAGTATTTTAAAATTTTCAGAATATTATCAAGAAAAATAAATACACGTGATATCTCATTAAACCCCCCCCCCTCGTGATTTTTGCCGAACCCCCATCCCCCCCCTCCCCCTTTGACGACCCCTTTATCGTTTTTATCTAACATTTTAAAGACAATCAATCAATGCCACCAATCGTAGAAAAAATATTATTGCTATGTAAAACAATGTGAATGCTTTATTGACAAATTTGTACCTGTATTTATAACAGTAGAACACGGAAAGAAATGTATTAGAATAATTACACAAACCCGCTAGACAAACCCTGCTTTGCCAAACAAACCATTCAAAACCTGGGATGTTTTTTTAAATTATGATGACATGCTAGTTTATTTTAGATAATTTATTTTATGAGATTGGTACTTCCGACAAATGTCATATTTGATTGTCTATTAGTTAAAAAGGAATATTTCGTATTATCCGTGCATCAAACTTGGTGGATTAACTGCATATTTACCAAAGTTTTATTATTAACTCTCCCACAGCCAACTGGGGCCGAAGGTAGACCCCAAAATAACTATCCTTCTTTTAAATACATGAAATATATTTTTAGTATTTTAGGTATTCCTGCGCAAAGGATTAATACATAATATGCCATTTAAAAAAAAAAGTGAAAAAATCGTTGATCGCAGGAAAAAATATTTTGTCAAATATAGGTAGGTAATATTCCCTGCAAAAACATAAATAACAAAAAAAATATATATCAAAAAAAGAAAAAGTGTTTTCTTTGGCTTAAAAGTTTAGAAAAAAAAAAAAAAATGGGGTCATCAGCTGACCCCCACGGTTACGGACGTCATGTTTGGCATCTTGGCCTGTCGAGAGTTAATTAATGTTCCTTTCTTTGCCCAGGGTGTGGTATACCAACTGGACGTGGCCCTTCAGTCCCTGGAGACGCAGAGGGCTGGTCTGGTCTTCATTTACGACATGTCGGACTCTAAATACTCCAACTTTGACTATGACCTGTCCCAGAAAATCCTGATGCTTCTAAAGGTAAGTGAAATTTATTATTTTTGCTTTAAAAAAGTTATTTCTCTTTTTGTTTTCTGTTTATTTTAGATTTAGAACGATTTGTAATCAAAGTTTTCACATTACTGTTTTACGAATCACGTTTGTTGCTTTTAGTCACATAAATAGAATCACAATGCTCTGTTCAAAGTATGTTTCTGTAATTGGATTTTCACATTACTGTTTTAGGAATCACGTTTGTTGCTTTTAGTCACATAAATAGAATCACAATGTTCTGTTCAAAGTATGTTTCTGTAATTGGATTTTCACATTACTGTTTTAGGAATCACGTTTGTTGCTTTTAGTCACATAAATAGAATCACAATGCTCTGTTCAAAGTATGTTTCTGTAATTGGATTTTCACATTACTGTTTTAGGAATCACGTTTGTTGCTTTTAGTCACATAAATAGAATCACAATGTTCTGTTCAAAGTATGTTTCTGTAATTGGATTTTCACATTACTGTTTTAGGAATCACGTTTGTTGCTTTTAGTCACATAAATAGAATCACAATGCTCTGTTCAAAGTATGTTTCTGTAATTGGATTTTCACATTACTGTTTTAGGAATCACGTTTGTTGCTTTTAGTCACATAAATAGAATCACAATGTTCTGTTCAAAGTATGTTTCTGTAATTGGATTTTCACATTACTGTTTTAGGAATCACATTTGTTGCTTTTAGTCACATAAATAGAATCACAATGTTCTGTTCAAAGTATGTTTCTGTAATTGGATTTTCACATTACTGTTTTAGGAATCACGTTTGTTGCTTTTAGTCACATAAATAGAATCACAATGTTCTGTTCAAAGTATGTTTCTGTAATTGGATTTTCACATTACTGTTTTAGGAATCACATTTGTTGCTTTTAGTCACATAAATAGAATCACAATGTTCTGTTCAAAGTATGTTTCTGTAATTGGATTTTCACATTACTGTTTTAGGAATCACGTTTGTTGCTTTTAGTCACATAAATAGAATCACAATGCTCTGTTCAAAGTATGTTTCTGTAATTGGATTTTCAAACACAAATTTATATGATCGTGATTTAATTTTTGGTTATTACGACGTGTTGCACTTCCTCATCGTTTAGCCAACACTTCGGACAGAGAAACAGTCTCCATATTCAGGGCAGATGTTATGTGATTGATACTGTAATGCCCGTTTCAGACCACACTATATATATATCTCACCATACATTCCCATTGGAAATGCATGGTGAGTGATATGCTGAAATAGGCCATGCCCAAAAATGTTTGCTACGTTATAGCATAGAATGATTATTTTGGCCTAAAATATTATTTAATTTTTTTGAATATTATTTAATATTATCTTTTTAAAAACTATATTGGGTACAGCGAATGCAAATTATATTCTTAATAAATTGTTAACCAAACATTGCTCAAAATATTTCAATTTTGTCTAGAACTTCCACAGAATTCCGAAGAACAGGAAATTAGAAAAATTTTGTACATAATTGATTTTCTTGTTACTTTTAACTTTTTATTTTAATTTATTTATTTATAATTTCTCACCATACATGTGTTCTTATTTTTTTTTTTTTTACAAAAATATTAATATGTTTATAACCAATATGTTTCTGTTGGGCAGCATGCGATGCGAAATAAAAGATTGAAACAATTTTCATAAATTAATTGGTATTTCATAAAAATATAATAAATTGTTTATGGTTATATTGTCTCATAGCAACATGATTATATTTTTTACTAGTATTTTTGCTCATAAATATAAAATATGTCACAATATAAAACCAAGAATTTTTCTGCTGTCGGGAACGTCTTGCGAAAAATTCCCGCGAATAGCTTTGCATTGTGAACAATAGATGACAGTAAACCTTTTGTCTGCCCGAAAACACAGATGGCGGTAGTATATTGGAAAATCGAAGTTGAGATTATTACACCGAAGAAAAATACTTCGTATATCATGATAATACCGCTTATTTCAGCGAAAACGATAGCAATAAATCGCTCAAATCGAACATAAATAACCATATTACTGACCACGCGAAAGAAACAACAAAGAAAACATTTTAAGTATTGCGTATTAAAACTGATAATATTATCATGAACCTTGTATTATTATTATTATATTTTATTTACGACAGAGTGCGTTATTCTTGGTAGCTCTGCTTTTGAAGTCGAGCAAATATTTCCCTGGATTTTGTGTTTGAAATATTTTCGGAATTTCTGCGAAAGCATTTCTCTTGATGTTTTTGCGAAACTGATTGCCGCATTAAATCTACGCGGGTAAAACCTAAGCATAAATTATTTCGAAAATTAACCATAACTAACCCAAAGCTTTTATGCGTAAAAAATTGATCATTATAAGCATAATATTATCTATCTGTGTATGAAGAAGGGTGTCTGTGGCGGGCGGACGCAAGGGTTTTTTTTTGTACAAATCTACCTACAGCTTTATTCCGAGATTGACGAAATTTTGCACACTTGACCTTCAGAACTGGAGGAAGAACACTGTCTACATGAACTTTCGAAAAATCACCCCCACCCCGTTTTCCCACCCCTTAAAGCAGAGTTTTGAAACTACTTCTTTATGAAATTTTGCACATTTGACGTTAAGAGGAAAATTACAGTCTTCATCTAATTTCGAAAACTCTTTATAAAGTACACTTATAAGTACTACAGTCTAGATTTGTCATATGAGATCGGGTCGTTTCTACGCCTTGTTCTCGAGTACAAAAACTCGGCTGTGGAATAAATTTGATTTGACCGGTCAGTAGCTGAGTTAGCATCGCGCTTGGGTCCCATCCAGGCGTCGCGCGTCGTGCGTTCAATTCCTCGGCTGGCTTAGTCCTCCACCAAGACACAGCAACATTTTCCGCGTACTGTGGAGGTAGTATATTGCCGGCTTCTGTGATTCCTCCCTTCTTCAAGACTCATGTTCACTCCTTCGTCTCTTCAAAAAGATCCTCCACACGGCATCGCCAAAGATGACATGAACCCTTAGGATAATTTTTTCCTCCTGTGTGGAGTTAATGTAAGAAATAAAATCGAAAATTATCACTTGGAAAAGGATTTTAGTAGATTTAATCGGATTATAACAAAAAGATCGAGTAAAACCAATAAAATTCGAGATTGCCGAAGCGATAACACACAACAACCCCTGAAGCTATTGTTAGAGAGATAAACAAGTGCGCTGTAAGCTGTTATCGTAATGACATCGGGAAGGTTAAGATTTCTGATAGCACTCCCCTTCAAATATTTTCTCTCAAATTTATTTTATTAAACTTTAATTTTTCGATTGGGTATTTTTAGACAACTTCAACTATCTGCAAAAATGCTTTCGCCGATCATTAAAGATTCCGAATTCACTGAATTTACAATTCCTAGAAGCGCAATCTATACCGATTTGATAGAGAATTTTTGATCAAATTCACCAAAAGTAAGGAAATATTGAACTTACTTCAGTCACACGGACACTTTCTACTGTGTTATCTCTTCGGTGGATCCCGAGAGAGATGGCCGGGAATTCCTTTGAAACTTAATTTTACAAAGAATTCGATTAATTAATTACGTTTCTATTGTGCAATTTATTAAAACTTATTAGGTTCTTGGAAATTCTCTTTTATTTGAATTTCACTATTATTTTCTTGATTGAATGAATGAATGCCAATTATTCTTGGAAGTAGAAATTAACCCGCTTACCGACGCGGCGTCCGATCTAGCTGAAATTCGGCAGATAGACTCGGTGTCGGTGACAATGCATTCTATCAACTTTTGGTGGCAAACACGCACACAAACGCGGACAAATACGCATTTTTTTGCAATTCGAAGAAGTTAAATGCACTTTACGAAATAAATGTCGGCCTTACCAACTCCGAATTTGGCTCGGTTTGTAGGAGTCGATTCCGATCTCTGGGTAGGAAGGTTTAAGCCTCAGTGAAACCAAAAAAATGTATTCAAAAATATTTGAAAATTGATGTATTACCTAAGGGAACGTACCCAAACTACGTGACCAACTTTTTGCAATTTTTAACCCCCCCCCCCCCCCGGTGACCAAAATCCTAAGCAACCCGCCGCTCATTTGTATGGAGCGTGACATTTTGAAGACCCCCCCCCCTAAACGTGTCACGTAGTATGGGTACGTTCCCTAACCTACATAATAATATGGTTCCATGACAACTCAGAATCATGCAATTTCAACAACCCTGTGAAAAGTCATTAAAAGTTATGAAAAATAATTGAAAAATGGCCCATCCATAACCTAACGTAACCTATTTTTTATAAAAAGCACTTTTAATGACTTTTCAAAAAAGGTGTTGAAGTTGCGTGATTCTGAGTTGTCCGGTTACCAATAATACATTATAAACATGATTTTTCTTTTCTGTAATTAATTAATAATTTGACATTTTTTAGTGAATGTCGTAATAATATATATTTAATGAAATCAAATTTCAACACATGGTCACCCCACGTGACTGCACGTGCGGCAGGTGAGAGGTGGCAGGTGGGAGTGGGGGGTGGTGGACGGGTAGGGCTGTGGTCTGGGGGTGGTGACTGATGGGTCGTTAGGACCGCAGCCCCTGAACTGCTGCGCCGGTCATTTATTATCCAGGATCAATGGAAAAATACGTCGTGTCAGGCGCGTTCTTGTACCTTTAAATAATTACAGGAAATTTATCGATTAACAACAGCCCTCGATTCGACACTAACGACAAATTCACGGAAACCAATAGAAGTGTACGGATTTGTATTAGTGTTTTATGTTTCTAATATTTATATCGCTAAATCTATCTTCTCCTGAGTGCGTCCTTTCTGCCTATCCCTGCTGTCAATACAAATCTATAGATTTATTCGGATATTGATGAAATTTTGCACACTATACCTACAAAACAAGATGAAGGTTACTGTCTTCTTTAGATTTTGAAAAACTATCCACTCCCCCACACGAAAGCAGAATTTGAAAATTTCTATCAAGATTTCGTTAGCTCATTTAGATAGGGTATTTTATTTATTTTACTGGCATTTTTTTTTTCAAAAATGACCTTTGAATGCCAGAACATTTCTTTTGTTCGTTTCTATACCCAAAATAATTTTCAGAACCATTTGTGTTGTATTTTCACAGATATGTATACGACAAAGTTCTAACATTAGTGGTGGGTTTCTTCATTTACCGAGAACGCTAAATGCAATGCTAATTGTAAAAGTAAACGATCGAAATTTAAAATTTAAACGAAATTTCTATGCATTTGACCGTTTATTTTTACAATAATAGGCCACTTGCATCAATTTTTTTAAAAAAAAATTCCGGTTTAGGCAAATATTCTAAGACATTCTGTATTTTTTTTATTTTTTTATCGTAATTTTGAAACCCTGGGGATTTTATATACTTGTACTTGTAAATTATAATAATAATAAGAATATTATAAAATTTAATTTTGTTAAAATCAGCACCATAATCATTATACCTCTAAAACACGTACCGACATCATCTGCACGTTCTGAAGAGAACCCCGTAGATCATTAAAAGTACGGGGTTCTCTTCAGAGCATCTGTCAAAAAGTGAAACCAAATGATAAGTTCGCAGAGAACAAACAATAAATCTAGTGAACGAATTCAAAAATTCGCCTGAAATCAAAGTGATGCCATATAAAAAAATAAATCAGTGTGGAATTTAAAAAAAATAATAGGAACATTTTCGGAGACGGGACATTTTCATGTAGTGACGTCACGAGCCCAAATAATGGATTTATTTATTTAAAAATAAAAAAAATCTGTACATTTCTAAACAATTTTACTAACATTTTCTTAATCTTAGTAAAAAGATCTATCCACATGATTTTTTCCAAGTCGTTATGAAATCCATGCAAGTGGCCTATTAGTATTGCATTTAGAATTCTCGGTAAATGAAGAAACCCACCATAAGCATTTTAAATAATCATCCATTTTACAAGGTTCTAACATCACTTGCACTCTCTATTTGGTTCGTATCTGACAGTTGATCATGAGGCGCATTTTGGTTCGCCACTTTGAATGGTAGGATAGGGTTCCAACTCCGCCTTAGTTTATTTAACAATTTTAGTTTATTATATTTTAATAGAAAATGTTTAAATAGGACGTGGCCCTAGCTTGGAATTGCATTAGGGATATGTAATTAGAACCTCGTGCAATGAATTATTATGTCCTAGCTGGTTGTATATGCTTCTATTTGCAAGTTTAGGTATGTTCTAAAATAGTAAATTTACGTCCTATTTAAATATATTCAATTAAAATACTTCACATAAAATAGAGAACTCCAGTCCAATTTAATTTTTTTTTAATGAATAATGACGTTACAACTTAAATAACTGCATTTTTATTTTACCGTTGTGTTAATAGTTAAAATAATTGTCAAAGTTTTAATTTTTCAAGATCCCCGAAAACGAAAGTAACGTCATCACTCCTGAAAAATTAGTATAGGATCGGGCAATCAGCTGATCAACTGCCGCCATTTTGAATTTCGTTGTTCGAAGTATTCTTCCTGGAAATAGCATTACTATTTTTTTTGTGCAGTAGTTTTTGAATATTTTCGATAATAGAGATAAACTAATAAGAGAAAAACTTTTATTTTTTTAACATTATTTAGGCCTAAATGATGTTTCGAAAAACACAACAACTAAATCTCTTTGAACAGTGTGTAAATGAACGAATAAATTAATACGATGGCTTGTGTCATATCATACATTCCCATACAATGACTTTACGGTGACGTCACGACACGTCGAACAGTGACGTCACCACTAAAATTGGTTCTTACGACCCGATTATAAATGGACTTTTTAATATTTTTTTTAAACTCTGCGTTTAATATTATTAAATAAAACGTATATATTCAGAATCAGCGTTTATTGGTCTATATCAGAGGTTCCCAAACTTATTTTTCTCGTAGACCCTTTTCAAAAATTTACTGATTTCGGTGGACCACCTGCTGCTACATTTCTACCACATTCCCAAAACTCGTCAAAAAATGTGAAGATTAGAACTAACGATGGAAAATTGCATCGCGGCCAGTTCCAACCCTAAATTCGGAGTGGTATAAATAAAAAGAAAAATAGTGAATTTTCTTGTGTTCTATGTATTTATTGAAATAATATGATTACAGACTTAGGGGGGAAATACATGTAGATGACTCAATTTTTTTTTGTTTATTTTTTTTTTTATTTCATAAATTGTTGGCTATTGAATTGGTTCCCAAAGTTTTAAATAAAACATTCAATTCGTTCCGGTGTTATGAGGGTGTTTGTGCCCAACCGCGTGGTAAACTTGAAACGCATTTTTCTCGAAACGACTTTTTTTAATTTGTGTGCACTCTAGCTCAGAAAGTTTTTGACCAATCGTTTTAAAAATTTGCAAATACCTTATTTATATAATTATGCTCTATCTATGTGAACCGAAATTCGTAGTAATATCATTGTCAAAAGTATTTTTTAATTGCAAAAAAAAAGAAAAAAATTGGCAAAAAATCAAGGTTTCCTTTTTACTCACCTTTAAAAAATTTTATTTCCATTTTTTGGGAAAAGTAAGGTTTACTAGAAGAGACACGTCATTTTCTTAAATTAAATTTAAAACCCCATTAGTTTGAGATGAAAACTATGGCCTCCAAAATGCACACAAACGCTACGTCTGATGGTGACGTTCGATGCGTAGCTGCTGATAATTTTCATATTTTCCGAGGAAATACTTCAAACAATCCACAATATTTTTTAAGTAGATGTATAAAATGACCTCAAAGTCTCAATAAATTGTAAACATTTCTTCCATGCCAAAAAATTCATGAAATTATTAAAAAAACCTAGTCCCATGTCCTGTAGTTCCCACTTTAATAGAATTAAATATCGAATATGCAAGTTTTTACAAGTAACAGTCGCTGACCTTCTTAAAATACACTACTCAAAAAAAATTAAAAGAGGTTTTAGAAAAAGGAAATTATTGCGAAATATTAAGGTTATCTGATCCATATGCCGGCCTAACTGAAAAAAAAATTTCAAGCCCATGGACCAAAAATTTGCAAAATTATTTTTTCGCGCTATCTATTAGGATTGCATGAGAACCGTAGCTCAAAATGAAGTCAATACGACTATTTTTTTCCGAAATAGAGCCTGTTATTGATAGGTAAAGCCAAGCCAACATTTTTGTTCTTAAGTATCGATACCAGATAAATTTTCGTGTACAACTTGTGGACCCCCATTTTTTTATCACGCCAACGTAGACCCCCGTCGAGTCTCCCGTGGACCCCTGGGTGTCCACCTGGACCACTTTGGGAATCACTGGTCTATGTGAACATATTTTTTTTAAAGCCATAATATTTTTCACTGGAGTTCCTTATTTAGCCTCTAAATCGGAAATTGGTAAATAGATTATGAGAAATCGTCTTTACAAACTTTGACACTTCATTTCTCAGAACAACTGAAGTGAAGTTAGAACCCCCATACAAATGAAATGACGATTTGTTATGCATGTGTATTAAAATATATTCCCTCAATAGTTTAGTCACATTAATAACCTCGAATTTGGGTTAGTGCACCGGTAAAGGTCCTATAATTACTTTTCATCCAACTTTTAAAGTTTTCTTGGTTGTTTTGTGAATCAAATTTTTTTATTCTACCTGGAAGAAAGTTATAAAGTCTTGTCGCGAGATTTCTAAAGTTTCGTTGTCCAAAAGTATTATGCGTTACAGAAGTAAGTGTATACGTTACATAGTATCTAAGTCTTTGTTATTGTTTCGAGTACATCGAGTATTTGATATTTTCTCGTAGTATTTATGTATGTTTTATTTCGTAATATTTTTTTTTTATGTAGATGTAGAGTAATAAATTTACTGTCAATACATTTTGCTAAAAATTAATGCGCAATAATTCATGGAATCCATTTTAAGGTGTCGGTCTTAGGTATGTATATATATATTTATAAATTCTCGTATCATGTTTCAGCGACGTGTTTCCTCGAATTCCTTATTCGGTAGGGTTTGTTTATCTATGGTTTCTGTTATTTTTTAGCGACGAAAGCGACGACTATTTTTCTTTGCGGTGAATTTGCGTACGCAGTAAGTTCGCGGCGAAAACGACCATGAAAATCCAATTATTACGTTTTGTAAACAATAATATTGATGGCTGGCTTCTCGCACACTCACACACATACACACACACATAAACATATACACGCACGCGTCTTGACGTAAACAACTATACGAATAAATTGTTCACGGCTTAGAATTGACAAGTAAGATCTATCAATCCTATGCTGAACTGATTGAATCGCCGGTCAAAATCTAAACTTGACCGGAGACCATCAGTATCAATAGGTAATTGTCAATGTGCATTGAGGTGCCATTGACGGAATTTCAATCGACCTGTCAATGCTTTTGTATCAGATGCTTTGTTAAGGTCTGGGGAAACATAACCGTTGAACCCCAGATTTCTACCCACCCTCCATACCAAATTCTTCTCTCCTTCCTTTCATTTTGGGAGGCGGGTATAGGTACCGCCGCCCCGGGAACCATTTATTGGACAACCAACACCCCTGCCACAGGTCACCCCAAATGGTTCGCTATGTTTGGTGACATAGCAGAGGTGCCCGGGTTCATGGTATGAGGTTTGTCTAGGTCTTGGTGGACGGATACGTTTGCCAAACCACTGCGTGGCGGGCTGGATCGGAGGAGACTGATTGAGGGAGGCCTTTTGACCTCTCCAGCTGGATTCTCCCGACCCTTCGCCTTGCACCGCAGTGTGAGGAATAGATTCATACGTCCGTCACTCCTGGCCACACTGACCCCCAGATTCCTACCCACCCCTCATACCTTTTTCCTTCCCATATCTTCTTCTCCTTCCTTTCCCTTAAAAAACCCTCCACACAGCATCCTTAAAGATGACATAGGCCCCTAGGGAAATTGTTTTGCTCGGTGCCTCCTGTGTGGAGTTAATATAAAAAAAAATTAAAAAGACCCTCAACACAGCATCCCCAAAGATTACATGGGTCCTCAGGGCCTTCTGTGTGGAGCTAATGTAAAAAAAGCACATCCTTCATCTGCCCTGATGGTGGGCACTGTAACGCTGTCCAAAACTTTGGCTAAAACGGATTTAGCGCAAAATGGCATAATACCCCAAAAATCAATAACGATAATTGTACAATTTTTTTTTTTAAATCAGAAGTAAAAATATATAAAATTTCATAAAAGTTTAGTATTCTGTGTGAAGAACCACATTACGTACAGTCGATATAAATAAATATAAAATGAAAAAAATATATAAATATTTTTTTATTGTTACGACACATTTATGCAACGACAATTTAGAACTGCAAGTTAAACTAAAGTCATAAGGAAGAACGAAGTTGTGCTTTGATGTCAAATTTTTGGCAAATATTTTTGAATTCTAAAAATTGAAGACAAATATGTACTATGAAGAGGATAAGGGAACCCTCGAATTGAAACACCGTGAAATTGAAATTTTCAGTTGAAAGCTTTCTCAATTGTTTCCGGGAAGTCTTTTACTATTCTAGAAAATCATAGTTTTTTACGACGCGCATTTCAAACTATGCCAAGTCTAAACAGTGAAAAGTATTTTTTTTTCACGTTTCGCGTGTACGTCTGATTCTAAGAAATAAATAGACACTAAAATATATGAAGGATGTCCCAAGAAAAGCATCGGATTTAAGTTACGCGCATTTTTTTATTATAAACTTATTAACTCTAAAATTTAATATTTGCGATTAGTACATATGGAACGCCACCCGAAATAACAACGCATTACTGTTGTTTTTACTTTTTACTTAAATGGGATAGCTGAAGCTGTAGAGTGGAATTTTCTTTAGTACATTTATTTCTTGCAAGCCACATCGTGTGATTTGACACCATACGACTTCTTTCTTTGTGGTTTTTTGCAGTCATGTGTACAAGTATATTCAATAAGCTACACACAATGTTAGTAAACAGATGGAGATCAAAAGTGTTATTGCCGCAATTGAACCATAAGGGATATTTTCACAAACTATGAAATAAATAGGTACCGTTAAAATGTGTGGAATATTTATGTTTGTTTTTTTTGATTCCAACGTTCTAAATGTGTAATTTTTATATTTTCATTCATTATTGGTATTGATTTAAAAATCCCCACATTACAAAACGGTTCCAACTTCTTTATGACATAGACACCGCCACTGGCTGGTAAAACGGCTGTCGCCAATGTTGCCCGTGACGTCAACGCCGCCGAATTCGCGAATAAAAACGAACATGTCGTTTTGGCGGCACATGGCATGTTTTAAGAGGGTATTACCAAAGAAAACAAAAAATACGTAATTTTTAAATCAGATTTTAGAAGTACTGACTCTTTTCCACAAAAAATTATAAATGGATTTCGAAAGATTGTTCTTTTATCTAGCATTCGCGTGTTTTTAATTTTGAGAAAAAATGTTTATTTCTAGTATAATAAGGTTATACCATAGGTCGTTGGCAGATTTGTTAAATTTTCAATAAAGATTTTGTATTATACCACACCCATTTCAAATCATATAATCATGTAGCAAAATAAATCAATATGTTATCTGGGTATCGCATGTTTTAGAATTTTAATTTTAGTTTAAATAAAATCATTAAAAAATATATACGTACATGTACTTCTTGACGAAAATTGGTTCGTTTGTGCATTTATTTGCGCACTTACAAACTAATATATTTCAATTTTTTTTTTACATTCTTATTTAACTTAGACATTATTGAAAAATGATAAGTACCTATAATTAAAAAAAGTACATTATATTAATAGTTTTATCATCACGCCTTTCAGCATTTTTGGATGTAAGTAGGTATAAATTAAAGCAAATTTGGAATGAAATAAAATCGATATTGAGTTATAATTTAAAAAAAGCTGGTACGGAGAATAATTAATCTCTCTCATTGTAACCGCCCTGCACGATCGTATGAACAAATTTCGACCAAATGTGGATTTTCGGCCGCTGGCTGTTTAAAGTCGTTATTGAAATTATATTCGTCAACTTAATAATAAAATAAAAATACCTTCTGTTGTATCGTAATTTATTCGAGAATAAAAAATATTGTGCAAATATACTATTATGCTACAATGTTATATTAAATTTTATCAGAAGAGCAACAGTTTGCAAGGATTGTCATGGTGTAGGTACATTTGTCTGACATTTTATTCGTAATCGAGACATTTGTGCTTTCCAAAAAAATAAAAGCAAATAAAATCACTTTTCGATTAAATAATGTTTTTAATTCAAAAACTAAATCCGGCGCTCTCGTTATTGGGACTTATTATATGTTTACACGGGGTATTGGCTACTATTTTTATTGCTTTTCCTTTATTTGTACCTTCTTGTATATCTTTGTACCTTCAATAATTAATTGTTACGCTGTCTTCTGTGTTCTGCAATGTTACGTTAATGTAAGATTTGTCATATTGTTGTTTTTGAGTTGTTGGGTTAGGAGACAGGGAACCCTTTTATATCGCGTAACGAATAGATTTAACCTAGAAACCAGACATTGTGCAAATGTTGCAATACCTGCTTATTTTTAATATAACTCTATTGATAGCCCATTCCTCTTGGAATGCTGTGGCTTATGCACGCCCGAAAACTTCAGACGCAGTCGTCTTCACGATACCACATGGCAGAACAGGTATTCTAGTACAGCAAGCTTGTCTAAAGGAATGACGGTATTATTACCTCACTATTCAGATCTGGTCAATAAACGCGGCTAAAGCCATTTCAATTCTGAACGATGGTCGTTCACCAGGGCTAGATTTAACCTGAGAACGTGTCACAAATATGTTATTCATATTTAATTAATTAATTGTTAAACAACACAATTTTTTTTGCGCGTGCCGTGAGTTGAACTCGCGACTACCATATTGCTAGTCGAGGGTTTTAGCACGAAAACCGTTGTTTTTAATCGTGATAAAATCGTGGCTGCTAAAATAGACGTTGAATACATATTTCAGTAAATATTTATTAAAAAAAATGGTGACCGGACAACTCATGCAACTTCAACACCTCCTTTGACATTAAAAAATAAATTGCTTAAATGGGTTACGTTAGGTTAGGTTATTGGCTACTCTTTTTTTTCATATCTTTTAATTACTTTTCAAAGAGGTGTTGAAATTGCATTTTTATGAGTTGTCGATGAATGAAATATCAAATATTAACTAGTACTCAGAATGCGTTGCAATGCCATTCATAGAAATAAATTGATTCTCCCTGCATGTCCTTTCCCGTGCGTTCCCGTTAACCTCTGTGTTTCCTCCTTCCTACAACATGGGTCTCTTCAAGATCAATGTTCATTCCTTCCTCTCCTCAAAAAGACCCTCTACACAGCATCCCAGATGACATAGGCCCTGAGGGAAATTATTTTCCTCAGGGCCTCCTGTGTGGAGTTAATTTAAAAAAAAAAAGAACAAAAACTAAAAAACCTCCTGAGTCCTCTTCCTCTTCCGCATTACCCTTCCACCTTCTCCGCCTTCCCACTCCCTCGTCACCCGTCCCGCGCATCCCACCTACCCCTTTCCACTTCCCCTCCTTCCTTTCCTCCCTGTCACTAAAATATATGAAATACACACATTTTCATTTATTCAAATTTCATTACGCCATAGCTTACGATTATACATAGCCTATAACCTTATAAAACAGCCTATAACTCGATTATAAAAATAAGTGTAGTTTTAAGTCAATAGTCATATAAGTCTTAGTTGTAAGTCATTACATTAGTTACCAATCTTAGTAATAAGCTACTTTAAGCTAATCAAGAAACTAGAAGATGAGAAAATAAAAATCTACACCCATTCAGCAACATACAGTCCGCCTCGGAACAGGAATACCTAGTGAGGAGGACTGTAAACAAACCACTATATTGGTAATTTTACTTATTTTGTAATTTTACGTTATCCTTATATTGTCATTAAAATAAAAATAAAAAAAAACTTGTAATATAAATATAGATTAAATGTGTAAATGAATTGTAAAGCGCCCTTGAGGTGATTTTCTCACGAAAATGGCGCTATAGAAATCATCCAACAATTATTATTATTAACCTTCGCGGGCTTACGCACAGCATATCACCAAAGTTTCATCGCAATCGGATGAACGGTATAGCCGCGCATAAAATACAAACAAACAATTATTTGAAACAATTATTGATTTTTATATGTTAGAATGCTGTGAACAGTTTTAATTGGAGTGTAAATATGTACACAAATTCTAATGGCAATTTCATTAATGTAATAATTGTTAACAATCTGTAAATATTTCAAACAATAAATAAATTATATCTAGGTTTAAAGGTGAATCGCTATTTTCTTTGTATCGCTTCTCAGAAAGCTCTGGCTTATACAAACGATATAAAATTGCAATGTCCTCGTATTGTGTTGACCATTGGAGTGAAGTGTTTGATATGGAGTTCGCTTCAATTCCTACAGAATCGGTGGATAGCTTTGGAAGAGCTTTGTACCGTAAACGAGCTTTACGGTCTCAACCGGACTTCGGGAAACAGATACAATAAGACCTTTATTTGTTTTCTTTATTGACTCCCCAACAAAATACACCACATTATAATTATTATTTTCAATATGGTTATAGCGATAGTGCCAATTAAAGGTGAACACATCATTCATCTCAACATTCTTAGTAAGACTCAAAGTTGTAATACATAATAATTTAATAATAAACTAAATTACAAGTAGGTACATAAAACAAGGAGGATCAAAAAATATTGGTAAATACATACATACACATTTACATAAATATGTATAAGCGTGCGTGTGCACACTCTACACATATATATGCATGCATGAACATACACATACGTTCACACATACATTTATACTCAATGCATAAGAAAGAACCAATGCATAAGTGGCTGAATGAAGGTATATTATGCAAGTATAATAAGTTTCTTCTGAAAGAAGTGATTGAATTCGAATTGGTAAAGTAATCTTTGTCAAAGATGACTGAAGACGAGGATCCATTATTTACTACGGGACGATTACATTTTCTTGTGTTTTACTTTGTTTTATTTTTATACGATATCGCACATTGGAGGGGACCCCACCACTTTCCCAACGGCGTTATAAGGAAACATATGGTTTCCTCCTTCACCGCACACGTCAAGACTCTATTTTTTTTTTGAACGAAGCTACATTTATTTGAACGACTCTAGACCCTCCAATGTCCATGCATACGGGGTTAGTAAGCAGTATGCAAGTACTTACATTAACATTATACAAAAGATAAATAAAAGTAGCAGCCCGTGGAATGATTCTTCTGAAATCTATAGAGAAAAATATATACAGATAAAGGTGTTAGTAAATAAAGAAAAATAAGAGCTGCGCCCGGTTGAGGAGACCTAGTTAAGATATATAACGAAAAAGTAACAGTAATAATATAATGCAAGTATTTGCAAAAATAACTGAGAGAAGAAAAGGCATAAAAATAAAATATCTATACAGAGAAGGTATTCCACAAACCACCAGGCAGTCCCAATGACAATGTGTATGGCTATCGGCCCAACCGCAGACGAAACCCGGAGTCCGCGCCCTTTAGCCGACTCACCGATTTTGCCACGAAGAAATATATGTGGGAAAGAAGAGGAAGTTTTTGAAGACTCGGGGAAAAGATCAGCGTCGGATTGTCGGAGGGGGGGCGGAAGGACGTCGAGACCACGCGGCTGTTCCTCAGGCCTACCCATATCATTGGGGGAGGCGCGGGAGGATCGCAGAAAAACCGCTCCAGTATGGGTTCGCCTGGCTGTACGCACGGACGGGGTCTATCCCACCCCCTTTTATGGGGTGACGACGATACATAAATATGTACATCGCACTTGGTACATCTTGGTATATCGCACAAGAATTTAAAATCTTCTAGTG
Source organism: Limnephilus marmoratus (assembly GCA_917880885.1). Lineage (NCBI taxonomy): Eukaryota > Metazoa > Arthropoda > Insecta > Trichoptera > Limnephilidae > Limnephilus > Limnephilus marmoratus. The sequence continues at coordinate 52,377,915 of OU862918.1, read as the reverse complement.
GAACCCGTCTTCGTTTGAGCAATGTTTTGAGGCTGAAATAAAGATACCTGCTATTCAAAACTAGCCAATAAGCCATTTTCGAATGAAGTTTTGATTCTACCGAGACCGCTCATTTTTTTCTCAAAATCGTTGCATTTAAAAGAAACAGATTATTTTTTAAAAATAGTGACGACGCGACGTGCAATTTTCTTAATCAGCGTTTTAGGTCAAAATTCTTTCCTCTTAAATACGCACAAATTATTTAAAACCTTCCTCTTCCCCACCTCCTTTCCCTCCCCACTACCTTCAGCCTCACAACATACCCCAATTGGGGATGCCATAGTCTCACTGGCTCCAGACGGGAGCAGTTGAGATTCTTGTGCGGTATTCACTGTAAAAAAAAAAAAAATAACAATTAATTGTTACATCGTAATTATTACAATGAATACTTATTTTTTTCAATCAAAGGTCAAAATTTCTCTTGTTTTGGCGCTATTTATTTATTTATTGATTAACGGCCTTTTTGGGGGCTTTTTGGGTAAGAAATATACAGTATTTATTGTACATAAACTGAACTGCCTCCGTAACAATATTTTATATTTATTTAAAGATAAATTGAAGATGTCCACTGACTTGGTATAATTGTTTCCCTCCATTAGTATTCTGGGCAAAGAGGAATACGTATGGTAGTTAATCCCGGAATTTCTACACTGATATAAATCCTGACTTCTAGTATTACGTAATGGTAGCCATGTTAGACGTATAATGTGAAGTTTACTGAAAGGTTCCGCTTCAATATAAATTATTTAAATAACCCAAACTAATAACCTAGTAACCTATTTTGAGCATGTTTTTTCATCTCCCCCTACGTAAATAGTTGTTTCTTGTATTAACAACCGTTATTTCAAAAATTTGGGCGTATTTAGAAGAAAGCTGAGTATGGAATTTTTGTCCTCGTTTTATTGTAAATATTTCTGAAATCCATTACATAATTCATCTAGATACTTGTGTTAAATAATGTAGAAAAATCTGCTACCTCGGGTTTCGGTGCCTCTCTGGGCAAGGAGTTTACTACTTTTTACCCCACGAAGGGTTTGTGGATTTATTTACGAATTTTCTGTTACACACTTTGCTCTTAAAGGTGTTTTCTTACGAAAGCACAGACAATTTTCCCGGCTTTTAATCTCGCAAACTCTTAACACACGTAGAAAATAATGTGTGTTTTCGCTTTGGCGCGTTCTCCGATATCCGTTTAATGTATCCAAACAACGAACAAAAGCCATCGCGGTGTCGGCGAACGATTTTCCGATGTAAATACTATTTAAAATGAAAACACTCGCCCGGCGATACAACTAACACGATGGGCTATAAAACGTGACTTAGCAGGCGATATCTACCGAAGTTTCCAAGTAACACACATTGCGTGCTACGTTAACGTGATGTGTTACAAACTAAATACAAAGTATGCTTTGTTCATATTGTCATACTCTCATTGTTACGCGATACTTTGTTCTTTCGCTGGAATTCCTCACTGATTTATGTGAGCTTTTCTTTATCTATAATGTATCCAGTGCTTTATTATTGTGGAATGTCCCGGAACGGCGTTCCGGCACCTCTTTTCAATGGTTTTTCCAAGTATGTTTACGTTTTTATATATTTAATTATATTAATATACAGCATTTACAAAACACAACAATCAGTTAAATTTAATGTGCTAATTAAATTATATAGAACCCATGTAGAAGAATAGTATGTATTATTCTAACATTGATGTATTGAGGTATGTTATTATAGCCTGTTTGTAACTATATTCCGTGTAGTTGAACACATCCACTATTTCCGAGAAAGCATTTCCAACTGCATGCAATCTAAGTACAAGCGATTGTCTAAATGACTCGATCCTGATATTGTTGGTATATCATTCCTCCCTCTCCTCAAAAAGACCCTCCACACAGCATCCCAGATGACATAGGCCCTGGGGGAAATTATTTTCCTCAGGGCCTCCTGTGTGGAGTAAATGTAAAAAAAAAAAAAGGAAGATACTCTCGGTATCGCTCTGGTGTAAGACCACCGACGTAAGAAAAGTCATCTCTGGTGTAAGACGCTGAATTGAAGCGTTGCTTGATTTAGCTTTAGGCGTATTTGGTGATTAGATCTGAATAGCCAGGTACTTCCCCACCGTCCTCCATCTCATTCCCCTCATAACTACCTTCAGTCTCACAACATACCCCAATTGACCTGTATTAGAAGGCGTTGTTAAAACTCTTTTTTTTCGACCATCCCTCTACATATCGAAACTATCTAAGTTGTTCTTATTATGTTTAATATTGTGCCCTTTGTAGGTAAAAAAGACGATATGTTAACTATTACAATAGTTAGCAGCCGAATGTAGTCTGTAGGTAGATACTTTACATTTATTTAGAGCCCTTGCCCGGAATAATGTTGTATCCAACAAAACTATCAAAGTTGAGTTATTGATGTAATAATGTTGGGCATATTAATACGTATCTTTTGAGGTACGAATTATGACATTGAAAATTTTTTAGGCCTGTGACAGGCTTTTAAAGTTTGTTTTGTGGAAGAATGTTGTATAACGCCATTCATCAAAATCACGGCGCATGATTTAATTTACGGCAATAAATGAAGAAAACGAACGTCTTATGGCTTCAACTAGAAAATTTTCAAAACCAAGAGGCTGAAGAATGCAGGAAAGTAGAATTTGTTCAGAAAAAATATTATTAAGCCTGCTTTTTAGCCTTTGAAACAGTTTTGTAAAATAATGGTGTATGTTGGTGATGTTGTGAGATAATGTTGTATATGACAATATCTAGAAAATAAATGGTTTCATTTATTCATATCGTTTTTTTGCTTTTAAAGCTCAAAAACATATATTGGTTACGCCCATACATATACCTACACATACACATACCTACATAGCACGCATACATACTGTCACTGCTTGGGATTGGTATTAATTATTGTTGCAAGTCCTTTGTCCTACCTATTCCCAATTGCCTACCCGTCAATCTTACCCACAGTCTTAAGGGAACGTACCCATACTACGTGACCAACTTTTTGCAATTTTTAACCCCCCCCCCCCCCCCCCCCGGTGACCAAAATCCTAAGCAACCCGCCGCTCATTTGTATGGAGCGTGACATTTTGAAGACCCCCCCCCCCTCCCCTAAACGTGTCACGTAGTATGGGTACGTTCCCTAATCAGTCTGTAATAAAACTCCCGCCGCGAGACAACCATTGTGCTACGCCGTGTATCCGCCATTATAAATAACTCCGCTGTGTACTATCAAAATAACGAAATTCACGCTTATTACTGTGATTGTGCCTGTTGGATGGGGAAAGGAAGCAGAAAAGCGCATTGCCAGACTACAAGTTTTTATCCTTTTTCGGTGAGTCCTTTTCCTTTCTATGCCACATGTATTTTTATCATTTTTAAGCGGTGATAGTAACACATAATCAAGGTCCTTCGCCAGTCATTCTTTGACACAAACACATAAATCCACTCTCACAAATAAATACCATTCATATATGATATGATATGTGTACATTTATGTTAGAAGAGCATGTTGCTTTCTGTAAGATGCCAATAGTAAAAAAAACCGATTTGTGGAATAACGTTGTATGTGAAAGTGTTCATTTACAACAATATTCCAAAAATTCAGGGTAAATTTTAGTAATAAACTGTAATTTCATTAAATTTTCTAGACAACTTTTCATTTAAAACTGTTAAGAATTATATGTTTTATGTATTTTAAATATAAAATGTTATGAAACATAACTGGTTTTGTTTTTTTCGGAACTAGAATTTTGTTGGATACAACATTATTCCGGGCAAGGGCTCTAAATTATTGTTTTTTTATGCTAGTTCCGGCACCCATTGTTCCACAAAGAAGCACTGGATAAAATTTCTAGTGCTTATCTATTTTACACGTAAACTGTGAATTGTGCGGGATGCTTGTCTACAATCTGCAAAAGTTTTCGCGCTTTAGTTCTGAAACAAACGTGATATTTCAGGCTTCCCAGAATTTGTAGGTACTTTGAAATGACAACAATTTGATTCATTTTTCATCCGGACACACCCTCAGTCTGAAAGTGTATGTCACGATACTCACACATTTACTAATATTTGGGTTGGTTTACACAACATTAACAAATATTTGGGTTCAACCCCAAAGTTTGTATTCACCAACGAATTTTATCATATTTTTACGATATAAATCACTCGTGTAAATTGCTTTTTATCTTTGTTCTATAATGTTTTTGGCATGTTTAGTTTGCGGGATAATTAACTTATTTTGTGTTGTTATTTTTGTTTGTCAGTATAATGGGCTTTTTACACGATTATTTTTTTCTTACCGATCCCTATTTGGAAACTATGTCGGACAAATAATTTGGAAAATCTTCGCTTTACTCGATCATTATTTTTGTACTTATGATATCATGCAGATGGGTTACCGTTAGAGAAGAATTAATATTTTGGTACGATACTAAATAATTAAAAATGGTCTAATTTTCAAAAGTTACTGTTAAGTCATTAATTTCGCGATTGGCGTTATTTATTCTTTAATTTAAAAAAACACGTTTTTATATATAAAATCCTTATTGTTATGCATTTATATATCGCCACAGCCAGTCAAATAATTTAAACAAGTTTGCTGAGAGAGTAGTGGTAGTATTAAAGTAAAGAGTAGAGTAGTAGTAACAGTCGTCCAGGCTTAGAATTATGTACTTTAAAAATTTTCAGATAATCCGCGAACATGAATATTCGACGTCTTTTAAAATATTACAAACGTCGATCACAGAAAAAGATAAATAATACAGGTCCGATGTGGGACCCTTGCGTTACACCACTGGATGCAACAAATCATATGGTGATATCCCATTTAGTTTAATACTAAGTTTTCTTTTGGAAAGACGTCTTGACCATAACCATAGATCACACCAAGAAAGCATCAGTCATTTGCCTTTGTAATCAACAAATAATCATAAATTCGCGCGAAATTCACAGTACTGAAATTTCTAACTATTATAAGTTTTTTCAATATTCCAAATATGTATAATAGCAGGGCAATTTTAGATATTAAATAAAAGGCCAAGAAGGGTCACCAAAATAGGTTATTCGCGAATGACTAGCCGCCTATATAATATCATACGTCTATGAAAGCTTAATGAAAGTTATAGAAAACCTAATTATCTACATGATTGGTTGTGTGATTTTTTTCCATAAGTTTAACCCTTTTATTATCGAAAGATATTTACGCTCCTAGATATTTTCGATACAATGAATTCTACAAATACCTATATCCAGGTCTAATAGTAGAATAAACTTATTATAGTTTGAAGTAGTAATCACTTGTTGACATATTATGGTATTTGTAGAATAGATTATTTATAGACTGCTCCCAAACTTATCTTTATATATAAAAATCATAGACATCCAAATGGATAGACCAGAAGATACAGGTGAGGGGTAAAACCAAACTATGGGGGGGGCGAAGAGGGGAAGAAGACTGTGATTAGTTGAAAAATCAATCTGACAGTATATAGGCATCTCGCATTATAATATCACCATTTAGTTCTTAAAACCAAAATCTGCTTTGAATGAATAGACCTTTTTACATGGGAGCGCGAATTGCTTGCCACGATAATAAAATATTTGCGTAGGCCAAATGTACACCCCAAAAAGATTCGCCCGTTTTCACATAGCAATATTTTGTTGCCGTGTTTAGTTAAGACACTTTTACAAATGTTTCATAATTTACTTACCCCTGTAACCAGCGACGAGCACACTGAGGAACCGCCCACATTCGCTATGTGCACATTGATATGTAGGTATGTTGTGTAGCACAAGCTACTGTTTTGGCGTGTTATTTTTTCGTTAAATGTATAGATGTTAGCTTTGCGCTGCTCACGGCAAGAATGATGACGTCACACATTTTAGATTCAAGCGATTCTCTATCCCCTCCACATGGGGCGAACTGGCGCCAAGGAGGAGCTCCAGCCGGTTCCATGGCGAGGGGGAAATAATACGTTTTTATCACTTAGGGCAGGTCCAGATATATTCATATGTCCGTGATAAAAATGAATGTTTCTTTGTTTGTCCCATATGTGTTTCTATACGATTCATCCGATTGCGGTGAAGCTTTGGTGATTTGTTGTGCGCACGCCCGTGATTATTTCTATACATTATGATCTCTGGATTTATGAAATTGTATCCTCTACCATTCATCCGATTGCTATGAAACGTTGGGGATTTTTTGTGTGCACGCCCGCCGAGGTTTCTACATATATAGTCTCTGGCTTTATGAAATTGTATCGTATACCATTCATCCAATTGCGATGAAGCTTTGGTGATTTGTTGTGCGCACGCCCTCGATGGTTTCTACATATTATTGTGATCTATGGCTGTATGAAATTATATCGAATACCATTCATACGAGTGCGATGAAACGTTGGGGATTTTTTGTGTGCACGCCCGCCGAGGTTTTTATCTATAATGGTGAGTTCTGTTATGAAATTTGAATGAAAAAAAAATAAGTAGATGGCGTGGAGCATCTTTGTAAAATGTATTTCATATAGTTTAGGTTATCCGGGAGGGGCGGGGGGAAAGAAGTAGCAGGAAGTCGTGGAGGGTGGAAGGGGAACGCGGAAAGGGGACGCCGGAGGGTAACGGACACAGTGGGGAGGGGTGGTGGACGAAAGGGAGGCTGAAAAGGAAACAGTAGCGGTAGGGGATAGCACGGGTAAATTTTAGAAAAGCTTTGTGTTGCCGTTCAAGCGGCGAAAAACCTTCTTGATTTATTAGCGTACAAAAGCAAAATATTATCTAAGCATCAATAAACAGAATTGAACCTCAAACACTGTCTTTCTTTCAGTGGCATCGGGTACTCGCTGGTTATATGTAAAAAAGTCATAAAATGTAGCATGAAAAAAGGAGATAAAAAGCATAGCTCCTCGGGTACCTCAAAGCAATAGAACGAGATGTTTTATGGGATTTATTTTCTTCGGACTTCATTTTACCTTTCAGCTGGAAGCATTTTACAATGTGGTGCATTTCAGTTCCGACCTGACCAACTAAAGATTTCCGTCTTCGCTGCGTTTTTTATTTTGCTTTTCATCTGAAACTTTCCTTTACCCTCTCTTCTATCTCCAAAGCTGCATCCCGGGGCGGATCCGACTAGGATCGATGTCCCAGTTTGAAGGAGTGGTTGGTTCTGTTCTAGTCCCGGTTAAAGCAGCCGGTATACGGGCTCCCGATGACGCAATCTCCCTGGATTTAATCTAATAAAAGTAGGTACTTCGGATTGCCCGAACGTGCCTGCAATTTAATTCTGCCGGGACGCCAAAGCTCCCAGCCAGCCAGTAGTTTCTCTGTGTTATTAGTTTGACACGGTTCGCCTCGGATAGTTTTGTAATTTGACTAATTTAATAGCAGTTTTAACACCTTGTCCTGCTAGTCTGTTCTTCATGATTTTACCTTTGTAAAATTTATGTTACTCGGGTCTGGGATTATCTGCAAACTTTTTTTAGCGTTTTTTGTTGTGAATGGTTTCTTGATAAAAAAAAAATTAGAGTGTGCAGTTCACACGCGGTAGAAGTGAAACCTTCAGAAAACTAAAGTATAGAAGAGTGGGGAGGCTACGAAGCACAGCACAGAGGAGATCGGTTATATCTCATTCTCTCGCTGGCTAAATTCTATAAATTTATGTTTTTGTATCTTTTTTGTGCCGCTATTTTTCGTTTCATCGAGTTTTAAATCATAACGGTGCTAAAGAAGTTTTCACTTCAATAACGCCTTATTCACAACAAAACACTTTCAGCCGTACTAAAAAACGTCGTAAATATTTTCTACAATTAATAAACCTTAACCCCACGTTATGTGAAAACCTTAATATTATAAAACTGACAAAAATATACGTTTTAAGATTTTCACGGCCAAAAGTATTTTCGTTATTTGTTTTTGGGGTGTTATGCCGTGTTTTGGCTAAAAAAGGAGGTAGCGCAACACGGCGTAACACCACAAAAACAAATAACGAAAAAAACTGACAAAAATAGTTTATAATATATACCATATGTATTGCTTTTCCAGCCAAAGAGGGTTGTTTATTTGTTGTGTACACTGTTGAAATAATTCATCATCGTATTTTAAATGTCCTGTATGCTTAATTCTTATTTTTTTAAGATTTTGTTAAAACAAACACCATTGTAGAAACTAGATAAAATTATCTATTAAATTTTTGTACTTGAAGTATACCTTAGGTAATATTTAAAAATTGCAAATTTTGTATTTCAAAGTTGAAATATAGCTCACCACAAACATTTTTAAACAAAACGTCGAAAAATTAAAAAAAAATAAACGTCAAAAGTAGACGTCATTTTGCTGTCGTATGATTTTTTTTCAATTAAAAACAAACATCTTTTTCACTCGTCGCCACTGATCACACTGCTACACGTCGCGACGGGGTCACTCTGACGGGGTGCTCTGTCTCGTCTATTACCACACTGCTGGAACGAGACGGTGTGCGTACCACGTAATCCGCTAGGCTGTACTCAACTCTCTTCTCAGTTGCGACGTGTGATGGATTTTTTTATCGTTTTAATTTTTAAAAAAGTATTATCGGACAGCAAAATTACATGTACATATTTTACTAGAAATATGCTCAATTTATCCAGGAATCGCTGGTTAAAATCCTTCGGGTACGTGCTATTACACCATGCAAAGTAAAGTTCTTGCAGTGAATACGTCCAAAGGATTAACTCAGAACTATCTAGTGTAACTCTCCGAGGAGGGTGAAGTTCTGTGGACAGCTTTATATCGCCTGTAGTGCAACGCGCAATTGGAGCATATAGAGTGGATCTTTGCTCCGAGTCAACTTTGCCAGGGAATTCTGTTTACCAGCAGGCTGTTAGTGAAGTTCTCCTGCCAAGGAGAGACGTAGTGTGCTCTTCTTAATATTTTAAAATCATTTCCCTTATGTATTTCTTCAATGCCCATCCCATATATCGACGAAGAATAAGCGACCTATGTTTCTTTTTTTAAATTGTTAATTCGGTGGTCGACTGCTGCGAATTCCTGAGTGTAGTAGTCATATTAAGAGTACCTACTTGACTTATTAGGCATAAGGATCTATTTTAATGTCACCATTCACAAAAATTACGTGGCAAACTCGTCAATACCTCGCTTATACAAAGTGTCCCAAAATTCAACGATAAGCGGGCACCAGTGGGTGGGCCTGCTCATGACTCCTCGAGAAAAAAATAGAAAAAAAAATCTCATTTTTTTTTTAATGTACAAAAAAAATTTAAATCCTTTGAAAATTGGCAACTCTTAGGCTATTTTTAACTACCATGACCACAATTTTTCAAATATTTCTGATTTTTTTTGTATCGGTAACCTAAGTAGCACGGCTATCCACCACAAGCCTTAAAAATCCATAAATGCCTGTAGTTTTTGCAAAAAAATCAATGAAAATTATTGTTTTTTTTTTTTAAATTATGAAAGATTTTTATTTTCGGTTTACTTTCACTCATCGTGGTGTAAAAAAAGTATGGATACTACGGCAAGTTTTTGTTAAAGTTTACGCATCTAATCAAGATTCCAAAATGGTATAATACTCTCGGAAAACTAGCCACAAACGAGAACCAAATTTCTTAAATTATTGTTGTTGACAGTAATCACTTTTACTATGTGCACAAAATAGGTTTTTTGGTGTTGAAAAATGTTGAATTAATCAAAACAAATAATACCAACAATTTAAAAAAAATAATTGAGAAATATTTTTTTTTCTATTTTTTTCTCGAGGAATCATGAGCAGGCCCACCCACTGGTGCACGCTTATCTTTGAATTTTGGTACACGTTGTATATGGTTTAGCAAACGAATATACAAATTATATAAAAAAAAATGGTAACAATTGCTTTGGAACCCATTGTTTATTACCAAACCCTGTGTAAAAAATACATTAATTAAGCCCATGGGGCTTTTACATTGCGTGCACGCAATATAAAAAGCCTCATGGGTGTATAAAAGTGTTAATAAATAAATATTGTGAGGTGATAGGCAAGTAAGAGCGAAGGTTCTGAAATATTCAGATCTAGCCACTAACTAACTGCAGCTTAAATCACATATCATGTATGATATTAGATTTTCACGGCCAAAAGTATTATTTGTACCTGAAAAACGCATCTAGCACTCATAGAAAATTGAAATCCACTGTTATCAATGGAAATCATCAAAAAAGTTAAAATCACCGAAAACATTTTAATTTTTAAAAAGTTGACTAGTGAAAGAAAGGCTTCATGGACGAACGAGTGAACGAATGAACGAGTCAGAGGCTCTCTTGAATCGTATGTGAAAGCTTCACTAATAGATGAACGATTTACCTTCGCTACTAGAGAGTGATGAATCACAGTGGCATCTTTAATTTTAGAGCAAAGGTGGAACTTGCACTTTAACTTTAAGCCATCGTATGGTAAGGGAACGTACCCAAACTACATGACCTGTTTAGGGGGGGGGGGGGGTCATCAAAATACCACGCTTGGTCACAGCGGGGGGGGGAGGGGGGCTTAGGTTTTTATCACGTAGTCAATCTAGAAATCTCGCGTTTTTTTTCGAGCTACGAGGGGAGGTTTTTAAGTTCGCGGAATGGGAAGGTAAGTGATTAATCGGGAAGAAATTGTGAAATGTGGAGAAAATTGAGTTCCGCGCTGTTATAAAGTTCCTTTAAGTTAATTTAAAGATCGGAAAAATGTATTAGGGTAATAGGTGAATATGTTGAAAAGGAAAAATAATTTTGGTTTTTATTTCCACTCCTTACCCAATCCGCAAACTTAAAAACCCACCCTCGTACATTCACAAATAAGTGAAAAAGTTCAGGGAACGTGTTTTATGATTGAGATGAAAAATGTTTATAAAAATAACAACACTTTCTTTTCCAAAAATTACGTTCCGGTTTCAATATATTTTGACATAAGTTTTATCTTGATAATATTTTTTCCACTTGTAATGCATGCACTCTTGCTGTTGTCACGCAGCAAGTGCCGTATTAATAAAGACAAATAAGCCAAATAATGCATTTTTTATTTTTTGTTAGCAAAAAATGATTCGAAACCATATTTATGAAATACTACGTGAAAACTGTAGGGGGGGGGGGGGTCTTGGAATATACTACACGTGGTCACCGGGGGGGGGGGGGTAAAAAATTGCAAAAAGTGTGTCACGTAGTATGGGTACGTTCCCTAATAGCTCTCATTGGATAACTGGTTTCATACCAGACTCAACTACTGGACTACAAGAGGTCAGCAGTCAGCATTTTATACTACAGAATAAGACTTAATCCCATCCAAGCCCTTCGCTGTCTGAACAATATTAAGACAAGAAGGTTTGTAACGGGGCTCTGTGTAGTGTGTACACATGCAGGGAGCGGGTTCGCCGTGTGCCGAGCTCTCATTTCTCGACTCGTACGTCAATGGAAACTAACTACCTTTCCGCCTCAACGTGATCAACCCCGTCGGAGCTTTTCCAAAACATTTAACGTGTTAGGAACGAGCTTTGATTTTTACGTGAACAAATAGTTTGTTGCAAACTGTAAAGTGTTCTTTGTGAACTCTCTTGATTAGATCTTCATGCTTGTTACACAATGTAGAATTTGTTGTCTTTTAGCTCCAATACTTTGACGTGCTTTTTTAAAAATTGTATTAATTTATTTGTATACTAGCAAGCACCCGGCATTCAATATAGGTAGTTAGTATTACAACCACCCCGCCCACCCCGCCTAGGGAACCATTTATTGGATAACCAACATCTCTGCCATAGGTCACGCTAAGCGGTTCGATACCTCGGTGCCCCGGTTCATGGGATGAAGTTTGTCAAGATCTGGCGGCGGATCACCCATACACACTGAACCCTAGATTCCTACCCACCCCTCTTATCTTTTTCTTTCCCAGAACTTCCTCTCCTTATCTTCCTTAAAAGACCCTCCGAGCATCATTCGAAACCTCATCCTTGTGTCATAAATGCGTGAACCTCACCTAACACAACCTAAAAGTGTGGAGAAAACTTATAAATAATTTATTATCTGTGTAAGTAATATTATTTACTCCTCTTGTGTCTCCGTATTTACCGCTTTTTCCCTTGAAAGTGGCATGTTGGCCGGAAAACCCTTCCGTCCTATTGTCTGTCAATTAACTTTATCATATTTACTCGTCCGGAAAATAAATCTTTACGGGGAATGGCTTCGGTTCGGCCGCCAGTCCGATTTTCATTTTGAAATTACATTTTTTACGAAAAACTCTTTTTTGCAAATCAACCGAAAAATGTAAAATTTGCACGGACATGTTCATGTTTTTTTCGCTGCATTCTACTGTCATTCAGTTATAAAGTATTTTCATAATATTGCGCCGATCTTTTCGTCATAAAAATGTATTCTTTATTTACAGATAAAGTAGGTGCAAGTCAATTTATTTTTTTTACATTAGCTCCAAACACACAGGAAAATAATTTCCCTCAGGGCCTATGACATCTTAGGAGATGCTGTGAGGAGGTTTTTTTTAGGAAAGGAAGGAGAGGAAGTTCTGGGAAGGAAATAGGTTTTAGGGGTGGCCAAGAATCTGGGGATCGGTGTGCCCAGGAGTGACGGAGGTATGAATCCATCCCTTCAACCTCTGGGCCAGGCGATGGGTAGTGAGATTCCGGCTGGAGAGGATGAAAGACTTCCCTAAACCATTCTCTTTCGATCCTGCCCACCACACGCAGGTAGGCAAACGCATCAGCCGCTAAGACCTGGACAAATCTTACCCTGGACAAACCTTACCGCATTAACCCGGGCACCCCTGCTAAGTCACCAAACTTGGGGTGACCTATGGCAGAGGTGTTGGTTATCAATAAATGGTTCCCGGGGCGGCGGTACCCATACCCTGAACTGAACTAACATCAACTTACTTTGTTGTCAACGTATTTTGAAAATATATTAAAAATTAAAAAGTGCTATCGAAAGTATTTGCCTGTACCCTCTTTCAACAAAAGATTGTCTGAAAACTAAAATTATGCCTTTCATTATTAAATTTGGTTACCTTTAAATTAAACAAATAAACAGTAAAATGCATCTGTAATCCAAAATCAATAATTTTACAACAGCTCCACACGCTACGTTTGGTGATTTAGCAGGGGTGTCCGGGTTCATGGGGTGAGGTTTGTCTAGGTATTGGAGGCTGATAACCAGGACATACTGATCCCCAGATTCCTACCCACCCCATAAACCCTTTTCCTTCCCAGAACTCTCCTCTCCTTCCTTTCCCCAAAAAAACCTCCACACAGCATCCCCAAAGATGACATAAGCCTCCTTGTGGAACTCATGTAAAACAAAGGAGTCCTTGAAAAAAATCCCTCAGTGTCTTTTTCATCTTTGGGGATGCTGTGTCGGGGGGTCTTTTAGGGAAAGGAATGATCGAAAGTTCTGGAAAGGAAAAAGGTATGAGGGGTCGGTGGGAATCTGGAGGTTAATACGTCCAGAAGTGACGGAATTAGGAATCCATCCCTCCCTTGCGGTGCGAGGCGACGGGTCCGAGAGAGTCCGACTAGAGAGGCCGAGGTTATGTCTCTCTCGACCAGTCTCTCCCGATTCGGCCCGCCTCGCATTAGGTGGGCGAATGCATTTGCCACTAGACAAACCTCACCACGTGAACCCCAGCACCCTTGCCAAGTCGAATCAAACCACCAAACATAGAGAAACAATTGGGGTGACCTATCCTAGCATGGATGTTGGTAATTCAATAAATGGTTCCCGGGGCGGCGGTGAGTATACCCGCCTCCCAAATTGATACTCAATAATTAAATTCGTACTTTACGTTATTAAATTTGCAAAAAAAATATCTGTTCCACAACTCAGAATCGTGCAAATTAAAAACCCCTTTAAAAAATATCATTAAAAGTTCCGAATTTAGAAAAAGCCCTTAACCTAAGCTAAGGTAACCTATTTAAACATTGTTTTCATCACTTTTAATGGCTTTTCAAAAGAGGTGTTGAGTTGATTTCATTCTGAGTTGTCCGGTCATCATGAAGAGTGTAAACGGTTCACAAAAATGCACAGTTTAAGATTTGTTGCATCTGTAATCCAAGTTTCGTAACTGATCGTATTAGTTTTTTTCGCACTACCGTGTTAAATTTTTTAAAAACTCTTTCTCTATAATAATATTCCGTCAGCTTTACTACAACGTAACGGGTGTCCAATATAAAACACACATTTCACTCCACATACTACCTAGATACCACAGTGTGGCCGCAATTTGACCCGTGTTGTGAAAAATGCGATGAATATTTTTTAAATTCCAAACACAAGGGATCCCGAGCGCGCATATTCACCTCTAGACAAAAATATGTAGGTAGACATAACGTATACATTATTATTACTATGAACAAAGTGCCAAATTCTCACCAAGTAAAAAAAATACTTTAAAAGTGAGTAAATTTATAATGTTGTATCGTGGTTTTATTAATACTCTGTGTTAACTCTTTCCGCTCCGTGCCCGCATTTTGTAAGCTCATTTGTTGCGTGGTCTTTCCTGTTTCGCGTGCCGTGACGTCACGCGCTCTATCGTAATGTTTTTTTTATTATTATTATTTATCGCGTAGGACTCTTCCCTCTCACGGGAGCCGCCACAGATGGTGCGCCCGTCTCGCTCGTCGCGATCCGCTACCGAATTACACGAGCGCGCGCCAAGTGCGCACGCGTCATAAAATAAGTTGCCACATTGTTTAATTTATCATTAAAAAATTACAAAGTTAAAAAAAATATATTTTCAAGATAGCATTTACTACCCGTTTTCATACTATTCCAAAACTTTAATATTTCCTTATTGAAAAAAATGAAAGATTTTTTACAGCTCCATAACTCATTTTGGAAGCGATATTGCTAGCTGAAAATAGTTACGTTCTTCTATAAATTCCCCTCAGATGTCGATGTGAGTATTTCGATTACATCACATCCCCCGACTGTTAGCCCCCCGGCATACTTTTATATAATACTAGCTGGTACCCGGCATGTGTTGTATTGCCATAAATTGATTCTCCCTGCATGTCCTTTCCCGTGCGTCCCCATTCCCTTCCACCTTCCCCGCCTTCCGCCTCCCTCGTCTCTTCCCTCTCCGCGAACCCCACCTTCCCCTGCCTTTCCTCCCTGCCGCTAAAATATATGAAATACACACATTTCCATTTATACAAATTTCATAACGCCAGAGCTTACCATTATATACAACCTACGTTACTCGCTGATAATGTAGCTTTCTATTAGTGAAAGAATTTTTAAAATTAGGTTTAGTGGTTTAGGCGTGAAAGCAGTAATAAACAAACACACTCACTTTCGCATTTATAATATTAGTTAGGATGGGATAGTTATGGGGAAATTACGGTATACCTATTTAGCCAAAATATAACCAGTGAGAAGTATCTCCGAAGGGATGTGCAGAGAGGATGTGCCGCCGAATAACAAACGTGTAAAATGTACCTAATATATATTCATTCAAATACACCAAGGATAAAACTACTTGTCTACATGATTATATACCAGCGTATAAGTGCAAAAAATGGACACTGATGATCGATTCGTTTGATAAATAAATAAATTAATTAATTTATTCGATTGATATCCATGTCAATTTATTATTATTTATTTTTGATATTTTTGGTATTTTTGAAGTCGATTTTATATTTGAAATTGGTAATTAATGCACAAAAAGAGTAATAATTTTATAATAATTATAATTTCGGGTGCCAACTGTCAGGGATCAACTGTTAGGTCACCGAATATTTCTTAGAGCTAGTTTTTTTTTATAGTTGGACACGCAAACGGATTTTCTATGTTATAGTTAAGGTTATTGAAGTTGCGCATTATGCAATGCTCCACTTTAGATACTAATAAATGTGTTATTACTTAGTCCTAGATAGTCGTGTAATTAAAGTGACACTTATCTATTTATTTACGAGTAACGCCGGGTTCTGGCTTATTTATTATAATAAATGATGACATCACTTTTTTATGTCTACTTAACTTAGTGTAAAGGTGAAATATTCTCATGAACAATTCCATTTTACCCGCTTGAGTATGGAAATATTTTAATTTATATTACAAATAACGTTTTTATGAATATGTAACACGCGTTAGCCGGGACCACAAATTGAATGTATTCAAAAATTTCAAATTTTACCTCACGAAATAATATAGCTGTGCATTTTATGACTGTAATAATTCCCGATTTATGGCAAAATATTCTAGCCATAACAATTTATGTGTTTCTCGTACCATAGGTTAGTTAATAGGATTATTATTACGATCAGTTTGGGCGCTGTGCTTTTATTGGTGGCTTGGTTTTATTATTAATTTATTTAATTCGTAATATATATTCATGAGACGAGTCGGTTGTGATACATTATAGACCTGGCAGCACTAGGTCGGTAGGTAGGTCCCAGCTAAAGTAGTGTGCGTCTCTGCCGCAAATTTATTGCACAGTGGCGCCTCGTGGAAGTGTTTTATAGGTAGCATTTATTATCTGGCAGGTGCTTACAATTTAATTACGCTATGAAATATTGTCAGACACAGTATTTGTCTGCCGACAATTTTAAGTTGCGTTGTTATTATTTTCATAATGTTTTGAAAATTTCAAATTAGTCGGAGGGCGGAAGAGCCATAATCTAATTTCCTTGCACATGCGTTAAACGTTACCTACCAAAAATTAAGTTATGCTGCACGTGAACATAAATCACTTAACATCTTAAATAATAATTAGGCGATATCAAAAGATTAAAGTAAAAACATTTATTTTCGTGAGATACACAAACACATGTCAAGAAATACTGCCGCCATAGGTGCAACCATAGAATCCTCATTGAGATTCTCTCGGTGTTGTGCTGTGTTTTTACTTATGACGCGACGGTATAATAAACACTAAAACATGCGAACACCTCAGCACAGGTTCTCCTAGTTAGGTGTTTATTAAGCACTACTAATAACCCATACAGTCCTGGTTATTATCTTTTTTTGAAGTAAAACTTCTTTACGCACGCTTGACTTGGGGAGTAAGCTGGTGAATGCGTGACGAAAAGCGTGATCGGGCGAGGCGAACGAAAGTTGAGAGGGACGTATAAGTTAGTGAATATAGAAAGAGAGGTGCGAGCACACAATTTCTTTCTCTCTTTCTCTCATAGCCATACGTTTCGTATATCTAAGACACAGTGCAGGCCTATTGTCTATATCATACTGTAGAAGCAAGAGAGAGCAGT
Source organism: Limnephilus marmoratus (assembly GCA_917880885.1). Classification (NCBI taxonomy): domain Eukaryota; kingdom Metazoa; phylum Arthropoda; class Insecta; order Trichoptera; family Limnephilidae; genus Limnephilus; species Limnephilus marmoratus. The sequence continues at coordinate 52,360,649 of OU862918.1, read as the reverse complement.
ATGCGCGCAAATTTTCTTTCTCACATCTTTTATACATTAGTGAAGTTTTACTTGAGTCGTGTGTCTAAAGCACACTCGTTTTTTTGTGTAACTGATAGCTACTTATTAGGTAAACTGTATTTGTGAGAATGGAAATTTGAGGTAAGCACTCAAATTTTGCTAGCAAATAAGTAACTGACAAATTACTTTTAAATTTATATATTTTGTGTTGTAAAATGTACACATTAGCGACCCCTTCGACTGTAAGTTAAGTGTGCCGATTTGTACGTGTATATCGGGCTATGCAGCGTTAAATCAAATTTCGTAGAAATTTGTCAAAAATAGTAACGAAAGTAAAGTAAACGTAATAGTAAAGAAAGAAAAGTTTGTACATGAAACATAGGTACATACATTGATACATATATGGAAACACGAATTTTGTGTGATTCATCTTTTTTTGTAAATAAATAAAATTAAGGATCACTTTTGTTAAAACACTCCCTCACTTGCCTTAAAATCAAGATAGTTTGTCCGTGACAAAATTCAATTCAAATACACAATATTCGTTTAACTATTTTGCTTTCTGTATGTTTTATTGAATTAAATCGGTATTATTTTCATTCTACCCCACTGCCCTTCACACAATAAAAAATACGCACCTTTTTATTATTCTTGCCCTCCACCATTCCGGTCGTAATTTGACATGCCAAACCTAGTGCACAGCACACAATACACATGCCCGATGTGAACTTTAATCATTTTTATATGTTTAAATTTGTGTCCCTAAATATGTGTTTTTTTGTATGGAGACGCATAATTTGAAGATACTTTCAGTGTCACCTTTGCAATAAAACACCATTCAGAAATTTAATTTTGCTTGAAATAGGTTTAGCTCTGCTGAAAGCCAATTTCCCCTAATTTATGTAATCTTTCTCATTGAACTTATTGGGGTGCGACAATTCCATTGATTTCAGTGACTATTATATCAATATAATATTTTTTAAAAAATCTTCAGGTTCAGCAGCCATTCACTAATTAACCAACAATCAACACACTCCTTGCATTATTCACATTCATACACACTCTTCTGTTATTCTGCTCTTGACATGGCCCGACTCAAGTATTTGGTTCACTCGATCGTGCCATGTCTTTCTCGTGCGTCCCCGACCTTTTCGTTTATTCACATTGGCGTGATGTATTTTTATTACACTCCTTCGTCCGTTCGCTCTACATGCCCCCAAACCAACTTTCAATATTTGTATTTTAGCATTTATTTGAGTGTTGGTAGTATTAATTTTTTTATTTGGGTGTGCCTATTGATTGTACAAAATGCAAAAATAACATTAACCTTACGAATATAATTCAATTAAATTGATTCGCGTTTCTTTTGTATTGCGCATTTGTATGAAAGAAATGCTCTTGACAGCAGCTGTCACACATTTCCACTGCGAGCCGCTCAGCTGTCTGCTACCGTGCGCGCGCCGCTAATCCGCGCGCACACCACCTCAGTTTATCGCGCACTCATACACACCCACCCCTCGTACAACAGCTGGCCGGGCTTCAAAGAGTTAATAAAACTTCACACTAATAACAAAAAAGTTCAAATTTATATTGAATTAAAAAAAAATTGCGATGCGTTTTAACTTGGACCTTTATATTCGTGGGTGTGTTTTACCGGCGTGTTTGATTGGAGGTGGGTCAGCGATGGCGGTGTGTGCGCGCGGCAGTAGCAGTGTTTTCCCCGCTCGCCGCTAGGGTTGACGTGTTCGCAGCTCTGATTCGCATTCGCCGGCCCGCGGTTTTCGATTATTGCCGTCCGCCGTTTTGCGCGGGACGCCGCGTGTCACAGTTCTCCGCTATTCGCCACTGACAGCCGAGCACCGCACAGATTACAGACCCTGTTGCTCCTATTATAAACATTGCGTAACGCTTTCGCGCAAGTTCCCATCCGTATTTAAACCAAAGTGAAGTGCTACCAAAAAAACTAATCAAATTTAGTAACAAACTCTCGAATCAAAATCCGTGAAGTTCTGCCGTTAATCCGTGATACGATTTTGACAGATCCGCAGCACTGACTAGGTACTACTAATTTATCATGCTTGCTTAGAATCTTTCAGTTTGTGTGTTGTTATATATTATTAAAACAGTGATACAACAGTGAGTGGTTTTGTAGCATATTGTGACAGCAATCATCATAACTGCAATCCTTGCGGTTATTATCGGATCAATAATTCAAACCGCTGTTACTGCATAGGGAAGATAATATAATAAGGTGAGGACATTAATTTTCATTATTATACTTGAATAATTCACCCACATGCAGGCAGCTGCGTGTATTGGTGGAAGATCATTATGTATGTATATGCATGACCTTTAGTGTGATAATGTTACCGCGATGTTGGAGTAGCGAGGTTGATATTTTTCCTTGACTTATTTCAGATGTCTGTAAAGACGCATGTTATGGATAGTTGTAAAGTTGTTAACGCTAATGCTGTCTGCTTTGAATACGTAATATCAAACGTATTATATTATATTTTAATAAGGTTCGCATGGCAAGTAAGGCGACCTCCATCGGCTGTTTCGGTAGTGGCATTTCGGCCGCAAAATATTTACTTTTCAGTTCATTTACTCTACTTATGATTTCCATCCTAGGTGGTGATGATTGTTGATTCGCCAAGAAATGGCGCAGTATGTTGTGTGTTTTGCTCGGTCGTGGAATTTTACACGAAAATAAAACCGACTTCTCAGAAACATAAGTTCTGGCAATATCATCTGCATTTTGTTCAGCTCGGCACTCGGCACGCAGATCGTCTTCTAGGAATCGCACTGCGAGGTTTATGAAACGGATTTTGAAGTTCTTTCTGACCATGACCATCTCACCATATTTGGTAGGTACCTAGAGTTTGTGGGTCCCAATACTTATGTGTTTGTTTCGCTGAAAACTGTCAAACCGGCGAGCTTGCTTCTTTTTTATATCTTCAACTGCTCCCAGTGAATCCAACTTATAATAATTGGGTATGTTGCGAGGCTGAATGTGGAGGGGAGGGGAGGGAGATAGGAGAGAGGAAGGTGGGGCAGTTCCTGGCTATTCAGATCTAGTCACCCAACACGGCTAGAGCCATTTCAAGCAACGTTTCAATTCTGAATGGTGTTCTTTCACGCGATAGGTACCTACTCAATGAATATCTTGTGTAAACTAAATACCTCTGTTTTTTCTCATATACCTAATGTTCCTAACATTTAATTATTTGGTATTATAATATATGTATCGTATTATATTTGTATTTATTGGTTATCAGGGAGAAGTAGAATTAACTATAAGCTACCTACACCTATTGTACCTCTATTTTTGTGCAATAAATGGTTTTTGAATTTTGTTTTTTTTTTTATCTTCCACTCTGGAATGAGCCGCAGAAATATACCTTATATTATTTTTGGTGACAGGCCAACTCAGAATGAAACCAACTCAGAACCACCTCAGAAAGGTCATTAAGCGTGATGATAAAAAAATATAAAAAAACTTGGTTAAATGGGTTAAGTTAGGGTTGCCGGCTATTTTAAAATTATTTTTTCATGGCTTTCAATGACCTTTCTGAGGTTGTTCTGAGTTGGTTTCATTCTGAGTTGGCATAGAACCATTATTTTTAAATGATTAAATTGTGAAACAACACAAATCAATCAAATAAACTTTATTGGCGCACGCCAGAATTTGAACCCGCGACCTCCGGATTCGTAACCATTCAACTACGGAGGCCGCCAGTCATTATAGGTACCTACCTATTATTAATTACTTAATGGCTTGAAAGTATGGAACGCGCAATGTGACCTCTTATCTTATTTTTTCATAGTTATGTATATTTCAGAGATCCATAACTCTTGATAAAAATTGAAAGCCGAATATAGAGCCATTGGCTTGAAAATTCAAAGAAAACTGAGATAAAATTTCACGATGCCAGAATTCTTGGTGCTGCCGCAAACAGATTTTCTTTAAATACAGTTTCCGTAAAATAATCCTAACCAACTTCCTGCAGGTATATGGCGTTCTTGTTTTATATTTTGTCAGTGGAATAGATATTTCAAAACTCCATAGGTTATCTTGAAATAAATTTGTCTACTTCATCTGTAGAAGAGTGTCTATGACAGGCTGGCGGGGTTGGCTTTGTTTTTTTTTATGCAAATCTATAATATTATTACGAGATTAATGAAATTTTGCACACTTGACCTCCAAATAAGTGGAACTAAGGGAACGTACCCATACTACGTGACCAACTTTTTGCAATTTTTAACCCCCCCCCCCCCCCGGTAACCTAAAACCTTAAACAACCCGTGTCGCTCATTTGTACCAAGCGTGTTATTTTGAAGACCCCCCCTAAACAGGTCACTAAATACATGCGATATAGAAAAACCACCCCTTTTCCCACTCCTTCATGCATATTTTTCAACTCTGCGTAAAGCCCGGGCAACGCCGGGGAATTCATATAGTCAGTTATGAAAAAGTTGTGTTGACCTGAAACTGGCAGATAGTAAAATCTGGGCTGTTTTCATAATGCCAGAGCTCACCGAATTCGCCGCTGCCTCGGATAGATGTTCTGCTTTATAGTTGAGATTAATTAAATTTAGTCGATTTAGGAAGATTGTAATACGGAAAGGTAATATTAATTTATTTTTATGACGTTTGATGATTCTCTTAACCCTGTTTCATAGGTCATTGCAATGCCGACTAATGTTGGACATTGGGGAAAACATCTGAATAAACGAGAAGGAAAAATGGAATTTTTACAGCAAATAAATCGAAATTTCAAGAACCACGCTAGGTACATAATCTCATCTGAATTTTCAATCAATTACATTTTCCTGCCTGTTTTATTGATGTATTTCTGGGTATTGTTTTAGTTGGTTTCTAGTTTCTACGTGTTATTTTATTCATAGCTTTCTGTGTTAAATATTTTAAACTCTTGCTATGGTTTGTGCGTGCCTGGAAAACTTCCGCCGTAGTTGTCACTATAACGTGTTCTAGATACCATACGGCGTAGTGATTTTTTTTTATATATATATGTACCGAATGAAGTTTTCATTCAATTTATAAAAATAGTATGTTTATATACAAGCTTTTTAAGGTGACCTGACAACTCAGAATGAAATCAACTCAGAACCTCCCTTGAAAAGTCATTAAAAGTGATGAAAAAAATAAATAAAAAATTGGTTGAATAGGTTACGTTGGTTTAGGGTAATATATATGTAGAGGCCCTGGTTTTAATCGCTATTTGTGGTTGCATTGGAATGTGGAGTTCATGTTGGAAGAAGTATATTAGTACAGATTTGGCACTTCCCCAAGCCAGTATGCCGTATGATATAATGGATTCACAAAGTGCAAAGAATATGGTCCCGAGGATTGTTCTTGGAAATATGTTTTTAATTGATTTTAAGAGATGCGTGACTCGTTTCAGTTTGCTTGTGATATAAGTTATGTGGTCAGTCCAGCGTAAGTTGGCATCTATTATAACTCCTAGGTATTTTGTGTGCTTAACCCTTTCAATACGCTCGCATTGACAGGTGGGAGAAGTTTGTCCGCAGTTGTGTAATATAAGGTCAGTATACGGTGAAGGTTGGCCTCTTTGTGTGATGCTGTGTGTAATATAATTGTTTTTTTTTAGTGTTTAGGGTAAGAATGGTATTAACATTAAGGTATAGCTTGTTATCGCTACACCACTCAACTAATTTTGACAAGTTTGCTGAGAGAATATAACAGTCATTCAGGCTTCGAATTGCTTTAAAAAATTTCAAATCATCTGCGAACATAAGTACGTCGACGTCTTTAAAAATATTACAAATGTCGTTCACAAACAAGATAAATAATACAGGTCCGAGGTGGGAATCTTGCGGAACACCAATGGATGCAAAAAAAATCATAGCCCATTAGGCTATTTAAAAATGATTTTTTTCATAGCTTTTAATGAGTTTTCAAAGAGTTGTTGAGTTGACTTGATTCTGAGTTGGCATGGAACCCTTTTTAAAGGCATCTTTTCGGATTTCCACATTCATAAAATGATTCATTTGATCATTGCAAATAAACAAATTTCAAAAACCTTTTTTTTATTAGCTCCACACAGGAAGTCCTGACGGAAAAAAACCCGGAGGGCTCGTGTCATCTTTGGGGATGATGTGAGGAGGGTCTTTTTAAGGGAAGAATGAAGAGGAAGTTTAGGAAGGAAAAGAGCATGAGGTGTGGGTTGTAATAAGATAGTCAATGTGTTCAGGAATTCAACGTGTGAATCCATCCCTCTTACGGTCGAGAGTCCGGCTGGAGAGGTCAAACAGATCTACCTCAACCATTCTCTCCCGACCTAGCCCGCCATGCAATAGGTGGGCAAACTTCATCCCCACTATCCCGGGCACCCCTGTTAAGTCATCAAACGTAGCGAAGGTAGTGCTACTACCACTTAGAATGACGTATGGCAGGGGTGTTGGTTATCCAATAAATGGATCCTGGGGTGGCGATTGGCGATACCCATACCCATTATACCCAAATTGAAAGAAGTTACCATTGCTACAAAAATCAGTACAATTTAAAATCTCAAAAACAATCTATTGAAATGGCGTAATGCTATTTCTTAGGCATCTATTACAGTGATACCCACAAAGACAATTCTAAGCAACCAACGTATAAAGAAGGCCCTGTCTCTAAACTAATAAACATGCGAGCTATACCACCGTCTAACTATACCGCCGGAGCCATAAACTGGGAGATACGACGTTTACATCATCCGAAGTGAAATTGTAGACAGAATGCAGTTACATTCGGAATGCAAGTGGGATAGTAAGTTGCATTGTGCATTCTACGTGCTGCACTCGCATACACCTGCTCTCTGCTCGCTGCCCGCTGCCCGGCTGTAGCCAGGTGCGCCCGCTTTTGGCCGGGTATTCTAGATAACCCCTTTATCTTTATTATATTATTTTATTACGTATGGTATTATCAATAGGGGCATGAGGATATCTGCCAGATAACTATAACCCGCAGTTAGTGACGTAAGTTATTGAGAAGGGGTGACAGAATGATAACGGCGCCCTTTTATTATGCAAATTAGATTTCAAAGAAATGTTAATAGTATAAACGGCTTAAAACCCCTCAGGCTAATTTGTTCACTTTTGGGAACAACTCATGTAGGTCTCATGGAAATCGTCGTGCCTCCCTTACTATCACAATGAAAAATATGATACAAACGGTGTTAGAAAGAGAAACCACGCCTTATATTTAAAAATAAAAGTTCACCACAGAAGAATTAAATTGTACACCTTTATGAAATCATGGTTTCCGACCGCAATTTGAAAAAGAAATATGAAACTTTGTGTATTTTTAATTAATTATTTTTTACATGAAATGACAAAAAAGTGAGTTGACGTTAACTTTCATAATACATTTGCATTATAAAATATGTGTGTTTTTTTTTTCTTACGAGTTTATGATAGAAAAAACGTAAATTGAGCAATTTTTAAAACTTTTTTACGTTTGCATTAAAAAAAATTATCTTTAAAAAATACGTTTGTTTCTAATAACAAGCGTTTGTTTCTAATGAAAGCGTATTTTATCGCACCTTTCAAAAACAGTTTTTATTTTTCGAATACGTTCAGAAATGTACCATTTATTCGGATTTTATAAAAAGCGGACATTCTGACAGAATATGGCCGAAGTGGTTAATACTCCAAGGGCTGCAATGTTTTCGCTATTTTTTTCTAGCCAATGATTCATATTACCGTTGCTGTAGAAAATAGTGTTAAAAATTCAAACAGCAATGGCTGCTTTCACGTTGGGGGTCAAAAAGCTCCCAGCGTATTTTTTTTGGTCAATAATGGTTGTTGCCTTTGTTGCGAAGGGAGTTGTCATGCGCTAAAACGCCGCAAGCTTTTTCACTTACGAATTGAATTGGGCATAAGGTTCCCCCTTATTTAATTTGTTCACTTTATGTGCCTATAGGCGGATAAACTTGACAGCTGCAAAACCATTTTATGAAGGTCGCCGCTGTTGCTAACGAAAGAAATTAATACGACGTTTTGTAAAAGGAAAATATAAATAAATTATAATCTTGCTTTTTGTGCAGTTGCATTATAACATTGCTTCGTTCTTGATATTATCTTTGTAAAGGAAATGGTTGAATCCTCTGCAAAAAGCTGCATGCATATTCGACGTAATTTCGAGAACGCAATTTTAGCTTATATCTCCCAGGGAAATAAAAATATGACCATCCATGTCCCTGGATTTCTTCCTCTAATTGCTGCTTTTTACAGTTGGGTTGGGGGAATTAACTATACTCCCAGAGCTAAAGATGATATTTTATCTATTTACTGCTATATTTGATAGAACATGCGGGAAGACCTTTTTAACTTTTTAGTTGCCTAATAATGGGAAAAAGTGGAAAGCTCATTTCGAAAAACACGTTTTTTTTAACAATAAATCGACACAGAAAGGATGCCCTGAGGAAAATAATTTCTACGTCAATTTCAGGGATGCTGTGTAAAGGGTATTTTTGAGGAGAGGAAGCAGTGAACACGGGTCTTTCAGAGACCCTTGTTGTGGGAGGGAGGAAACACAAGGGCCGGCAAATCGTTCCACAGGCTCCACATTCTCTTTGTGATGTTAATTCACCAGTTTAACGCTTGTTTCCGGACATACGGACACCATGCATAATGTTTTTTTTTAAATTTTTTTACAAAATACTTCACTAAAAATAATATTACCTACCAACAAAAATTTTAGTAATATAACGGAGTGAAAAAATGTATGCACAAAATTTACCTATGTAGGCCGATTTAAAAAAAAATCATTCATTCAATTTACATATTTATAACATGGGTCCTCCCTGTACCCCAAGGCTGAGCCCCCCATTTTACAATTTAATGAAATTCAACAAAAAGATAAAATGAGATAATACATTAAAATAAAACAATAATAATGGCGGTGAATGCAAAATTAAATAAATTCAAATTAATTAACTTCAGAGCCTATCAATAATTTTATTATTATTTCGGAATTTTTTTGTTGCATAATGGTATTATTGGCTTCGTAGTAGTTTTTAAGCCTTACCCACTTATTATATTAAAAGTATTAACTTCAAAAAAACAAAGGAAACACTTATATATAAACCGAAAAATAATTTCAGGGTTTTGTAATTTTTGCACAGCTGATAGATCAGCAATGCCTCAACTTACATTGTAATATTACTCTTGTATTTTTATACCTCATTGCTCTAGTTCTTTAGTACAAAATCATGTTATAGGTATCATTCCACCCTAATGCACTGCAAAATTTTATGTTTCACTTAGCAAAGTTTAAAATATTCTGGATACGAGTATCTGCAATGCATATTTCTGAATAATAAAGATAACATTTTGAAACCGACTCACGTATGTACTATCTATGTACTTCAATGTAATTTTATTTCGTGCAATAAAATGCATTTTAAAAGTGCATGTGGGCCCCGGGGCCCGGGCATAGAGGCATTATAGAGCAGATGCAATACGTATCTACCTGGTTCTACCTTCACATGTAATAATAATAATGATCATTTATTGCAGAAGGTATTCAGGGGTAGTGCAATGCAATGGTGACCGGACAACTCAGAATTAATTCCACTCAATACCTTTGAAAAGTGATAAAAAAAATATGTTAAAAATAGGTTATGCTACGAGTAGGTTACAATTATGTTTTTCGTAGCTTTTAATGACTTTTCAAGGGGGTGTTGAGTTAATTCTGATTTATCATGGAATCTAAAGAAATACTCCATGTTTGTGATTAATAAATTAAATATAAGTTAAATAACACTACTTAAAATAATAATGGGGTGATTTATATGAATTATGCTAATAATCATTTATGGAGAGAGGATAGTTTCTTGTCTCCAGAGGGCCATCTGGGGGACTTATTCCAGGCAACGAATACCGCACAAGTGTCCCAACTACTCCCGTCTGGAGACAGTGAGACTATGGCATCCCCAATTGGATATTGTGAGGCCTAAGGTAATGGGGAGTGAAGATGGAGAAGGAAGGTGGGGAAGTACCTGATTGTTCATATCTGGTCACCAAACATGCCAAACATTTCAAGTTGCGTTTCAGTTCTGAATGGTTGTCTTACACCAGGGCGACTGAGAGTATCTTCGAACGTGCCGCAAATATACTATTTTTACTTAATAAATTGTGAAATAACATAAATTAATCATATAAAATTTATTTGCGCACGCATTGCTTCGCAATCTTCGGATTGCTAGTTTAAAGCCTTATCCCTCGACCCCAAACCTCCTCCAGGAGGCTTTTCTCGACCACGGAGGCCGTCGTCTGCCCCATAAACTTCCCGTGCGATGGCGGAGAAGTGCTTTGGAAGAGCGCACTCGTCAATTTACATTTTCGTTGCGCTGCAGTACCTCGGTAGGCGGAACAGTCATCCATAAGCATATTGGGGGTGACTTTTAGCTTACGCCACCGGAATGCAATGTAACCTAACCACAGTTTTAACAACATTGAAGAGTGTTATTTTTGACGTTTGTGCTGCAAAAGTAAAAATGTTCTTCTTCGTCTCTCCAAATCTACGATGTCCTTCAGGTCGTATGTGATGGTATGACCCAAGTATTTTACGCTACGACCAACTGAAAATAATAATACTGCACCTCTGCATTGTAACTTGATGCAATTCACCGCAGGACTTGGGTAACAGGACGTTGGAACGGTTGAATGTTCCTTTGTGCCGATTGTTTGTTGGTCGCTACTCGTGAAATGTCCCGTTTTGTCTGGGAACATGCGGTGAAGGAGGCTTTCAAATAGTCCAACTATTTTTATTTAGTTGTCGTGAAGAATGAATACGAATCACGATGGAAAGTTTGTTTGTGTAATATTAGTGGTTGCTACCCGACTTCACTCGAGTTTCATCGCTATTTTTTTTATGAGCAATTGAAAATACGGAACAATGAAAAACACAATTCTATTTCAAGAGTTTCATCTGTCTGAACCAGATGACAAATGGCGTCCTCATTTGTATTTGGCAAATTCGTTGCCATTTTTTAAGGGGAAAACGAAGATAATAGAAAGGTTGAAAAGGTCTCTGGCTGATCAGATTTGGTCACTGACCAAAGATAAAGCCATCTCAAGCGACATACCGTTTCTAAATCCTAAATGGCGGTCTCTCATCAGTGATTCTGATAGTATTGGTACATGTACAGTGTCATGTCTCTCGTCTTGCTTTTTGTCAGTCTAACTAACTAACCATCACGCCGTTTCCTCGCAGGGTTAGGCAGAGAGGATGAACCGCCAAACAACTCGGTCTTGGCACACACTCCTTGCCTCGTTCACATTCATACATCGTTTCACACATGCTCTTCTATTATTCTGACTCTTGACATGTCCCGACTCAAGTATCTGATTCACTTGGTCGTTTTTGTCAGTTAAATGGGTATTTAAAAGCACCATACCTCATTTCTGAAATAACTAGAGTACCTAACTGTTGGTTCAAGAAATCTTTATAAGCAATTCTGCTTTGTAGTTCAAGTGTGAAGTCATGGACGTAATATTATTTGATTAAAAAAATATGTTCAATTGACTCACGTCTTCACGAAAATGCTACATAAAAATATAATAAAAGAATTGTCTTTTATAGATTTTAATCATAATAGAAATAACTATACATACACGATGTCTGGTAATTCGTTATGCAAGCGTAAAACTGGTGAATCTGCATTACATTTGGGGTCTATTTTGTGGTATAACTGTGTTGATTTGAGTGCTTTCGAGAAATGCTGCTGTGTAGTGTCTTTTTAAATGTCAGGTATTAAGTAGCTGAGTTGGCATTACGTTTGGGTCCAACCCAGGCATCCCGTGTCCTCCACCATTTTTTTTCATAAGTTTTTATTCCAGTAAAAAAGAAAATAACATTTTCACTTACTTAACTAGAATATTGAATTATGTACTTTTTACATTGTATTACATAGTTTTTACATTACATGGTTTTTACATTTCATAACCTTAGATTACATTAGATTGCAATACTAACATTTACATGATATTATATTACCATACGATATTATTCACTATCACTACTTTTTTTGTGAATAAACATGAACATTTTTTTTTTGAATTTGCACACACTACCATGACACAAGCGATATGTTCCGCTCACTGGGGTTGTAGTGGGAGTCTTTCTTTAACCCTTCGAATAATAAGAAAATAATTTTCTGTCAACTTTTGCCTGTCAAAGTTAGCGCGCAAAATTCCTGGTTCTTCCCATGCATTTTAAATGTTTCTATTTATTAGTTTTTTTTAACGCTTTTGCAAAAAAAAAATTGTTCTAAAATTTAGATAAAATAATCCTTCCGATATGTTTATTAGAAATCAACATTTTTGTTTATAAATATTAAAATTTTAATATTGGAAATGTGAATTGGCTAAAAAATGCATACCTGCGAATATTTGAATTAAAGTAATTAAAATTGAATAAACTTCAAATTTTATATTTAGATTCCTTTTCTAAACAAAATTTGCAATAAAACTGTCACCTCACTTTTTATCACTTTCATACAATTTTATTTTAAAATTAAATGTGGGTTACAGCACAAATAGGCACAAAATCAAACCGTCACTTTTGATCAGGTTTGTAAAATATCTGAACAACCTAGCTCCTATAATTCTAAGATAATGAGAAGCATTATTTCTTTCCGTTTCTAACATAAAAGAAATCACAAATATTCGCATTACAGAAAGAGAGATATCTAACTTTTAATAATGCACGGTCGCTCTGGGACAATCTGGGTCTCCTGTTATTATAACGGCATATGATGTTTTGGGACAACTTGGGTCTCCTGTGATTAAACGGGTTAAAAAAAAATTAAAAATGTGTCGTACACCGGACTCCAAAAACACTTTTTTAACCCTTTGGTTGACGAAAAAACAAATATGATGTGGATTCACAAGTTTCCCGCTTGTATTACGAGTTTCCGAATACTGTGTATGAACTTTCATGGATGTTTTTTTATTGCCATCATCATATTATTTTGAAAATGCGAGCTTTCCTGTAGTAGATACTTCTCGAGCTTTCTCACGTATCTTTGTCTCTCGGACCCCATTCCATTAGTGTCTATCGTCGTGTCCATAAAAACCCTCTCCATTTTATATTCCTGCGGGTCCCTGAGACCCCCACTTTGTTTTAAACCTTCCTTCATATTGTTTGTCTGTCGTCCCTTCTGGCTCCCGTCTACCCGGTCCGGATATCCGCTTCCTGAACCTGTTCATTCAACTCAGGATTGTGAAATTGAGTTTTCTTGTTTTATAGAATGCTATCGTGATGGTATTTTTTATATGAATTCCACAAAGAAGACCCCGAGGGAATATGTCACCTTTGGGAATGCTTTGTGGAGTTATTTTTAAGGAAGTGACCCATGTTGTAGAAGGGTTGAAACGGAGGAATACTGGGCAAATTATTTCAAATTTCCCAACCGGACCTGTAATTATCATTTAAGTCATAATCATGTTCACACTGCTTAACTTGCTTAACCATTCAAGCTAATTTTTTCGCTTTTGGGTATATCTTATAGGTCTCATAGAAATCCTTACCTCCCTTACCACCGTGGTTAGAATTATGATATCTTAGCGGCGTTACGAAGAGAAAACTCTAAGCTTTTTATTCTAATACTTTTGGTGATTTAGCAGGAGTGCCCGGGTTCATGGGGTGAGGTTAGTCTAGGCCTTGGAGGCGGATAACCAGGACACACTGAACCCCAGATTCCTACCCACCCTCCTTTCCTTCCTTTAAAAATCCTCCACACAGCATCCTCAAAGATGACAGAGGCCCTGAGGGAAATTATTTTCCTCAGAGCCTCCTCTGTGGAGCTAATGTTAAAAAAATTCTTAAGTTTACGTTAATAAATAAAATGTTTTCCTTTATGAAACCAAAGTTACCTATCTCAATTTAAAAAAAAGTAACATTGTGAATTTTTTATTAATTATTTTAAAATTATTATTTTGAAAATCTCCTACTACCACCACAGAAAGCCGAAAATGTTGCTTGTGTTGTGATGGAGGACTTAGCCAGCCGAGGAATCGAACACGCGACGCTCGGGTGGGACCCAAGCGCTATGTCCACTCAACCACTGACCAGTCAAAATGAAACAACAATTATGGTAACGTTTATAAAGCGTAAGGGAAGCCTCTTTTAAAACTCTATGTTTTCATTAACAAAAAGTATCTATGTATTTATAAAAAAATGTGGTTATTATTTATAATAAATAATAAAATTCGAAACCCGCACCTTTCTAAAACAGTTTTTTGTTCAGACGTTCAGAAATATTCCACGGCGAAAATATTCTGACCTGACAGAATATGCCCGTGGCCTGAGGGGTATAAGGGAAACTAATACAATAAAAATGCGCCGTGAAAATGTTTATTTGTTTGCACTAGGTTGTCTCTGTTCGATATGACATTTCTACAGTGCTAGTGCTTACCCCACCTACTATCCAATGAATAAGATGTTTCTCTTTGAAGACAGTCATCAAAGGAAACTCCTTCAATGCTCTCGCGCTCAGATATTTCAATTTCGCTACACTACCCAGCGCCAGTACCTACACTACACATGTCATCATCGACCAACTCCGGAAATCGATGCATTCCATGCTTTTTCTTGCTGCACTGCCTCAAACTCAACACCCCCTTTTCAAATACGTTTTTCTACAGAACGCCCTCTGCCCGTCCACTTTAGATAAACCGGCTTTTGAACTAATAATACCATTTTACGATATAGCGAAACTAAACGTTCATATCTGTGTATTTTATTTTCGTTTGAATTTTTCGAAATAACGCTCTGTAGGTATATTTAACATTATTTTATTTCAACTTTTTTTTACATTAACTCTAATAATGCTATGTGGACGGCCATTTTAAGGGCCCGCAACCTGAATTTCTACCGATTTCTTACATATCTCCCTCAAACACGTTAAGTTTTAAAGCTCTTAAAAAATATATGTGCTATTCTTGAAGATAATATCTAGACATTGCCCGCGCCGAAACGCAAGTTATATAAAATTCCCTCGATAGAAAAAAATCGCAAAGTATGCTCCAAAAATTATTATTAACATTCGTAATTTCGTATCTCTCCATCTTCTTCTTTTCGAGCCCGGTTGCGGAGCCTTACGGAGAAGAAGGAGTGAACTCAGGTCTTGAAGAGACTCTTGTTCTAGGAGGGAGGAAACACTGAAACGGCAAATTGTTCCACAGCCTAGCTGTCGTAGAAAACGTTAGTCAGTACAGACAAGTCGTGGAAACAACCCGTTCTTTTGTGAAAATTTATCAACCATTTACAAATGTTGGGCGTGCGTTTTGCGTGTTTCCCGACTCTTGCACCGGTGCTGGAGGGATCAGTGATGCTTCCATTGATATACCGATAGAAAAAGAACAGCATTCCCAACTACTGATTTATGCTGAAGTATATAAAATTAGCAGAAATAAAAAACATAACTCAATTCAAACAGGTACATTCTGTACATTGAACACTAAAATGGCGATGGACTAGACAAATGTTGAGAGAAAGGAGGCAAGAGAAATGGACCAGAATAGTAACAGAGTGGTATCCAAGAGACGGTAAAAGAAACAAAGGTGGACAAACGAAAAGATGGGAAGATGATCTACAAACGGTGGCTGGTCCAGGATGGATCAGAGTTGCAAAGGATAGAGAAAAATGGAAATCTTTAGAGGAGGCCTATGACGAAAGACAAGCTGTTTCTAAAAATAATTGCCCAAACGCTGATAATTTAGAATAATTAATTAGATTAGAAAAATGTTTATAAGTTTAACAGCAATAAAAGCTAATTTTATTTTATTTTTTATTTATATTGTCTTCCATGTGAGGAGTTCACCTGTGTTAGGGATAACATTTATGATCGTCTTAATATATCTTATCTTAAGAGGGTATTTACCAGAGACAACCAGAAATATGTCATTTTTAAATCAGATTTTAGACGTATTGACTCTTTTCCAAAAAGAATCATAAATGGATTTCGAAAGATTGTTCTTTTATCTAGCTTTTGCATGTTTTAAATTTTGAGAAAAAAAATTTTTAGTATTAGGTTACCAGTTACCATACAACAGGTCGTTGGCAGATTTGTTAAATTTTTAAAAAAGATTTTGTATTATTATACCACACCCATTTCAAATCATATAATCATGCAGTAAAATAAATCAATACATTATCTGGGTATCGCATGTTTTATAATTTTATTTTAGTTAAATAAAATCATTAAAAATATATATATACGTACATGTGTTTCTTGACGAAAATTGGTCCGTTTGTATTGTGTATTTATTTGCGCACTTACAAACTAATATATTTCAGATTTTTTCAACATTCTTATTTAACTTAGACATTATTGAAAAATGATAAATACTAAATAGTTCATTATTTTAATAGTTTTATCATCACGCCTTTCAGCCTTTTTGGGTGTAGGTATAAATTAATGCAACTTTGGAATGAAATAAAATCGATATTGAGTTATAATTTAAAAAGGCTGGTACGGAGAATAATTAATCTTTCTCATTGTACCCGCCCTGCACGATCGTAAGAACAACTTTCGACGAAATGTGGATTTTTGGCCGCTGGCTGGTTAAACACTCTTAATATAAATGTTTTTTGTTTGGCCCTTACCTTATGCGTTCGTAAATCATCCATCAAACTTTGGTGATTTGTTGCGCGTACGCCCACGATCGATCTTATGTATATGTATTAGTGAGCTCTGGCGTTATGACATTATACCATTTATCTGATTGCGATAAAACTTTGGTGATTTGTTTTGTGTACGCCCGCGATGGTTTCTATATTATATAATGGTGACCTTGTGGCCTTAGGGGGCATAAATTAATTACTTGAGCTTAAAGTAGGGGGGGGGTCCAGCAAAATCTCACGTTACATGAAAAGAATATACAAAGTGGTCCAAATTTATCTCACCAAGGGGAGGGGGTCTAGATTGGATGAAAAACTGCTCACTTAATTAATGTAGGTATGCCCCCTTATGAAAATCGTGTACAAAATTTACTATAGGTTGGCGCAATGCCACTTAAACACTTTGCATTACAACGCCGGGAACTCGCTAGTGTTATTCAAAATATTCATTTTTACACTTTATTACAATTATTGTAACAGAGCATGACTGTTTTGATGGACTCCAGATACTAATATCTACAGTCTGTATGTCTGACGAATATCTACAGCTCATATGTTGAACTAATATCTACGAACTTCAGAGTGTTGATTAATATCTACAGAGCTTAGGTTGAACTAATATCTACAGAGTATAGGTTGGACTAATCAGCTAAATGTGTCCAATAGTCCGATATTAGGGATTTTTACATACATACTTACATAAATTAAGTTTTTTAAACTGCATACGCAATATTACATTATTCCAATATGCTATACATAATTGCAAATCCAACCTCTGCCAGTGCTGTAGATATTCGTCAACACTTTGGTTCTCATAGATATTAGTTCGATTTTATCAGTTTTTGGAATTCCTGTAGATATTAGTAGACGCCTCCTTTTGATGTGTATGATATAATCAAACGCTCCCAAGTATTACATCAGCCTTGCACTTTTTCCAGATCTTCACGATTGCAATATGGTCATATAATGCAAATTTTTCAGATCTTCATGTTTGTAATATGGTCAAATAATACAAATTTTTAACACAACACATCCGCAATTTCTGCAGCAGTCATGCATATTTATCTACGTATGTCTTTGATTATTTTCACTAAACCCTTCACACTACTAGCCCAGTTTTTGTGCAAGTCAATGATTAAAAATGTCTCGTGGAATTCCACGTAACCCCCACAAAGGAGCTCGATTCCGCTCGGGGACGGGGTAGTGTTTGGATCGATCCAATCTCCTTAATTGAGATCGCTACCTCCACTGTCCACTGAATACCTGGATACTGTTGGCGCGACACCTTTGTCTCACACGTTCGTCCCGGGAACCAATTAGAGCGCATTAACTAATAACTGCTGCGATTCCAGGATTCTATTTACGGCTTGACACGGTTAACTTTGCAGGCGGCTAGAAGTAAAAATTAAAAATGCCAATATTTTTGGTGTCAAAATATTTTAATTTGAGTTTCTTTTTGTGATTTCCGAAATGGTAAATATTTTAGCTATATCTATCTCCCTGGTGAAAGACCACCATTCAGAATCCGGAAGTTATTTGAAATGACAACTCGTTTTTAATGATCAGTTCGGATTTGCAAATTGTTCTGGATTCTTCTCAACTTTCATATACTCCATGTCCTTCCCCTTTCCACTCTCTTCAGCCTCACGGCATATCCCTATTGGGGACGTCGGCGTCGTAGTCCCACTGACCAAAACCTTTTAGATCACCATCAGATCATCCTACTGTGATCTAGAAGGTTTTTCACTGACTCCGTGTAGTGGTTGCATTTGAGGAGCTTCTTTTTTGGAAAACATCTTTTTCGAGGTTTTGGCGTTCGTGGACTTGAAAACCTGATGGATTGATTACTGAATTTAATTCGTTTTTATATTAAGCTAGCTGGTCCCGGCATGCGTTGCTATGCCATTTAATAAAGAAATTGTTCTCCCTGCGTGTCCTTTCCCATTCGTCCCGTTCCCCTTCCGCCTCCCCTTTTTTCTCCCGTTCCCACTCCGTCACCTCCACCTTCCCTCTCCCCACTCCACTCTCCCCCTTCCCCAGTCTCGCGAACCCCCCTCCCCCCTCACATGTCACCTTCCCCTCCCGCGTTCCCCTTCCACCTTCCCCGCCTTCCCTTTCCCACTCCCTCGTCCCGCCAACCCTTCTCCCGCGTTCCATATATTCAATCCCAGTACATTCAGTTTTTAAACAGCCCGCGTGCCACCATTTACAATTTTTTTTCAAATTTCCATTTTTCATGTGGAACCTATTTAAAATATCTTAAATTCTTGATTCGATTCAAGCTATAGGAAAGTACCTACTTTAAATAAATTTATCAACTTAGAGATTTTCAAAATTTGAATCCTGATTTAACAATCATTGTTTTGCAAAATGTCATTCTCAAACACGTTAACTGTCAAACGTGCGATAGTCGTTAGGTTTTCTGAAATTATCCAATTTTCTGCGCAATTTTCTTAATTTTTCTCTCCGTAAGAACCATCCTCGTACTTTAAGGAATATTCTAAAAAAAGAATTATTGAAATCGGTTCAGCTGCTGTCGAGATTTGCGCTTAGCAACAAATTCAGCGATTCATATTTTTATATATAAGAAGATTTACTGATGGTGCGCAATGAAATTAGAATATTAAAATAACGTTTAATTCTAGAAAAAAAGTCAGCATTTTACCTACAATGGCAACATTACTAATTAACATAATCGAAGCCTTATACCTCAATCTGTTTCTATCTTTATCGAGGGACGAATCACATTTAGGAAGATTTTTTTTACATTAACTCCACACAGGAGACCTTGAAAAAAATAATTTCCCTAGGCTCCTGTATCATCTTTGAGGATGATGTGTGGAGGGCTTTTTAAGGAAATAGAGGAGAGGAGGTTGTGGGAAGGAAAAGTGATGACGGAGTGTGCCCAGGAGTGAGAAATGTATGAAACAATCCCTCCCTGGGGTGCAAGGCGTTTGTTTTGATTAGATAAATTCTAATCAAATCCTTGTAATGTACCGCCCTTCAGCACGTTTTTTATTAATATAAATACCAGTGTTAAATAATAGCATTTCCAATTAAAAAAATATCTCTAGCATCAACAGTGTTAATCTCGAATGACCTGTCAGGTAGATACTTCATTCAGCATCACTTTCATTGGTCAAATGCACTGTACAATTGTACATAATATAGTTTTGTATTATTGATCGATGAACCGGAGGATGCAATCTCTAATAAGATGTTACAATAGATTGTCCGGTATATAGTTAAGGAATAAGAAAACATTATTAACTCCGACTGCAAAATTAACTGTGTCAACTTGTAACAGAGCGAGCTCGTTAAGGTGAGAGGTCAGCTAACATCATTAGGGTTGGCTTTCCTTCTACGGAAAGTACCTAGTTATCTAGCTAGAATTTTAGTTTGCATTTTCCTTCAACTTTACCACCGTTCGCCACACCTTAATGCGCGCCTTGGTAATGGATGTTTGCTGAAGTTCCGCAAATTACTTTCTAGAACTACTATTTTATCCTATCATTATGTTGCCAAAGGGTTGACGGGTGATAGCTCTTTCTTCATCAGGCCTGTTGTTTCTGCCTATTCTGTCGGAAAGCAAAATATTTCGGCTATGCAATAAAATCTAAATAAAGGAATATTTTAGAACATAGCCGAAAACTAAAAAACTGCTTTGAAAGGTGATGAAATACGTTTACAAATATCAATATTAAAAATAAAAATTTAATAATTTAATTTTTGAAATATTTTAATTTTTAATACAAACTTTAAATGTTTTAATAATAGCAAAAACAATACGCACACACTTTATTTCGCAAATGTAAAATAAACGTCATCAACACCGCACGTTTTTGTCGTTTCATAAAAACATAATGAACACAAAAATTACAAAATTTTATGCTTTTTTCTCATATTGCTACCGTGCACATTTAAAATTTTCTACGGTTTAATTCTAGATTTGAATACAAAGCGTGGTGTTTTCTCTTTCTAACCCCGTTTGGATCATATTTCCCACCGACAGTAATGGAACCGACAGATTCAACTGTAAAAGCGCCAGCGTTATTTGGCTTGGCCTATTTCTACATATGCCGAAATACGCCAAGTCCAAAAACACTGATGCTTTTATAGCTGAGTCTGTTCTTAACATAAGGCAGGTTACGATTTATTTGAGACAAATTTTAAAAAGGATTTCTTTAATGGTATCTATTGTGCAGGTGAATGTTATTGATGTTATATATATTATCATGTAATTTGTTTTCGTTTGGCGTAAAGCGTTGGGTGACCCAGGTCCGGGAGACCTTTATATCTTCATTGACGTTTATTTAATAGATTTAATCAGATTATAATATTTAATAAATTTTATTTATGAGCTTCAGAACCTGTTCTATCGTGGTTATTTTTTGGGTTATTGTGCCGTGTTGCGCTTGAAATTGCATTGCATAGTATTACAATCGCGAGCTCTGATTATCATGAAGTTTAAACAGCTCTCTCTATTTGATATTTCCAGGACAATGCATCTAATTCCATCACGAGATGTAAAGAGCTTTTGTAATATACCTTTTTAACTTTACGTACCAGTTTCTTCTTGCTTTTAAATCAAATGAAGAAATGTAGGCGAGAATCGATTTCCATTCGCTATCTGTGAAATGCTAACACCACGGACCGGTTATTTGCATATTCAGTAGTATTCAGTCGATATCTCGACGCAAGATTCCCCTAGAAATGAATGGGTGTCTCAGTTTCCGCAATACGCACGCCAAATATGTAAATTCTATGAATTATTTTTGTCCGTACCGAATTTAGAGCGATACTCGAGAACAAATTATTGCGATTCTGTCGGGAAGCGCACACCGCAGGTAGACTATTAAATATAGGCGGTTACTGCCTTCTGTAGGCACTATGGGCAGGTTACATTTCACGCTGAGGTGTTTGAAATGGTCCCGCGGCAGTCAGGTTTACTTTTAAGAAATGTACGGACTGATTATTTTTAAGCTGCTTTAAAAATTGTATGAACAAAGTTAGTAGTCAGTTCCTACATGCCAGAAATAAAAATAAGTGAAAATTGCCAGTATTTAAAATCAAATTACGAGTAGGTAGTTCCTACAAAATTAGTATTATTCAGTCAATAAGATTTGCAGAGGTTCTTCATTGTAATGCTTTGCAAAAATGAGACGAATTTATACAAATGATCACATAACAAATAAACAAACCAAAAATATTGCATTCAACAAAATACTTTATTTAATTTTTAGGATTAACTTATTGAAGTTTATAAACCTTATTGCAATATTATATCATTGAAGATGATAATATGTAATATCAACAACTCTCAATGAAAATATGAAAGAGATAAAGACTAAAAATAAAAAGGAAACTGTCAGAACTAGGTCTCGAATCTAGATTTCTACGAACAATCTCGTTAGTGATCGGTCATTTCTTCAAGTCCTCTTTCCCACCGTTGCCTTTTTATTTTCTGTGTCTTTTTATCTCTTCCATATTTTCATTGAGAGTTGTCGGTAATATTTATTATATTCTTCTAAGATTGTTGGATAGTCATAGCCTGTGTCATAAACTTCTCACCTGAATATTTTATTTCAATTGTTGACCGTGCTCGCATATACCTCCTTATGCCGCCTAATAATCATAGATAACGGGATTTAATTTCGTATTGACAATATATGAGTTATATTCGAGTGTTTTAAATATTTACTTTTAAACACGCTAAATTACTTATGTAGTTTGTCAGCAGGTACATAATGACAACATTTTATGCAATAACTTGGTACATTTTCAAACAGTGTATACGTATAATGTTGATGCTCCAATTACAATTAGATAAATTGTTTAAATTTCGGAATAATAAATATATTTGTAAAATAACACTACAAGCCTTGTATAATAAACAAGTACAAATGAATTAAGTATGAACAAATGAACATAATTAACAAGTAAACGAATAGTTTCATATATATATGTACATGAGGTATTACAAAATTATAATGATTTTTCACGAAAGTGAACTCCAATAAAGAATACGAGGGCTTCGTTCGATAGGGCATCAATATAAATCGTCAGTATGTTTTCTTATATTATATTTTTGACATATTATTATTTGATTATATTTTTAATAATAATAAAATTACCTCACAAAGATTTGTTGAAATAATAAGTGTTCCTAAAAATAGACGGTGTTTTTATTTTTTTATGTGAATACCGCTTAAGAGTCCCAACTGCTCCCGTCTGGAGCCAATGAGACTATCCGATCCCCAATATCCCCAATGGGGTACGTTGTGATACTAAAGGTAGTGGGACGGGCTGGCTATTTATATGTGGTCATTGAACATGGCTAAAGCCATTTCATGCAACGTTTCAATGTTGAATGGTGGTCTTGCACAAGGGCAATAAGCGTGGGGGTAAGTGAAGCCCCTCGACCACGGAGGCCGTCATAACCGAGATTTACTGCTTTAAACTTAAATTTTTGGTTGAACCAATATTCTGCCACGTTAAAAAAATAACAACATTAAAAATAATTATTTAAGCCCGAGTTTTAATTTAATTGAAATTCGCTTTGTGAACAAAAAATGTTATTTTCATAATTTCTGCTGGTGAAAATGAATAAGCGAATGTTAATTATTTCTCCATAACACGGCAAAGAACATTTTTAATGATGTTACGACCAGATTAAATCTTGGAATTGGTAATGAAATTTCCATTCTCGTTACTGGGGCTTTCATCCCAATTCTGGCGATACTAGGCAATGTTGTTGTTATAAATTGAATTATGTTCTTGGAAAATGTATCGCCCTCGCATAATCTCGCCTTAAATCCAACCAATTTCTACCTCAGAAGTTTTATGTCAAAAATATATCTCAGTGTTGCCTGGACTATAATTGGCTTCAGAATATCACATTCTGGGTACGACACAGTTTTCTCTTTCACAACTTTTTCGGTAAAATCAAAAAAATTGGCAAAATTCTTTCTTAGTTCTTGGTAATCGTAATCAATAGCTCTGGCTTTTAATTAAAATCCTTGACTAAATTACAGTTGATTATTGATTAATTATGTACATCTTTTACTCAGATTATTTTATAATTAACTAAATTATAGTTTGCTGTTATTGAATAAGTTATTGTTAACTCTTTGTGTTTTTATCAGCTAGATTTTTCGTTAACAGGTTTATTCTAGGAATGAGATTATTCCCCTTTTTTATATGAGCCTCTATATCGTTGAGGATGCTGTGTGGAGGTTTTTTTTATAGAAAGAAAGGAGAAAAGAAGTTTTGGGAAGGTAAAAGGTACGAGGGGTGGGTGGGAATCTGGGGGATCAGTGTGTCTAGGAATAAGCAATCCCTCCCATCGCGGGTACAAGGTGATGGGTCGAAAGAGTCCGGCTGGAGAGGTCAAAAGATCTCCAACAACAGTCTCTCCCGATCCGACCCGTCACGTAGTAGGTGGGCAAACATATTCGTCAAGACCTAGACAAATCCCACCCCATGATTCCGGACACCCCCGAACGTAGCGAACCACTTGGGGTAACCTATGGGCACGTGTGTTGGTTATCCAACAAATGGTTCCCGCGGCTGCGGAATCCATACCCAACCCCCAAAATTGTTTGCTCTATCGAAGAGATTATTCCACGTTGGCGTATTTTAAAAATAGACCTCGTCCATGTCAATGTCGAACGGTAAGGCTCTCGATTAGCAATCCAAAGGTCGCGTGTTCAAATCCCGTTATTTTGTAATAAATTAATAAAATGTAATATATAGTATATTTACGTTGCAGAGTGTAAGACACTCAGTATCGCCCTGATGTATGGCCACCATTCAAAATTGAAACGTTGCTTCAAATGACTTCAGCCGTGTTTGGTGACCAAAAACACTGAAGTCACTCAAAGCATTAATCGTAGCTTTTTCAAAGCTTTCGACGTGATACGCTCGACGTCAAATTGAAAAAAAGCTCACTGCTTAATAAGAGTAAATAAAAAAAATGTTTATTCAATTTGGGGAATATTTTGGCCTCATTTCCAAAATTAAGTTTTGCATGAAAAAGGCCACACAGTCGTTTCCTCTTAAAAATACGCTCCACGGTCCCTGTGGCTCGCAATAAACTAAGTACTCGTACTTTCCAGTTTCTCTGTGCGATTGTTTAAGAGGTGGCAATAGATCCTGCCCACCCTACTGCATAAATCATGAGCTGAGGAAGGGAAGTGCTCGGCCCGTAAAATATGTAGGTGCTTGTAATGCTTTTCGGAAGCAAAACATGGATTAAGAAAAATATATCACTCTTCCTGTGGTTTTGTTTGCTGCCTCACTCTTTGGTCTCTTTTGTATCCCATTTATGTAATTCTGGCAATAATTGTGTTATTTTTACTTTTTTCTTAATTCAATGCGTATTTTATCACAACGTATTTTTTAGTTCGCTCGTGTGGATTTAAAAATATTAATTTTATAAAAGCACTTGATATTGAAGTGAACAAAACAAAATTATCGTGCTTTTGTAAACGAAGCATTGTTTTAAAAGGTTTGTTGAAAAAAATACCATAAATGCACACAGCATTGTATTTTCAAATGCTAGTAGAATAATTGCATCAAAATCATCGGATTTCGAATAAATGTTATTTTGGCCGTGCATTTGAGGGGAGGGCCAATGAGCAAATGCTTCTGTAGAATTTTTGCTAAGGTTATTTTGTAACTGTCGCACAGGGACCCGGAGTAAGTGAAACTGCTTTGTCCCATGGATGCGACCGTGTCGTTTTCTAATTTTTCTTTTTCAAATTTTCTTTTGAGATTCGCTAATATGTCTTCAATGATTATATTTTAAATAATCATTGAAGATTTAATATATATTTTGTCTATACTTGTTAGTTATTAGGCTATTTCAATTCTGGTTTCTATAAACGTATCAAAATCCATTTTAAGTAATGCGTTGCAACTTGCAACGTTTATTACCATTCCGAATGGCGGCCTCTTTTACCAGCACGTTATTGGAAGTACCTTTCCCTCCCTATTGAATCTGAAACAACAGAAGTCAAATAAATGTCACTATCACCTTTCGCAAACAGTTTTTAATTTTCGGATACGTTCAGAAAAATTCCATTTATTTGGATTTTATTGCAAAGCGGAAATATTTTGACCTTCTGACAAAATGTGGTCGAGGCCTGACGAGTTAAAGTGTAATAACCGTGTGGTTGTATGAACCCGTGCAGTCTATTATAAAACTAGATAGCCGTATCAGACTACAATCATTATTTGACGCATAAACTGTATTGCAAAGAATAATTCATTCATTGATTGTCAAGTTTTCATTCTTGCACGGCATGAGTATGGCTTCCATTCACGGCTATAAATTACACCCCACTCTCTATCAGACGACTCATTAATTATTCCACTGAGCGTTGTACGCTTTTCGTATCGCCAATCTAGATGATAATTTCCACTGATAAATCTTCACTAAATGAATCAGGGACCATTGTTATCCTAAACTTTCCTACCTGCGGGATTTATCGCTCTCCAATTAATTCGCCTTATTAAGTTTGGCACATCTGTGAGACGGTAATGCGCGTTTTCATCCCGCGACAAAATATCCCCGACAAAATATCCTTCGACAAAATATCCTACGGACAAAACATCTCTTAACAAAATATCTACTAAAACTTAACCCAACCTAACAAATAATGGGACAAAAATGATAAAGACATCGTGTAAAGACAATAAATTATTATTCAATTGTTTTTAAGAACAACTCAATTTTTATTACTTTTGAGGTTATTCTCATCAATATAATATATCATTGAAGAAGAAGATAACAATAATAATAACAACAATATGAAAGAGAACCAGACACAGAAAAATGGAAAAAGATAATGGTCGCAACTGGAACTCGAACCTAGAACCTCTCGCTAGCGTCTCGGATATATTTATCCGAAACGCTATCTAGGTTACTAACTAGTTCTTATGACGATTGTTTCCAATGAAAAGGGTAGTTGCCCGTGATATGGAAAAATTAGTCGAAGATAATATTGTTAATTCTAAAATATTAGATTGACCATTAGGGGCCATCCATAATTTACGTCATACGAATTTCATGATTTCAAACAAATCCCCCACATCGCCAAATTTGTGAGACCCCCTCCCCCCCGTCGTGACGACACGTTACATATTTTGCAATTTTACATCTAAAAATAATCAAAACAGTAGTCATTTTTTTCTACATGTGACGGTCATAGAGCTGATGACCCCCCCATACCGCTAGTTACACAATGTCACACTTCTCTACTTCTTTCTGTGTCTTCTTCTCTTTCATATTTTCATTTAGATTATTAGTGTTATCTTCTTAAATAATCTGGATAAAGAATTGGGTCAAAAATAATACAGACAACAATAATTTATTTTCATTACAATTTTATTTTAATTTTGTGATTGATTTACTTGAAAGTCGCGGGATCGAATCCCGGCGTGGCAAATAAATTTTATTTGATTAATTTGATGTTATTTCACAATTTATTCATTTACAAAATAATATATAGTATATTTGCGGAGTTCTAGTGTGGAAGATACTCTCAGTATCGCCCTGGTGTAAGACCACCATTCAGAATTGAAACGTTGCTTGAAATGGCTTTAGCCGTGTTTGGTGACCAGATCTGAATAGCCAGGTACTTCCCCACCTTCCTCTTCCCTGTCTCCTTCTCCCCAATACCTTCAGCCTCACAACATACCCCAATTTGGGATGCCATAGCCCCACTGGCTCCAGACGGGAGCAGTTGGGACTCATGTGCGGTATTCATGTATTAAAAAAAGATATCTGTATTATTTTGGGATGTTTTGTCCGTAGAATATATTGTCGGAGGATATTTTGTCGCGGTATGAAAAGTCGCGGAAACCTGTGAGATATTTCAATCCTTCAGGTGGAATAGCAATATATTTCAACCCCCCGGTGAATTAACCGCTAAATTCTGGTGTGGGGAGGTAAATATTCCGAATATTAACCCGGCAACAGCGCTCAATTCCTCCTTATGTAAATCGGTCTAAACCCGAGATCTATTTAATTTGTTTCGTATTTCCTTGTATTTGGCGGGCATTCCAGCTTAAAGGATTCTATTCCAGAAGATAGCTACAGATTAGAGTCTACGTAACCGCTAAATATTACAGAATTCACCCAGCTTATTACATAATTCAGCTACATTAGTTCGGATAAGCTTGGGTTTCTTGTATGAGGCGTGGTTTTCACCTGAAAGATTTTAAATTATAATTTATATCGCAAATATTCTGAATTTTTAATAAACTTGGGTTTCCTTGAACCAACGTTTTGATTTACTGCCTAATCGACCGTGCGTTGCGTCCTTGGAGCGTTTTAATTGATGAATTGATAAATTTCCTGTTTAGTGGTTTCGCTGCGAAGTTTAAATTTATTTATTTTCAGTAAACTGTCGAAAACACTTAGATATTTACAAAGTAATGCGACCTTGTCTGCCTTACTAATACTTATCTACAAACTTCTTGAGTCTGTCTGCTTGAAAAATAAACTTATCTTACCACTTTTGCAAAATACTTGACCGCGTTTATTACTACCAGCCATGCGATTCTGTATCTTTTGTGGATACGGAATCGATTCCATAAGTAATCGCCTGTCAAATGTGTATGGTTTTCTATGGCTTGCAAATGCTTTTTCAACTAGTTTAAACATGAAATTCTGTATACTATGCATAATTATTTATTAATTTAATGTACGGTTAAAGTTATATAACATGGATTTGACATTTGCGAAGTTTCATTTCTATCTGAATACTAAATACTCATAAATTACTTATTTTGCTCAAATTATGGAACTAATAAAATAACGTATTTTGTGCACTGTGTATTAATGTGATTAAGAACCTATTTAAGGCAAAGCTAAGGCAGTATGATCAGGGCCGGATTAACCATGTCGGGGCCCCTAGGCAATGCACGTCTCGGGGCCCTTAACCAATGGCGGACTAACGGGGGGGGGGGGTGGAAGGGGCCTCCAAACGCCTCCTTGTTCTCTTGATCAAATCCTTAACAAGGCTTTAAGGGGGGGGGGGGGGGGGGGGTAAGGTTTTAATTTTTTTTCTGAATGTGGAACATGTCAGTATATTGAGTCTCGCAAATAACATTTCTGAAGTTTGTGAACATCATAACTCAAAATAATGACTTGACTTGTCCGATGCTTTTGAAATTTTGTACACCATTTCTACACATAAAGCAACAGGTAATCAGAGGGAGTTTTTTTTTACCATTTTATAATAACAAATTCACCGAAATTTTTTAGCAAAAATCGCGTTTTTCACTTCAAAATGCTGCCAAAAATAAAAAATAAATCGAAAAAAACTCCCTCTGACTACATAGGAAAACATATTACCTTTTGTTTAAAATGCGCTTGCATTTCGATTTTTTTTTTTTCAAATGATTTTTTTTGTTTCAAATGATGACTTTTTTCCGAAACTTCGTTGCTCACTAATTGAAGCAAGTCATTTTTTCTCGGGACGCGGGGCCCCTAGCCGATGCGGGGCCCCTAGGCAGTTGCCTACTCTGCCTTAGGGATAATCCGATACTGAGTATGATACAGAATATAGATGCACAGAATAATTGAAAGTTTGGCGACGAAATACATTATTATTCCACTAACCGCCGCACTTTTAAGCACGGATTATGGGAATTACTGTAAGAAACAACTATTTACATGTACAAAATATGTTATTAGGTTCTTAACTTGAGCAAGCTAAGTAATTCATGAGTATTTATATTGAAATGAAACTTTGCAAATGTCATATCCATGTTATACAACTTTAACAGTACGTAAAATGAATAAATAATCATGTATACTTACAGCATTTCGTGTTTTAAACTAGTTGAAAAAGCCATAGATAATCACAAAAATTTTACAGGCGATTACCCACGGAATTGTATCCACAAAAATCGTATCCACAAAAGAAACAGAATCGCTCTTCAGATTACGATTTATAACATTAACAGAAGCATGTCGCAATGCGTTTACTATCACGTCGTAAATACTAAGACTCGCGTACTTGTGTTCAACTGGCGTTAATTAAATTTGTTTCCCGGCCATGGACTAGCGAACTCAGCGTCCGTTCTGAATTTTCATGTTTCATAAATTTCATAAAGCTACCATGTATGTAGTATTAAGTGCAGTTTAATATCTTTTCATCCCCATTCCGCTTGAGCTGAAACGCGCTTTTGGCATTTTACCAAAAACGAGAAAGCCTCAAAGAGAACACCAAAAGAGCTGCGATATTCGTACGAGAATTCTTGCTTCAAAGTAAATTGTGCAATCCTTCTGTTTTTGGGGAGTGTTTTAGTGTCTTGTTTTTATATCTTTTTATCCGGGAATACGGATGGTTAGACCTTTATGGATGCTGCACTGGATCTCGTGACCTACATTCGTATGATCTCAGCTGGATAGTTTACTGTGGAGTATGACCCGATTCCTGTGTGTAGGTTTGTATGCTGCAGGCGGAGTTCAATATATCTGGATGCTTTCAGTGCATTTCTAGCTGACGCTTGCAGCTGATACGTAACCCTACCCGATATGAGATCTTTGAAGAGACTATCTACTCGGTTCCGTTTTCTGGCTTTGGATGTTGAAGACAGATATCATAAACGTTTATCTTGACTGAGATTAAACGATTTACTTTCTGAGTAACAAACACAGGGTCGTATTACGAAATATGTTCAATATAATCCTTTTAGGTGTTACAAGTTTTAAATGGATAAAATAATGCACCATGTAATCTTTCTGTCCGGACAAAGTTTAATTGAAAAAGATTCCCCGGATTCATGAAGTCATAAATGACATAAAATTTTACAGAAATTATGCGAACACTAAATGATTTGATGCCCAAGTATTTGCTCTTTGCCACTAAAAATTAGAACTAGGTGTCTATCATAGACATATGAATTGTCTGTGGTGTCTTTTGTCTATTCCCTAGTCTGCGTTTTGATAATCTAAACTTCGATTTGATTTATCCAATATTGAGATATTGCAACCAGAAATCATATTCTATGTTTAGTGCTCATTGCTAGTTTTAATGATTTTTCAAAATTCCGTCATCTATCTTATCTTATATAAATGGATGTAAGTTTGCTTGTTTGTTTATTTTTCTGGTGTGCGCTATGAAACTATTTATCCGATTGCAATGAAACTTTTGGTGATTTGATGTGCGCATACCCGCGATTGTTTCTATGTATATGGTGGTGAGCTGTGGCATTATGAAATTATTTCCTATACTATTCATGCGATTGTGATGAAACTTTGGTGAGTTATGTTGTAGTTGTATTGTTTCTGCATGCACTGGAGAGCTCTGTCGTTATGAAATTTGTGATATGTGATGTGCGCGCGAATTGCTTGAAAAATGAGTGTATTTCACGTAGTTTAGCGGCAGTAAATGTGACGAGGAGTTCGCTGAACGGGTGTAAGCGGAAAAGGGGAGGGGGATAGGCGAGGAAGGTGGAAGGTGAATACGGGAGGGGAAGACCAGGCTGAAGGGGAACGCAAACCAATGAGAAAGGACACGCAGGGAGAAACG
Source organism: Limnephilus marmoratus (assembly GCA_917880885.1). Taxonomy (NCBI): domain Eukaryota; kingdom Metazoa; phylum Arthropoda; class Insecta; order Trichoptera; family Limnephilidae; genus Limnephilus; species Limnephilus marmoratus. Next base: position 52,329,440 of record OU862918.1, on the reverse strand, counting down.
ATGTATTTATGTAAGTGACATTTCCAACGCAAGCCGGGAACTAACTCGCAAGTTAATCAATAAATAATACTCATTAGGTTTTAGAAAACGATTTTAAATTGTAAATGTTCTGCGCGATGGGAGTATCGTGATGACATTATTTCGCCTCGTTTATTTCCAGTATCGTTTAATCTGATGGATGGCCCAGAGAACTTGTATTACTCCGAGATGTATCCAATGAAGCATCAGGTCTAATGGTGCCATCAATCTTGGCAATTGCTTTGGATGCGGATTTCACGTCATTGCGGATATATACATATATCCTAGAATTCATTATTTTTACTTTCATTCTATTTCTACTAAACGCTAAACGTTTGTAAGTTTAACCAGCTAACCGTCACGCCATTTTCTTGTCTCTTGGCGTATCTTCCTTGCTTCATTCACTTTCATACATCCTCTTCTGGCGACTCTTGACGAAACCCGTCTCAACCATTTGATTCACTCGTGCCACGTCTTCCAGTTTTGTCCCAAAAATCGGTATTTTGAAAATCATATTTTCTTTAGGTGTCTGTGGATTTGAATCTATGGATTTTATAATATGTATGTGTGAAAAATCACCTGTTTAATTTGCCGCAGGAGAATATAGATCGGATGTTATTTATTAAATTACTAGCTGAAGCCACCGGTGTTGCCCGGGCTTTACGCGGAGGTTTTCAAAATCAGATGTACGAATTTGTTTTCCACTTATTTTGAACGTCAAGTGTTAAAAATTTCATCAATAAATATAAAAATTCTACTTAAGGGTGGGAAAAGGAGATGGGTAATTTTACGAAATGTCATGCAGACAGAGACACCTTGTTTTCAAGGTCAGGTTTACAAAATTTCATCAATCTCGGAATTAAACTTTGGGTTTGTTTAAAAATGCAAATCCACCCACCGACATTTTCTTACTTGTACATGCATATACTTAATATTCTGTCATTTCAACCTTTGACGCAGCCCGTCCGAAGCATTTGATTCCCTTGATCGTGCCATGTCTGCCTGAGGCACCCCCGACTTCATCTTCCATTCACTTGCCATTCTTGGTCATTCTATTCACGTCTGTTGTCCAACTGTCACGGCTCAGTCATTAGTTTTGCAGATGACACAGTCCTTCTCTTCCATGGAAAGTCGTTGGTTGGAGACTGTATTTGACAAAGCCGAAAAAGGGATGAATTGGGTAAAACAATGGCTTGATTCAAATTCACTAACATTAAATGATACAAAAACTATATATATTAAATTCAAAATCCACAACAAACAGACGGATAACCTCAATACAAACCTAAACATAAAAATTCATAAAGCCTGTTTAAACGTGAACCGAGAAATTCCTTGCAACTCTCCAAAATTGAATGAAATACAAACAATAAAATACCTTGGAATAATTATTGATCAAAACTTAAATTGGAACTCCCAAGTGGAAAATGTGGGCAACAAATTTAAAAAACTAACCTATTTTTTCAAAACAATAAGAAACATTTTAGATAAAGAACAGCTAATTAAATTCATTATGCATTGGCCCAATCTCATCTACACTTATGATCTTATCGGATGCTTAAGCTCATGCGATTCCACTATAAAACCAGTCCTCATAGCACAAAGGGCAATTCTGAAAATTATACTTAAGAGTCCCCATCATAACCCCGGCAGACTATGTTTTTAAAGCGCTGAATATAATGTTACTGAAACAGTTATACACAAAAGATATTCTAATGTACGCATTCAAAAACCAGGATAACTTTACACAAACTCGGACCGATTTACAAGATCTACTATATAACATACATTCCACCAACCTACAACTAAAACGACTTTTGGACAAAGAAATACGCAATACTTCTCTGAAAAATTATTTAATTTACTCCCTCTTGCAATAAAAACCATTAGAAAAATAACCGACTTCAAAAGAAACCTAAAAATATGGATTATGGACATGGGAAGGAAGAATATAGATACAATTTTGCAACCTAACAAAGATTAATTCTTGTATTGTGCTTTCTTTTAGATTTAACTTTATAATTTTCCTCTGTAATATTTTAACATAGGTATTTACTTATATTTCAAACAAGAAAACTTGTACAATGTGTCCTTAGAAAAGGGTACCCCAGTAAGGACACGTTTTTCTCTAAAAATCTGTAAAACCAAGAAAAACAAAAAAAATAAAATAAACCATCTAACCGCACCGTTCGTGTTCCATTCTTCGTCATCTTGTCCAACCATCTAACCGTGCCATTCTTATTCATATTCAATACGTTTATACCGGACTCAGTCCATGATTTTACATTGTTTTTTCCACACATCTCTTTCCTACTACATTTAGTCTATTTTTATATGACACTTTCATTTCTGGGTTACGACTATAATCATGTAGAAGCTTGTTTCCTCATTCGCGATGACAAATGTTTTATTTTATTACTACACCCGTTTAGGAAAGTTGACAGTTTTATTGCCTGGATAAACCGTCGTAATTTGTCACAATATTGGAATGTTTTCATTTGACAACTCGTTCGAGATATTCATTTATATTATGCGTTTACAAAATATTTGCAAATTGATTGCACATATTTTGCTAGAATCGTAGTTTAACAGCTTCTTAGAAAACTCTCGTCAGCACGCGTAAAAAATGCGTGATAAGTTCACATCCAGTACATTTTTTTAAAAGAGGCTGAATTTACAGAAGTTTATATATTTTTTTTATAATGTAAACTTTTCTTTATAATTTTGTTACAAGTCTATCTTTAAACAACTGAAAAAGATTCTATCTCTAACGATATTGATAGCACTTTAGGTGACTTTAGCTATTTTAAATATTACTAAATATAATGCGAAAAAAAAGTAAAAATAGTCACCGCAGACCAATATTTCATTCACATATTTTAACTTCAAATAATGTCATTAATCATTGGTTAAATAAAGTAAGTCCAGTACGTCCTTAACATTCTGTACGTATTTGTATTCCACTGGCCAACATCAAGTCTTGGATCATCAGCCAAAGCAGATCGAGATTTTATCAAAACCAATTTATAAGTATGATTTTCCAATGGTACGAGGCTGATTGTCTTTTATTTTAATCGTAGCATTGTGTTATTTGTATTTTTGTTATAAATTGCGCCTCCACTTTATATGTATGTATTTCCAATGAAACTATTCTGATTGTCTTTTGTTTTAAACGTAACCATTGTGTTATTTGTGTTTTAGTTATAAACTGCGCCTTCACTTCAAAGTATGCATTTCTAATGATACAATTCTGATTAGGGAACGTACCCATACTACGTGACCAACTTTTTGCAATTTTTAACCCCCCCCCCCCCCCCCCCCGGTGACCAAAATCCTAAGCAACCCGCCGCTCATTTGTATGGAGCGTGACATTTTGAAGACCCCACCCCCCCTAAACGTGTCACGTAGTATGGGTACGTTCCCTTATCTGTTATTTTTATCTTTGTTTTGTTAATTTTATTTTTGTTATAAACTGCGCCGTCACTTATAAGTATGCATTTACAATGCCTGATTGTATTTTATTTTAAACGTGCACTTGAAGTGAAATGACTGCGCTATACAAATGTTATGTTATTATTATATTATTAATATTTTGTTTTTCTTATTTTTGTTATAAACTTTCGCCTGTCGCCTTCACTTATAAATATGCATTTCCAATGGTACGATGCTCATTATCTTTTATTTTAAACGTAACATTGTGTGGCTATTTGTATTTTGTGTTACAAACTGCGCCTTCACTTATAAGTTTGCATTTCTAATGGTACGATGTCGATTGTCTTTTATTTTAAACAAACGTTGTGTTGTTATTTGTATTTTTTTATTATAAACTGCTTATGTTATAAACTGCGCCTGCACTCAACACAGAAGTTCGTATAGAGAATGGCACAGCACATCCCAATTGTAATAGAAAAAATAAGTAATCACGAAGGACTGTCTAGCGGGCTCTCGGCGTGACAGCATTCCGAGACTGATAATTTGCACGCCTGACCTTCAAAACCAGAAGATGATCACTGCTTACGATAGATCTCTAAAAACTCCATGTAAAGCCCGGTAAACTCCGGGGACTTCAGTTAGTGCGTTGTAAAACTCGAACAAACTCGTAAAATCGTTTGAACTTTGTTCATTACAACTAGTTTATCGAGCCACCAAGTTTGCGAGCTGTTCGCTGGTAGTGAATTCTTAACTCTGCAATCTGCATTGCTGAAAACATCGGATTTAAAGATTATCATCCCCTTTAAAGTTCACGACGTCACTACCACTCCTTCTCAACCTGTTTCCCACCCCCGCAGAAGCTCCGGTGGAAGGTTCCAGAGGGGACGAATGCGCACTTATTATTTAGTTGCTTCTAGGACAATCGATATTTTACGGTGGACACTTACTGCCCGTTGCGTAGTCGTTGCTACATTGTGCTGGGAGGGGTTGGGTTGGGTTCAACGGGTGGTGTTAACGTGAGCTACCCTTCTCTGCGGTATCCCCCTCTTGGCAAAGCGGCCCCACTTTCCTTGCAAACGCACTCAACTTCAAGTGGAATATTTTTAATTTAGAAAGATGTTTTATCAAGTGGTTATCTTTCATTTTTTTTTTATTTTATCTGGAAAATGTGTTAGTAACATTATTTCATTACGTATAATGGCTGCGCACCTTTTTTCGTACAAAACTTTACTATACTGAATCATTGTTTTTTTTATTCAAAAGGTACCTGTGGCAAATGTCTAGTACGGATAGGTGCTTTTTTTATTTATATAACTAACTAACTAACCATCACGCTGTTTCCCCGCAGAGGTAGGCAGAGAGGACTGACCGCCACACAACTTGATCTTGGCACACACTCCTTGCCTCGTTCACATTCATACATCGTCTCCTACATGCTCTTCTATTATTCCGACTCTTCACATGGCCCGACTCAAGTATCTGATTCACTTGGTCGTGCCATGTCTTCCTCGGGCGTCCCCGACTTCTTCTTCCATTCACATTTATAATCCTTATACTCCTTTCCTCGTTCATTCGCTCTACATGCCCAAACCATCTGAGCGTCCCTTTCTCCACATTTCTCACACGATCGTACATGGTTTTACCACACATACGCCTCAGGGATCTCATTTCTACAGCATTCAGTCTCTTTTTATTTATATATCTTTTAAATTATGATACATAGGCCCTTGAAGAATTCAATTTTGGACGATTTTAGAAGCAACTGTTGCTTTTTTGTGAGTTAATTCTATTATTACAAAAATAGTCTTGCCGTATTTAATAATGAAAAACAATCATGAAAAGGGCGTTTCTTTAAATAAAATTTTTAATTTAGATCCGAAAAATTTGTGTTCATTGTAAATCTGCCATTTGTAATTTGAATAGGCCATTGAAGAATTCAATTTAGGGTGGGTTTAGAGGCAACTTTGACATTTTTATGTGAGTTAATGCTAATTATTAAAAAAATAATCTTGCCATTTTACACTGTGGTAATATAATGAAAAACTTCATGAAAATGTCGTTTCTCTAGGTACAAATTTTAAATTATATTCGACGAGTTTTAAGACTTTCACGGCCAAAAGCATTTTCGTTATTTGTTTTTGGGGTGTTATGCCGTGTTGCGCTACCTCCTTCTTTAGCCAACGTTTCGGACATCGTTGCAGTGTCCATCATCAGGGCAGATCCGGTAGATCTACGTTGGCTAAAGAAGGAGGTAGCGCAACACGGCATAACACCCCAAAAAACAAATAACGAAAATATATTCGACGAGTTTGTGTTCGACGTAAATCAGCCGTTTGTGATTTGAATCTGTACCCGTCATAAAACTTTTTTGTATCATTTTTTCTAAGTGAAAACTTCTTTAGCACCGTTGTGATTTTAAACTCGACGAAACGAAAAAGCGACACTAAAAAGAGACAAACCCATACATCTACAGGATTTAGCCTGCGAGAGAATAATATTTATTTATTTATTTATAATTTCTCACCATACATGTGTTCTTATTTTTTTTTTTCCAAAAATATTAACCTCACTAGGCTAGCAGCCTGTATTGAGGTTAAATTCATAAATTTGAGTGGTGCATTTACACACTAATCACTAAAATACAAAAAAATCACTAAAATACAAAACACTACATCCAAAACACTAAAATATTATATCGTCGCTGCTCTGACTCAACCTCGTATCTACAGTTTTTGCGTTTTTAAGATAAAATTATGAACATCTGCGCATTTTTCTTGCGCATTTAATGCACAAACACGTATCTTCCTTAAAAATATTATTTATTAGTTATATTGATAAAACTCAAACTCGTATAGAAATATCGGTCTCCTCTTTGTGCCGTACTTCTTAGCCTCCCCTCTCTTATCTACTTTAGTTGTCTGAAGGTTTCACTTCTACCGCGTGTGAACTGCACACTTGTATTTTTTTTCGTATTTCATAATATTCGTATAATGGCACATATCCGCCGTACTCACTAGCTCATTTTTTTTTTTTTTTAAAGAAGGACAAACATTCTCGGGTTACGAATAACCCAACAATATTTGAAAATCTCCTACTACCACCATAGAAAGCCGAAAATGTTGCTTGTGTTGTGATGGAGGACTTAGGAATCGAACACGCGACGCCCAAATTAAGTTTGTACGAAAAGGACTGCGCAGCCGTTTCCCTGTATACATTTATTCCATATAATCTACCTTTGTTATATTCATATTTATTATAGCATTATGCACGACAGTTTATACTAAAAAGTTTTACGCGAGGCATTAACTCTTGTACGTAAAAACATAATTAAGTTACGTGAAAGTTTTCCCTCGGACAATTATTCCTCTTAATTGTTATTTTTTTACTGAACGTTCGCGCACTTCCAATTAAATAAAGCATAGGCTTTAAATACTTTAACCAGGGTAAACTTTTAATTAGGTGATTATGTTTGACTTTCGTGAAACAACGTGAACTATTGACGGTTCAACGACTAGCGGTAGGTTAATTCAAATAAGTAGAAGTGTGAACTTTAAGTGAAGCCCGAAGTGAAAACTGTCTTCGTTAGTGACGCCAAGTTTGGTATTTGAACTATAGTTTTCCCTTTGCTATCAAACACTTTGATGGTTTAACACTGTCTCTCATAATTATTCATCGTAGGTATTTTAAGGCCTTAAATCCTATTTAGTGTTATTGGGTATTGTTTGTTGGTGAGAGGAAATCGGTACATTACTTGCTCATCTCCGATCAAAGTTATATTAATTTGCTCTTTACTTGGTAGTTGAAGATAAATAGCTATTCCACCACTTTTTTACGTTAACTGCCCACAGTAAAAAAAATAAGAAATTAAATCCTCAGGGGGATCTTTGGGGGTGCTGTGTGGAGGGTCTTTTTAAGTTCTGGTAAAGAAAAATGTATGAGGTTAAGGTTATCTAGGTCTTGGCGGCGGATGCTTTTGCCCAACTTCTGCGTGGCGGGCCGGATCGGGATAGACTGGTTGAGAGAGACCTTTTGACCTCCAGCCGGTCTTTCTCGAGCCATCGCCTTTCATGTTTTCGCAATTGGAGGGATGGATTCATGTCGTTCTCTCCTGGACAGTGGTAACCATAATCCTACCCACCCTTCATGTCTTTTTCATTACCAGAACTTCCTCTCCTTCCTTTTCATTAAAAGAACCTCCTCACAGCATCCCTTAAGATGACAAAGGAAATTATTAGGTAAATAATCCACAAGCCGCCGCACACCGTTACACTTTTAATAGGCACAAATTTTGAATGATAAACTACTTTAATATATAATTAATTAATAAAACATCGGTTTCAGTCGGGATAGACGGAAAAATATGCATTAAAATTCGATTTTCATTCATTCAATGTAAATTTTATTTTTTTTTTTAGTGGATTTGATATTATTATTATTTTATTATTTATTTATTTAACGCCCAAAGGGCTTTTACATTTTGGTAGTACAAATAATTCATGACAGATTATTTTTAAACATACACAGAAATAATAAAAATAAAAATTGATAAAAAAGCACACAAGTCATAAAAATACAAAGATACAGCGATTTCTTAGGTTTTCAGAAAATCGGATATGTTTAGGAATAGTTTTGGAATAAGTTTTTTTACAAGATCAACAAAATTCGCCAAGTTTATTTTAAATATGTCAATATGACCTAAGTACTGATTTCCCATAGTGTGAAATCGTTGTATCGGAGAGTGGGCAATGTAGTTCCGCTTATGAATGCTACAGTAGAATAGTGTATTTTGTCTTGTAGTTACTGTCGGTGTTCTTAAGTTTATGAGTTGCAGTAGTTTATTAGTATATTTGCGAAGTTTCTTTTAAAACTAAATTTTTTTTTTTTTTACAGTGAATACCGCACAAGAATCTCAACTGCTCCCGTCTGGAGCCAGTGAGACTATGGCATCCCCAATTGGGGTATGTTGTGAGGCTGAAGGTAGTGGGGAGGGGAAGGAGGTGGGGAAGAGGAAGGTTGGGAAGAGGAAGGTTGGGAAGTACCTGGCTATTCAGATCTGGTCACTAAACACGGCTAAAGCCATTTTCAAGCAACGTTTCAATTCTGAATGGTGGTCTTCCACCAGGGCGATACTAATAGTATCTTCCACTCTGGAACATGCCGCAAATATACTATATATTATTTTAAATGAATTAATTGTGAAATAACACAAATTAATCAAATAAAATTTATTTGCGCATGCCGGGTTCGAACCCGCGACCTCCGGAATGTGAGTCAAGAGTCTTAGCCACTGGACTACGGAGGTCGTCAATACGCATGAATAACTTAGTTTACCTAATTCAAGAAACTACTACCTAACCTATTTTGTGTACGTAAATAGTTGTTTCTTCTAGTAATTGTTGAAATGAAGTGTGATTTCCATAATTCGTGCTTAAAAATGCGGTTATATTAAATATGATTATTTAATAATTATTTTCTTCTGAGTCTCGTGTGTGTTACTTTCTTTTTCACATTTAGAGTTAAACAATTTCACTGTATAAATCACCTCCATTCGATGACAAAATATTGCGATATTGTTGAACTAAATATACCATATTTATTTGGTACGTGTTTCCTAAATTTTAGATTCATTTCATAGGTGCACAATATTAGAATGTTGAAGAAGAATTGTTTGAATAATATGGTAGGTACTGTATTGTAATGGTCCCGTCAGGAACATGGAACGACATTAAAAGCAACTCGTAGGTGTTCAACATCGATTATTCAACTCGAGGTTGTTCTACACTGTGTCTCTTCTGTGTTTCCACCGTTCGACAAGAAATACATTCGCGTTCTCAATCTTCCAAAATTATTAAATACCTCACACCCTAGATATTCCCATCGATCATCGACAGACAATGATAGAAATTGAACGACACCACCACATCTATTGCCTCTTTACCCACACGTATTTCCAGTCTTCCAATGATGTTATTTAATACTATATTTGAACTGCCATCGTTCAACGTTCTGCAGGCAATAAAGTGTCCAGTTTGTGTCCCACCCAATTTCCGGGACATTTCGCAGAGCGTACTCGCAACCAACCACTTGCCGATATGTTAATTCGGCTCCGATACTGCTGCACTGCTTGGCCAGTCGGTAAAGGGGTCCCGGTTGACTCGATAAGGTGAATGAATGGTTTCCGATGGTAATAAAAACGCCATGCTGATTGGTGTATCAATGCTCGCATAGCGGAAAGATGCCCAAACGTTGAGGCGCGCCAATTGTGCTAATTGCTCTGCCTCCTGTATAGTGCGTTTGTTACAAGTCTCAGGGTGGTTTTCGGCAATCAACATTAAAAATTGGCCCTAAACGATCGCTAATTAAAAATTGGCCCAAAACATCAACCTTAAAGTACAATTCAATTTAAGCCATCTAATTAATTAATCTTTTCTAAGTGACACCCGCGTGGATCTTGTTAAAATATAATATTTTTACAAAGTTGCTGTATGTGGGTTAATTAACATTGTGAGTTTTTATAGATTCTTGGGACTTTCATAAAATCTTTCGATGGTTTACTTTGACGCATTTTTATGTCTATTAATATTGCTAACATCATAATCATCGTCTTTAGGTTATCATCATTATTTAGGTTACATTTGATACTTTTTATGTAACTAATTGTTGGGAGCTCTAAGCTCATTTATTTAGGTTACATAATATATACTCTGTACCTATACTCGTGGGAGATCCCTGCACTTTTGTTGTGCTCCGAAAGCGAGGACTACTGCCTATCGGAACGCGCCAATAAACAGCTTAACGATTTTGCAATGACCTTCATTTTCAACGTCATTTAAAGACAATTCAGCAACTATCTTTTGTATACACAAAATAGTAAAACTTTCCCATATCTTTTTGTACGTAACATGTACCTCAAATTTGTAATCTCCTCTGTGCTATATTGGCGTATAGTCGTTTACGGAGAACTTGAAAAAAAAAGTCATTGGATATAAGTTAAATCGTATTATCATCAATAATAATCATTAATATGGATTGAATCACCGACTCAATATTGTATTTGCAAGGTTTTCTTGAAAGAATTAATTTTGTTTATGGACAAAACTATTTATTTATGTTCATATTGCGTACGTACGCAAACAATTAATTCATCTTAACATTTTAAAGCATAACTTTTAAAAAGTGTTGTTACCTAAAATAATTAAACTATCGCCATCTGTGAAAGAGTAAATTTTGAATTAATTTAAATATCACCTTAATTTTTATTAAACATATTAATAAATCAATTAAAACATCGTACACATTTATTTATTTGGCTTGTACATAAAATATATAAATAAATATATACATTAAGTTAAACGAAATCAAGCCAAAAAAGTCTCCTAAGGATAGGAGATGTTCCCGGTACATTCCAGTTTTGTTTTAATTTTCAATCATTACTTCTATTCGGTATTACTGAAAGGTATTGTTAAAAATGTCTTTATATACAAGTAAAAATGGGGTAGGTGGTGTCGCGAAACTGCGACTCCACTGTTAATTGGCGGTAAATGCTGCAGAGCAAAGCCCACGCAGCCCTCAAAGGACCAGTCCCGAAACTACGTGAAATCGCTAAGTTATATGGGACGATTAAATAGCATACACTCGCAAAACTTGATGGATAGTCAGTCGATAGTTCAGATCTGCGCTTTTGGAAAATTAGATAAGCACAGATTGGAATAAGGAAAATAGGACTCACCGTTGCAGATGGGGCCTCACTGATCTCCAGTTTTGGTGTACACTTCTCACTGTTTAAAATTCGCAATATTCTTATAACAAGAGGTTACGATACATGCGCCCTGTCTGAGATGTTATTTTGTACTGAGCAGGAAAGCACACTGTCACCTCTCCAAAGTTGAGTACTTTCTTGCAACAATTTTTATGGTGACATTTTGGAAGGGAAGATTAGGTAGGTGGGATAAATTCAGGATTTTGACATATCTACTAATCCCATATAAAAACGCGCGAACAGTAGGGTTAAATAAAATCGTATGAATAAATGGCTTCTCAATGTGGCATAATCACAGTTTAATAATGGCCTTGCATGCCGAAACAGCTATAATAGACATCATCAAATTTGATTTACTTTTATTTTTAAAATGTAACCTAACGTTCACTCAGTTTTGATTGGTGACGCTGGAGTTGGAGCACTTGTTAAAATGCTCTTGTAAATCCACATTCAAATCACTCCATATTAAATTAAGCGCTCTCATCTGACTTGAACAAGTAGTACCCGGTACCCGGCTCGGTAGCTGCTACCGGTTAAGCACTTATGTTTGGCAATCTCCGCGATATAATATTATTTATGTCAACTGTGCGGCTGCACTTGCCTACAGCGAGGCTGTTCTACAATGTATTTTAGTGAACGCGTTTTAATTTAATTGGACCGTACTGCATACTCGAACGTGTATTTTATCTTATTTGGATTAAATGGAATTTTTACAATCTTGATCGCTTTTTAATAATTTCTTACAAATCTCGTAATATTATTTTTTTATATCAACAACAATTTAACTTATTGGATTATTAGCTTATCCCCTGATGTTCCAAGACATCCGCCGTGGATTTGTTAGTACTCGATTTTATGGTGTTTTTAACCTTCAAAATTGCTCATAGCATGCTAAAATATATTGTATTCGCTTGGCAAGGAAATAGTCCATTTTAATTGTATTCTAATTCGTCACTTGCAAATATGTTTATTTTAGTTGTGAAAAAAGCACGTTGCAAAATTCCATGTCAAATGTTAAGAGGGCATTACCAGAGAAAGCCGGAAATACGTCATTTTCAAAAAAGTTTTTAGACGTATTGACTCTTTTCCACAAAAAATTATAAATGGATTTCGAAAGATTGTTCTTCTATCTAGCATAGTTATGTAATAAATTTTTAGATTTTTTTTTAATTTTTAGTATAATAAGGTTATTCCATAGGTCGATGGCAGATTTGTTAAATTTTCAAAAAAGTTTTTGTATTATACCACACCCATTTCAAATAATGTAATCATGCAGTAAAATAAATCAATACATTATCTAGCAAAGTTATGTATTAGAATTTTAATTTTAGTTTCAATAAAATCATTAAAAAATATATACGTACATGTGTTTCTTGACGAAAATTGGTCCATTTGTGTATTTATTTGCGCACTTACAAACTAATATATTTCAAATTTTTTTAACATTCTTATTAAATTTAGACATTATTGAAAAATGATAAATACTTATAATCAAAAAATAACTACAAAAAGTACACTATTTTAATAGTTTTATCATCACGCCTTTCAGCATTTTTGGATGAAGGTATAAATTAAAGCTAATTTTGATTGAAATAAATTCGATATTGAATTATAATTTTAAAAAGCTGATACGGAGAATAATCAATCTTTCTCATTGTAACCGCCCTGCACGATAGGAAGAACAACTTTCGACGAAATGTGGATTTTCGTCCGCTGGCTGGTTAAACGCTCTTAAAATTAAAACGAAAATCAAGAATATTTTCGTCTATTTGTTTTTTTTTATAACTTTAGAGAGAAGAAATTTTTCTAATTAATCTATCCTGGGAAAACTATACAGGTTGCAGATTTAAAAATGTAAGAATTTCTAAACATATATGGTAAGACGGTCCAATTTACTAAAATACCATTTAGCAAAAAATCTTATAGGTATTTTACCACAGACTTCCAATGGTTAAACAATATTAGTTACCAGCGTTGAGAATTATTTTTAACATATTTTGATTCTCTCCCGAAATGATCATTTTCAGGTGTTCTAAAATGCTACCTTTTAGAGAACGCTGTTTCCACTAAAACACTCATATTACAAACGTTAAAGTATATACACAAAACTTGAATTATAAAAAACTCTTTGTAGTTGAAAAGTTCTTCTTTACTTTGTTATGACGTAACTAATGAATTAAAGTGAAATTATTTCGTTTATAACTCTTTATTACATACAAAATTAACAACTTTCAAAAGGGATCTAGCTACAAGTTATAAGATGTACCCTACACGATAACCTAATCCTCAAAACTAATTTTTTAAACGAATTGTGATTCTATCGACAATTAAACAATTTCGACTACACATTAAATGTGTTTTATATGTTCTTAATTATTCAGTTATCAGAAATTCCCACTTCTTATTTTAATTCCCTTTATTAAATAAATTACCCTGGATTTTGTTTTGTGAGATTACATAATATGGGTATTTCTCTACTAATTGGAAACTGGCCCATACAACACTGTCCCAAGCATATTTTTGTTAATAATTAAGAAAATATGTACATATATGGAAAGGCATTAATAAATTAAATATATATTTATATAAATCTCACACATTTTCCTCTTAATTTTTGAGTTATGGTAAATTTTATGAAAAATCTTGACAGGGGACTGTTATATAATCCAGAGGAGTATTTATATGAAATAAAAAACATATTTTCATTGAATATAAGCGATCAGTCTTTGTTTCTATTTATTATAACTATTACCATCTGTATTATGGACTGATAAAACAACGATTTCTAAATAAATAAAAAATGTTATGAACTTTTTTAATTCTACAGAACACTTGTATTAACCCTATTAAAACTTCTTAAGTAAACAATCTTTTATTCACTCTTTATCGAGTTGTAAAATTAAAACAAAAAATATTAACTTGCTTTCTAATATCACAATCAACATTATGACGTGACAATAATACTTTGAAATATTTAACCTTTAATAATAACCAGTTATAATTATATACAAAATCAGTCTTCATATTGCAGTTCCAGAAAATTTTAAAATTAACTTATTACTCTAAAACCGGTACAGCTGGTGGAAAGTAATAATAATATTTTTTCCCTTTTAGGATTAGATCTGGATTTGGTAACTTTTCCAATATTTGTTCAAAAGAAACATCAGAAATATCATTTTCGTTAACTCTAAAAGTGTGACTTGTCGTCACAAATTTTCATACAAGTTACTGTTAGTTCACCTTCCTCATTAGCTATTTGATTAATCACAGCAGCATAACGATATTCCACGTTTATTACTTTTAGATATAGTTAATGCATTATCTGTCAATCTCAAAGGCACCGGAAAAGCTGATGCGGAATACACTGAATCAGGCATATTTTCCTTAACAAAAGTATTCGTAACTGCTTTCAAAACATTTTTCTTTGCACGATAGGTAGAACAATGCTCTTTCCAAGTTTTTCTTGGAGCCTTCTGCTCATGACTACTCATGTCCTTAACTAATTTTCTTGTGCCTTTTTCTTTCATTTCTTCTCTTTTCTGTGTGTCATTTTTAAGTCGTTGGTATCTCAAACGTCGAGCTATGCATTTGTGTTCTAATATTTCTTCCCTTGTTTTCGATGGCTTCTTTTTGTGTGGTATTATGGAGTATTATCTGCTATAAAAATAACATTAAACGAAATGTTAATATTGTGCAATATGGCAGGTAAAACTTAAATATACCTAAAAGAAACAGTCCCCCTGTGGTATAGAACAGTCCCCTGTAACATAAAAATGACAGGGGACTGTGCCCAGGGGACTGTTATTTTTACATAGAAACTTTCCTAGCATAAAACTATTTTAAATCTATTCAAAATCAAGAAGCAAACCTGATTGTATGCTCGATAAGTAATTATTTAAAAAAAAATCTTAATTTTATTTCTTAAAACTATAAGTAAAATGCTTACCAGGGGACTGTTAAACTAGCGGTCTAGACACGTAGTTCACTTACAAGCGCGACTGTAAAAATGCATACGATGGCGTGAGCCCGCATAGCTCTACAACTGAACGAACTTCACACCGATTTCGTTCTGTTTCACGATATAAACGACCGCGCCAATGCATAGTGCGATTTCGGTGCAATTTTCAAATTGTAACAGGGGACTGTTCAAAAAAATTGAGGACAACATTTGATTACTGTTTTCTTAAATAAATTGTTATTTTAAAAATATGATTGTGTATTGCAAAGATGCTTACTATATTCTTGTACTATTTATATACTTTTAACTGACGCAGTGATGATACTGAAAATGAATATTTGTCATAAGACTTGTAATTTCGGAAATGGGACACGACAGGGGACTGTGAATTGAGGTGTTTGAAGTGCATTTAAATTAATATTACAATATTATATTACTGTATGAGCTATAGCATGCCAAGAATAGCTAACATATTGTCGTTATCAATACAAAGAACTCGGTAATATTAAGATCTACTATATAAAATTTACCTGGGACAGCGATTTTCCAATTAGTGGAGAAATGCCCATATATGAGATTAATTAAATATGTTTTAAATTCCCACTTCTTATTTTAATTCCCTTTATTAAATAAATTACCCTGGATTTTGTTTTGTGAGATTACATAATATATGATTTAAATTTACTTTAGTCATTTATTAGGTTTTTTTATTTTATTTTCATAAAGAGACTAGCTGTATAAGAAAAGGGAAAATTGGCAGGAATAACAGGGTGATGTTGATAAGTTTATACTTAATGTGGGTAGTTTTCGAGTAAAACCACGTGCAGGGAGCTATATTATCAGGTTACATTGTTTTAAGAACAACGCCGAGATTTCATATTTATATTTATGCACATAATTCACGAATAATAATTTTACCAACTTTCTCAAATTTAAAGCTAATCCTAAATCTCTTATCTGCAGAGTCATCCCATTCTGGAATTATTCAAAAGCCGGCCCAGAAGTAATCCGCTTATTTCAGAGTTATTTAAGATTATAATATTGCAATGGATAAGATCTTTATCTCTCTTGCATGGCGAATTCTAAGCAAAGACGAAGAAGAGTCAAAGAGGACAAGCCTCGCTGCTTCGCTAATTATACGTTTCACGGCTAGTGACATTTTCACTTTGGTAATTTTTTTTAAATAGGTAATGCCTTATAATTATTAGAGTGAGAATGATATGTACAAATGAATAATCACACCTCGTTTGTTAGCAGCCACTTTTCATAACGATAATATCGTGGCGTAATTACAATTACTAAAACTTGGTAAATCCAATATCAGATTTTTTGAGTTATACACTAAAAGCATAACTCTATTTACTCGTCTATGAATGCTACAAACAGAAAAGTTGTAATGTATTTTAATCGTCACGTTATTTGGGTATCTCCAAAAATGGTATCTTTTAATTCGACAACTAGGTAACTCTAGTTACTACAAGTGTTTTTCCATGTTTCAATTAGGCAACTAGACTTGGCTAGTTGTAGCACTAAAATTTGTAGAATTAGTTTGCTTTTGTTGCATTTTTAACGTAAAAACTAGGTAAGTGATTCCATTTTTGTAAATAAATTGATTGTCCTGGTGATTAGTCAGACATCTCCAAATACTAAGTTTTGAGATGATGAGGAAAGCAATATTCGAATGCTCACCATAATTCAAATATTATTTACACGTGTCTGTGTTTTACATATTAAATATGCTATAAAATAACACCTGGAGACATTACGGTCCGGTACATTAGTACGACATTTTGAAATATTCCACTAGTGACCCAGAAAACATCAACATTTTGTTTTTCTGCATTATAATCCATTATAATTCATTTGGTGGTGATTATGAGTAATCTGAGATCTGAGTATTGTACCAGATAGAGGGTACACTTTTGCGTACAACTGCGTACACAACTCAAATTTCGATTTTTCGGTGATGTCTGCTATTTAACTGGACGATCGAAATACATAAAAAATTATTAGCCATTTTCTAATTTCCAAAGTATTTCGGTTCCCAACTCACTACTCTACAATCTAAACATACTTGTCAGTATAAATATTCAACAACCGATTATCAGATTGATTACCATCTTATAATTCAATTTTCCAACGAAGCTGACATCAGAGTTCCTTAGTTGTAGTAATTACCCCACTATTGATAATATTATTGCATTCCGGAAAGAGAAAGAGATGAATATTTTTTGCATGGCGACATTAATAACTGCTTTTACATTTTTTTCGCTAATGAAATCGTTCACGCTTTCTGCTATCACATTCCCCGTTCTATTCAAAACGCAGATAAGCACCGCTTAATATCAGCACTTTACTTGGCAAATGTTGCCGTTTTACGCTAATTTGATTTACCGTTTGTTAATAATAAATAATAATGCATTTTCTTAGAAATGTGCACCGAATGGAACGAACGAGGCAATTAGTGTAGTGAGTGATGTGTGCATTGTCATAGTCATGTATTAGTAAGTTCGATTCGTAAAAATGTATTGCATGAATTCTCTTTTCATATCATGCAATTTCTTTTTTATTTGGACTGATGATGAAACTCTGCTTCTATCACCACACTCCCCTGAAGAGTCATATCCAACCAGACTTCGGGCGAGTAATAAAACACCTTGTCTTGGATCCGACATAAAACTGCAAGGATTCTATCTGTCGGGAGATGTGAACCCTCAGCCGCAGTCACAGCCGTTGTGCGCATAAGGGGCCCAAGGGATTCAAATAACGGAACACATCGTAGAAGAATAGTGTCCCCTTCTTCAGTTAACCGGAGGTACAAGTGTGCTCAACAAGTTACTATCGAAGCCGTCGTCGGCTGGCCTCATTAAACTCCGCATCCCTCTTTGATCTCCACTAACTTCCTGTCCTCCACTGAAGAACTAATTTACAGTCCTCAACCTTACACGAAGGAAAAATCGTGTTTTTTTATTACTCTTTTCCTTTTTTCGTTTCCGACTCGCTCTTTTCATTAAGGAAACTTTTAATTGTGTTTTTTTTTCAGTGTTATTTGAATGACCGCGCCCGAAGCAAAGTACTGTAACCGCGCGGTTAGTCCCCCCTTCATCCCAACTCCAGCTGTTTCATAATGTTAAACTCGTTGACTGCGTTTTCATGTTGGCGGTGGCAGTTTTTCTCGCATTTCCCGACCCCGATATGGCGAGCCGCTGGCAACACGGCTTTGTGGGGGAAATACGTAATACCTCCTATTTCTTCTGCTGTCCGGATCCCTCGCAGCTGGAAAAACTTCTCGAAGCCCTTAACGATCCATTTACTTTGTTAGTTTTGAAGCAATTTTCTTTCGATTGTCTGGCATTACATTTTATCTACCCCTTCTGTTCGATCCAGATTTATGTATTTATAAGGTTTTCCGAAAGCTCTTATCGTACCCACAAGACTAGCTATAAATAAATATAGCTTTTGCGGTGTTCTTCAAATATATAATGTACTCGTATATTTTGTCAACTTAGGTTAGGTATACTGAATTCTAGTGCGAAAATAACCCGCTACAAAGAGTTAAAATGTAATAACCCTATTTATTTTTTATTAAAAATATAAACAAACTTACGTGGTTTTTTCTTATGTGCTATTGGATATGTGTGTATGTAACCACTCTCAAGATTTAAAGCTTGAATCGTGAAAGCCTTCTTACCTTTTTGTATTATTTTTCTTACCTTTTTGTATTATTTGAATGCCTTGGTTTGTGAAAGGAGTTTTTGGAAATAACCTTGTATTTACGGAAAATATGACTAAATATTAAATATACGTTTATAGCATTCTGCGTACGATGTTATATGGATATACATAATTTAAACTTTCTTATGAAACAATTTTTATGGTTCAATCTATCTATATTCATTTTGTTCACGGGCACAGTGGGTAGATGACATAGAGCTTTGCATTTTTAAAATTGCTGTTGGTGGTGTCGCAAACCTTATTGTATTTTCGGAAACGGTAATTTTTTTATAGAAACTATTATAGAACTCAAAAACAAAGCGCCGAAGACAAAACTATGCTATCGATTTTTATCATTCAGAAAGATTAAACAAAGATGCCAACTTAAAATTTTTGCTAACTGTTGATTTTTATCGTTCGGAAAGTTAAATTAATTTTGCTAAGAAACGTTTGATATTTAAAAAAAAAAACGGAAACCATAGGAAAAAAAAAAGATCTCAATGAAAAGGCACTGCGCCGTAGGGGTGATTTTTTTTTTCACTTAAGATCGAACAACAAACGTGTAAGAAAATTCTCATTAATGTTTTATATATCCACTAGTAGACCCGGCCACAAGTTGCTGTGGTTAAATCAAATCCACACCACGCTGCCGCTTGGCCAGATATATTATGTATTTCAACCAATTTACACAAAATCTTGACAAATTATATGCCTAAAAACCTTCCCAGGGTGGCCACAGACCTGGAATACCTGGAAAACCTGGAATTATCAGGGAATTTTACCGAACCTGGAATTATCAGGGAAATGTCAGGGAATTTCGAAAAAAATTTATAATATCAGGGAATTCCAAAAATAAAACTATATTCGTTATTTTGCGATTTGTGCAACCCCAAAGTTGTGTTTTATTGCTTTTACTTGCGACTTGTGTAACAAAAGATATGCCGATAAAGACAAACTAGATAGGTATTTTTTTATTATTATTTTCATTAATGCCCTTGCAATACAATCATGTCATATAGTTGATGTGTGTGTGTGTGTTTTTATTTTGTGTGTGTAGGTATTTTAACATTTAAATCAAAGTTTTTAGTATTTATAAAATTACATTGTATCACTATTTATACCATAGCTTCGTGTAAATACATAATAAACCTCTTTCTAAACTTTAGTCGAATGCTTATGGTTCAGTTTTTTCTGAACCATAAGCATTTTCTTATGGTTCAGATATGGTTTCTTCTTTTCTTTTCTTCTACCCAAAGGGTATATTGTTTTAATTATTAATATTCTAAATCTAAACTGTTCCCTAGTATTGTTGCTTATTTCGTGTGATATTTTTTTTGTATCTCTTCTAATATTAATGTTTTTTTTGTTTATTTTTCTATTTTTGTCTCGTCTTTTCATTTCTTCAGGCGAAATATCATAAATTTGTAACAAGTGTATTTTGTGTTCAATAGATTATTGTAATGCAAAGAAATAATTTATGTTATAGATGACGGAATTCCCTTTATTATTTATTTAACAAACGACATCCCCATAGGGAACGTACCCATACTACGTGACCAACTTTTTGCACTTTTTAACCCCCCCCTCAGTGACCAAAAACCTAAGCCCCCCGCCGCTCATTTGTACCAAGCGTGGTATTTTGAAGACCCCCCCTCGCTGAACAGGTCACGTAGTATGAGTTCGTTCCCTTATATCAAATTAAACATAACATGGAAAAATGTAGAAACTGCCCTGGAAAACCTGGAATTATCAGGGAATTTTGAAATCCATTTTTTGTGGCCACCCTGCTTCCTCATGAATCACTATCTATTGGTGAAAACCACATGAAAATCCGTTGCGTAGTTTAAAAGATCTAAGCGCACATACAGCGTGAGCGACTTCATTTTATACTTAGTAAAGTAGGTTGAACGAAAGGCTCGCGGGCCATACGAAATGGGCTCGCGGGCTGCACGTGGCCCGCAGGTTGCTTATTACTGCTTTGTGTGTTTTCCGCATTGATAGTGCACATTTTGGCATTGGTAGTGCATTTTTTGGCATTGATAGTACGTATTTCGTCATTTTGATATTGCGGATTTATAATGCGATGCCTATTTTTATTTTATTTTTATTTATTTAAGTTTTTATTCCAGCAGGGCTGGGAGGGTAGTGCAATCCCAGTCTGCCATATTACATAAACTATAAATTTATTAACAATAATCTTATTTTGAGGTTACTTTTCAGAGAATACAAATTAATATTAACGAGCATTTTGTGCAATTGTAATAAAATAAACCGGTGTGATATCATCACTTTAAAAGATAAATTTAATACCTACATTTTAAAAAAATTAGCCTCGATTGCAATAAGTCTAATATTTTTTTCTAAATAAATTTAGCCAGCCTCTTATTATTAAGTTAAATTATCTCTTTGTATTGCGTCTGTTTAGTTTTTGTTAAAAAAAAACTTCACGTTCCTGTGTACTGAGAGCTTTCGTTATAATAATATTTTTCAAAGTATGTCTTTGTCGTATCATATAATTCTGTGTAAAAGTCGCTTACGGAGAAGGTCTCCGTATAAATTCATATATTCTACTTAATAGTCTCTATGGCATAATCACAAAAGAAGAATTTTCATGTTTTTTGTTTTTAGCATCTTTCCTTTCGGGTACAATTCTTTTCATGTGGGTACGCATTTTCACTACTACTAAAATGATAACGAATTTAGTTTAGATTATTTATTGGTCCTTGCTGATGAATTTATTGGCCTTTTATGATGAACGATAAGTTCGCATTATACAAAATAAAAAAAAAATATTGTATAATATTTTATGACCTTTGTCAGATACAAGAGATGTTACTGAATGAACAGGGATGGCTTATCTCGGTTTTAGTGATAATTTTAAAACGAAAATCATTTATTTGGGATATCTAACTGTCATAAATACTTAATTATTCACAACAGCTGCTTTACTGTTCGTACCAAACAAAGATGAAATTGATGAATAGGGACAAACTTCACGGACACCATCGGGAATCCAAAATATATAAACTGAGCTTCAAACTTTCTTCAATTGCTTTTACTTCGCTCTGCCTCGGATATCCTCGCTTAGCAGTCATCCAGATTTCTCTTTGTCCATAGATTTTCATCCCACTCTGGAAAATCTATTATGTTGTGTTGTCTGCACACTTTAATTAGCCAAAATGTTGAAGTTTTGAAGTTTTCATCTTCCTATTAAGCCGGTACCCATCTGTTTGGTAATACACAACAATGGATTTGCCTCAATTTTAATATTATTTTCTCTTGTGTCTAAATCTAAAGTCTATCTTTACCAGCAGGCTTTCGATAAAACCTTCGGAGGGTGAGTTCTTGTATGTATTGCTCAAATCATGGCAGCACCGAGCCTGTTACTTGTAATTGAAAAGTGTGCGTGATCTGAATCTATAATTGTTTTTATTCTTTTCGCGTAGATAAATATATCGGCCTCGCTTTTACACTTTGCCATTTTAGATTCTCTTTTATCTAATCTGCTTGAACCTGCTTTAGAATTCAGAACATTCTTCGCCTTTTTTAGGTTGGCGCTTTTAATAAAAATGTTATTAACTCAAGGCACGGTTAAAATTAAAACTTTGGTAATAAATCCTACAAGTTATCATGCTTATGGCAGATACTGATTGTATTCTGGACTATTCTATACTAAGATTACTAAGGCGATCTTCGAGGTGCCTCCTCTCCTTTGTAAATAAGCACGTAGCTGAATGACTCACAGTTTATAATATAAATAAGCGAGAAAGAGTCCTCAATCAGCCTGGATCAATTTCTCATGAAAGATGAATCGTGTAACATAACAATTCAATTTGTATACACCCTGCAAAATATGAATTGTACAAATCAACATTTATTATCTCGACTCTTGCTCTGGTATTCCAACGCCAAACTCAATTTCTTGTAAACAACAGAACACAACATTTATAAAACGCTTCAAGTACACTTCAGAAAAAATTATACACGAATACAGTATAGACTGTAATAGGTAAAAGAAGCATAGGTCGTGAGGGTATACACATTTACACTGTCCTTCTCGATAGCCTGAAAACGCAGGATCGAAGAAACATTTTCTTTTTAATTGTTCAATCTGAAGATACGTGAACCAAATTATAATCTGGTTTAATCTAGAATAATTTTTGAAATTTTATAATATCAGTACATACTTAATATAACTCAGATAACATAGATAGATGAATAGTTTTATCGATCAATCAATATCAATCTTCATAAAATCCACACCACCCGCTTGCCAGCTGCCCGCTGCCTGAATTGAATATTTGAATTTATCGGCTTTAAACTAATTAACTCGCCACTAATTATACAATGCTTGCAATGCAACACTGGATATTTGAAAAGGGAATATCAAATACCTACTTACTCTAGGACATCTATTTTCCAATTTCTTCCGTAAAACGAATTTCAAAAGTGACTATAGTACGGCCCGCCATCCGTTTTAAATCGCACAAAAATATGTTTTCTTTGAATTTCTCGGCTTTTCTCTAATATAATTTACATGTATTATACACATAAACATTCCTCTTCAATCATTCTATCTATTGGGTGAAAACCGTATGAAAATCCGTTGCGTAGTTTAATAGATTAACGCGCACATACATTTTGAGCGACTTCATTTTATACTATGTATACATTTATGATAATATCATTGAATTTTGTAATTAGAAATTAGAATTCGAAATATTTACGTTTATTTGTCAATAAGAAAAAAATTATAATAATTAAAAAATAAACAAAAATTTTAACAAAACAAAAAAACGACTTCAAAAAATGCACTAAAAAGTAAAAAAATAATTTCGTATACTTCTACAACTTTATAATCAACTTACCTTTTCTACTCATCAATATGTACGTACGATTGTTATTTTTGGAGTCGGTGTCGGCGGGAGAGGAGCTGTCAAGTGGACACGCCGGGCCGCGGGTACCTTGGTTGACACCGACTCCAAAAATAACAATCGTACCTACATATTGATGAGTAGAAAAGGTAAGTTGATTATAAAGTTGTAGAAGAATACGAAATTACTTTTTTACTTTTTAGTGCATTTTTTGAAGTCGTTTTTTTGTTTTGTTAAAATTTTTGTTTATTTTTTGATTTTTAGTGAATCTGAAGATTCGGCCGAGTATCGTAAATTTGTTCTTCAGAATTGGAGAGTTCCGTTACTTTGTCATGGATCCCATAATCAGAACCTAACCTAACTCTCATCAAACTACCCTTGAAGTACATCCTTTCCAATACAAAAAGAATCATCGAAATCGGTTGGCGTGATATTGAGTTATTCGTCCATTTGTCGTGCACATACTTGATGCAAATTTAAGACTTAATGATTTTCTCATGGATGCCATTGTCAGAACTGTACCAAATTAAAATTGGACCACACGGGAAGTACCAGCTTTCAAATAAAAAAAGAATCATCAAAATCGGTTCACCCAGTCGAAAGTTCTGAGGTAACAAACATAAAAAAATACAGTCGAATTGAGAACCTCCTCCTTTTCGAAGTCGTTTAAAAAAACAGTTTGTCAAAGCAGTGCTCTGTGATCTCCATCAATTTAAGTCAAAGGTCTGGACCGCGAGATAAGGGCAGTGCGTTGTAATCCTAAATTACGGACCGGCTTAGCCAGCGCCCGTGCCGCCAATGACGTAGTGTGAATAAGTTTCTCAATGAACACTTAGGCAGAGTTCCGCAACCCCTAATGGGGTCGCCAAAGAAGTCGACAAGATTTTTTACTAATCTAATTTTATTAAGTGTACCGTGTACATTTGACGATTTTTTTTTCTTCTGGGGTCGCTGACAAAAACCTTCTTTGGTTTTGGGGTTGCAGCTCCGAGTTGAAAATGTTGCGGACCGCTGCCCTGTAGGATGAGCTAATAGCGATGTTACACTGTTCATTTCAATTTGGATGAAGCAACCAAATTGAATCGTGTAAATATAAAAGTGAATGATTCAATGTTATCGAATGTCATCGTATTGAGCTTGCTCAATATTTTCAACGCATGAATAACATTTAACGCGGTTGAATGAGAAACGAACGTGTATATAAAGGTATTGAATGATTTACTCGATATTTATTCGTGTGCGCTGCAGCCACGCGAAAATTTGCATTGTCAACGTAGTCAAAATTGTTTATAAATGGAATAGTACGTCTCCGTTATTGGAACATTTTAAGAAGAGCCCGTTGAATATCATTTAATTAATTCGTTATTTAAATGATCTCGAATTAATTAACGTAATTCCCAAGCGACGACCTGATTCAAAGACATCCTCAGCAATGTGAAGCGAATAGTTCACTTCTCCAGGATACGTGTAAACAGCATACCCTTTCACTTCTGCGTCATTCAACCAAAGTAAAGCAATTTGGTTGAACCGTGTAATATCGCTATAATACAAAATAGCTGCGGCCTTTATGTAGGTAATATATCTATATATCTGCTGAGGAAGATTGTGGTCTTCTTTACTCTTCATTGCCATAATAAGGCAGGGCGTACATGGTTGACATTTGCCACATAAGAACGGGTCGCTTCTTCGACCCATTGTGTTCAACAGCTCGGCTGTGAAACAGTTTGCCGGCATTTGTGTTTCCTCCGACCCATGTTGTACATGGGTCTCTTCAAAACCAATGTGCATTCCTTTCTCTCCTCAAAAAGACCCTCCACACAGCATCTCAGATTACATAAACCCTGAGGGAAATTATTTTCCTCAAGGCGCCCTGTGTGGAGTTAATATAAAAAATAAAAATAATAAAATCAGTTTTTAAAACGAAAAATGGAATATCTAAATAAAGTAATTAAAAAAAATATATATTTCAAGCCTTGTTAATCTTCTTTATACGTGCTATTTTGAAATATGTATAATTTGATAAGAAACGAATATTTTAGTCCTTGCTAATTTAATCCGCCAAACGGTAGCAAGTAATGAATACGTTGTTTTAAACAGTAATAATCCCTGCATTTAATTTTATCATGCCGAATAATATTTTAGATTCTGATAATGTATTTTCGGCATTCTTAATTAAAAACGTAATATCGGGCATGACGGGGAGATATACGAAAAATAATATTCAGAACTTCTGATAAAATTAATGAAGCTTTTTATCAGTCTGGCGAAATGTTCATTAACGTTTATCTATTTTATCGTCCGGCTGGGAAGGACGCCAGATGTCGCTTGATTGCGGGACGCGAGGGTTAATTAATGGGCGGCACAAATAAATCCACCAATTGAGGGCGGAATTAGGTTTATTTACTTAAACGTTTTCAAGCTTGCTGGAGCACGTATTCGGACTACCCGGTATCCGGCACTCAAAAAAAAGAAAAGATTAAAAATGTGTAAATATAACAGGTCTCTGCGTGTGTATCTTGTTAACCCTTCGTGTGACATAATTAACGAAGCGCACCTTTTATAATCGTATTCTTGTATTATGGTTTAAGGCTTTCACTGCTTTATTTGCCTTTTGGTGTGTTAAACAATTGCTTTTCCTCGTTTTTAAACCTTTTTAAAAATTATATTAACTCCACACATAATGCCTGCAAATCACTGCCTTGTATTGTCAAGTTCACGGTGCCCTTAGCAACGTTATGCCAAAAACATATTAAAACACACAACTACTTTTGAAAATGTCCAAACTGCTCGAGATACTTGAACCAAAAGGCATAATCTCTTACTTATCCCTTTTGCTAAAACAACTTTTTGCCAAAGATATTTTAGACACTTTGCGACAGCATTTCCACTGGCCATTCGACAAAAAACACAATGTATCTTAAATATAAATCTGACAAGAATTCCTGGATTACCATCCAGAACAGATTCAACATTAAAGATATTATCGAAACCAACTTACGAGTATAAGTATGTATTTTTTAATGGTACGATGATGATTGTCTATACTAAATAAATATTGTGTTTTTTTATTACGCACCAGATTTAAATGTCCGGGTTAAATTTTCCCCAAAAAAAAAAAAAAAAGGAAAAAAAGAAGGAAAAACTAAACCCTTTCACACACTTCCCCAAATGATCATCTAGTCAACCCACGCTATGCAATTGCACTATATAAGTATTATAAATACAAGAACAACATGTCAACCTACTAGAGACCAAATGGGAATATAATTCACCGACTCCAGATATTTTCATATCAGAGGGTTCGGCTCTGTGGCATTTCTAATTGAACCTATAAATCCTACCGATCCCTCAATATAAATATTTAAAAAATCCTTTGTAATCCTACATGTATTTAAAATGACTGATTTTTGCATTTTTATATACAAATTCTTTGACAAATCTAATATGCTTAAATTTTGAATCAGATTCCTAGGTATTATGCCAGTGGCCGAAATAACAAATGGCAATATTTTTATAGTCCGAGAATGCCAAATTCTTTTAATCTCATTTCCTAAATCTGTGTATTTTCTTATTTTTTCAGAAATAGTTTTTTGAATATTACAGGAATTTGGAATAGCTACATCAATGATATAAGTTATTTTTTTAATTTTGTCATGTAAAACTATATCAGGTCTATTATGACTAATTGTTCTGTCTGTTAGTATAGTTTTATCATAATATATTTTATAAAATTCATTTTCTAAAAATGAATTTGGTTCATATTCATAATATGGTACTATATTACGGCAGTCAATCAAGTTATGTTTAATAACCAAACTTTGGTGAATTATTTTTAAAACCTGATTGTGCCTAAATGTATACTCGGAAGGCGCTAATATAGAACATCCCGATATAATATGTTCTATAGTTTCGGGAAAAGCCAAACATTTTCTACATAAATCATCAATTTGATTTATATCTTTGATTATATGCTTTCTATAATTTTTTGTATTAATGACTCTATCTTGAATGGCAAGCATAAATCCTTCTATTTCTGCGCTCAACTCTCCAATACTCAACCATTTGTTTGACGAAAGTTTGTCAACATACGTTTGGTTGAGATAATTGAAGTGTTTTGCGTGAATAATTTTATTTGACCAGGAATCTAATAATTCCTGGTTAGTATTTATAAGAATGTTGGCATTCTCGTCATATAAATTTAAAGGTGTAATATTTCTATCTGCCTTGCAAATTATTTTGTGCATTTCTGAGCTATTAGATTTCCTATGGAAAAAAATTCTAAGCATTTCTACCTGATTGTGTTTCAAAGATGTTATTTTGACTACACCTCTACCTCCTAAATTTCTAGGTAAATTAATTCGTTCTATAGCTGAATTTGGATGATGGCAATTAAATTTTGTTAACGTAGTTCTAATCAATCGTTCTAAACTATCTAAATCTGTATTGGACCATTTAATTATGCCAAATGAGTACGTTAGTAGAGGTATTGCCCAAGTATTTATTGCTTTTACTAAATTTTTAGCAGATAGATTGCATTTTAAAATTTTTCTGATCCTAGTTTGAAATTTAATCCTAATATCATTTTTAATACTGGTGTGATCTAATCTATTCGATTGCGGGTATCCTAAATATTTATAAACCTCATCCCCTTTCATACTTTGAATTTTGAAATTTCTAAATATACCCTCGTCTCCATCTACAATTTTGCCTTTTTCTATATGGATAGTTTTACATTTATCTAAACCAAAAGTCATTTTAATATCATCTGAAAAAATTTTAACTACCTTAATCATTTTCTCTAAATTTGATTCAGAATTTGAAAATAATTTTATATCATCCATATATAATAGATGTGAAACTATACTACTCTCTCTTGTATTACCCTTAATTTTTATTCCAAACTTGCTTTTAATTAACATTTTAGAAAGGGGATTCAATGCTAAGCAAAACCAAAGAGGGCTCAATGAGTCTCCTTGAAAAATCCCTCTTTTTATTGAAATGCCCGGTACTACTATTTTCTTACCTTTTAAATTAACTAGCAAATCTGTATTCCAAAAGTTAAAAATTTGTAAAATTTTTTAAATTTGTACTTTTATTGTGTGTTATTATTTTTATTATAAACTGCTCATGTTTTAAAACGCCTGCTCTCACACAGGTTTTCCTAGTGAGACAGGCATAGGACATCAGAAATTGTAAGTGTAGAATTAATATAAAAGAATTAATATATTAAAAAAAAAATAATATAAAAAAGACACCTAAAAACTCTTTAGAATTGTGTTGTTTTTATGCTACCAGTATTTAAGTGAGAAGTACTCCGAAGAATATGCGCCACTGATTCCTTCGACACATGCACAGCCGGGAAACCTGTCTAAAGACGTATACATCATTTGTACACGGTTGAAATTTTCCACATCGTTTTTGCTATTCGTTCCTTGTGTTCTATAAGTTCGGCTATGAATTTCGTTAATTTTCCATTGTTTCTGTTTCCTCATTTCCTATTTCAACACAAAGCATCCCTAAAATAATTTCCCTCCTTTGTGTAGCTTGTTTAGTAAAAATAAATAAAGTACGTAGTTATTTAATATCGGAAAGCAAATTTTTCAATTTTTACGCCTTTCTTCAGTTAAAACTTGTTATTTATGGCTAACTTGTTATTTTCTTGATTATCTTGAACTTTCTATACATAGTACCTACTTATTCAGCTGTCTAATTATTGTATTTCTCTTTGTTACAGGTATTTTGATTCTTCCCAGTCCCACAAGGTTCTACAATCGCCTAAACATCTAGTCAGTAAGTGCGTTTACTCCCTCCCGTAACATATTTGTTTTATTGGGTGATTTCCTTCCTTTAAGATTATCCTTTATCCAGCATCCCCGAAGCGTGGAGCTGATATAAATAATGAACATGGAATTTTCAATACAGGTGTGAATGAACTAAATAATAAGACTTAACCCAAGAAGCAGAGAAAATCACTCGCTCATCTAGTCAAAATAAGAATTAGTGTGGTATTCTGAATAGGTATCTATTATTCATTCGTAATCAATTTTTATGATATCTTCTTCTAGAATTCCCAATAAGTGCGTAATCAGAAATATATATGTATGCGAAATATATATTTACACTTGAATTTATGATCTGTACCAAGTATATTTTATTTATCTTTTGGTGCTACCTTGTGTAGTCGGTATATTCGTATCTTTTCTGGGAAAAGCGTATTTATTATTTATTCATTCTTGGAAAGTTTATCTCGTATTCGTACCGTGTATTCGTGTTTATGCTTAGCGCCGTGGCTACGCTTCGCTGGCGTATTTCGGAGCATAATTAAATCTGCTGATATTGGAAACTAAAATCTCCGTTGTTCAGTATATATGCTCAATTTCATGTTCGTGTTTGTCTACGTTTAAAAGTAGGTTAGGAGGGACTTTGATGTCGAGTTAATATTAATCTTGTATTTATTCATCAACGTTTGCGGTTGCAGATAGGTAAACTGCTCACTCTGTTTCAATGTCATCAATAAATCCTTCAATGTTGATTTTACTAGAATTAACTTCTCGAAGCTTGTAAACCTCATTGTAACTGATTTATTTAATAATAATAATAATATCATCTATCAATGAAAATATGAAAGAGATAAAGTCACAGAAAATAAAAAGGTCACATTCGCAATTTTGACTCAACCTAGATCCTCTAGTCTTACCGGGAAGCGTATTTACAATCCCTACCGCATTTCAGTCGCTTTAAATTTTCAATATCAAAATTTAAATATTTAGAAATAAAATTATTAATTTCTAATATACACATTGGAAAGATTATTTTATCTAGATTTTAGAACAATTTTTGTGTTTGCAAAGTGATAAAAATTATCAATATAGAGGTGTATTTACAATATATGGGAATAATATTAAAATTTAAATATTTAGAAATAAAATTATTAATTTCTAATATACACATCAGAAAGATTATTTTATCTAGATTTTAGAACAATTTTTGTTTTTCCAATGTGATAAAAAATAACCAATACAGAGGTATATTTAAAATGTAAATTGTCATTACCGCGACTGAATCGGTATAGGTTTTGTAAATACGCTACCGGGAATGCGGCACCCGTATCCGCCTCCCAAATTGTAATTAGGTACAGGTCCGTTGGTAGAGACGCCGAAGAACTGAGATCGAGCATCATCGGTTGTGACTGTTTCCTTTTATTTTTGTGACTTTATCTCTGTCATATTTTCATTGAGAGTTGTTGATATTGTCTTCTTCAGTGTTTAAAGTCTTACTAATAATCATTTTACTATGTGTAGTACCATGACTAATTATGGTGTTCACGGTTGTTTTAATACCATGTTGTGGTTTAAAATACCATACCAGCGCCCTTGAGGTGATTTTTCACGCAAACGGCGCTATATAAATTAGCCAAATATTATTGTGTAAAATGTTAGTTCGATATTGCAGATATTTCTCTTCGTGAAAACGCTACTCAATTAGTACAGTGTTGTTTACACACTATTGCTTAAAATCGGTTTTTCCCAAACTTATTTGGACCAAATAATTTATTACTAATATTCAATCTTGACTACTAATTTATTTAATGGTATTGACATAAACTTTCAATTTGTATATCGATCAGATTTCCGATTGCCAAAATCCATGCCAGCCAGTTTCGTCGCTCTCGTCTCTCAATATTACTACTGCAATTCCTTGTCTCTGATCGAAAATAAACGTAAAAACACTTGTTCATATCATATTTTTCTGCTTTAGAGTAATTGTACATGATTCTGCACAAATTTTCACTAATGGTTTGATAATAGCCTTGTCTAAACGTTCAACACGTTGTTTAATGTTCCTAACTTGGATCGTGAGAAGTTTTGGAACCTTTCGGCTTTTTTATGTTAACTCCACACCGGAGGCCCATAAGAAAATTATTTTCCTCATGTAGTCTTTGGGGATGCTGTTTAGGGGTGTTTTAAAGAAATGGTGGAGATGGAAGTATTGGGAATAGGGGTGGGCAGAAATCTGGAGATCAGTGCGTCCATGAGTGACCGACGTGTGAATCCATCCCTAAGGCGATGGA
Organism: Limnephilus marmoratus; assembly: GCA_917880885.1. NCBI lineage: Eukaryota > Metazoa > Arthropoda > Insecta > Trichoptera > Limnephilidae > Limnephilus > Limnephilus marmoratus. The sequence goes on along the minus strand of OU862918.1, from coordinate 52,297,614 downwards.
TGGTTCGAGAGTACGGCTTGCGCCACCATGCAGCTAATGACCTGGACAACCGCCGCCAAGACCTAGACAAACCTCCACCCATGAATCTGGCACCTCTGCTAAGTCACCAAACATAAGGAACCACTCGGGGTGACCTGTGGCAGGGTTGTTATCCCTATTTAAATAATTTCTACCTCTAATATAGTTCTAAACACTAGGATCTACGTGTCTCCTCGTTCCTAATGGAACATCTTTCCTCGGCCCAAGTATCTAATTTACACGCTCGTCATAAATGTTTTATTTTCATGACCTCTGATAATGCTGCCAATGTTTTAAAAACGTTATTATCGTCCATGTTGAAAGTGCCGCCGGAACAGCGTTATTGCCTTTCCTTGGCAGGAGTCGGCTCCACAAAATGAAATTATCCATTTTCTCCCATAGAAACGTCTGGCCTTTTCGACAATTCAATATTATGGTAATGGGGACCTCATCCATAATTCAGCGCCTCGCGGTGAGCAGCAAGTCGGAGTGAACCGTCTTCCATAGATATATTATTTGTCCCGAGGAAAAACCAACGATTGTCTATGCGGAAACAAATCTATTTCAAAGCTATGCTAATATTCCGATATCGCTGTTTTCTCGGAAAATGGATGGAGATTTTGAATTTTAATTTTACCCTGGAGTTTTTATTCACAGGTTCACAGGACGACTAAACATATTATTTTATATTCCATTATAAACTCTAACTAAGATGACGTCTATTGTGACTTATTACTTCAACGAGGAATAAATCTTTCGCGTTTTTCTAAAAAAAATCGTGTAGGATGTAGATTCAAATCAGTCCATAAACCGTTTTAGGCCAACAATAACGCTCATTGTACCTACTTAAAAAGCACGTACTACCCACAGCATCTTCCAAGATGACTCGGGTTTCCTGTATGCAGTATGTAAAAAAAGATATATTTCTTAACAAAATAACCATCAAGCCATTTCCCAGAGTGGTAGTCAGAGACGGCCGCTAAAAAATTGGTCTTGGCACACACTCCTCACTTCATACACATGCACTGCACACATCGTCTCATCTCATACACACCCTTATCTTATTCTGACTCTTGACATGACCCGACTTTAGTATTTGCTTCAATTGATCATGCCTTGTCTTTCTCGAGCACCCCCGTTTTCTTTTGCCATTTTTAGATTTACGTTTATCCCTACATATTATCCTTTATTGCTCCAATTGCCCAAACCATCTAAGCGTCCCTTTTTTATACTTTTATACTCATTATGCTTACACCAGCCTTGCATCCTTTTTGAATCCACATCTTTTACACGGTCATACATGGTTTTACAACCAGTGGCGGCTCGTGACTTTTGGTTGTGCTAGGGTGCTAATATTAAAAAATTGGCATCATGGATGTTGTCGTATGCGAAAAATATATATTTTTTTTTTTTCAAAAATCGGTGTTTTGTATGAAGATTTTTCAGGAAATCGGTGCGGCGCACCACCAAACTGAAACTAACCTGAATTTTTTCATACAAAAAACTGATTTTCAAAAAAAAAAAAAAAATTTTTTTCGGCTACAACAACATCAATAATGCCATTTTTTTAATATCAGCACTCTAGCACACCAAAAAGTCACGAGCCGCCACTGTTTACAACACGTTCTCCTTAGGGATCTTATTTCTACATCATTCAGTCAACTTTCATCCTACCCTATTCTTTCAACAAGTATTTCTTCACTTTTAGCTGTAATTGAACTACATTTTACCAATTACCTAAACACTTCCCAACGTACCTCTTCCACATTTTCACTTCTCTCTTTCATTTTCCTTCCGTTTCATAGCTTTCCCTAATGTTGAGTGGGATGTCGAGCATTGTAGTTTTCACTTAAGGTTTAAAAATGTTCATAAAATATTCATCTCACCATAGCATGCAAACCAGAGCTATAAAAAGATAAAAGTACAGAATATTATGAAAGCAAGGACGATAACCCCGAAGGTCACTCCTTCCCTCGATCCCTGTCTATCCTACGCTCGTGTATTGACTGTTGGTTGCTGTGTACACCGGCTGATTAAAACCCACAACCCTCCCACCCTCCGAACAGGTATTCCCAGCCACCTCAATATAATGCCTCCGGGCTTACTGGGATAAGGGTAGGTCCCCACTTCTGATTGGGATGGGCACGATCGTTTCGAATAATAATATTTATTTATCAGATGCGAAATCAAGAGCAATTTAAACTTTGATCTCCAAGGTATTATTACTTGACTTGCCTGCTTTTAATGCTACTCGGTAGACACTTCTCTCAAACAGATGATAACACATACAAAACACTTTTATTACACAAATTAAAACAGTTACATTTTATATAATTATGTGATATGAATAGGAATCTCCAAATACTTGAAAAAAAACCCTTGACTTTGACAGAAACAGGCGGTCCATATGCTGCAGATTCCCATATCTTAACTGATTGCACATGCGTCATGTGAGAATATTGCTATCATTTCAACGTTATTTCAATTAAAGATGCTCATTTATCCTTTCGGAATCGGTGCATAGATGTTGCCACTTGTCACATGAGCATGGGTCTCTTCTACGATTCGTTCTTGAATTCAACAGCTATACTGTGGACAAATTTGTCAGCCTCTGTGTTTCCTCTCTCCTACAACTTGGTTTTGTTGCAAGACTCAAATTCACTCCTTCCTGGCCTCAAAAAAGACCCCTCACAAAACATCTCCAAAGATGAAATTATTCTTCTCAAGTCATTTTAGATTTCAATGTAGTACATTTTCTTGTAAATACGAGTAGACTTCGATACCCGTATCACGTTCCCATGCTTTGATTGTCTTGCCGTAAACTTTTCGGCTTAAGAAAGTTAACATTATGTCCATATACCCTTAAATTGAGAAAAAAAACAACAACTCTATTTCTTTAACTGTGTTTTCGCTTCGTGGCTCAACTTTAACCCCATCCCCATTCCCAGTAATTCCACGTCTTCGTTAACAAAAGCCCAAATTTTTCGCACAAAGAAAATTCTCCTGAAACCTTAGAAAATCACACCGGGCCGAGTTTCTCGTAAACTCTGAAACTTCACTCGTTTCTACCTAGTACAGTAGTACCACCTACTCGCTGTTCAATTATTGCTTTGCCTTCTTTTGTTTCATTCTTGTAATTCTACGTGGGTTTTTTTTTGTTTTCCTTTCATAATTTTAATTAACCTCCGTTATCAAGAATTATGCATTGTTCCTTTGATTTTTTCAATTAGGTTATCGCCGTTTGAAACCCATGTCTGGGTTTTCCTCCCAGGATGATTGCGTGTTCACGCCGTTCAAGGCCGTCATAACACCGATATTATTCTTTGCAATCAATTTCCGTTATTTTTTCCCTTCTGACCACTTGATTTATTTCCTGTAAGTGATTGATTGTTTCTCGCTCGTTCCAAACCATTTCCTACGCTTTATTAAGTTCTTCATTTTTTTCTGCTCTTCTTTTGTAAGCCTCTTAATTAACATCCAACGGTTATGTAGCCGCGTCGTAATCCAAATCATCGAAAGGGAAAGATATATATTTAACTAGCTGACCCGACAAACGTTGTTCTGTCACATAAATTATTTCTAGTGAATATTTTGGTTGTTAAATAAAAAATAACGAATGTATTGTAAGTGTGTGGGGATGGGATCTATGACAAAAAGTGGAAAGGAGCGCTGTAAAAACACCAACTAAGGTAGGAAAATGAAATAAAGAAAATCAGTGTGCAATTGAATGTACGATATTTTTTGTCAGTCCGTCTTTAGCCAACACAAATAAGCTCGCCAGTTTGCCCACGCGAGAACATGATACCGAATGAAATATCAAAATGACGTGACGCTTCTCGTGAATGTTTTGCGCATGTGTGAATGAAAGTTCGATGAGGCGGACATAGCGCCATCTGTCATTCAACAACGTAAATAATTTCGTTCTGTTTGAAATAGGAAAGATGGTTAAATTTGTTCATACAAAAATACTAAAATCGCGATTAAAAATGGGAGGGTGGGGGTAGGAGAGTTAAAATTTGGGGTAATAGGTATTTTTTGATGCCAAATAAAAAAAAGCACAAAAAAAATATGTTCAAAAAATTGATTTTTTTTCTGGGTAGGGACACCCTAATCACCTAGCGGTTTGATATTTACTTTAAAACCTATTCTCATACCTATCAAATATACATAAAAAAATTCATTAAAATCGGTCAAGCCGTTCTGGAGGAGTGCGACCTCAAACACCGGGACAGGAGATATTTATATATCTCTCTCTCTGGTTTCAATCCTGGGATTGGTTTGCAGCAATTTCATTTATTCGTTTCTTCCACTCTTCCCTGTCTTGTGCGGCTCTTTTGAAGTCTGCATATGATAAGCAGCGCACGTCCACCAGCAGGACCTCCAGGTACTCTCGGCGTGGGCGTCCCCTATCGTTTGTCCCCTCGGTCATACCCTCCATTATGGCATGTAAGAGGCCTTCTTGTCTTATTGCATGGCCGATCCATCATGCGCGCCTTTCGGACAAGGTCCTGAGCAGGTGCCTTCCTCCTTCGATTCTTTGGAGAACGTCCTCATTTGTGATGTGGTCTCTCCAGGAAATTCCTAGTAGTCTTCTATAGGACTACATCTCAAAAGCCTCTAGTCTCCGTTTATTTCTTTCGGATAGGCACCATGCATTTCGTTATATATAAGATTGAAAAATTCAAAATGTCCCCTTTCCCAGTATCAAGTAATATGTTGAGAGGCTGAAAGAAGTGGGGAAAGGGGAATAATACGAAGATTGGGAAGTATCCGGTTACTAATAATAATAAGCCTTTTTATTCTGGACTTCTGTTAGGTATGTATTAGACATGATCTTATTTGTTATAGTATATCCCGAAGCTCAGTTTGTAATAAGTGAAATAATCTACTTCAATGTATAACTGATGAACCTGATACTTACGTATAAACTCCTTCCTCATTACTATGTGCGGCTAGCTCCAGTAAAGGGTAGGTGCATGATAATTAAAACCCATAATTGAAAGAGATAAGTTCAAGATATATAATAGGGTATTTATTGTGATAACAACAGGGACTTGAGCGGTAAATTAAACAAAAGGTGAAGACTCTAAATTATTAGTTAATATCTCGGGCCGTGTACATCATCAATCGAAGATTGATGGATGTTAGACAATAAGTTATAAGTGGGTAGAACGCAAGTGTGCAAGTGTTGAGCGCCATTGCATTTTTATAGAATACAAAAACTAAACTGGTAACCTGAGAATTAAGAAAATAATATAACGTTACGATTTCCATGAAGCGAAGATATGATGACATATGATGAATATAATGTTGCGATCTAAAGCGCCAATGGTCGGTCCCCCAGACAGCCGTAAGCACCTTCCTTCCGTGGTTTGGTTTCTTGACTGACATTAGCCGCGAGCCGAGTCTCTGCACAGATGATAAATGAAACGGGTTAACACCTCTCAAAACGCCAGTACTTATTCCTATGAAATCGGGGTGAGAAGGTCCGTGTGAAATCAACCCGTTGCATTACCCCTTCGCCAAAGAAAAAAATATTTCCTCCTGGAAATAATGAGGTCCACCTGGCACCTCCTGGAGAGAACTTGTAGCCTCGTGAGTCTTGCTCGTAGAGTGATTGATTGACGATGAGTACCAAACTTGAAGATTTTCAGACGGTAGGATCCTGGTTGATAGAAGGTATTGTAATACTGTTGACATAATGTCAAAATAAAGTGATGAACAAGAAAAGTTCCACTATACATGCAGCATCTCTCCTATAATGATGTATTCAAGTACTTGATGACCCAAAGTGGCCCAAGGTAGAGATGGAAACTCTGGTACGATGACATGAATCCAGCGTCAATAATCATGATAGAATCTCTCTGATAATGATTTCATCAAAAATCTAATGACCCAAGATGGCCCACTGTAGAGATGAAAGCTTGGTCCAATGTCTTGAAAACAGCGTCTCTCTGATAATGATTTCTTCAAAAATCTAATGACCCAAGATGGCCCACTGTAGAGATGAAAGTTCTGGTCCAATGTCTTGAAAACAGCGTCTCTCTGATAATGATTTCTTCAAAAAAAAAATCTAATGACCCAAGATGGCCCACTGTAGAGATGAAAGCTTGGTCCAATGTCTTGAAAACAGCGTCTCTCTGATAATGATTTCTTCAAAAATCTAATGACCCAAGATGGCCCACTGTAGAGATGAAAGTTCTGGTCCAATGTCTTGAAAACAGCGTCTCTCTGATAATGATTTCTTCAAAAAAATCTAATGACCCAAGATGGCCCACTGTAGAGATGAAAGCTCAGGTACAAAATCTTGATAACAGCATCCATAATTTTTTTGTGAAATGTAAACTTCTTTTTCTTCAGGTTGCTTGAAGTTCCTACTCTAAACTATACTACCTATCTCAGGTTACGAGTAAATGATGATAATATATTAAAAGAAAAAATTAACAAAACCCAGAAAACCAACCTAATTGATAATGCTTGCCCAAAACTAAGTAAAAATCTGCACATACCATTATAAAAATGATTATCATAAAGCTTAATATGCTGTAAAAGCTTCCTATGTCAAACACCACAGAAGTGATAATTAATTGATACCTACACACTTGCAATTAAATAAAAAAGTATACCTTAATGAAGATAAATGTGGTGAAGTAAATAAGCAAAACAAATGCATTTTAAATTGAAATTGAGCGTGGTGAAATATTATGAAATTCAAATCATACCCATACGATGTCAAAACCCACCAAAATAATTTACTAACAAGAGTAAGAAATTAATGCTTACTAAAATTTCAATAATATTCTGAATGAGTATAAAATTCTCAAAATTAAACTCTTAATTTGTTTACTAAAAGAATTATCAAATCACTAAAAAATCACATTCCCCGATAATAGATATTTATTAATTATTTATTTATGAAAAATCTATTAACCTGTAGATATCATTAATGAAAGGCAAAGATTTTGAATTCCTTTCAAAATTAATAAGTGATATTACATTCAATAAAAGAAAATAATCTGTGTCCCAAAAGTTAAAAAAAAAATTGTGAGACAATAAATAAACACTGACAAAAAAAAACCCTGAACAAAGATGATGCTAATACCTTGGATTTAAAATATTAGTATGAATACCAAAGGCATAATAAAATGTATAATGAAATTTTCACATCCCGAGTGAAATAACATAATTCATTATACCGGAAGAAAAAAGAAAAAAAATAAAATTCATCATGAAAATTCTACTAAAGAATTTTCAGGAGGAATATTAATGCGATTCACACAACACAAACATATAATACATATCTGCTAAACAACAATTGTATAATTTTTTTATATGTATATATATGTATTTAAAACCAGCTCAGCGCTGTACTGCATAAGAGTATCTTTTGTAAGATTTGAATATATTAACACCACATATGTCAATGTGAATTATGATATCTATGCTGAAACAAATGTGAACATTCATAATCAATATTTTAAATATATATATATATAAATAATAATAAACATTAAACGAATTACTAAATACTTAAGGCTTCTTGCGATCCTCTAAAAGAGTTAGTGCCTGAGATTCTACCATCCAAAGAAAATTCTGAATTATTGTTTGGGAACAAATAAAAATTAACCCACTCCATTATCTTTAATCAATAGAGATTATTATTATGTAATAATGTAATGAACCGTATACTTCTCGTAAAGTATAAACCTTTACGCAAAGAATTCTTCATCTCACGTGAAATGAAAGTAAATGGCGAACGATACGCCATCCTCGAATAAATCGAAACGTGTTTGCGAACTCAGTGACAAGAAATATTTCATAACTTGTATGGAACGCCAAACCCTAAAAATCTGCCGTACACAGAGGGTATCACCGTGAGATCATATATCACCTCAACAAATGTCTAACGCTAGCAACGTCAGAAAAAAAAAATTTCAGTATAAGTTTTACCACTGAAAATGAGGCAACGCTCCTAAAATTTGTTTTGTAAAACAAAACCTGCACGATTTACTATCACAAGGAACAGAACACGCAGTACACAATCCACAAAACAAAACAGCACATACAAAAACCGCAAGCTACCTTCAACGATCAACCACAACTAACCTTTGAAAGTTGAAAGTGCTTATGGAAGAAACATAGTATCTGAGTCCGGTGGCGCTCCAAGCCCAAACCTATATTTCCTATGACAAATAATACAAACTTATCTAACAGCTGAAATACATAATTGCTCCGCAATTATGATTATATTCATATTTGCAGCGTCTTGGGGCTACGAGAACATATCCTCTTCGACCCCTCTGCACAATGTTAAATTTAACGATTAAATCGATGATTATCCAGTCAAATTGTCCGAACTAATCTGGAATAGCGTAGACGCAAACCTAAACTCGTGATATTAGCTGACTCAAACCTACGAACCTGAGTCGTATAATCATTCTCATACTCTGATTAATATGCGTAATTTTAAATGTTACATACATTCTTAATAACCATTAAATTAAATATCCCGAAAATTATATGCTGAATATCTCTGATAGCCCTTAATAGGAAAAATACCTGCACTTTCAGGAACCGCTTAACCTTATTAGAAAGTAAATCCAATCTCTTACGGTGACATTTGATAATAATAAAAATCCCAGAAAGAATAAAACCCAATATTATTTTTACCAAGATGAAATTCTACCAAGCGTGAACCAATAAAATTAATAATAATACAGAATACACGAAAGTTTATCTACATACTGATTTGAATCTTAGAGATAGCGAAGTCTCATACCCAAAACCCTATAACTTACTCAATTTACCGACAGATGTCATTGAACATGGTCTTAAATAAATAACATTCCTATGAAACATAAACCCTATAAATTACTCAATTTACCGACAGATGACATTGAACATGGTCTTAATTAAATAAGATTCTTATGAAACAGAAATCATAATTACAGTACGAACCGACATTTTTAAACATGTAAAGCCCTAAAAGGAATGTAAAATAATGCTAGCAAGCACTGCACTAACGCTCCCGGTCCTAAAGAAGAGAAAATAAAGAAAGTCCTCGCAGATTCATCTCGTTATGCAATTAGCAGTAATATTAAATTCTTTAAACAGAAATTAAATAAATTTAAACTTTAACTATTGAAATGACTCAATCAGTAAAACCCCAAGAAAACTAAAACTTAAATCTCGACACGAATAAGCAATTTGAGTAAGTTGACCTTCTGTCACTCAAATTTCCCATTGAAATGCCTGACTCTCGAAATGAAAAAACTAAAAGATAAATCCAATCACATAATGATATCGCAGTTTAGGGTACCTTTAAACTGCCATCGGAATGTGTAAGGAACTTATCCGACCCCAACAAAATTTACTAGTGTACCAACATTATCTCAGAAAACCCAAGCCGATAGTACTTGTCAAAAAAATGAAGATTTATCATTGTGCCACATGTAAACTTCATTTTCATTGAGAAAACTATCAATTGCAGAACACAATTATCTATATTCAAAATTACTCAATCTTAAGGAGATAATAAAAAATAATTAATGATTTATAAACTCTACTAAAGTCAAAATCTGTCAATTAGATCATATCTACTGCAAATTAAGTAAAGGAATATTTAAACCCTGTATCCGCGGTGAATAAGCAGCGACGAACCTTTCGGCTCCTGCAGACCGGACGTCTTGATCTACTCGGCGCACCCAGAAAACTCGCGCTGAAAAGTTATTAATTGAATGTCATTCAGAGAAAGAAAAAAATTATTATTGAACATGGTACACAAGGGAATACGCCCACAAGGCTGACAAAGATTCTTGTTAAAGAACAAATTTATTACTTGAGTCGCATAACAAACAAATTTGTCCCTAAATTTAAATAAACTGGAGATAACTCTCCGTGCATGTGTTACAAGCTTAATGAATAAGAGAAAAGAGCAAGTAAATCATCCAAAATAAAATTGAACATCACTGATAATAATGGAAATTGCAAAACGTTTCATAATGTGAGATGGAATCCTAAAGTTCGAGGAATAAGGAACCATGTTCTATGTAGAGAAAACTCAACATTAATAATAGAACTACCTTGTTCTGAAAGAAATATCAATCTGAAAAAAATATATTTTTTTATTTTTGAAATCTAGTAAAAATAAAATGGTATTGTTAACTTACATATTAAAGTGAAGTCCATTCTAAGTTAAATAATGCATCTGTACCAAAACATCTGATAAAAGCCATGAGCTATCCTTATTCATGTGACAAAATTTTATGTTCACAGTTTACCTACAAGACTACTGTAAAACGAAAAAAATTATTAGACGACATTGAAATAAGAATTGTAAAGCCAACGAGTTAAGCACATCGATATAATTGCATAATAATCTCCAATCCATCTGCAAAACCCAATGTACCTACAAAATCAATTTGCAGTACAAGTGTGATCAAACTCACAAAACCCGAAATATCTCGGTAAAAGTCTCAATGACAAGATACCCACGGACAAAACACACAAATACCTAAGTTGAGCACAAAAAACCAAACCAAGGAAATGAAAAATTAGATAAAACATGAATAAAGTATTTAACAAAAAACCCCGGCATACTTACAAACTGTCAAGGTCAACCAACCATTTTAGACCGCAACAAAATAACCTCAAATGTCAAATAAAATTCCCGAACATGAAATAACTTGAACACTTGAAATAATATTCTTATAATAAGAATATAACCCGTGATAATGTAATAAAGCAACGTATTTTAACCATATTCGGAATGTAAAGGAGAATGCGAACATATTATAACTGTCAAATACATCGCGCGAAATTAATGAGGCCCACTAAATAACATCTACTGGATCTACTGTCTAGTTCAAACCACGTGGGTCGCCACTGTAATAAGTGAAATAATCTACTTCAATGTATAACTGATGAACCTGATACTTACGTATAAACTCCTTCCTCATTACTATGTGCGGCTAGCTCCAGTAAAGGGTAGGTGCATGATAATTAAAACCCATAATTGAAAGAGATAAGTTCAAGATATATAATAGGGTATTTATTGTGATAACAACAGGGACTTGAGCGGTAAATTAAACAAAAGGTGAAGACTCTAAATTATTAGTTAATATCTCGGGCCGTGTACATCATCAATCGAAGATTGATGGATGTTAGACAATAAGTTATAAGTGGGTAGAACGCAAGTGTGCAAGTGTTGAGCGCCATTGCATTTTTATAGAATACAAAAACTAAACTGGTAACCTGAGAATTAAGAAAATAATATAACGTTACGATTTCCATGAAGCGAAGATATGATGACATATGATGAATATAATGTTGCGATCTAAAGCGCCAATGGTCGGTCCCCCAGACAGCCGTAAGCACCTTCCTTCCGTGGTTTGGTTTCTTGACTGACATTAGCCGCGAGCCGAGTCTCTGCACAGATGATAAATGAAACGGGTTAACACCTCTCAAAACGCCAGTACTTATTCCTATGAAATCGGGGTGAGAAGGTCCGTGTGAAATCAACCCGTTGCAAGTTTGCCTCTTGGCATAGGCCTCCTCTAACATTTTCCATTGGGACCTGTCACGTGCTACTCTTCTCCATTGATGTCCAGCAGTGAGTTTTAGGTCATCTTCCCATCTTGTGTGTTTATCCGGTTACTAAGCAACGCTTAAACCATTTTATGCAACTTTTAGATTTCGTTTCAACAGGGTACTTCGTGAGTGTCTTCCACTCCGAAACGATGTGACTATTCTACAAAAATACCAACCGTTGCCATTTCAATTTTTCCGTCAAGTTTTACGATTTCAATATTTTACCGAGACGTGTATTTTTTCAGGCAAGTTTTTCCCGAGTATTTTCAGTGAACATACTTTCATACACGTGGCGCTGAAAGCCAGTCGCTGAAACTGTTATTAATATGCAAAGCGCCGGGACGCGTGTGGGCTCAGGAAAAGTAGAAGTATGTTATTTCCCTGACGTCTCCCTTTTCCCTTTTCCCTTCACCTTTCTCCTCTCCTTACCCTTGACGGCAGGCGTCAAGCGTCAAGGTGTTGGCGATCAAAGTGAAAGGATTGCCTCCACCTCGGCTATTCAACCCTCCCAGACTAATAGAAGCCGGCTTTAAAGCCGCCCCATGCTTTGTCCCTGTACCAGTGATGATCAACCTTTTTAACTGGAGGCCCAATTTATCCATTTTTAATGTGTTCGCGGGCCGCAGGTGGTATGTACATATAGCGTGACATGGTTATATTCGCGGTTGGAGGTATCGCGAACTCTTAATTACAGCCAAAATTTTATGCCTCCATGGCCGAAGTAATAAATGCTGTCGATTTTTTGTCGTTTTCGATCATTCTGAAATATTAAAAAAAAAAGTTATTTTGCGCGTCCGTTTTGAAATAAAGAGACAAAAGATTGTCACGAAAACCCTTTTGTATTTGTAATTCATATTTTTAAAACGTTAAATAATTGATCATGGCCACCCACAAAACTAAACAATTGCCATTCAATAAGTAATATCAAACTCTCTTTTGTTACTGCTATGTTTTCAGGAACTTCATTTGGAAGCATACCTACCCTTATAAAGCGGAAACTATTTAAGCTTAGGTAGGCATTTTAGTAGGTAAACATTTTGTTAGGTTCAAGGTCAAATCAATAAATGCTGTTCACTTTTACCGTATATATTAAATTATTTTTAAAAAATGGTTTCATGAAACGGAAACCTTCAAAATGCATTAGAAAAGCGCTCCGCTGCGAAGTTGAAAAATTACAAAGGTACAAATCGAACCACGAAAACAATTTAAAAATTTAATAAACTCTTTTAAAAAAACAAACCAGAATTTTTGTTACCGCAATTTTTTTGATATTTTATTTAAGTACTGTATTTTCCATGTGAGAAGTACGAAAGATTCGTGACCCGCACGAAATGTGATCGGGATCTGCGTAAAGTTCACGCGCCGCGTGTTGCTGACCACTGTCCTAGATATTAGGCAGGTAGACACTTTGTCCTTACATTGGTTCTTATAGAAAAGTGATTCTTTATCTTCTTACTCTTCTGAAATGCTTTAATTTTTAATCCCATAATTGTGCACGGTGCATATCGGGTGTCGACACGTTGCGTCGTGTCGGGTTTTAATAATGTGTTTCCGCCTTAAAGTTCGCGCGCTGTGTTGCTCACCACTGTCCTAGACATTAGGTAGGTAGACACTTTGTCCTTACATTGGTTCTTATAGAAAAGCGATTCTTTATCTTCTTACTCTTCTGATATGCTTTAATTTTTAATCCCATACATAATTATAATATGCTATTTTATGCAGTTTTTTTAGATGCTATATTGAACTTCATTTATCTAAGTGGCTGAAATTTGTTGTTAAGCTTTAAAAAAACCTTGGGACTGAGCTCTAGTGTCATGAAATTTTTAATAAATTTGGTGCCTGGAATTTATAGGTGAACCGATGATAAAAAAAAATTCAATCACACGTCGCACGGGATCACGTGATACGCGCGCTCTTTCGTGTTACCGTGCTGCAGAAACGAGACGGGGAGCTTACACTTGCTTGTCTATACCCGAAAACTCAGTTGCAACGTGTGACAAAAATATTTAACTCGTTTTTAATTGAAAAAAATACCATCTGTCAGCAAAATGACATCGACACATTTTCATCCAAATATGATCAGGTATCGCTGGTTAAAATTCTTCGGATACGCGTTGTTACATCCTATTTATTATTACATTTATATAGACAGAAATCAAAACACAACAAATTACCAAACTAATAATGCAGGTTATATTATAACAAACAGGTTAATTTTTTTTCACAGGCTAAAATTTCTTTATGTTTTTCTTCATAACATATTACATAATATATTACAGTTGGGTCGGCACCGCCCGCTGTGTGTATTACAAGAAGTATAATATATCATTTAAGCGCTGTTAACAGTTCTAAACTATATTTGTGCACCACTAATTTCGCCATTCACAGCATCTGTTCAGTCTCCCGGCATGCTGAGCCTGATGCATAGTGATTGGGAAAGTCGGAGTCACATACATGGTGTCAGGAAACTCGTACTACTCGCGGAAAAAGAGCCGTTCGCACCGAGAGAGTAGTTTAGTCGAGAAGCGAGTATATTAATAACTAAACGCGTCCGAACACCACAATTTTAGTAGAGTAGTTTATTCAGCTCTTTAATGGAGACAATCCATTTCATTCTATTTTTTTTTTGGGCAAGTAGCGATCCGCACCACGCGTCTCTGCGCACTGACATGCGTGAACTCATCGTTTTAGCAGAGGTTCATTGGTATACGCACAGATTTGTCGTGTAGTTGGAGCGAAGATGGTATTCTAAAATTATTTATTTATGCTGCTATTAATCTCTTTTTGTGTCCACAGTTTATTTAATATCACTAATTTATTGTTCTAACTCTTCTAAAATAAGCATTACAATCAGTTTAATTAGCATATTTACTCTTTTGCGTTGCAGCCCGTCATCTTGCAACGCGCGGCCCACTAATGCACCCTACTTGACTGTAATGTGAACGCTTTTCGGCGAGTCAAGTAGTAAGTTAATCGTTACTCAACTAAACTACTCTCCCGGTGCGAACAAGCCAATAGGACCCGAAAAATCAATCTGAATACATATTTCTATGATTTTTTTAAACGAAAAATAGCGACACAGAAAATAGACAAACACTACTCTTCGGTGCATTTTAATACATATTAACCTCGGCAACCGATTTTCTCAAACTTGACCTAAAAAATTTCGAACTCAAATTTAATCCAAACGAAAGCTCGAATCAAAATGCTGTATAACAAATCCACTCTATTCCATTATTCAAATACCGCACAATAGTCCCAACTTGCAATCGTCTGGAGCCAATGAAACTATGGCATCTCCAGTTGGGGTATGTTGTGAAGATCAAGGTAGTGGGGAGGGGAAGTAGATGGGGAAGAGGAAGGCGTGGAGGTGCCTGGTTATTCAAATCTAGTCACCAAACACGAAGCTATTTCAAGCAACGTTTCAATCTGAATGGTGGAGTGTCACCAGGGCGATACCTAGAGTATCTTTCCACTCTGGAACTTGCCGCTAATATACTGTACGTATATTATTTCATCAACATCATCATCATCTTCTTCCCCTTATCCTATTCGGGTCGGGGACCCATTGCATCGACAAGGCTCCTCCATATGTCCCTGTCTTGTGCTGATTGCTCGGCCTCTGTCCATGGTAGCCCCATCCTCTCCTCACACAGTTTCTGGAGTTGCCTCGCCCCTCGCCCAACTGTGTCTGGAGCGGCCCACTGGACGTCTACCCTCTGGAATCGCACTCAGTATCTTCCTCGGAATTCGGTAATCAGACATTCTTAGTACATGCCCAAGCCACCTCAGTTGCGATTTTTCTACGAAGAGTAGCAGTGGTTCAATGTTTAGATCATCTCGGAGATCAATGTTTAGATCATACGCTCTAGAGTCCAA
This sequence comes from Limnephilus marmoratus, assembly GCA_917880885.1. Classification (NCBI taxonomy): domain Eukaryota; kingdom Metazoa; phylum Arthropoda; class Insecta; order Trichoptera; family Limnephilidae; genus Limnephilus; species Limnephilus marmoratus. The sequence goes on along the minus strand of OU862918.1, from coordinate 52,282,128 downwards.
GCTGCCGAAATGAGGTACTTGAGAGGAGTGGCAGGGGTTACGAAATGTATATTATTTAAAATGAATAAATTGTGAAATGACACCGGTCAGTGGCTGAATTGGTATCCCTTTTTGGTCCTACTCAGGCGTCGTGTGTTCAATTCCTCGGCTGGCCAAGTCCACCATCACGACACAAGCAACATTTTCCGTTTACTGTGGCGTTAGTAGGAGATTTCAAATATTGTCAGGTTATTCTTTGCGAATGTTTGAATTTCTTAAAAAAAAAGAAATTATACTTGCACTACAAGTTTCCGGATACCGTGTATAATATGTTGGATGGCGTTGGCAGCCTCCTACCCATAAATCTGTGACGTCAATGGCATCAGGTGCCATTTACGTGACCTACCGAACGTTAAACCGTCCTCAGCCTGTTAAACGTAAAACAGACCGTATTTTATTGAAAGTTATATCTATGTTCCCAATAAATATGCTATCAGCGATGTTTTTTTTATGACTTCGTGGTTTCTCTGTCTCTAGTCCGTGTTCGTATTAATAAATTATTTTCTGTTTTATTGCTTGTATTTTATATGTATAACCGAGTGAGTGTAAACCTTGCCTTAGCAAGAAGTTTTAAGTAATCAAAATATTGACTACGGTTTATACAGCATTGAAACGGAACATCTGGGTACAAAGTTTAATTTTAATTAGATTTAAACACACTCAATTTTGAAGCATTTGAAAATGTTGGCAAGTTCTTTTGGCACTGGGAAAGAAAATTTGTTTGAAATGAATTTGAAACTCACCCGTGTCTGAAGCACTCGAATTATTGACTACGTCAATCTAGCAGTGAGAAAGAACATTATTGGTTTAGAAACAACCCACCTACGTGTGAAGCAATCATGTTATAGACTATGTTTTATATAAGAACTAGCAGACCCGGCCACACGTTGCTGTGGCTAACGAAACACAACGCCATTACCCAATCTTTATAAAATCCACACCACCCGCTTGCCAGCTGCCCGCTGCCCGCTGCCTGAATTGAATATTTGAATTTATCGGCTTTTCTCTACTATAATAAGCATGTATTATACATATAAACTACTCGCCACTAATTATACAATGCTTGCAATGCAACACTGGATATTTGAAAAGGGAAAACAAATACCTACTTACTATAGGACATCTATTTTCCAATTTCTTCCGTAGAACGAATTTCAAAAGTGACTATAGTACGGCCCGCCAGCCGTTTTAAATCGCACAAAAATATGTTTTCTTTGAATTTCTCGGCTTTTCTCTAATATAATTTACATGTATTATACATATAAACATTCCTCTTCAATCGCTCTATCTATTGATGCAATGAAGTATGCGTATGAAAAAGATTAACGCGCACATACATTTTGAGCGACTTCATTTTATACTATGTAATGATGATGATGATGATGTTGAGAAAGAACTTCTTATTTACAACTAGCTTATTTTTAGAGAAGAATATTTATTTACAAGTAACAAGTATTTATAACTAAAAATTATTTACTACGATACAGTAAATTATTAAACTGAGAAAGTAAAAAAAAATCATTTTAGGCCTTTGGGGATGCTTTGCTGAGGATCTTTTTAGGGAAACGAGGGAGATGAAGTTCTGGAAAAGACAAAGGTATCGTATATGGGTAGGAATCTGGGGAGCAGTTTGTCCAGGAGCGACGGACGTATGAATCTATCTCTCCCACTGCGGCGCAAGGCGATGTTCCGATGGAGTTCTCCTGGAGAGGTCAAAAGGTCTCCCTCAACCAGTCTCTCCGAATTTGGCAAACGCATCCACTGCCTAGATTCAGTTAAACCTTACCCCGTGAACCCAGACACCCTGCAAAGTCATCAAACGTAGCGAACCACTTGGGGTGATCTATGGCAGAGTTAATGGTCATCTAAAAAACGATTCCCGGGCCGGCGGTATCCTTACCCGCCTCCCCAACAGGCCCTTAGAAATCGATTTTTTTTTTGACTACGAGAAAAAAGGTTATTGACAAGTGAATTCACCTACATTACATATGTTCTAACTACTACGCAAAAGTAACATTATTTGCCTTAAAATATTTAAAATGTGGTAAAAATGACAATAACGTCAATAAATAATTTACTAAAAATAGCTCCAAAGAGGTAGGTAGATCCCTATCTTTATCAATGGTTGAAATTTTATCTATGAGCTTTCATTTATCTCTCCAGTTTTAGTGACGACATCAAATAATACGCCCGTATCTATAATATACTGAACAGGATTGTAATAGCATTATTATTTTTATACCACATCATGAATCATGACTACCACCGAAACACTTTGCAACATGAAGATATTATTATCGTACACGAGCCGCTAGCAGCTAGCAGGTCCGTCTGCAATCAGTTTCCACTGTAGCCAATATCCGGCGGATACAGGCTGCGTGGGTGGGCGGGGGGTGGTGAAGGCTGGGGTGTGGTGGGAGGTAGTAGGGGGAAGCCCCAGACGATGAGACGCCGCTGACTAATATCCTCCGGAGGTGGCGGTAGTCCGTCTACATCGCCAGGTGGCAGGTGTTGATAAGATTAGGACATATTTATTGATTTGTCCGCAATTGAAAGGGAGGCGGACATTTGGACGATGCTTTTATAATGGTCTTTATTTGTTCGATATAGATACCTGATGAACACTAACGTGATTCCATTTTATTAAACAAGGAGTTGCTTATTTTATATCCCTTTTATCTTTTTTGTTATTTTATGTAATTACTATTATATGAAGTTGCTCAACACGAATTAAGTTTATTGAAGGATAGCTTTTTTATTTACTACCCGACCTTGCCCAAGGTTTATTTTGTGATTATCTCGTATTGTCTTATTTTTTAGCGATTTAGAATTTTTCAAGTCTCATGATTTGAATGATTTTGAATTGGGCTAGAAAACTTCAGAATTCTGTGCAAATTTTGCAACGAAAAACTGAATGTTTCGGAAACAAATAATATCAGATTACGAGGCGTTCCTTGAAATATACCAATATCCATGTTTCAACCAAATTCTAGTTTAGTGTACAAAAGTTACGTATATACCTACTTTTAGATACGTTGTACATTTTTTTTTGTGTCATGTAAATAATTTCAATCAACGATTCGAAAATTTGACTCAAGTTTAAAGATGTAAAGGGTGTCATACGTTTTAAGATTTTTCACGGCCAAAAGCATTTTCGTTATTTGTTTTTGGGGTGTTATGTCGTGTTGCGCTACCTCCTTCAGACTACAAATCAACTGGTATTATATGACCTATTTCAACAGCGCCATTTTTGTGTATTATATGTTTATTTCCTGACATTTCCCAAAGTGTACATAGATCTATCTACATTATGAAAAGCTTCCCGCCTGGGTTCTCTGTACGAGACTGTACGGAGCCTTTACATTCCGGTAGTTTAAAAGCTGAACTAACTTTTACCAACAACAACAACAACTAAACAAACACCTGAAAGCCTGTCAACCTATCAACGGTTGACGATAACAAAAATGTACGGTAAAGCAACTTTTACTTAGCTAATTATTAATGTTTAATATAACTAACTAACCACTAACCATCACACCGTTTCATCGCAGGGGTAGGCAGAGAGAGGGGAACTCGGTCTTGGCATATAGATACTAATTTTTTAAATTATTTTTTTGTGGTTTTACGCCCAGCTGTGCTTTCACATACTCGTACACTACCTCATTTACATTCATACATCTTCTCATAAAAACTCTTCTGTTATTCTGATTCTTGGCATGGCACGACTCCTAGTTCACTTGATCGTGTCGTGTCTATCACGGGCGTTCCTTCTTCTTCCACCGTTCACATTCACGTCATACATTATCCTTACACTAATTTCCGTGTTCATTCGCTATACATGTTCGAGACATCATTCGTGGTCGACGGGTAACGCTCTCGACTAGCAACCCGAAGTTCACAGGTTCAATTCCTGGCGTATGCGCATAAATTTTATTTAATTAATTTGTGTTATTCCACAATTAATTAATTAAAAATAATTCATTGTATATTTGAGGCACTTTCCAGAGTAGAAGATACATTCAGCATTGTTGCCCTGGTGTAAGACCACCTTTCAGAACTGAAACGTTACTTGAAATGGCTCTAGCTGTGTTTGGTGACTAGATATGAATAGCCAGATACCTACGTCCCCACCTTCCTCTTCAAAACATACCCCATTTGGGAATGCCATAGTCTCACTGGCTCCAGGGCGGAGCCATTAGGGCTCTTGTGAGATATTCACATAAAAAAAATCATGTATTAATCTAAATCACGCTAAAATAACAAAATCAATGCTAGGCGGCGCATAAGTCATCATCCTATCGGAAGATGCTCTCATTTTTTGCAAATGGCGTCTTATATCATCACGACTTTGACATTTGATAAGGAAATGAGAGAATAAACGTTGACAAACCGTGGGTCGCTATGTATATACATATACTTCTCAAGAACGCTGAAGAGTTATGTTAGGAAATGGAGTGAGTACTTTTGCGCCACCTTGTAGTTAGTTTGTTCCACATTAGTTGTTGAGTTTGTTTGGTCGCCGCTTGAAAGGCAATCAACCGGTGATTGGCTCCCCCTCCCGACTTCCAGACTGCTGCTTCCTCACTCCCGGCGGTAGTGACGTCACAACCGTCAATTCACCCGCCGCCGCCGCTCTTTATTATTATACTTATTTGCCCGCGTATGCTCGTGTCACCCACTGAACAGCGAATTCCTAGAAGTGTGATCTATACCGATTTGAAAGTCAACTGGTGACTCCTACGTCCAGACTGGCTATTGAAATTTGACAAACAACACGTGAACTAAACACGTCAAACTAAACAAGTAATAAAAATAAACACACAATATTTTAGCATTTTAATCAATATTTATGTGAATTTACGTGTTTTTTTGTTAACAGTAACAAATTTAATACCCACTACTCTGTAACAATTTTCATAGTACCTATTTACTTCTTTATATATGTAATTGATGTGTACCTTTTATTTTATTTTCATAATAATAACAAACTTACGTATATTTATAATAGCAAAAAATTAAAATTACAAGAAATCTACCTACATTTATATTAATCGCTAAAAAATGTTTTACACCTCTGCCAACAGGTATGCTTCGAGTATGTTTGTAATCATGTTTTGTGCAATATTGTGACAGTAATTTTTGAAAGTACTATAAATAGCCTGAGCCCAAATACGAATATGCTGGTTGAACTCCTTTGTTAACAATTTACTTATCGAATACTCATATCTACTTGTGTTGTGCCTACTTATGTCTTTAATGCTGTGTTTATTATTTTATGTACTATAAACTTGTTATGATCCTACATACTTGTTATAATGCTCCTGTACAAACCTTACATGTAAAAGCCATCAAGGCGTAAACAAATAAATATTTGAAATAAAAAAGTCATAAATTTGTAACCCTAATATATGTGGTTACGTAAAACAATGACAGACGATAGATCGACCCTTTGGAATAACAAGATTCCACCCAGTTCCACGTGTTGCGGTAACGACATGCGATAATGAACTCTAAAGTAGCTTTCTATAGATCCCTTTATAGCATGACGTTACCGCGTTAGATGGAACCCGTTTGTAGATGGAATTTGTTATTCCAAAGACTCGAAATGTCAAATAATATCCGCCGTCTTAAACTGTGCAAAAGTCGGTTCAAAATAGGACACGTCCGTTTTTTTCATCCCGAATCCACTTGGAAAGACTCTCGGAAAGTTTCACTTCGGAAGAATTGTTAACAAACTTTTTTTTTAAATTTCGAAATTCCTTGAAGATTCAATTTCGATGGCTCTCTGGGGCCTATTAGTCGAAATGATGTATGTGAATTAACGACATAGGAAACCTGACCTCACTTCTAGGGATTACCGTTTCAGTGCTCGTCACACTCTGTCGTGTATGCTTTGCTGTCTGTGTTTGTATTGACTTCACGCTATGCAATGGTGCATCGCGGTGCATCGAATGGAAATGCAATAAATCTTATAATACTATACTGCTGCGTTCAGCGTATTGTTCTATCTTTGCAATATTTTCACACGTACAAGTTGATTGTTTTGGCTACCTTCACCGAAGGTGAACCTGCGGTGAAGTTTTACTAAATTATGCCATCTTATAGGTTGTATACATAGCCTGTAGTCATTGATTTACTTCCCGGTTTCGCCTGAGAGACAATTGAGACAAACATGTTGTATTTTCTTCTTTTTTTACAGGCAATTAAATATTTCATCTGAAAATACGTTGCTGGAAATTCCAGACAGGACAATCTTTGCTAATTTCCTTACCTCACAGTTCGATAGTTCTTTTTATACAACAAACAAATTTCGGTTGCATTTATCGTATGCTTGTACGAGAATTATCATTGTCAGAAAACTTAATTATTATCAGAAAACTTAATAGTTTATTATTTTTAGTAAGTAGATACAATATTACGGTTTTTATTAGTTTTGTAATGAGTAATTAAGTTATTCAAGTTTAATATGAATTTTATTAGTTATTATTATTGCCGAACTAAGAATGCGACTCCGTATTTCCAATTAACTGCCCTTTCTATAAGATGGAATAATATTAACGAACTCAAATAAGTAGATACGAGAGCAATAATAATATTTAAACTCAAACAAAATTTTCCAGCAATTTCTCTGAAATTGAACAATTCTAAATTTAACTATTTTAGAAGGCATACACGATTTGTTATTAAAATGGAAGCATTATTTTGTAGAACTGGCAAAGTAGCCCAAAGTGAAAGGAGAGTAGTAATAGTCATAAATAATAGTAGTTGGATATTATCATTGACGAGTCAGTCAGTTGGCTGACAGTTGTAAACTACTGAGAGAACCAAGTTAGATGCCTGTTGGTTGAATATGGCACAAATGTAAATGGATGAATATGAAGCCGATAGTCTGTTTATTAGCATATATTGTGGTACTTACATTTATTATTATCGTATATGGTTTAGAAAAGTTTTAAAGAAGTTGGTTTTGCGTGATATTTTTTTCCATACTTTTCTCTACATGGAAAATGTTTGCATACCTACGATTTCTTGCAGATTTACAGATGTAGTTGCCTTTTAAGAAAAAATAATATTTTTAATGATATTTGATTAACATAAGGGGGCATACACAAAGGTGCCCGGGTTCATGGGGTGAGGTTTGTCTAGGTCTTGGAGGCGGATGACAATTACACTGAACCCGAGATTCCTACCCACCCCTTAAAGCCTTTTCCTTACCAAAACTCTCCTTCCTAAAAACACCCTCCACAGAGCATCCCCAAAGATGACATAGGCCCTGAGGGAAACTATTTTCCTCAGGGCCCCCTGTGTGGAGCTCGTGTTACAACAAATAATTACGTGAACTTAACAGGGGGAGGTTCCAGCAAAATTTACGAATCCTTATCCAGTGGAGCGTTCCACTATATATACAATTTCAGCCTTGAGCGCTCGGAAATTTTTAAGCGTTCGGTTTAGAAATTTCCCGCCCTCTTTCAAAAATTATACCTCCGAATTTGAATACCGAGACATAAACTGCTTATAGTATTAGAGAGCCATTGAATGCATCTATATTGGTGGTTAATCGAAGATTCCAACCCGTGGAAACATCTCTTCAAATTGGCCATGTTTTGGGCAGAGGAAGCTCACGGTTGTTTGCAAATTGGCTAAAATGTGGCCAAAAAGGCTCCAGTTATCCGAATGACCCTTATGGAAATTGGACGAAAAAATCATGATGGAAAGCGCCGACAAGTTAAGTTTTAGGGTCATGGTTGACCATTGTTTCATGGTTGTGTTTATTTTTCCAGAGTGGGGTTGGTAGATACTCCAAGAATCGAAACATTGCATTGCTTGAAATGGTCGTATCTGTCTTTGGTAACCTGGGGGCCAAGTCTCTATCTTTTATTGTTTACTAACAGCCTGTTACTTAACATTAATTACGTCACAAACACGTATTTTGACCTTAACGCTATTTTTTGTAGTCTCTATTAATTCGTAATGCGGAATTTTGTGACGTAATTAATGTTAAGTAACAGGCTGTTAGTAAACAATAAAAGATAGAGACTTGGCCCCCAGACCTGCTAAATCCAAAGGTAAACCTTTTCCTCCCCCACTTTCTTCAGCCTCACAACACGTACCCAATTGGGAATGCCGTAATGCGATATTCACATAAAAAAAACCTTTTTCAACGTACCGATATAAACGTGATTTTTACTCAAGTCATCATAGTCACCTACCACAGTTTTTAGTTTGGTCCACTTCTGAAAGTAGCAGCAAAAAACACAAACAACTCGTAACCTAGAAACTCTGCTTGTTTATTGTGATTTATTTATTTTTTATCAGTCATACTCTCGGTTGCAATTCGGCCCAAGTGAAGTCGAAAGTTGCGGGCGCAACAGGCGGTGAACGGGCAACTCACATAAATAAATTCGGGTTATAATAATACTATGTAGGTCAGCGATCGGCAATAGGCCGTCCGCGGGCCAGATGTGGCCCGCGAAGTGCTCTCTTCTGGCCTGAGTCTCTGAACGGATGATTATTCCTTCCCACCATACTTGGTCCATCATCGGTCACAATTATATGTTTTTTTCTTAGCTAGTTCTTGTGAAGAAAACATAAATTCAAGTTTTTAAAAAGGAGCAAACGTCCGAGTGAGATTCAATAACTATATATAACGCAACTAACAGGTTGGTCGTGATATTTCAAACCACGTAATGAATATTTTCGTTATTTGTTTTTGTGGTGTTAGTCCGTGTTGCGCTACCTCCTTCTTTAGCCAACGTTTCGGACAGCAGATCCGGTAAATGTGTAGATCCGTAATGAGTACTTTAAAATTCACCCTCTTCCGTCATTCAGACTTTTTACTTTTCCTAGAGGCAGGACCAACCTACCAATGGTTATGCCTCTGGGGAGAATGACCTCACTATTAAACCTTTCTTCTGAAATTGACATTTTTCAATCGAACTACAATCATTTCAAGAGCGAAATAAAGGTATTCTTTAGCACCTGTCATTATTAATGTACCTATATAAATGTATTACACTATTAACTAAAATTTGTGAAATGTAATTGGATATATATGTTAACTGTTTTTCACAATAAATAAATTATAAGTGGAAAATGTGGCTTCTACAATGATGGAGACTAAATGGTGTAAGGATCGAACGAGCAAACCCGAGTGGGAACCAATAGCAACCTGTCGGTCGTGATTTTTCAAAACACGTAATTTGCACTTATGTTTTTTCGCCTGCGACGTTTTTTTCTCGTTTTCTATCTTACTTTTTTTATGCAAGGAAATTATACTTCAGATAAGGTTCGGAATCTTTGCGCTTTACGATGCTGCTAGCTGCGACACAAAGCATGATGACGGCGGGCAGTCACAAGCGCACTGACTGTGCAGGCTCGCACGTGCTCCCCAATTTTTTTTTTATATATTCCTATCGCCCGCCGCCAAAACTAATTGCCGACCGCTGAGTAGGTATTATTATTATTCAGCATTAATATCGGTGTTCCTCAGTTTTCGGCTCGTTCCTCCGACAGATGCCAGTCACGGTGATGGGTGATGGGTCCGTAATGCGGTTCCGTGCCAGAAACGTGAAATATTATACTAATCCAATGTATTAACTTAACAGATATTTCTGCCTATTTACATACATAATTTGATTGATTACATCTTCACAGTAGTTTTTCTTGTGTTCTCGCCAGGCGGAATCATTCCTGGAAATTGCTTGGGTGTGTATATTGGCTTAGACGTCACGTATACTAGTATAAAGGCTCCATAGTGAGCGTTCAAAAATAGTAGAGTAGAGTAAAACGGTAGAGGGAGCCCATTAATATTAAAAAAATTATAATAATTGAGGGAAAATTGTGAAAATATTGAATAAAACACAACTCAACTAAAATAGAGAAAAATCTCTCGACAATGCTTAAGTTGCATTTAAAGATACGCGGTGATATTTTTCATATCTGTAATAAGTTAAATAACAGAACAAAACGTGTTTTTATTAATTTCTGGAGCTTATTTGGCGATTTTTTTATCGAGGGAATTTCATATATTTACCATTTCGGCTAAGCAAATGTACTTTCAACGTAAAAACAAGAAAATATGTTTTTTTTTTTGTTTTTTTTACATTAGCTCCACACAGGAGGCTCTGAGGAAAATAATTCCCCTCAGGGCCTCTGTCATCGTTGGGGATGCTGTGTGGAGGGTCATTTTAGGAAAGGAAGGAGAAGAAGTTGTGGGAAAGAAAAGGGTATGAGGATGGGGTAGGAATCTGGGGGTCAGTGCGTCCAGGAGTGACGGACGCATGCGTCCATCCCTCCCAATGCGGTATTCCGAGAGAACACGGCTGGAGAAATCAAAGGGACTCCCTCAACCATTCTCTCTCGACCCATGCAGCTGGTGGGCAGACGCATTCGCCGCCAAGACCCGGACCTCTGCCTGCTACCCTGCTAAAACGTAGCGAACCACTTTGGGTGACCTATGGCAGAGGCGTTGGTTATCCAATAAATGGTTCCCGGAGCGGCGGTACCCATACTCGCCTCCCAAATCTTTACATAGTAGATATTTAATGAAGTCGCTCCCGCTGTCTGTGCGCTTAGATCTTTTAAACTACGCAACGTATTTTCACGCGGTTTCACCAACAGATAGAGTAATTCATGAGGAAGGTATATAATTTGTCAAAGTTATGTGTAAATTGGTTGAAATATATAAATAAAGGGAGCGGGCAGCGGGCGGCGGGCTGGCAAGCGGGCGGTGTGGATTTGATTTAACAGATGGCGTTGGTTATAAAGGATGGGTAATGGCGCCGCGTTGTGTTTCGTTAGCCACAGCAACGTTTGCCGGGTCTGCTAGTTAAATTATAAATCGGTAGAATTGCGGAATGCGAGGGCTTGAACACTGCACTCTGTCGTATTGTATGTACCTTGACAACTGTCACATTCATTTATTCCCGCTGATACATTGATACAAATGTGATCAGTCCCCAGGGTCATGATTCTTTTGTATTACTGCCAAAGGTCAGTACCGTAATATACCGGATTTACAGTGGGTGGGGTCAGTAGCTCGGTTTTGTATGCAAATACGTATAACACGTCCATAAAGTAAAGTTCCGCCGTTTGCTGTATCGACGCAGGAAATTACGTTTCCGTGCTATTTTCAACCTTCCCTGCACACTTGCAGGCACTTTGATGTTTGAACTGGAATCAATATTTGCAACATTGTAAGAGTACGACGTGTATCAAAAGCAACACGGATATAAACCAAGAAGTCAAAAATTGATTCTTTGTATCCGGCAAAATCATTTTTAAGAGGAATATACAAGCCTATATTGTGTATGTTTATGTTTTTAGTGTGCCCTATATCGTCACGAATACAGGTAATTGGCATAAAAATCAATTGGCAAGAAGTCAAAAATTGATTCTTTGTATCCGGCAAAATCATTTTTAAGAGGAATATGCAAGCCTATATTGTGTATGTTTATGTTTTTAGTGTGCCCTATATCGTCACAGGTAATTGGCATAAAAATCAATTGGCAAGAAGTCAAAAATTGATTCTTTGTATCCGGCAAAATCATTTTTAAGAGGAATATGCAAGCCTATATTGTGTATGTTTATGTTTTTAGTGTGCCCTATATCGTCACAGGTAATTGGCATAAAAATTAATTGGCAAGTATAATTTATAATTTAAATAATAAATATAATTACAAGTATAAGTACAAGTATATTACATTAGATTTATTAATATAGACTAGAGACGTTGAACATCATAATGATTGATGATCAATAAGATGGATCAAGGAAAAAAATATTTAATAGATGCAATATTGTTGGTATGCCTTGTTATTCTCCTGTGCCATTCGTGTGGAAAAATTTTCTTTTTTTAAATGATTTTCGGCTATGTAATTATCGTTTTTTCGCACCCATGAAATTATGTCCAGTTTTTCTGGTTTATAAGAAATGGTCTGATTTTTCGGATTGAAATTTTCAGAAAATCGCCAGGGTTTCAAAAATACGATAAAAAAAAACACAGAATGTCTTAGAATATTTGCCTAAACCGGAATTTTTTTTAAATGTGATGCAAGTGGCCTATTGCCCAAATTGTTGAGTAAAACTAATCGTTAAGTAATATTAATCTTAGGATTGCCATGTTATCAAGTTAACCCCTAAGGCTAATTTGTTCGCTTTTCGGAACAACTCACGTAGGTCTCATAGAAATCATTGTGTCTCTCTTACTATCATAGTTAGAAACATGGTATAAACGGCGTTAGAAAGAGAAAACACAACACTTTATATTAAAATCTTATAATCATGTTGACCACAAAATAATTAAATTGTACACCATCATGAAACCAAAGTTTCCTATCGCAGTTTAAAAAAAAAAAAAAAAATGTTTATTTCCAATCACCTGCGAATGCATTCAGAAATATTCCATTTATTTGTATTTTATTTCAAAGCAGAAATATGTTTTACCTTCTGACAAAATAGGTCCACGGGTTTAAGTGGAATTATCTCATCTGCTTAAATTGTTGGGTAAAACTACTCGTCAAGTAATTTTAATCTTAGGATTGACACCTTTTCAAGTTAATGCTGTTGTAAAAGCATACCTGCATATTGAAAGATTTAATTCGGCCGAGATTTTATTTAAATCCATTTTGTAAAACTAATGTTTTAATTAACGGTCTAAACAATCTTTCTCTCTCTCCGTATCGCAACCTATTTGAATAATGCAGGTATTTAAATTTTATACAACTAATTGTTTGCCAATTTCAAGTAATAAATTAAGTTGTTCTTACATCTCTAACTACTCTTTTACTTAAACATTCGATTTGGACCTCAGCCTTTTTCCCACTATCTTGAGATGGTAGTCGATTGCTCTGATTTTTGGTATCTGACAAGAACATATGTTACAATGGAAATTAACTTTAATTAAATTAAACATGTTTTTTACCCCAGTCGCTCCTAATGCTCAAATGCAAATCATATTCTATTCAGTCTCGTCCCTCCCTTCTTACGGTATGTAAATTTAACGTTTTCTCGCTGCATTATCCCTACTACCAATTTCAATCTCTATCACGTCATTATGTGAATATATGCATACTATTATCATTAAAGTAAGGTAGAGAATCATTTTTTTCCCGTTCATCATGCTAAAATATCCTACTTACCGAAAAAAAACTTTTCTCCACGTGTATGCAAAGTTATGATCTCATCGCCTTTTAAAATTACTACGGTAGTTTTATGCGATATCTAATGAAGATAATAAAATGAATATGATTATATATGTATTCTTTTCTAAAGCGATTGTTGATTTTATATTGACCAAATGGTGGAAAGGCTATTCGAGTTCTCGTAAATTAAATTAAGTGCAGTACTTACCTACTTATTAGTAAAAATCTTATTTTATTTCTTTTTTATTGGAGCGAAAATCTTGATTTTGAATCATGAATCATGATTAAATTATTCTATTTTTTTTATTTTGGTAGATTCTAGTCATTTTCACGTTGGTTAAACAAAGTTTCGAAAATTGTTCTGACGATTTTACTGGTTAAAAGTAAATAATATTTAAGTTTATTGGAATAACTTTTTTTTTAAATTAACTTTCGAAGGTTAAACCATCAATTAAATTTTAATTTAAATTAATTAATTACTTCGTTTTTACCACTTTTATTGTTTACAAAACCAACATGTTTCGTGAGCAATGCTCACTTCTTTAAATTTTACATTGAAGAAGAAGGTAATATTAATAACTCTAAAAGAAATATGAAACAGAAAGACACAAAAAAGATAATGGTCGCAATTACTGGGAATCGAACGTAAAAGTTTTTTTTTAATCGTTCAAAAATTACGTTAAAAAAAATTTATTCATTTATTGAATATATTGTGAATTGCATTAATTTATTGAATACATTGTAAACTGTATTAATTTATTGTAAATTGTATTAATTTATTGCAAATTGTATTAATTTACTGTAAATTGTAACAATTTATGATTCAAAACTTTTTACAATGTTGGTCGAACGCACGACCCGGCCCGGCCGATGACGACCTTTCGACCTAGTTGTAAGTATTGATTTGGCTCCCCGCTAAACTGTCAATATGTTATTATTTCTCTCTGCATTACGTTAATAGTACAAGCGTCGAGTATTGCACTATGTACATTAAGTTTCCTTTGCATACAAACTAAAACAGAATACACGAACACTGATACATAACATATACACTCATGTATACTCTTACAAATCTTGGATCACAAACGCATTACAATATATACTATTACATTTCGAGGTTTCGAACATCCTAATTTCCTAACAACGTGGATTATCTATAAAGTGGCGATGCCGACCACCTCGTTCTTACCTTCGTAGCAAATTTAGTTATGGTCAAGGATTCCGGTATTTTGTAAAGATGTGCGGTATGTGAAGTAGTTCAATTAATACGAGATAGATTATTACAGCAAGATGTTTATTGAATCCAAAATGCTAATTTAATGGGGGTTTATATTTCAGATCAACATTTCTACGTCTATGAATCTAGGCAATAGAATGTTTGACCTCTCCGGCAGGTCCCTCTCGACCCATCGTCTCGCACCGCAACGGGTGAGGTCATTCCTGGACACACTGACCCCTAGGTTCCTACCAACTTCTTGTGCCTTTTCCCATAACTTCCTATCCTAAAAAAAACCAAAGAATGCAAATTGAATACATCGTCTTCAAATATGACATAGGCCCAGAGGGAAATTATTTTCCACAAAGGTCTGTCTCCTGTGTTGTGTTAATGTTAAAATATTTATATATGTCGACCTTGAGGTGATTTTATCACTAAGCGGCGCTATAAAAAGTTGACCATTAAACATTCATATAAAGCTGTTTTCCTTCAGCCATGTTGAGAATTGAATATCAAACATGGTGCTTAGGATATCTATAAAGTTTGCTAATAATTGTCTGACTTCATTACTATTATGCATGTTCTCGAAGCAACGGAGGTTTATTTTTCTTGCATCCGTTTGCAAATGGTGCCTAGTACCCTTTCATATTATCCTGAATAATTTCTCTGTGGGTTACAGTGCTCACTGTTTGTGCGAGTCATTCTATCGACAAAGGTTTCTCTGTTCAGGCATAGCTATATTATATTATTCACCAAATCTTTGTTTTATTTTAATTTCGCTCTTTCTTATTTTCAAACATGATTTGGCCTAATTGTTAAATACGAAACAACCATTTCCATATCCCACTCTCATTTAAAAAAATCTCTATTGCATGCATTTTAAAAATATTTTATAAAAAAGACTCTATAAAATTTAACTCCAGTAATTACTAAATGTTAAGAATTATTATTATTGTTGATTATTATTATTATAGACAACAACTGCTGCCAGCTTTACGTTGTTTTGCATTTGTGACAGGAAAATTATGAATTTTATGTAAGCACGGCCATGCAAGCTTTTTTATAGTTCAGGTTCTTAATTTATTGAACTCAGATCAGCTGTCGTAGAACGTTTCGTTTTAACAGGTTGTCCCGGATAGTCGTAAAATCTTAAGTAATTCATATTAAAAAGCAATTGATAAAAAATAATTCAAGCTTGTACCAAAGCCAGTTCTGGGACAAACTTTTAATGCTGCGTGTATACGGTAGGTATTAAAATTTCAAGCTTGTACCAAAGCCAGTTCTGGGACAAACTTCTAATGCTGCGTATATACGGTAGGTATTACGGCGAGCTGAGCCATGGATTATGTAAAGGATCGAAGCAATCGCAAACGGCGCGAAACGCTGTTTGCGGTTGCTTCCTTCCTTTCCCATAAATCGTGACTCGGCCCGCGGTGATATCTATCTTTTCATTCGCAGCATTACGGCTCAATAATAAAAATTAGGTTTGTTTCCACATACGAGCCGACTTACGAACAAGGTTTCTGCTCGTGTCCGTCGGGTTTCACGCACGTGCATCGGTGCACCAGGGATCAATGCTGCTAGCTCCTTAGGGCAGGCTCTGTTAAAATACCTGTTTCAATTGCTCCCAACCGTCTGGAGCCAAATAGAGACTGGTATCCCTAATTGGTTGTGTATTGTGAGGCTGTAGCTAGTGGGAGGGGAAAGGCATGTTGATAAGGAATGCTCGGAAGTAACTGGATATTCAGATCTGTGTATCCAAACAAGGCTAAAGCCATTTTAAGCGAAGTTTAGATTCTGAATTTAAAAGCGATATTTATTTAAATATGTAACACTGTTATTAACATCTTTTCTAAATTAAAACTAAATTACACTTATTATTGAGATTCTTCTTAGAATCTCGTTTCAAGTATATTTTAAGAAATTCTATCTCCCCACGCAATTTTAAATGTTTTCGTATTGATAAATTAGATAAGCAAAAGATGTTATAATTCCATGAAAGTTGTTCAGATGACCTTGAAATTTTTTATTTAAATTTGAAATAATTACTTGATGGAATTCTTGGTAGTTTTTAATATAGCAACAAAATACAATTATGGAATTTAACAAGTTAAATATTTACTTAATAAATAGGTTAAGTGTTATTGCTGTTATCGATAAAACTTGTTTTCTTTAAGATAACATTGTTATCTAATCATTTTGAGTGGCACACTTATAACTTTGTTTACATGTTTTTTTTAATCTTTGCCATGTACATAAAATATTTTGACCACGCGCCGATTATATATGTATTTCTTTATCTATTATTAAAAGTCGAGCCCATGTTATCGATTTCTTAGAAGTCTTTAAAATGAATTGTGTACTTTTCGATTGATAATTGATTGTCACTTGGTTGGACATGATACTAACTTCACTTTGCCTTGTTGCCTTGTTCTGAGATATGATTGTTGAGATATGATGTCTCAAAGTTTGCAAGAACGATATCTCGTATTCCATTTACGGATTTCTGATTTTAAGGTTGAATCTTTTGTAAAGTATTTTTATTTTACATATTTAAAAGGGATGTATACTTACCATTTTATAACAAACCTAAACATGCAGATATAACCATATGCAAGCAGCTGGGGCATGATAATTCATTGCTTAAGACTCCGCTACCCGAATTTCTACCGATTTCTTACATTTCTCCCTTAAACACGTTAAGTTTTAAAGCTCTTCAAAAAATATATTTTATTCTTGAAGATAATGTCGAGACATTCCCCGCGCCGAAACAATAATTATGTAAAATTCCCTAGATAGAAAAAAATCGCAAAGTATGTTCCAAAAATTATTATAAACATGTTTGTTTCAGTTATTTTACAAGTTATATCTATGAAAAAATTCAGTGTTTCTTTAAATGCTGTTTAAGACAACCCCCGCGACATTTTTGCTCTATTTTAAACGAGTCGTGTTTTATTAAGGCACAGAAAACTATTATAAAATTAATTCTTAGACTACCTCTTCAGACTCGAACTTAATCTTCAATATTATGAATGTGTTTGACATTCGGCAGATATATGCAAAAACAATCCTCACTCATCTATATACAAATATACACAAATACTATGAAAAAAAATTAAATACTCGCTGTACTCGAAACAATAACAAAGATTTACTACAAATTCCCATAACTCATACTACTTTTCGTCAACGAAGCTTCAGATACCTTGCAACAAGACTTTACAACATTCTTCCAATTAGTATAAAAAAATGTGATTCACAAAAAAATTTAAAAAAAAACATAAAAATTTGGATAAAAAATAATGATAGAGCATTTACCGGTGCACTCACCCAAATTCGAAATTAGTATTGAACCAATGCTGTTATTATTGTACCAATGTTATTGTTATTATTAATGCAACCATTGTATTGCCTGATTTTATTCTAATATAAGTGTAGGTATGTTCACAGTATAATAAATTGACGTAAAATTACTGCCTCAACACAGGCTAGCCTAGTGAGGCAGGTTACGAGAAACCTAAATTTATAATTATAAATCTCTATTGTTTAAGTACCTACTGGATACATGTATTTTGTTTTCTGTTATTAACTTTTGTACTCATCCAACTTTTAAACTGTACTTTTACTGTACTTATGATGTACTTTTTGTTTTTGTAATTATAAATCTTAATTTTTTTGTTCAATAAAGATATATATTATTATTAAACATGTTCATTATGTACTTAGCGCGCTCCTCTAATATTCATAATTTCACACCTCTCTATCTTCTTCTTTTTGAGCCCGGTTGCGGCGCCTTAAGGTTCTAACTGAATTTCCGCAATGCGATCCAAGATAAGACCACGTTCTAATTTAACATTTTACTATAAAATATGTTAAACTTGAAGATTGAACCTCAAATCAGAAATCGGTAAATAGATTCAGAAATCGTCTTAGCAATCTTTAACACCCCGGAACATGATAAGGCGATCCCAAAAAAGTAAAAAGATCAACCGTCAGATACAAACAAAATGAAAATTTCAAAAGGGGGAAAGAGAAGTTAGAACCTTACAAACTAAATGGAAGCTTTAAAAATATGATGTTAGAACTTCGTCATTTAAGTATTTACGGAAATACAAAACAGATTGCTCTGTAAATATATTATGAACGTCGTCGTAGTAGATATTGTTGATATTATCAATATGTCACAATGAATATCTAAATGGATTTTTTCAATCGTATGTCCTTCTAGCCGTCTCCGGCATGGAACCGTGCTTTACACCGAGTTTTTCGAAATCATAAACTGTCATTTTCCTCTTCTTTTAATCGTCAAGTGTGCAACATTTCAGGTAGGCAGTTTTGTATCATTTTTATGCGTCTCAACAGAGGTCAGTAAAGTTGTACTATATAGCGCCCTTGAGGTGATTTTTCACAAAACGGCGCTTTATAAATTAGCCAAGTATTATTATTATTATTATACGAAAGAGATAACTTACTTATTTACGAATGTTACGAAGATAGCCGATGTTATCCGATCGACAGGGCGCCTTCAGTGACCATTTCCCCTGCCGCAGATCATACGGAGCATCCATTAGTACGGACGTTAAGTCCAGTTAAATATTATTTTTAAAATAGACGATAATTAACACGACTCGTAATCTGACGAACCGAAGTATCATTGAAACTGCCGATCATCCGAGTTGTATTTCCCATCAGAGAAAAGAACTGTAGACCATATTAGGTACGTATTCTGATTTTTAAGACAATTGTAATACTGCGAACTGTTGCATCATCCACAATATATCGTGACAGCCATATTTAACACCATTGAAAAATAAAAATGACGAATAATAAAGCCGATAATTTTTTTATCATTTTAATAAAACATCCAGTTTGGTATTCAACGAGTCCATAACTCGCCAAATTCGGAGTTCTTTTATAGCACGTTAACATATTTATTGTTGATGTGTTTTATTGCACTGCCAAATTACAATCACAATTAATTTTTATTGAGTACCAAAACGCTGACGGTAGGTAGGTAATTATAATTAGTAATCTGACATTTCAGTCCCGCCCACCCGCTGCATACAATTTATGCCGTACAGTCGACTGCAACAGCTGCAGTGTCCAAACCACTGAATAAATAATCTCTAGAAGGTTTATACATTTTTGGCATGTACGAACAAAGATACAAAAAATTGTAATGAATATAAGTACATAATAGTTAGATATAATAACTCCCCAATTATAACAATAACATAACAAACTTTTACTCGTTTTGCATTGGAAGATGCTCCGAGGAACTAAGTGTCTCCGGGGAACTAGTCAGAAGCACTATTGAGTATAATTCCTCTCCATGGTCACCGTTATATAACATACATTCCACAAAGCATTGAATGAATCCATCAAATAGTTTAAGGCGATACACCACGTCATTTAAAATTCGGGATCAGACTACTAAAAATAAGACTCCTTTTGTAAATGGCGATCGGTCTGTGGTTGAGTTGGCATCACGTTTGGGTCCCACCCAGGCATCCCGTGTTCGATTCCTCGGCTGACTTAGTCCTCCATCACGACACAAGCAACATTTTCCGCTTACTGTGATGGTAGTAGGAGATTTTCAAATATTGTCGGGTTATTCGTAACCCAGGAATGTTTATAAAAAAGCTTTAAATTCCCGTTTAACAGAAGAACGCCGAAGAAATCAATACAGCATCATTGATTTCTTCGGTTTTATGCATAACGTGGAAAATTGAATCCTTTAGAAAATGGTCGTAACATTGAAATATTGGTTCCTGAACTTCACAAAATAAAGAAAAAACGCTTTTTGGTGATGTTTTTTTCTTAAATAAATCAAAATAGGCAAACATTCCCGGATCACGAATAACACGACAATATTTTAAAAGTACCACCACAGTAAGTGGTAAGTAAGCTTGTGTCGCGATGGAGGACTTAGCCAACCGAGGAATCGATCACAGGACGCCTGGGTTTGACCCAAACGCGTTACCAACTCAGCCTCTGACCGATCGCCATCTACACAAGAAGTCTTATTGTTAGTAGCCCGATCTCGAATTTTATTTGACGTGGTGCATCGCCTTAAATTATTTGATGGATTCATTCAATTTTTTATGGAATGTATGTTGTATAACGGTGACTAGGGAGAGGAATTATACTCAATAATGCTTCTGACTAGTGTTATGTACGGCATTTTGAAAATGTTCAATCGATTTCAACAGAAATAAGGAAAAATTGAGTTCACTTTGGGCAAACGAACACGCCTACAAAACATTTAATTGGTTTCTATCTTCAGCGGTTCACACGGTGCACCTGAATTGAATGCAAGGGCCCGGTCAGTGCGCTTCCACGAATGCCGCTATTGCATTTGCACTTAGATCGAAATGTCTAGAACGGAGCCCCAGTGCCCAGGTGCGATGCGGCTATTTATACAAGTTCAAATGCCAGCTTTCTAATAGACGGTACCTTGGCAGTGTTAAAATTTAATAGCCAGTCTGTTTACGTGGTATCTTAATTAGATAAATCTAATTAAAAATGGCACCCCATTCAAGAACAAGAGAAAATGGAGATCATATTGCTATTACCTTCGACCAAGGATATCTAGACAGGCCGTATAAAAATAATAATGGCCCTCAAACTCCCGAAACCAGAATAAAATTGGCTTACGGCCCATTTATGAAAAAGTATATGCATCGTATTGCACCGTTTAGAAGGCACAGTTCTTAATTGTATCTTTTATTGGGCTGGAGGGCTACACTGAAACTAATTTGCATTGCCAGCCGTCCAGACGGGGGTAAATTTTTTCAAACACAAAAATATACCACTACCGAATATTTTACAAGGTACACACCGCGGACTTTATTTTTGAAAACGTAGTCAGCTATCAGAATACAGAAGAAAATATATGTGTTACAGATCGCATTTACACAGCGCATTCATAAACGTGAAAAACATTATAGTTTTTAAAATTTGTCAAGCAATATTCTGACGTCATTCGCGCTTCGACACGTGGCGGGGAGTTGAGATAGAACGGTGTTACCGCTCAGCGAGCGGGGAGGGGGGGGGGGTGAGCGCTTTACAGGGAAGGGCCGAACTGGTAATGGGCTCATTAATTAATTTATTTTTTAATTAAAAAAACGTTTCTCAGTTTTTTTTTCGTATTTTAAGCACAAAATATAATAGCCCATTACCTACGTATTATTTGCTGAATGAATTTCTTTTTCACAATTAATAATTTTCTTAGTTTTAACCACGTTTATTGTTTATAAAAAACCGACATATTTCCTGAGCAATGCTCACTTCCTCAGCGTTTACTTAATTAAAAAAAAGATTATGAAATAAGATTATGATTGATTCGTGTAGATTAAAATATATATATATATATATTAGTTAGTATGTATTTAAAAAAAGGATCAAAGTCAAATTTCGCCGTCCCTTGCCCAGGCTGCGATGCAACAACGCGATGGGTACCGTAAATTTAATTCTTGTTACAAGCTTTGGTTTGTTCAAAAATCTGCTTCCGATAAAATAAATTTTAAAATCAGTAAATAAGCTTCCAAATCCGTCCATAAAGAGATTAAAACTTTTCCTAGAAGCGTCAGAAAATCATTTGCTGCAATATCTCTAAAGGGGCATTTGTATATCAAAGGACATGGTTTTATTAATAAACATTTCTTTATTTTATGTACCAATCTTTTCATTTTCCAACCTTGTTTGGTAGTTTCCCAAATCGATCATCAACAAACTGAAAACACCGCAAATAACTCTCCGATTGAGCTAGTGGGAGAAGACTAAGTATCAACTATTTTTTAACTGAAAACTTACTTTGAAAAAAAAAAACGTTTCTGGTAGATTTCTGCCTCGAAGTTTCGAAGGAATATCCCACAATCAGTCCAGTCAATGAAAGGTCAAAAAGGTGTTGTAGAGTGCGTGAGCAGGAACAGAAACTTCACGCTCCACAAATTTAGATATTTTCGAAAAAAATCATTTTACCTCACATTTTGAATCAAACATTCCTTCATATCGTCTAAAATATTCATCAATGAAAGAAATTTATTTGAAAGAAGTTGTAAAGAATTTAATTCTCTTTTGGAATAAACATATGCAAATTAATCTCTAACCAGTAAATATTTACAGCAATTTTAAGTTTTTTAGTAAAATGTCGTCATTTTCAGAAAAAGCTGTTTTTATCTTATTACTGACACATCACTTTTGTTTGTAACAGATTGTGGGACTTAGACTTGGATTTAATTTATTTTCAGCTTGGATTTAGAAAATTACGTATAGAATAAAAGTTGTACATAATTTTATGAGCGTTTACTTATTATAAGAAAATTGTCCTCTTCGACGCACCGTTTTCGAGATATAAGCGCACATCTGAAAATTGGGACCTTCTCCCCCCCCCCCCCCCCCCCTTCCTCCCCTAGCTCACCACCTAGACGTCAGGACTATTAGTATGTTCACACCCTAAGCACCCTGAACAAGTTTCTGAAGGAATCGCTTAGGTTCCTGCTCACGCACTTTACACCTCCTTCCTTGACTGAACTAAATAGAAATACGGCTGCTCTAACCCATCTCCTTCCCCTCCCCACTACAATCAGCCTCACATCCCCAATTGGGGATGCCATAGTCTAACTGGTTCCAGGCGGTTGGGAGAAACCCATAACCACCATTTATTGGGTAACTAACACCCCTGCAATGGGTCTTTCCAAGTGGTTATTTAATATTTATTTACCAAATATTTTTCACTAAGATAAAACCTTTGCCCAATAATAAAAAATGTAGGTTTACCTACCGTTTTTGGTTCTAGAGGACCTGTTCAGAATGTAAAAACTAAAAATGAAAACTAAAATGTTTCATGTTATTTATTAATCCTCTCCCAATTCAGCCCTTCTTTGGTTTCGTGATGTATTTTCTCGACGTTTGTTTAAAATTAAAAGAACACCTCTTGTCACACAATGAACGCTCTCGGGTTATTTTCTTTACGAGCGTGTACGGCTAGTTTATACCAAGTAGGATTGATAAATTCATCTCCATAATACGTCACGCGCGATATCTGATTGGTTGCTAAATGGTAAAACTACATAATCGGATTTGAGAATGAACTTTGTGATCGGATTTACGAACTTCGAGGCGAGGCGCTGGAATACGTACAATAGTTGTATTGTTAACATTTACTTACACGGGGTCAATTTTACTGGCTTGCTTACTAAGATAGGCCGTATCTAGATATACTTGATCGAAGGCTATTACTGAAAAGAAATAAAGGCTAAAGGCTAAAGTTCCATACGCCACTGTATCGCGCTGAAGGCATTTTTTCTTTCCAACTTAATGACGCTTGAGCCATTTTTCCTTTCCAGCGTCGGTATTGTGAAGATTTATACTAAAGAGACGATAAAACTAACCCCACCAATCGACCAATCTATCAAACAGAATGTTTTCGATTTTGAGCCCAATAATTCCAACATCCTTCGAAGTGAAGTTTTTAATTTCTCTACACTGGATGTCTAAGGTCTCCCTCAATCAGTCTTTTCCGATCCGGCCCGCCATGCAGTAGAGAGGCAAACACATTCGTCACCAAGATGTAGACAAACCTCCCCACGATCCCTGGCACCCGTGCTAAGTTACCAAGCGACCCACTTGGGGAGACCTATGGCAGGGAAGTTGGTTATCCAATACATGGTTCCCGGGGCGATGGTACCCGTACACGCCTCCCAAATTAAAAAAATAAAAACAATCCATAGGACTTGATGGGCTCTCAGCTGAGCTTCTCAAACTCACCGGTGACTAAGAAACTTTTGACTTTTGGTATACTGGCATGCAGAGCTTCGGGCCAGAAAGGCCCCTTTCTTTTTCATCATGAATTAAGAAAATGGTGGTTGAAAAAATAGAAGTAAGTTAAGTTGTATAATGTGACTAAAGGATCGCCTAAATGCGTTCAATGTCTTTCAAACAATATTCATAATCATATCTTAAGACTTTTGAAATATTTTTCAATCTTTAGGGCTGCTGTTAATTCATCCATGTTTCTGATATGAGATTCGAAATGTGTTTTTACGTAAACAATTTCTCCATCAGATAAATCCTCTGACAAGGGTCTGATTCCCAATCTACCAGCTGCCAGCTGACAGAATAACTTTCTTTGGCCTTATTCGTTTTAACTATATGGCACGTGTAAAACCTTTTTGCAAAATCAATAAACTATCCACCATTTTAATGGCCTACTGGTTTTCTTTTACATTCTGGAAATCGAATCCAATTGCAGAAAATATATTATCTATGCGTTGCAATGTAACAAAAAAAAAGTTTTTGGAAAATTTCTTTTTTTTTCAGTGTTATTGGATACACAATATTTTTAGTTTTTCCGACTACGTACCTACACGAATCAATCTGAAGATTTTTTGACGTACGAGCATGCCAACTTGTTTGTGTGAAAAACATGGGTTTTTTTTCAAATGTACCCCCTGCTCTCCCCTACTACCATGTCTTCTTTGTAATCCCTTCTTCTGCCCCTCCCTAGTCCTCCTCCCATCGTCACCCCTCTCCCGCGTGTCCTTTCCCATACGTCCCCGCCAATCCCCCTCCCTCTTTCCCTTCCCCTTCCTGCTTTCTCCTACACCTCCCCCGAACCCCCCCTCCTTTGTTCCCCTCCCCCCTACAAGATTCCCCACCCCATCCCGTTTTCCCTCGCTGTTATATGAAATACACACATTTCTTTATATTTTTAATACAAATTTTATAACGCCAGACCTCAGTATGTATAGAAACAGTCGCGGGCGTGCGCACAACAACTCACCAGGTTTCACCACAATTGGATGAATGATTTAAGGGACAAACCAAAAACATTCATTTTTATATATCAAAAAATGTGTCGACATTAGCATGTTCAAAACTGGTCTGCGAATTGCACGCTCATCTGAAAATAATCCGGTCATCGAAGTGTTCTCAATCTGTTCTCATTGTTTTCGTGCTCTCGTGAAACTATAATATATAAACGCGGATATTTGAATTGCCGATGAGCGAATCAGCGGTCCAATTAACCGTGAATATCGCAAATGGCGTATCGAATAAAATCTCCATCGACGGTTATGATTCATTGAATATTCAATGTCGCCCACGCCTGTCCCTGTCCCCACCGCGGCCTTCCATGTCATGCAAAAGATGGAAAGAAATTAATAATTGTGAGCCATTGTTATGCTTCGTATAGCAGAGGTTCTTCATTTTTCTTGACTTTATTAAAATCACGTGACTCTTTTGATTTAAAAAAAAATATATCTCTCTTGATTTAAATTCACGCCTTCTTGGTAAATCTGTCGCACGCCAATCATAAAATCAGGCAGATCATGATGCGCCTCAAGACACTTCACGATCTGCTGCCAGTCACTGTGTGGCTAGGCGCATCATGAACTGTCTGATTTTACGATCGGTCTACGACATAATCTATTAGCTTAAATGTAATGATTGGCCAGCGTCTTACATAGGTAAAACGGCAAGAAATGTACATTAAAGATCACTCATGTCATGGTCATGAGAGTGTGCGACTAGTGGCCTCGTTAAGCAGGCATTCTTATCATAGTGAGAAATATTATTTAAACGGTGTTAAGAGAAAACACCAAGCTTTATATTTAAATCAAAAATTAACCACAAAATAAGTAAAACGTAAACAAAATCTTCGGATCACAGTTTGGAAAAAAAATCGAAACTTGAAACGACTAAACCGTAAGGTGACAATGACGTTTATAATACATTCGTCTAATAAAATAAGCATATATGTCTTTATTTTTTTTTTCTATATCAATAATTTTTGTTAGAAAAATATCGATTTTGTTCAGGAGGTTGATTGCGATTGCGTCGACAATAGCTTTTTTTCAGTTTCTCCATGAGCCGGTGGCCTTATAGTTCAATTACATTTTTATTTCTAATTATAACAGTTAAAAGCTTATATATCACTTTTCAAAAACAACTTATGGTTTTCGGATAGGTTCTGAAATATTCCATTTATCTGACAAAGTGTGGCCGAGGCCTGAAGGGTTAATGAAGGAAAAATTTCAAAAACTTGTTAAAACTACGATATAGCAACTTTTTTTTTACTAAAATAGAAATGTTTTAAATAATTTTATACTAGGAAACCTGTGCTTGTGGAATGCAGATTCCGGCACCATCAGCAGAGCGATTCCGTGTCTTTTGTGGGATCGTTATTGGATAACGGACGATATCTCCTGTCAGTTTTGTGTGATTTTTTACATATTTGCTGTCACAAATTTTAGTTTAGATCGATTTAAACACGAATTCCTGCAAGTCTGCATGATTATTTATTCATTTAATGTACGTTGTGCATAGAA
The DNA here is from genome assembly GCA_917880885.1 of Limnephilus marmoratus. Lineage (NCBI taxonomy): Eukaryota > Metazoa > Arthropoda > Insecta > Trichoptera > Limnephilidae > Limnephilus > Limnephilus marmoratus. Next base: position 52,255,399 of record OU862918.1, on the reverse strand, counting down.
AAAGCAAATAAAAGCCGTAAAAATCATACAAATACAAAATGAAGTGAAGTATATATTTTTGGGGAGAGCAACGCGCTTTCTAGGTAAAACATTTTTACAAAAACAACGATTTTGTTATTTTCTGTTCAACAAAAATGAATTGTTATTGAAAATATTTCGGTCTAATGCGTAGGTTAGCACATTTTTAAATATCAACATGGACCAGGCGGTAACTTCAAAATAATTATAATTTATTTTTTTTGGTAGCGACATTTATTTATAAAAAAAACATCAAACATTCCAATTTCGGTTGTCAGTGAAGAGATCACGTCCTTTATGTAATAACGATCCCACAAAAATACGGAATTACTCGGCAGGTCTACTTTGTGATGCAGCTTCCTTTATCTCTTCGTGGAAGAGTTTCACGTTGTAATCATTTCGCGTCCACTCCCAGTGACCACTGGACTAGAGTGCTCTGCTCTCTGCTCGCTCTAAAACGGAAATTGCATCTTATCTGTATTGTAAAGGCACTGCGCATTTACTTTAGTTCATTCGAGCGTAGTTTCCTAGCGATTGCGCCGCTTTCATAATGTCGTGGAACACTTGCGACGGGTTGGCGGAACACGGAACACGGAACATTAGTGTTCCGGGGAACACCGCCGGTTAAGAACCACTGCCGCGGAGAGCTCTCTTGAATCTTTTCGTTCGGATGATTTCAGCGCCAAAATGAGTCACGGTTGTTTGGGAGAAAGTTCGACTTGTTTTTGTTTTTATTTGGTTGTTGATTCCGGTTCAATTATAACTGTAAAAATGGGAACTACTTAAATGAGGACCAAAGAATATTTTGGTCACCTAATTGCGATTTTGCAAGTAAACGTTTACCTAATAGCGTACCAAAAATAATGAATGTGTACAAAACGCGTTTATTGATCACCTATGTCTTGATTATGCTTGAAAAAATATTGGGTTGGGTTAGATCACAAGGTACGCTGAGTTGGGTTAGTTTAGGTTGAGTTAGATTAGGGTGGGGTGATTGGCTTACTTGGTCAAATTGTAAAATATAATTTCTGGTATCAAAATAAGAGGAAAATTACTATCTACTTCTGATTTAAACAAAAAATCTGCGTAAATCCTGAGCAATGCGGGGGATAAATACGCTAATATAGTAATCGTTTTTTGGGGAATCGAATAAACTATAAATCGATGCTGTAATTTTTGTGCACAAATCTATTCTTTTTGTGTCAAGGCACTCAACATAGAAAATATGGGAGCGATGTTTTCAGTATGTAGTATTTTTTTTCTAATTATAGTACTTTGAATAATTTATTTATCATTAGCTGAATCTATTATAAGGTAAGGAATTACAACTTGGGGACTTTCCTGTAAAGCAAAATGTAAATTACGTTCAATCAGTTCAAAATTCATTAGTTAAATATTATCTCATAAAAGTTTGTACGAACATAGGCATAATGTTCGATACCTTTTCCGTAGGTACTTAAAGTTGGCTTTGCGTATTCTTAATTTTATGTATATGAGCTTGTTCTGACAATTTTTTTGTTAGTTTCTTTGAAAAAACGTTTTGCTCCGTTAAAAAAACAGTCTTGCAGATTTACGTTGAAATATTTGCGCAATTTACTATTATTTCGGTGTTCGGTTAAATTCAAGACACGTAAATTTATCTCCTTCATTTTGGAGTCGGGACAGCCCCGAGGGGTTGGTTGGGCTGGGGTTGCGGTTGCGGTGGCGTCACGCGCACGCTTCCTCCCGCGGCAGCCGACAGATCCGTCGCTATTCTTGGCCCAGCAGTTGTGACATTCCGCGGACCGCAGCGTATTATTTGTAGACTTGGCACTCGCTTATTCATACTTGTACCTTCCGATCCTCGTTTTTAGTCACGTAAGTTTGACACGTTGTAATCTAAATGACCTGTTTTATAACATTTGCCACGAACAACATTGTAACGATATTCAAATTAATTTCTCACAGTATTTCTAATTACACAACGTTCAAATTGCGTACATTATTTTTTTGCAACACTTGTAAAAAATAGTGGAGATCGTTATCATTGCTTTTACGGATTGGAGTGATCGCTAACTTAAATTTGTATCAAACGCATACCTAATCTCAGTGTTATCAACGCTCAGCGAGTATTTCACCATGTTCCCGATAACTGTCCCTTGTATTAAATAAATGTATAAAATATTCATAAAAGCTCGGCTGAATTGTCCGATGTATAGGTACTCGTATAGCCACTATTCACAGGTTCGAGTCCGCAGTAGTAAACTTAGACTTTATAAATAAAAAAATCAGAGTGTGCAATTCACACACGGTAGAAGTGAAACCTTCAGAAAGCTAAAGTAGACAACAGTGGGGAGGCTACTAGACATCGCACAAAGAGGTGACCGATTATACTATCTTATTCTCTTGGAGGCTAAATTCTATTGATATATATGTTTTTCATCGAGTTTCAAGCACAACGGTGCTAAAGAAGTTTTCACTTCAATAAATAGTTAAATTGAAAATAATACGTTTTCCTACGGATTGTGTGGTGGCCGGACAACTCGGTGCAGTGACAAATCGTTACACTTTTGAAAATTGATATAAAATCATGAAAAATAATTAAAAAACCACGTTAAATAAGATAGGTTACGTTAGGTTAGTTTTACAGGCTGGTTTTTTTAACACTTTTAATGACTTTATATCGGTTTTCAGAATTGGGTTATTTAGTCACTGCCCTGAGTTGCCAAGGAACCAGATAGTGCTTATCAATCTGATGGTGAAATATTCCCTTACCAGTGATGATAAACCTTTTTAGCCCAAACCTATTTGTTTTTTCTAAAATGATATTTTTTTAATAGAACAATTATGGAACGTAAAAGCAAAGCGCCGCAGGCCAAACTAATAAATGCTGCCGATTTTTATTATTCTGAAATAAAGAAGGAAAAATCTATTTGCAGTTTTGGGCAACTGGCAACAGCAAGTTAATCAAAATTTTGTGAAGAAAACTTTGGTATTTTATAAACGTTTAAAATGCATCAAACACAGATCCCAACAAGAAAAGCGGAGCGCGGTGACTCTTTTGACCACGAAATTTGGTTCAAGAATGTATAAGAAAAATCTTCTTTTTTTGAGCGGCTGATTCAAAACTTTGAAAAAAGACTGAAGTTTTTCGTTCAACCCTTAATTTACGTAAACTTTTTGATATTTTATTAAGCCGACTGGCCGAGTGGAAAGAACAAAAAGGCTCGCGGGCCGCTGGTTGCTTATCACTGCCCTAAGCTATTAATCTCCATGGATTAACCCCATTTAACATACCTGCATGAAATCATGACACAATCAAATAAGCCAAAATACTTAAATAGATACAGCAAGTTGGATAGTCAAGTTAAAATCATTACTTTACTTATAACTTCCCCACCTTCCTCTTCCCTATCTCCTTCCCCCCCTCACTACCCAACATACCCCAATTGGGGATGCCATAGTCCCACTGGCTCCAGACGGGAGCAGTTGGGACTCTTGTGCGGTATTTATGTAAAAAAAAATTGCAAAAGAAGGCAAACAATGTTTCTTTGCGTGTTGAACGAGGTTAAAAGTATGATTATGTTTATTGACATCGTTTTTGTAATAATTTAATACAAGCAGTTAAAAACCCCCAAGTTTTTGCTGCCAGGCCCTGCGGGCAGCTTTTAGTTCGGCTTCACCCAGTTAGTGTTGGTGACTGTTTTATAAATCCGGTAGGAACTGGTTCCAAAAATAGCTAGTTCCTCGGATCCACTGTCATCCAGTGATTATTACCGTCACCAAGTATTACCGTCACAAATTCATAGTACTTAGGGAGGGGCACGTCCCCATGCGACCTGCTGGCGGAAGTCGCGACATCTTTTGACGAATTCTTGAATTCGAAACCGAATTACAATGGTGGTTTTGTTTGAAATTTCACGTACACAGATGTTATTTGTGGCGCAGCGCCGTACGCCGTGGCGTCAGACAAGCACTCGAAACACGGTTCTGAAATTCAACCACGCAGACGCTACCGTATTAATGCTGCTCGATTCGATTTTACTTGAACCCAGTATGATGAAAACGCTCTTTCATTTTCAGTGATCCGATCAACACATTTTTCTATTCCAACTCGCATTATCGTGATTAATTAATCCGCATGTTACTCGACTGGCTTTTGATGACGCTCGTGTATTTCAGCAGTTAAACAAATGTGATACAATCACCCTTCCGACAAGCCTTAACAAAGGGGGATTACATTATATGAAACACAACGTGTGAGCTGAGCAACGCAACCTTTTGTCCCGAGAACAAAGCGGAATTGTATCACATTTATTTACAAGGTGTAGAACCTGACGCGCCATCAGTCATACTTACCTAAATCTCACTCACATTCTTGCCAAATAATAACATCATTGCATTATCATATTACTACCGTTTAGTGTTCCATAATATGATATCAGGTTTCATGGTAAGCAGGAATGATTATTGCCACTCAAAGAAAGAAAGTGTTCCCCCCCCCCCCCTCCTTCCCTGCCGCTGACTTATATGAAATACACACCAAGTATGTGAAATACACACAAATCAAACAACTCGCGCGCCACCTATAGTAAATTTTGTGTATAAGTTTAATACGCCAGAACTCATTAATATATACAAAAACCTTCGCGAGCGTGCGCACAACAACTCACCAACGTATCACCGCAATCGAATAGTAAAGGAAAAAAATCAGAGCTCACCTTTCATTCACCTCAATCATTTGTGAATCCTTTCCATTCCACACACTCTTTTCATTATGTCTTGTATTAGTCATTTACTTCCCTATCTTCCTCTTTCCCATCTCCTTCTCTTCCCTACTTTCTTCAGCCACACAACATATCCCAATTAACTAAGGATGCCATTTCTACTCTCCTCCGGACAGTTGCGACTCTTGTGCAGTTTTGTACGGTGTCCAAAAAAACCCAAAACACTTATTTCTATTAATCTGAATGTTGCATCCAAAACTACTTACGAATTATCTACGGCTTGATATGTATCTACTTATAAATGGTCTGTAAATACTAAAAATTAAACGTGACAAAATGGTGTGTGCTGGAATTGGTGATAATATGTGTAGGGATAACCAATCACTTACCACCGTATCTCTAAGGATCAAACAACACCACCACAGTATTATAGTTTTATAGTTCTACCGCGACACCTCGGGGTAATTATCGTCACAACAAAACGAATGAGTACAAGACGATATTATGTACTTCCGAGATGGTCAAATTCCTTCTTTTTACTTAAAAACGAGATTGTGTACACGGAAAACACCAACAACTTACTTCCAACGTAGTTCCAAATCTTTTTCTGTTTTTCATAAACAAATGCATTCGAATTTGCACTATGTTTCTTGCCATTGTTCCAATTTTCCAGCAAGGTGATGGTTAGGGAGAGGTAGGAACCGAATAAATGACATCTCTATAGGAACTAAGCACTTTCTCATTTGAAAACCAAACATTAGGCATTTAGATTTTTTAAACTTTTTTCCGTTGTTGGCAAATACAGGATCAAATAAACCTGTTGGATCCTAGATTACAACTGGTTCAAAAAATATTTTTAAAATTTCAACCTCCGACTAGACTTTCTCAAAAACTCAAATCAAAAAGCGTTTTATCATAAAATGAACTCCAAATGTGATGTAGATTCACCAGTTTATAGAAACCACGTAGACATTCGTGTACATTCACACAATAACAAAAACCTTACGATTTAATTTGTAATTTCGTTTCGTGCGTATCAACCAATTTACGTTATTAGGAAATCTTT